>JADWOT020001561.1:0-600000 GCA_036345935.2 Taenia hydatigena | reverse complement strand
ACAGGTCGTCTACCCTACCACCACTGCTATTACTACTCCTGCTACTTAAATGGCTCATAAGTAGACGCAGCTTACTCAGCACGGTCCTCGAGCAGAACGATGGGCTGAGCGCCAGCACGCAAACCATGCGCAACGATGGCGGCCAGGCGAGCCCACTTCTTCAAGGGTTGGGTGGAGGTCCTCTCAGGTAGATTCTCGATGTGCTCTGTCCAACTGATGTAGAACTTCGCGCTCACTGTACTCACTCCTTTGTGGAAGAGGAGGTTAAAGAGTTCTGTCGCAGCATCACAGTACTTCACCTAGGCAGTGCAAAAATGCAAATCCTTCACTTTTCAGCCTCCACATCAACACTTCCGATGCTGATGGCTCAAATCACGTCACCTTTTTGATGTTTTGCATAGATTCGTTTGCAGCGCCAGCAGCGAGATTTCGTGTCAGAGCTCATTCAGCACTTCCAAAATTCTACTATAAAACTATTTCCAGACTCGGCGCATCATAGCGCCTTCAAGCATAAAGCACGCCTTACACTTTCATGTGTGCAACCCATTCTTAGAGAAGTAGTGGGACTAAATTTGTCTCATCATAAAACAATATCTACGACTTTAAGACGACAGCCAAAAACCAATTGTACCGGCCGAACACTATGCACATGACAGCACCAAAAAACACACTTTTGGATTCCAGAATCACTTAAACTATGGTTTCGGTAATAATGAAAAAACAGAATCTCTCCAAGGCAGGAAAGGCTTTCCCATGTGCAGTATTTCCTCCTCAAAACAATAATTGAGGCGAAATGTTCCCCAGCAAATAACCCTCCAAAAACATTAGCCAGATCCACTTTGCGTAACGCGTTCCACTTTAGCACCTCTCCTTACCCTTAATAGTAGCGCTTCGATAAACAACATCCGCAATAAACTCACTGTGTGCCCATACGAGACTTAAATGGACGCATTCTTCATTCGAGACATGTGATTAAGTCAAACGCCGGTGCAATTAAAATAATCAAAAGCTCAGAAAAGGTAAACATATTTCTTTTTGTAGTTCGAGGCTTAAAAGCAATAGTCTTGCTTTGGGTCTATTTTAAAAGAGGACTCGAGTGCGTTTGCTTTTATTCTTAAAAAATGCATACGCATTGACAGGATTTACGAGATAACGTTTCTAGTTGAGACAAGGGTTAAGTCTGATCAACCACAGTGGAAATGCATAGTTACAGCGCAGACACCTGCTTCAATATCTACCATCTGTAGTGTTTCGAGGCTTAGCGAATGTCAACCAGCCAGGGTTAGTGTAGTGTAATACTTTGGTTGTTAGAACTGCCGTTTTCTGTCAAGGTCACAGAGGTGGCTTTACTGCCCTAGCTGCGTGGGCTGGCCTCTGAGCCATGCCGGCAGCCTTTTCCCCTCTGTCCGGTGAATATATGTATTCTACCCCGCCACTTTGCCTTCTTTTGCCTTGAGGGGGCCTCGGGACCCTACAGTAGTGCCCGTGTTCTTTCAATGTGCTAGTAGGCGTGGGACGAGAGGACAATACTAATCTGGCTGTGGACCAACGTATTCGCTCCCCAGAGCCTATGGCTCCCTCGTTCTAGCTCATAATAACAATGTCTGGAAGCAACCAACCTTCTCATAATAAGGGCGAAAGAAGAGAAGAGGCAACGCTGGTGGACATTATGCACTTCAAGAAAGACATGAACTTTAGGGATTGGATGAGACCGTTAGGTTTGCCATCCACTTATATCGTCAACGGTAGAAAATCCTACTTATCCTCTGCGCTCTTACGCAAGAGCTCTTCTCAGCGGCGATAGATGGAGAAGCCTCTCGTGACGCCGACATCGATCAGTGCTGCGAGGCACTGGCTCAACATGTCATTGAGCAGCGAGAGCAGTTGCTGGCTAGGTAATTTTGCCGTTGTGATCGAAAGCCAGAAAAAGATGGCGAGAAGTACGCTAGGAACCTGCAACTCCTAGCAGAACGAACTTTCAAATGCAGTCCACCAAACAGCCTGACCAATCGCGTGGCCCTCCAAATCAGAGTGGCACTCCGACCTTCAATCATCGTGGCGCAGCTTCACGCCGTGAAGACCTACGATCTCAGTCAGTCGGTCGAGGCCGTGACTGGGAAGCATGAGGAACTCCTTTTGACACCGACGTCTCAGACGTTCAACTCTCGGCCCAAATCTACACGTCCACATTGGACCCGTGGTGTCGTGCTCCAAGAGCAGATGAGCTGTACTATTCCTTATCTTGTCTAATCCTAAATGATCCCCTTCTATTTGTGCAGGTGTTCGGCAAGCCGTCTAAGTCACCATGGACTTCGCCAATCGCACTGGTATAGAAAAGCCATGGTAGTCCACGGCTGTGTACCTACTACGGGGAAGTAAACGCTGTAAATAAGAGGGACGAGTTCCACTTACCTCATATTACTGACTCATTGGACTCCCTGTATGCATCAAAATGGTTCCACACTGGACTTAACTTCCGGATACTGGCTCGCGGAAGTGACGCAAACAGATAGAGATGGGACAGCTTCCATAGCGTCCAACAGACTTCATAAATTCCAGACAATGCCCTTCGGACTGTGTAATGCCGCAGCTACTTTACAGCGCCTGATACAGACAGCACTAACTGGACTCTTATCAATACACTGCATAATCTACCTCGATGACATCCCTGTTTTTGGTAGAGACATTCGCGATTACAACGCCAATCTTAAACTAGTGCTACGTCATCTGCAGGATGTACGATTGGCCTTGGCTTTAAAGAAATGCAATTTCCTCCGTCGTTCAGTCACCTTCTTGGGGCACACAGTCTCGTCAGATGGGATGGCAGTCAACGAAGAGCGCACAAACCAAGTGAGAACTTGGCCAACACCAACCAACCAGATAGAACTGCGCAGCTCCCTCCTCGGTCCGACTAACTACCATTGGCGTTTTGTTTCAAGGCTTTGCCAAGATCGCCAGTCCCCTGCACAACCTACCCGAGAGGTAGGCGAAGCAGAATTTCAAGTGGGACAACGTACATGACGAAGCCCTCAAAGAACCTAAGCGAACGCTCTGCTACGCTCCCACTCTGGCCTTACCAAACATCGAGGACAAGGCACCACCCTTTGTACTACACACAGACGTCAGTCACGTAGCCGTGGACGGTGCACTTTCACAAAGGGACAAAGAGGGTGGATAACACGTCATCGTCTACGCCAGTGCCAGACTCAACTAACAATTGAGACAGAAGAGTGCAACAAAAAGCTAACTGTTCGCCATCCACACAATGGGGCGACACCTCAAGCACTACCTGATAGCGAGACAGTTCATAGTGGGAACAGACCAATCGCTGACCTGTTTGAAAACATGAACGAGATTGACAGTTCGGTTGCACGCTAGTACGAGGATCTGCAACAATATAACTTGGCAGTGCAGTAGAGAAAGGGAAACACGTATAGCAACGAGGATGCAGTGTCCCGCAGACCTCTCTCAGCAGAAGGGGATAGCGGTGTAGTGGCTACGCTATTTTTGAGCGAGTCTACTAGACATCGGTGGAGAAAGACGCAGAGTACGGATCCCGACACAGCTCTGGCATCCTCGTACAAGCCCCCTGCGGAGGAGGTGAACTCGTCCAGCAAGGCAACCAGACGGTTATGGCAACAGTGGTAGAGACTCTCCCCAGAGAATGGGGTTTTATGGTACCAAGAAGACGCCACGTCTGCCAAGTGCCTAGTCGTTCCAGGTTCTTTGATACAAACGGTCCTTCAAGAGTTGCATGAGCAATTGGGTCATGCAGGCAAGAAAGAGATGGTGAGGCCTCGAGCAAACGATACTGGTGACCCTCCCTCATCCTAGAAGTGCTGAAATTCTGCTGAGCCTGCATCGCTTGCAGCAGCCTCGAGAAGTCTCATGCCACAGCAATGGCACCCCTGCAACCCATGCCTACAGAGATTCCAGACAAAAGAGTGGTTATCGTCATCATGGGTCCTCTGCCACTTACCTACCGAGAGGGGAAACCGATATATTCTGGTTATGGTTGACCACTTCACGAAATTATCTGAAGCTAGAATCATGAAGCGGTAAGACGCCGATACGATCACATCCATCTTCTTCGATCTTTGGATCTGTCAACACACAGTGTCTGAATCCGCCCATAGTGATCAAAATCCTCCTTTCGAAACCCGACTCTTCACTGAACTATGCAGCATCCTCGCGGTTGCAAACACGTGCACGACGCCTCGGCATCGGCAGAGGTAGAGAGAATGATACGCACCCTGATGGCACTGCTAAAGGCTTTTGCCACAGAGGCATGGCCTAAACATTGCGATTTAAGTCTGGCACGCGCTCCTCTCGCGTATAGAGCTACAGTCTACGCATCAACTTGTGTTTCCGCGTTCAACGTACTCGCAGACCGCGAAATGAGAGTGCCCTCCCACATCCTCCTGCTGAGCAAGGAAGCCGCAACCGACAATGCCTCGCAGTACGTACTCCGTCTCAATAAATGGATGAGAAAGACGTTCAATTTTGTCCAGCGCCACTTCACAATGTTTTGGATTGGACAAAAGAAGTATTGCCACAAGCACAGTCGACCCAACGTCTACCACGAAGGAGACCCCGTCCAAATATACAAGTCGAGTCCTCCACCCGAAACGCATCGCAAATTCTACCACCCTTGGAGCAGAGATCCCTTCCGTGTGGTGAGAGTTCTCTCCCCCACGAACTACCTCGTCCGGAGTGCACAACTCCGCACCCAGCCAATAACCGTCCATCACAATACGATTCGACCTTACAAAGGTGCCCCGTCTGTCGTTACGAGGATGAAGCCTGCGCGATTGTAGAAAGGAAACCACCCCACAGCATAACTTAAGTGAAATAATGAGGGTAGCACTGGGAACTGCGCTCAAAGAACCAGGTAGCTGTATAATACTTCTCTTCTTTAAATATGCCTTGTAGGCCAGAGGCGGGAGGACACACTTTAATCTACTCATGGACCAACAGAGTCATTTCCTAGAGCCCGAGACGCCTCCCTTCTGGCTACTTCGGTCCAGTTACCCCATTCCTTCCTTCTGTTTCTTCCAATAAAAATGTCTAGAAGCAACAAACCTTCGCATAGCAAGGGTGCAAGGAGGGAAGATGAGGAAAGGGAAGAACCGTCCACAGTAATGCACCAACCCATTGTTTACGCCTTCGTAAATTCAAAGTCCTCTTATATACGCCATAGGCCATGTAGCTGGTGAGAAGAGGGACAATGAGTGGATGGAGAGGTAAACTAAGTATCGAAGCCTTACTGCGTGACCTTCAAGGACTCAGAATTTGTGCAATCAAGCACGCAGTTTAACACAACATCAAGTCACCTTACCATCACCTTTCCTATTGGCATCACTTGTTTTGCAACGCCAATAAACTTCCCAGAAGACAAGGGAAGACAGAATGTTCGGGTAGAATACAGGCATTCAGCGAGCAAGAGATCAGGGCTACTAGTGTGGTCTAAGAGCCAGACCACCTGGCTGGCGATGACAAAGTGGCCAATCAAGGACATGTGCACAAACAGTCAACTCACCGCAGTTGTGAGACCGTCAACCGAAAATTAGGAGGCAGAATCTATTCCAATCGCCTACTGTTCAGATGCGTATCCTTAGCTGTTTTACCATTTATAAACAAATATAATCATTTCTACCCTAAACACATGCACAAAACTTCAAACGAAGTACTTCTGGAAGGCTTCAGCGCGTAGGCACTTCACAGGACAACACTGACATCCGCCTTGCTTCCCTGTCTTCGCATTTCGCACATAAAATGGCGAATTTCTACCACTATTTCGCACAACAACTTTGTTTGAGTGTATGAATTGCATTACGCGACCTAGTCCATCTGAAAGGTCAACCTAGTATAAAGGTGACCTGGTTGCATTCTCGTCAGTCGGTGCCTGGCAGGCTCTCTAGCTGAACTCTCTCTCTCTCACCTTACCTTCATCGTCAAAATGAATCTGGTGCGTCAAAATTTCCACGAGGAATGCGAAGCTGGCATCAATCGTCAAATCAACATGGAGCTCTACGCCAGCTACCTCTACCTAGCCGTGTCTCAACACTTTGACCGAGAAGATGTCGCCCTCCCAGGCTTCAGAAAGTTCTTCGCCAAAGCCTCCGAGGAGGAGCGTGAACACGCCATCAAGGTAAACCAACTTACTCACCACCACACCCACTAGCTCATGCGTTATCAATGCAAACGAGGTGGCCGCATTGTCTACCAAGACATTGCCAAACCCCACAACAGTGAATGTGCCACCGGACTCGAAGCCATGGAAATGGCCCTCAAACTCGAACGAGAGGTCAACGAGTCCCTCCTCGCTTTGTGCAATGTCGCCATCAAACACAACGACAGTCATTTCTGTGACTTCTTGCAAAGTAAGCTTCTCTACTCAACCCTAATCCCCTCCTTCACCATTTCAAAATGTAACAACTGTCCTTTTCTGCGGTCATGTAGGTGAATACTTGGAAGAGCAAGTCAACGCGATTAAGGAGCTGGCAGGCTATGTGACAAACCTCCGTCGGTGTGGACCCGGACTGGGAGAGTATCTATTCGACAAGGAAACCCTCCACGGTGGTCATGATAAAACAACATCAGACTCAGCTCCGCAGCAATTTTCATTCCCTCCTCATTGTCCATTTGCAACTGACAAAACAATTCATAGCTCTAATTAATCTTTACCAAGTCAATTCACTTGCTCCCTCCCCAATGATTGCTGTTTTCTGCCTTGTCGATGATCGCTTCCAACATTCTGATCAGACTTGAGTAATCTAAAACAGACAAAAAGTCCATTCAACACCATGTCTATTGTCGTATTGAGGACTGTGAATGTGGGATAAGGTGTTGCGTGAGAACAGCCTATGAGCTTCTAGCCACACTCCCTGCTGTGGAGTGGAGTTTAGTGGAATGCAGGTCCACGAAAACGCTAAGAGTCGTGAGCCAGCTTGGCGCCAATTGCCCGTGACCTTCGATCGAGTCTTTTGCTCACATCCCCAGATGCCACACTTAGGGCTTCAATTGCCTTCTTCCCTTTCGATCATGCTCCACAAAACAACAACTCTACTTTGCTCCCTTCGTAGAAAAGGAGGTCTCTGCGCTTCTCCCTTCTGACAATTCAACCATCCTTAGAAGTCTGTGCACATGTAGTTTTTGGGTGCGAGTTCCTTCGGCTAACGTCGCGTTTTATCACTTTCTTCCTCGTTCCCATGTGTCTCCACTCTGCCCCATGCAAACTGCAATCTCGAGTTAAATTAAAAAGTACAAGACATTCCAAACTAACCTGTCCTTTCCACCGCTCGTGTCTGTGCCGCCTCCTCCTCCTCCTCCCAGCAGTCATCCGAGACGAGTCTTTCCATTTCGCTTATCAAAGACTTGCTGTGTGCATCGTCCAGATCCAAGGAGAAGGTGTCCTCAATTGCATGCGACGGGTGCACGTCTTTGACCACTCGATTCATCTCAAAGCACGTCTCTTCTCCGTGCGAATACAATGCCTATGCAACAAAGCGTCAAACAGATTAGCAGACCATTAAAGTCCCGCTTCTAGCCCCGCACACCCACAAGTGCAGACAAGTGGTTCAAGGTTCACTATGCTCAACATCTACTAACCATGCGTTTGACTTTAATACGCGATTGCGCCACAGAGCTACTGGAAATCATCTTCCCAAGGTATGCACAAAACTGATAAGGAGACAATTAAGAGGGGTATTCAAGGGATTCCTCCAGAAAATTAGGATAATTTAAAGCGAAAAATTTACGCATTCAACTCCGAGATAAGGACACCTTTTGCCACGCCCATTTCAAGGTTTGTGCCTTAAGGTGAGCTCTCCATCCAGGCTTGTAATACAGGGACTGCATTCCACCTCACGTGGATAAAGCTTACACGCACATGGCTTGACCTCTAGGCTAAACCATGCCACGATAGTCAATTAAGGTGGCAAATAAAGGAGGTATTATGAGGGAGTGAGTAAAAACAGCGACTGATAACATGGTTTGCCAATGAATTAGCATCACAAGTCTCCTCTTCGCTACCACGCTGACACGGACACTTACACAAGTTGCAAATCCTGCAATTGACACGATGGAAGTCAGAGCTTTTCAAGCACTTCCATCAGGTCTATTACCAATCGCTACTTTTAACATTTACAAGCATTCATCACGCTGTTTTTTGCTACATTTGCATTCCACTACAAAACTCATCAATTAAAAACACTGAAACACGTCCATCGGATTCTCCTCAATCTCCCAATAAATTGCTAAATGCACTTTCCTTCAATGCCACTTTGCCTCCTGCATGCCGCTTCAACGAACCAGTTCTGCATCTCCATCAGCATTGCCAGTCCATTCACCGACAGTCAAGCACTTTGAGCATCATTGATCCCCTCATCCAGGCCGAATTCGCTCCCATAAGCCTCGCATTACTCACAAGTGCCAGAGCCTAGTCCTCCAACCCAACCGGTTCTCACCATCAATGGGGGAAAAGAGAGTGTCACCCAGTCCCCAAATGCACGAAAACTCCAACATCAGCCTACATCAACGTCACAGAAAAACGCCGTGTTGCATTCACTGTCGTCCAGCGCCTCCTCCGTCGCCTCCTTCCCTCCTAACTCTCCTTTACCGAGTAGAGCACGCTTCAGACACTCAAAGCTGTAAACCAGACTGTCATGCTCTTCACTATGCTTCTTCTCCTCCTCCTCCTCCTTCGTCACCACGCGCAGACCACGTGGTCGTGTCGAAGTCGACGGCTCACTTGCCCTCCACGATGATCGAGAAGACCTGAAAGAAGCCATTCTGCGACAACAAGTGACCATAGTACACGTAATGCAGTTTCCTCCCTCGTAGTCACGTGCTGAATTAAATGTAACCTTAACAGACAAGCATTTCTCCGGTTGTGATGCCACTCATCTTTTGCGCATAAAACGAATCAGCCGCCTAGTCACTGTGATTTAAAGGAAAACCGCCTCCTCCTCGACATCAAAATTACTTCCCAATCTAAAGATTAGCCGGTTCATAGCAAAGCCTTGCAACTTCCAATACCGTCGATAGGTTTTGATGGAATAGAGAAGTTTATTAGCCGCCAAAGCCCATCAATCAGCATCGTATTTACCGCTTAGAGGGCGGTACACATCCTGACGATTAAACATTCAACCCATACGACTCAACGCAAATTTTCACAACTTATGAATTGCCGAACTTCATTAGGCGACATTTAGCACCCAGAAAGTATCGTTTTCAACATCGCAACCCTGTTAGAAATATGCCACTATAACGATAAAGACAACACTGAGCACACAAAAATGCATGGTTAGGGATTAGAACAGCACCTACCACCTGTTCATCTTCTCCGACGGATCTCTGTAAATGACTAGCGTCCGGCGTTGCGAAGTTGGCATCGGTACTGAATTCGACGACACAGCAGTCCTCCGGTCCAGCTAAATGGGGTAAAAGGTACCTCAACAGGATGCTCACAACTACAATGTGACAAAAACGTCAATCATTTTTCATCTTCGCGCTAGCCAACATCAACCATCTTGCGAAATGCAGTGATTGACTTCTCGAGTCATAGCACAACGCCACGTACTCATTTCTACAGATACGCTAATGAGATCTGAGCCTACGAAACATCACAACAATCACCCACCACCACAACAAACAAACAAACACTCACGTTAAGGTAAACAAACACAAAAATCCACCACACCTCACCCTAACAACTGGCGTCTCCACATTTTCTGCATTCCATGAGGCCACGGGTTCAGCTAATCGACTGAGACATTTGCCAAGGTCACTGCCACCTGACTCAATAGGCACGAGGTTGCGCAGGTCCGTCAGGCTCTTCTCGTCGCGGTAGATTCCAAGTCGCCTCGATGACTCCTCCGCCTCACGTAGTAGGTCTGATTTGCCCTCCAGACTACGTAATCCCCGTCGTTCAGCTAAGCATCCACCACAACCAATGTAACTTCCGTCATGTAACTTACAACTGAAGGGTTCATAACAATTGTGACAACTTGCACCACCGCACATTCGGTCATCCCAATAGGCTCTTCCATGTGGTAAATTAGCCTGTCTGTCCTTCAAGCACTTAGTAAAAGTGGTCACTCATATTCCTCTTTACGGTTGATAAAGGATCTCGGCCACATCGCACTACACCGCCACAAGCCTAGCAGTGCAGTTGGTTCGGTCACCTTGGTAGCACACGCAATGCAGAAGCAGCTTCACCATTAAAGAAGAGAAACGATATGTGACTAGCGGTCAGTATCGAAGGTCGTATGCCCAGTGCCACACGTCGCCACTGTGGAAGACAATGAGTGAGACTACAACGGTAGAGTAAGAGTGCAACTACGTGCCAATGAGGCCATTTTCATCCTCCCACAGCCTCATCCGAGGGAACCCATTCAATCCTCCACTCCAACTAAGAACTTTTAGGAAAAGTCCTCTTGACAAAACCAGAAAGGAAGGAGTGGCTCACACGAAGACCAATGGAAGATGCATTCATCCTCAAAACGACCACATTTCACTTCCAATGACTCCCATTGAAAACAACAGTCTTCCTTCATGTTACTGGTCTCTCATCGAGACTCTGTAACCATCTGTCAGAACAGAACGCCTCCCACCAACACATCGTGCTTGCACCCACCACCCACCACCCACTCTCTCATCACCTCCCAAGTGTCAGCGCACCGTGGTGAAAGACAAATGACCGCACACGCATTGACATTGGTGAGTAGAACAAGAGCAAGGATTAGGAGGGTGGAAGTGAGGTGGCACATCCACCACCCACGATGCAGCGTATGCGCAGTGCGCACTGAATGAACGATTGATGATTCTCCGACCACAGGATCCGTTGATTCGATGGTCTGCAAGGGAGCCAGAACTTTGCGTTCACCACTGACACCGCCACTGTTTCGTTGAGGTGCATGTCGACGATGCACCACGTAATGCACCGATTGCGAGAGGCTTCTTTGGTGGTCAAGCTCAAAACACGACTGTTTGATTGATACCTCACGCTTTCACAAACCCTCCCATGTGTCTCTAAGCTTTATGTCACACACTACATTGCTACATCCGCATGTTTTCCACGATAACCTTACTTCCACAATGGAAATGTGACACCCTCAGGTGATCCATCGAACAAGACCAGTGCCTCAATGCAACAACTAGCTGTGCAACCTCTCAAAAGAAGGACATCCATCGTGAAGGGAATGATGACAACCGGTTGACACGTGACACAATGTTGATTCCTCCACCAAAACTGGCAATGAAGCAAGGCGTCTAGGAGAGAACTAGCAAGAAACGATAATATGCAGTCTGCATGGAAATACCTTGGATAAACCACTTCTCCCTACTAAATCACCATTGGTGTGCGAATTATGAAAAAAAAAATGCTTAACCCCAAAGCACAGCACCTGCCCTACCTGTCTTATAAAGCCAACCCGCCGCTTATTTAGCAGACATCGGGTGGAAACGAAATAAATTAAGCAGTGCTCCATACCACTCACAGCAGCTTGACACTTTTCTAACCCTCCAACTACTTGCCTACAGTTGAACATGGCACCAGTAATAACAACTGAGCACAAAAAGCACATAATGCCATTGACTCAGCCACAAGTTGAACTCAACTGCGCCTGAGCTAGCCTATAACACCACCACATCGATCATTCGGCGATGCTCTCACCTTCATCGTCGCATACCCCCAGCCTCACTGATCAATCCGACGCGCACACACAAGTAAGCAAAATAATGTCACCCAACCCCACCTCACTCATAAGACTTTCAACACCATCCCACGGTTTACCTTTAGTTTTGTGCCGTACATCACGCACAGCAAACGCCAGTGAAGACTACTAGTAAGAAATCTACCGATGCAAAGGTCCAGTCAACAACACAACTTGCCAAACAAAACTCCCTCCAGCATACTTCCTTCTAACACAGTCAATGTCCTACATAGGCACCTCCCTTTACAATGGCTCATTTCCACACTCTCAACAACTTTCAACACATCCTCAAACTGACACAAACACTTCTGTTTGGACGAATTAGTCTCAGTGTCCCCAACTCACCTCCTCCTACTCCAACGACGAAACAATGTGACTGCAGAGTTCTGCATTTGCCATGCAAAAGAACATCATTTCACTATTTCAACACCCACACAAATTTCTATTATTATTATTATTAGCAATTTGCACTGCCGTACGAGCACACCTTACAATCGTCCCTGTAGGATGACAAGACATTCTTTTGCACCACCTTCGTACACTAGATTCTAACAACCACAAATAACTCACCTCATTTACTTCCCCATCTATTCCATCCGCCTCTCTTGCAAATCATGAGTTCTTAAAGCAAACAACTACCACACTATGGCAGCCCCCAACAACCGTTGTTTTTATTCTCTGTTGCTACTTTACATTCGCGTCAACTCAATGCACAAAGACAACTTGCAAATAACACCGCATCCGCTGATCATATTGCCACATTGTTTACCTTTTCGCCTGACCGAGGTTATATATACGTCAAGGTTCATAAGCCGGCGCCGAAAAAACTTCAGTGCAAGTAAATAAAACGCCATGCCTAGTCTAAACAGAAACATGATCTACGTTTGGCTTACATGGCAAAAGGTCAGGTTTGAAAGTAATTAAATGGCCCAGTCGTTATGTGGAAGGACTGCAAAATACATATCAGTCCTTCCACAACCCAACAGGATGAGCATGCAGCACTTCCAACAGTCACGACTACCAATCAACTATCTATCTATGCATCAAAGTCCAGATCACCATTGATAAACTGTTAGATGGTAAATGCTAGCTCGAGCAAAGACACCCTGCATAAGTGCACCTAATCAACCCTAATTGCGACACCATTTAACTGAAAAGCGCGACTCCTGCCACTTTCAACCACTTTTCGTGAGGATCTATGCCTTTTCACCCGTTTTCTCAATCTGTGAACAAAATACTGCCCATTAAATTCCAGCTAAATTAACTACTAGCTAATTACAGACAGTACCTACTACAATTACTAACAAATCCACTTCCACCACAGTGACACTACAGGTCGTCTACCCTACCACCACTGCTATTACTACTCCTGCTACTTAAATGGCTCATAAGTAGACGCAGCTTACTCAGCACGGTCCTCGAGCAGAACGATGGGCTGAGCGCCAGCACGCAAACCATGCGCAACGATGGCGGCCAGGCGAGCCCACTTCTTCAAGGGTTGGGTGGAGGTCCTCTCAGGTAGATTCTCGATGTGCTCTGTCCAACTGATGTAGAACTTCGCGCTCACTGTACTCACTCCTTTGTGGAAGAGGAGGTTAAAGAGTTCTGTCGCAGCATCACAGTACTTCACCTAGGCAGTGCAAAAATGCAAATCCTTCACTTTTCAGCCTCCACATCAACACTTCCGATGCTGATGGCTCAAATCACGTCACCTTTTTGATGTTTTGCATAGATTCGTTTGCAGCGCCAGCAGCGAGATTTCGTGTCAGAGCTCATTCAGCACTTCCAAAATTCTACTATAAAACTATTTCCAGACTCGGCGCATCATAGCGCCTTCAAGCATAAAGCACGCCTTACACTTTCATGTGTGCAACCCATTCTTAGAGAAGTAGTGGGACTAAATTTGTCTCATCATAAAACAATATCTACGACTTTAAGACGACAGCCAAAAACCAATTGTACCGGCCGAACACTATGCACATGACAGCACCAAAAAACACACTTTTGGATTCCAGAATCACTTAAACTATGGTTTCGGTAATAATGAAAAAACAGAATCTCTCCAAGGCAGGAAAGGCTTTCCCATGTGCAGTATTTCCTCCTCAAAACAATAATTGAGGCGAAATGTTCCCCAGCAAATAACCCTCCAAAAACATTAGCCAGATCCACTTTGCGTAACGCGTTCCACTTTAGCACCTCTCCTTACCCTTAATAGTAGCGCTTCGATAAACAACATCCGCAATAAACTCACTGTGTGCCCATACGAGACTTAAATGGACGCATTCTTCATTCGAGACATGTGATTAAGTCAAACGCCGGTGCAATTAAAATAATCAAAAGCTCAGAAAAGGTAAACATATTTCTTTTTGTAGTTCGAGGCTTAAAAGCAATAGTCTTGCTTTGGGTCTATTTTAAAAGAGGACTCGAGTGCGTTTGCTTTTATTCTTAAAAAATGCATACGCATTGACAGGATTTACGAGATAACGTTTCTAGTTGAGACAAGGGTTAAGTCTGATCAACCACAGTGGAAATGCATAGTTACAGCGCAGACACCTGCTTCAATATCTACCATCTGTAGTGTTTCGAGGCTTAGCGAATGTCAACCAGCCAGGGTTAGTGTAGTGTAATACTTTGGTTGTTAGAACTGCCGTTTTCTGTCAAGGTCACTGTAATACTTAATTTCTTTAAATGCGCTTTGTAGGCCAGGGGCGGGAAGTCAATTGGAACCACGTGACGGAGGAACGCGGAGACTCCTTGGAACGTGACAGACCCCCGGCCTGAACTCCCATTCATCGCCCAACTGTATCTATTACCCATATAACAGTAAAGATGTCTAAACGCGCTCAGACTTCTACCGGCAAGGGTAACCAGGAGGGAGAGGAGGAACCCTCCACACTGGTGGCAGCGTTGGCGGACCTCCCCCATTTCAAGGAAGGGATGAATTTCGGAGATTGGATGAAAACCGTTAGGTTTAACATCCACTTGTTTCCCCAGCGGCAGAGGATTCCGCTGATCCTACACGCTCTTCCGCAAGAGCTGTTCTCCGCAGCGGTTGATGCCGGGGTCTCACCCGACGCCGATCTAGACGAGTGCTGCGAAATTCTGGCCCAGCTCGTCATTGACCAACGAGAGGAGTCGCTTGCTAGGGAGTTCTTTCTCCGCGAGCAAAAATCGGGCGAAAGCGACGAGGACTTCGCGAGAGCACTGCAAATCCTCGCTGAACGGGCTTTCAGGGGCTGCCCACCTAACAAGGTGAGAAGGTGGGTGGCTGTCCAGTTCAAAGCCGGCGTTCGTCCTCCGTCTATCGCCGCGAAACTTCAGGCCCTGAAGACCAGCGACCTCAGCCAGCTGGTCGATGCAGCCACGAGGAAACGTCAGGAACTCCTCCTGACTTCGTCGCTCCACACGACCCACCGACGACCAAGTTCCACACGTCCGCGGTGGACCCCTCCGCTCCGTCCCGCAAAAGCAGGTGAGCAGCATTATTCCCTATCCTGCTTATCACCCCGTGGTTCTCTTCCGTTTATGCGAGTCTTCGGCAAGCTAGAGGGACGCCCCTGCAGTTTTCTTCTTGACTCAGGCGCAGCTAAGTCATTAGTGAACCCTCAAGCGTTCCCCGATCTCCACAAAAAGTTCCGCACGGGTCCCTCCTTCGCAAAACTTCTCTCAGCAGAGGGGAGAAAGATGAAAGTAAAAGGAGAGACGTCACTAAAAGTCTCATTGGGGACAGAAACGTGGCAAGTCCCATTCATTATGTGCCCCGAGTTAGTTTGGGACGCTATACTCGGTGTGGACTTCCTTCGTAACACCAAGGCGGTCCTGAATTTCGCAGAAGGGACACTAGTGACCCAGCGGCATAAGAAAACTACCCCAGCCAGATCTCCGCCCAAAAAGGACGCAGACGCAATCTGTAGCGCCCTCTTCGAAGCTGCAGCCATCCCGATCAACAACTTGGATGAGCTTTGCTCCCAGCTAACGCACATCACCGATGGCGAGAGAAAGGAGCTACGCTCCTTGCTTAGCAAGTATCCAAGCATGTTCTCATGGCAAGGAACAAAACTCGGGCGAACAAGGATGGTCAAACACACGATCGACACTGGCGAGGCCAGGCCCATTTGGCAACCACCCAGACGTATACCTCCGCCTCTCCAGGACGAGGTGAACCGTCTGGTGGAGGAGATGATCAAGGACGAAGTGATCAAACCTTCCAAGTCACCATGGGCTTCTCCAATCGCACTAGTGAAGAAAAGTGACGGTAGGCTACGGCTGTGCATCGATTACAGGAAGTTAAACGCCGTAACCAAGAAGGACGCCTTTCCCCTACCTCACATCAACGACTCCTTGGACGCTTTGCATGGATCGAAGTGGTTCTCCACCCTAGATTTAAAATCGGGATACTGGCAAGTAGAAGTGGCGGAAAAAAGACAGAGAGAAGACGGCTTTCATAGTACCCAACGGACTTTATGAATTCCAGACCATGCCGTTCGGACTCTGCAATGCCGCAGCCACCTTCCAGCGCCTGATGCAGACCGCACTGATTGGACTTTTCCCGAAGCATTGCATAATCTACTTAGATGACGTTCTCGTTTTCGGGGGAGACATTCGCGAGCACAACGCCAACCTTAAACTAGTCCTAGACCGTCTGCAAGAGGCAGGTTTGACCTTGAATCCAAAGAAATGTCATTTTCTCCGCCGTTCAGTCAACTTTCTGGGGCACACAGTCTCGTCAGACGGGATGGCAGTCACAGAAGATCGCACGAAACAAGTGAGAACCTGGCCAACACCAACTAATCAGACGGAACTTCGCAGTTTCCTCGGTTTGGCAAACTACTATAGGCGCTTCGTGAAAGGCTTTGCCAAGATTGCTAGTCCCCTACATAAGCTAACCGAGAAGGAGGCAAAAAGAAATTTCAGGTGGGAGAATGAACATGATGAAGCCTTTAAAGAACTAAAGCGTATGCTCTGCTCCGCTCCGATTTTGGCTTTACCAAACTTCGAGACCACCGCACCTCCCTTCGTACTGGACACGGACGCCAGCGACATGGCCGTGGGCGGTGTACTTTCGCAAAGAGACAAAGAAGGCAGGGAACACGTCATCGCCTACGCTAGTGCCAGATTGAACAAAAAAATGCGACAGAAGAGTGCAACAGAACGTGAACTCTTCGCCATCTATACAATGGTGCGACACTTCAAGCACTACCTGATAGCGAGACAGTTCATAGTGAGAACAGACCACCAGGCGCTGACCTGGTTGAAAACTATGAAGGAGATCGATCGTTCGGTTGCACGCTGGTACGAGGAACTGCAACAATATGATTTCACTGTGCAGTACAGAAAAGGAAACTCGCATAGCAACGCAGACGCCTTATCCCGCAGGCCCCTCTCAGTGGAAAGGCATGGCGGTGTAGTGGGAACCCTATTTTTAAGCGAGCCGACTAAACATCAGTGGAGTAACACACAGAGTACAGACCCCGACACGTCTCTGGTATACGACAGGTTTCTGGCATCCTCGTCCAAGCCCACTGCGGAAGAGATGAAATCATCCAGCAAGGCAGCCAAGCAGATATGGCAGCATTGGTCCAAACTCTCCCTGGAGGACGAAGTCTTGTGGTACCAAGAAGATGCCACGTCTCCCAAACGCTTGGTTGTTCCGGGTTCCCTGATACAAACTGCCCTCCAGGAGCTGCATGAACAGTTGGGCCACGTCGGTGAGAAAAAGATGGTGGAGGCCTCGGTGAAACGATATTGGTGGCCCTCCCTCTCCCCAGACGTGCACGACTTCTGTCGAACCTGCATTACTTGCAGCAGGTTCAAGAACCCTCACTCCACAGCAGTGGCACCTCTGCAGCCTATGCTTACGGGATTTCCGGGCGAACGAGTGGGTATCGACATCATGGGGCCCCTACCCCTTACTAAGAGGGGAAACCGATATATCTTAGTTATGGTTGACTACTTCACGAAAGTGGCTGAAGCGGAGCCCATGAAGTCCCAAGACGCCGAGGCAGTCGCGTCGACCTTTTTCAATCGTTGGATCTGTCAGCACGGAGTGCCTGAATCAGTCCATAGCGACCAGGGCCCTAATTTTGAAAGCCGACTCTTTACCGAACTGTGCAAGTCCCTCGGAATCGCAAAGACGCGCACGACACCTGGCCATCCTCAGGGCAATGGACAAGTGGAAAGAACTAACCGAACCTTGATAGGGTTACTGAAGGCTTTCACGAAGGAGGCACGGCCGGAAGATTGGGATTTAAACCTTGGACGTGCTCTTCTTGCCTATAGGGCTACAGTCCACACATCTACCGGTGTCTCTCCGTTCAAGATGCTCACCGGCCGCGAAATGAGAGTTCCCTCTGACGTTTTCCTCCCGCGCAAGGAAGTGGCTACCGACAACGCCCCGGAGTACGTACTACGTCTCAAAGAAGGGATAAGAAAGACGTTTAATCTCGCCCGCCGACACCTTCAAATGTCTCATACCCGACAAAAGAAATACTACGACAAGCACAGTCGACTCACTGCCTACCACGAAGGAGATCTCGTCCAAATATATCGGCCAATTCCTCCACCTGGGACACATCGCAAATTTTACCATCCTTGGAGTAAAGATCCCTTCCGCGTAGTAAAGGTCCTGTCCCCTACGAACTACCTCGTCCGGAATGCGGAACTCCGTACCCAGCCAATAACCGTCCATCACAATAAGATCCGGCCTTACAGAGGTGCTCCCCCGGTCGGCTACGAGGACGAAGCCTACTTAGTCGTAGAAGAAGGCAAACCACCCGATGGTTTAACCAAAGCGAATCAACACGGGTAGCGCCGGGGACGGCGCTCAAAAGACGAGGGGGCTATGTAATACTTAATTTCTTTAAATGCGCTTTGTAGGCCAGGGGCGGGAAGTCAATTGGAACCACGTGACGGAGGAACGCGGAGACTCCTTGGAACGTGACAGACCCCCGGCCTGAACTCCCATTCATCGCCCAACTGTATCTATTACCCATATAACAGTAAAGATGTCTAAACGCGCTCAGACTTCTACCGGCAAGGGTAACCAGGAGGGAGAGGAGGAACCCTCCACAGTCACAGAGGTGGCTTTACTGCCCTAGCTGCGTGGGCTGGCCTCTGAGCCATGCCGGCAGCCTTTTCCCCTCTGTCCGGTGAATATATGTATTCTACCCCGCCACTTTGCCTTCTTTTGCCTTGAGGGGGCCTCGGGACCCTACAGTAGTGCCCGTGTTCTTTCAATGTGCTAGTAGGCGTGGGACGAGAGGACAATACTAATCTGGCTGTGGACCAACGTATTCGCTCCCCAGAGCCTATGGCTCCCTCGTTCTAGCTCATAATAACAATGTCTGGAAGCAACCAACCTTCTCATAATAAGGGCGAAAGAAGAGAAGAGGCAACGCTGGTGGACATTATGCACTTCAAGAAAGACATGAACTTTAGGGATTGGATGAGACCGTTAGGTTTGCCATCCACTTATATCGTCAACGGTAGAAAATCCTACTTATCCTCTGCGCTCTTACGCAAGAGCTCTTCTCAGCGGCGATAGATGGAGAAGCCTCTCGTGACGCCGACATCGATCAGTGCTGCGAGGCACTGGCTCAACATGTCATTGAGCAGCGAGAGCAGTTGCTGGCTAGGTAATTTTGCCGTTGTGATCGAAAGCCAGAAAAAGATGGCGAGAAGTACGCTAGGAACCTGCAACTCCTAGCAGAACGAACTTTCAAATGCAGTCCACCAAACAGCCTGACCAATCGCGTGGCCCTCCAAATCAGAGTGGCACTCCGACCTTCAATCATCGTGGCGCAGCTTCACGCCGTGAAGACCTACGATCTCAGTCAGTCGGTCGAGGCCGTGACTGGGAAGCATGAGGAACTCCTTTTGACACCGACGTCTCAGACGTTCAACTCTCGGCCCAAATCTACACGTCCACATTGGACCCGTGGTGTCGTGCTCCAAGAGCAGATGAGCTGTACTATTCCTTATCTTGTCTAATCCTAAATGATCCCCTTCTATTTGTGCAGGTGTTCGGCAAGCCGTCTAAGTCACCATGGACTTCGCCAATCGCACTGGTATAGAAAAGCCATGGTAGTCCACGGCTGTGTACCTACTACGGGGAAGTAAACGCTGTAAATAAGAGGGACGAGTTCCACTTACCTCATATTACTGACTCATTGGACTCCCTGTATGCATCAAAATGGTTCCACACTGGACTTAACTTCCGGATACTGGCACGCGGAAGTGACGCAAACAGATAGAGATGGGACAGCTTCCATAGCGTCCAACAGACTTCATAAATTCCAGACAATGCCCTTCGGACTGTGTAATGCCGCAGCTACTTTACAGCGCCTGATACAGACAGCACTAACTGGACTCTTATCAATACACTGCATAATCTACCTCGATGACATCCCTGTTTTTGGTAGAGACATTCGCGATTACAACGCCAATCTTAAACTAGTGCTACGTCATCTGCAGGATGTACGATTGGCCTTGGCTTTAAGGAAATGCAATTTCCTCCGTCGTTCAGTCACCTTCTTGGGGCACACAGTCTCGTCAGATGGGATGGCAGTCAACGAAGAGCGCACAAACCAAGTGAGAACTTGGCCAACACCAACCAACCAGATAGAACTGCGCAGCTCCCTCCTCGGTTCGACTAACTACCATTGGCGTTTTGTTTCAAGGCTTTGCCAAGATCGCCAGTCCCCTGCACAACCTACCCGAGAGGTAGGCGAAGCAGAATTTCAAGTGGGACAACGTACATGACGAAGCCCTCAAAGAACCTAAGCGAACGCTCTGCTACGCTCCCACTCTGGCCTTACCAAACATCGAGGACAAGGCACCACCCTTTGTACTACACACAGACGTCAGTCACGTAGCCGTGGACGGTGCACTTTCACAAAGGGACAAAGAGGGTGGATAACACGTCATCGTCTACGCCAGTGCCAGACTCAACTAACAATTGAGACAGAAGAGTGCAACAAAAAGCTAACTGTTCGCCATCCACACAATGGGGCGACACCTCAAGCACTACCTGATAGCGAGACAGTTCATAGTGGGAACAGACCAATCGCTGACCTGTTTGAAAACATGAACGAGATTGACAGTTCGGTTGCACGCTAGTACGAGGATCTGCAACAATATAACTTGGCAGTGCAGTAGAGAAAGGGAAACACGTATAGCAACGAGGATGCAGTGTCCCGCAGACCTCTCTCAGCAGAAGGGGATAGCGGTGTAGTGGCTACGCTATTTTTGAGCGAGTCTACTAGACATCGGTGGAGAAAGACGCAGAGTACGGATTCTGACACGGCTCTGGCATCCTCGTATAAGCCCCCTGCGGAAGAGGTGAACTCGTCCAGCAAGGCAACCAGACGATTATGGCAACAGTGGTTGAGACTCTCCCCAGAGGAGGAGGTTTTATGGCACCAAGAAGACGCCACGTCTGCCAAGTGCCTAGTCATTCCAGGTTCTTTGATACAAACGGTCCATTAAGAGTTGCATGAGCGGTTGGGTCATGCAGGCAAGAAAGAGATGGTGAGGCCTCGAGCAAACGATACTGGTGACCCTCCCTCATCCTAGAAGTGCTGAACTTCTGCTGAACCTGCACCACTTACAGCAGCCTCAAGAAGCCTCATGCCACAGCAATGGCACCCCTGCAACCCATGCCTACGGAGATCCCAGGCAAAAGAGTGGTTATCGTCATCGTGGGTCCTCTGCCACTTACCTACCGAGAGGGCGGAAACCGATATATTCTGGTTATGGTTGACCACTTCACGAAAGTATCTGAAGCTAGAACCATGAAGCGGTAAGACGCCGATACGATCACATCCATCTTCTTCGATCTTTGGATCTGTCAACACACAGTGTCTGAATCCGTCCATAGTGATCAAAATCCTCCTTTCGAAACCCGACTCTTCACTGAACTATGCAGCATCCTCGCGGTTGCAAACACGTACACGACGCCTCGGCATCGGCAGAGGTAGAGAGAATGATACGCACCCTGATGGCACTGCTAAAGGCTTTTGCCACAGAGGCATGGCCTAAACATTGCGATTTAAGTCCGGCACGCGCTCCTCTCGCGTATAGAGCTACAGTCTACGCATCAACTTGTGTTTCCGCGTTCAACGTACTCGAAGACCGCGAAATGAGAGTGCCCTCCCACATCCTCCTGCTGAGCAAGGAAGCCGCAACCGACAATGCCTCGCAGTACGTACTCCGTCTCAATAAATGGATGAGAAAGACGTTCAACACTTCACAATGTTTTGTAGTAGACAAAAGAAGCATTACCACAAGCACAGTCGACCCAACGTCTACCACGAAGGAGACCCCGTCCAAATATACAAGTCGAGTCCTCCACCCGAGACGCATCGCAAATTCTACCACCCTTGGAGCAGAGATCCCTTCCGTGTGGTGAGAGTTCTCCCCCCCACGAGCTACCTCGTCCGGAGTGCACAACTCCGCACCCAGCCAATAACCGTCCATCACAATACGATTCGACCTTACAAAGGTGCCCCGTCTGTCGGTTACGAGGATGAAGCCTGCGCGATTGTAGAAAGGAAACCACCCCACAGCATAACTTAAGTGAAATAATGAGGGTAGCACTGGGAACTGCGCTCAAAGAACCAGGTAGCTGTATAATACTTCTCTTCTTTAAATATGCCTTGTAGGCCAGAGGCGGGAGGACACACTTTAATCTACTCATGGACCAACAGAGTCATTTCCTAGAGCCCGAGACGCCTCCCTTCTGGCTACTTCGGTCCAGTTACCCCATTCCTTCCTTCTGTTTCTTCCAATAAAAATGTCTAGAAGCAACAAACCTTCGCATAGCAAGGGTGCAAGGAGGGAAGATGAGGAAAGGGAAGAACCGTCCACAGTAATGCACCAACCCATTGTTTACGCCTTCGTAAATTCAAAGTCCTCTTATATACGCCATAGGCCATGTAGCTGGTGAGAAGAGGGACAATGAGTGGATGGAGAGGTAAACTAAGTATCGAAGCCTTACTGCGTGACCTTCAAGGACTCAGAATTTGTGCAATCAAGCACGCAGTTTAACACAACATCAAGTCACCTTACCATCACCTTTCCTATTGGCATCACTTGTTTTGCAACGCCAATAAACTTCCCAGAAGACAAGGGAAGACAGAATGTTCGGGTAGAATACAGGCATTCAGCGAGCAAGAGATCAGGGCTACTAGTGTGGTCTAAGAGCCAGACCACCTGGCTGGCGATGACAAAGTGGCCAATCAAGGACATGTGCACAAACAGTCAACTCACCGCAGTTGTGAGACCGTCAACCGAAAATTAGGAGGCAGAATCTATTCCAATCGCCTACTGTTCAGATGCGTATCCTTAGCTGTTTTACCATTTATAAACAAATATAATCATTTCTACCCTAAACACATGCACAAAACTTCAAACGAAGTACTTCTGGAAGGCTTCAGCGCGTAGGCACTTCACAGGACAACACTGACATCCGCCTTGCTTCCCTGTCTTCGCATTTCGCACATAAAATGGCGAATTTCTACCACTATTTCGCACAACAACTTTGTTTGAGTGTATGAATTGCATTACGCGACCTAGTCCATCTGAAAGGTCAACCTAGTATAAAGGTGACCTGGTTGCATTCTCGTCAGTCGGTGCCTGGCAGGCTCTCTAGCTGAACTCTCTCTCTCTCACCTTACCTTCATCGTCAAAATGAATCTGGTGCGTCAAAATTTCCACGAGGAATGCGAAGCTGGCATCAATCGTCAAATCAACATGGAGCTCTACGCCAGCTACCTCTACCTAGCCGTGTCTCAACACTTTGACCGAGAAGATGTCGCCCTCCCAGGCTTCAGAAAGTTCTTCGCCAAAGCCTCCGAGGAGGAGCGTGAACACGCCATCAAGGTAAACCAACTTACTCACCACCACACCCACTAGCTCATGCGTTATCAATGCAAACGAGGTGGCCGCATTGTCTACCAAGACATTGCCAAACCCCACAACAGTGAATGTGCCACCGGACTCGAAGCCATGGAAATGGCCCTCAAACTCGAACGAGAGGTCAACGAGTCCCTCCTCGCTTTGTGCAATGTCGCCATCAAACACAACGACAGTCATTTCTGTGACTTCTTGCAAAGTAAGCTTCTCTACTCAACCCTAATCCCCTCCTTCACCATTTCAAAATGTAACAACTGTCCTTTTCTGCGGTCATGTAGGTGAATACTTGGAAGAGCAAGTCAACGCGATTAAGGAGCTGGCAGGCTATGTGACAAACCTCCGTCGGTGTGGACCCGGACTGGGAGAGTATCTATTCGACAAGGAAACCCTCCACGGTGGTCATGATAAAACAACATCAGACTCAGCTCCGCAGCAATTTTCATTCCCTCCTCATTGTCCATTTGCAACTGACAAAACAATTCATAGCTCTAATTAATCTTTACCAAGTCAATTCACTTGCTCCCTCCCCAATGATTGCTGTTTTCTGCCTTGTCGATGATCGCTTCCAACATTCTGATCAGACTTGAGTAATCTAAAACAGACAAAAAGTCCATTCAACACCATGTCTATTGTCGTATTGAGGACTGTGAATGTGGGATAAGGTGTTGCGTGAGAACAGCCTATGAGCTTCTAGCCACACTCCCTGCTGTGGAGTGGAGTTTAGTGGAATGCAGGTCCACGAAAACGCTAAGAGTCGTGAGCCAGCTTGGCGCCAATTGCCCGTGACCTTCGATCGAGTCTTTTGCTCACATCCCCAGATGCCACACTTAGGGCTTCAATTGCCTTCTTCCCTTTCGATCATGCTCCACAAAACAACAACTCTACTTTGCTCCCTTCGTAGAAAAGGAGGTCTCTGCGCTTCTCCCTTCTGACAATTCAACCATCCTTAGAAGTCTGTGCACATGTAGTTTTTGGGTGCGAGTTCCTTCGGCTAACGTCGCGTTTTATCACTTTCTTCCTCGTTCCCATGTGTCTCCACTCTGCCCCATGCAAACTGCAATCTCGAGTTAAATTAAAAAGTACAAGACATTCCAAACTAACCTGTCCTTTCCACCGCTCGTGTCTGTGCCGCCTCCTCCTCCTCCTCCCAGCAGTCATCCGAGACGAGTCTTTCCATTTCGCTTATCAAAGACTTGCTGTGTGCATCGTCCAGATCCAAGGAGAAGGTGTCCTCAATTGCATGCGACGGGTGCACGTCTTTGACCACTCGATTCATCTCAAAGCACGTCTCTTCTCCGTGCGAATACAATGCCTATGCAACAAAGCGTCAAACAGATTAGCAGACCATTAAAGTCCCGCTTCTAGCCCCGCACACCCACAAGTGCAGACAAGTGGTTCAAGGTTCACTATGCTCAACATCTACTAACCATGCGTTTGACTTTAATACGCGATTGCGCCACAGAGCTACTGGAAATCATCTTCCCAAGGTATGCACAAAACTGATAAGGAGACAATTAAGAGGGGTATTCAAGGGATTCCTCCAGAAAATTAGGATAATTTAAAGCGAAAAATTTACGCATTCAACTCCGAGATAAGGACACCTTTTGCCACGCCCATTTCAAGGTTTGTGCCTTAAGGTGAGCTCTCCATCCAGGCTTGTAATACAGGGACTGCATTCCACCTCACGTGGATAAAGCTTACACGCACATGGCTTGACCTCTAGGCTAAACCATGCCACGATAGTCAATTAAGGTGGCAAATAAAGGAGGTATTATGAGGGAGTGAGTAAAAACAGCGACTGATAACATGGTTTGCCAATGAATTAGCATCACAAGTCTCCTCTTCGCTACCACGCTGACACGGACACTTACACAAGTTGCAAATCCTGCAATTGACACGATGGAAGTCAGAGCTTTTCAAGCACTTCCATCAGGTCTATTACCAATCGCTACTTTTAACATTTACAAGCATTCATCACGCTGTTTTTTGCTACATTTGCATTCCACTACAAAACTCATCAATTAAAAACACTGAAACACGTCCATCGGATTCTCCTCAATCTCCCAATAAATTGCTAAATGCACTTTCCTTCAATGCCACTTTGCCTCCTGCATGCCGCTTCAACGAACCAGTTCTGCATCTCCATCAGCATTGCCAGTCCATTCACCGACAGTCAAGCACTTTGAGCATCATTGATCCCCTCATCCAGGCCGAATTCGCTCCCATAAGCCTCGCATTACTCACAAGTGCCAGAGCCTAGTCCTCCAACCCAACCGGTTCTCACCATCAATGGGGGAAAAGAGAGTGTCACCCAGTCCCCAAATGCACGAAAACTCCAACATCAGCCTACATCAACGTCACAGAAAAACGCCGTGTTGCATTCACTGTCGTCCAGCGCCTCCTCCGTCGCCTCCTTCCCTCCTAACTCTCCTTTACCGAGTAGAGCACGCTTCAGACACTCAAAGCTGTAAACCAGACTGTCATGCTCTTCACTATGCTTCTTCTCCTCCTCCTCCTCCTTCGTCACCACGCGCAGACCACGTGGTCGTGTCGAAGTCGACGGCTCACTTGCCCTCCACGATGATCGAGAAGACCTGAAAGAAGCCATTCTGCGACAACAAGTGACCATAGTACACGTAATGCAGTTTCCTCCCTCGTAGTCACGTGCTGAATTAAATGTAACCTTAACAGACAAGCATTTCTCCGGTTGTGATGCCACTCATCTTTTGCGCATAAAACGAATCAGCCGCCTAGTCACTGTGATTTAAAGGAAAACCGCCTCCTCCTCGACATCAAAATTACTTCCCAATCTAAAGATTAGCCGGTTCATAGCAAAGCCTTGCAACTTCCAATACCGTCGATAGGTTTTGATGGAATAGAGAAGTTTATTAGCCGCCAAAGCCCATCAATCAGCATCGTATTTACCGCTTAGAGGGCGGTACACATCCTGACGATTAAACATTCAACCCATACGACTCAACGCAAATTTTCACAACTTATGAATTGCCGAACTTCATTAGGCGACATTTAGCACCCAGAAAGTATCGTTTTCAACATCGCAACCCTGTTAGAAATATGCCACTATAACGATAAAGACAACACTGAGCACACAAAAATGCATGGTTAGGGATTAGAACAGCACCTACCACCTGTTCATCTTCTCCGACGGATCTCTGTAAATGACTAGCGTCCGGCGTTGCGAAGTTGGCATCGGTACTGAATTCGACGACACAGCAGTCCTCCGGTCCAGCTAAATGGGGTAAAAGGTACCTCAACAGGATGCTCACAACTACAATGTGACAAAAACGTCAATCATTTTTCATCTTCGCGCTAGCCAACATCAACCATCTTGCGAAATGCAGTGATTGACTTCTCGAGTCATAGCACAACGCCACGTACTCATTTCTACAGATACGCTAATGAGATCTGAGCCTACGAAACATCACAACAATCACCCACCACCACAACAAACAAACAAACACTCACGTTAAGGTAAACAAACACAAAAATCCACCACACCTCACCCTAACAACTGGCGTCTCCACATTTTCTGCATTCCATGAGGCCACGGGTTCAGCTAATCGACTGAGACATTTGCCAAGGTCACTGCCACCTGACTCAATAGGCACGAGGTTGCGCAGGTCCGTCAGGCTCTTCTCGTCGCGGTAGATTCCAAGTCGCCTCGATGACTCCTCCGCCTCACGTAGTAGGTCTGATTTGCCCTCCAGACTACGTAATCCCCGCCGTTCACCTAAGCATCCACCACAACCAATGTAACTTCCAGCATGTAACTTACAACTGAAGGGTTCATAACAATTGTGACAACTTGCACCACCGCACATTCGGTCATCCCAATAGGCTCTTCCATGTGGTAAATTAGCCTGTCTGTCCTTCAAGCACTTAGTAAAAGTGGTCACTCATATTCCTCTTTACGATTGACAAAGGATCTCGGCCACATCGCACTACACCACCACCTTGATAGCACACGCAATGCAGAGGCAGCTTCACCATTGAAGAAGAGAAACGATGCGCGACTAGTGGTTAGTACCGAACGTCGTATGCCCAGTGCCACACGTCGCCACTGTGGAAGACAATGAGTGAGACAACAACGGTAGAGTAAGAGTAAAACTACGCGTCATTGAAGTCCTTTTCATCCTCCCACAGCCTCATCCGAGGGAACCCATTCAATCCTCCACTCCAACTAAGAACTTTTAGGAAAAGTCCTCTTGACAAAACCAGAAAGGAAGGAGTGGCTCACACGAAGACCAATTAAAGATGCATTCATTCTCAAAACGACCACATTTCCCTTCCAATGACTCCCCTTGAAAACAACAGTCTTCCTTCATGTTATTGGTCTCTCATCAAGACTCGGTAACCATCTGTCAGAACAGAACGCCTCCCACCAACACATCGTGCTTGCACCCACCACCCACTCTCTCATCACCTCCCAACTCTCCAGCCTTACCCCACCCACTTTTCCACTCTCCACACTTGTCTAACTGAATGCCATCCCCTTAAATCACACTCTCAAGGCAACACTGATGATGTACCTTTGTTGTGCAAAAAAAACCACCACCAGCGTAGCTCAGTCCTCCCAACTATGGCGTCTCACACTATCCCGTCAAATGACCAGACCATTTGATGGCCAAGGTTGGATAAAACCAGTCAATTCAGCATACGTGGACGAAGTGTCAGTGGGCTGAGTTGAAAGACAAATGACCGCACGCGCATTGACATCGGTGAGTAGAACAAGAGCAAGGATTAGCAGGATGGAAGTGAGGTGGCACATCCACCACTCACGATGCAGCGCATGCACAGTGCGCACTGAAGGAACGATTGATGATTCTCCGGCCACAGGATCCGTTGGTTCGAAGGTCTGCAAGGGAGCCAGAATTTTGCGTTCACCACTGCTGCCGCCACTGTTTCGTTGAGATGCATGTCGGCGATGGCCACTCAACTCTTCAAAATGACGTTCTTCCTCTCTCAAACGCTCCACGTAATGCACCGATCGCAAGAGGCTTCTGTGGTGGGCAAGTTGAAAATACGACCATTTGATTGTTATCTCACGCTTTCACAAATTTTCGCACTAAGTAATCATTCCAATGAGTACACACAAGTAAGCAAAATAATGTCACCCAACCGCGCCTCACTCTTAAGACTTCCAACACCATCCCACGGTTTACTTTTAGTTTTGCGCCGTACCTCACGCACAGCAAGTGCTAGTGAAGACTACCAGTAAGAAATCTACCGACGCACAAGTCCAGTCAAAGGGGACACAACAACACAACTTGCCAAACAAAACTCCTTCCAGCATACTTCCCTCTAACACAGTCAATGTCCTACATAGGCGCCTCCCTTTACGATGTCTCATTTCCACACTCCCAACAACTTTCAACACATCCTTAAACTGACACACACACTTCTATTTGGACGATTTAGTCTCAGTGTCCTCAACTCACCTCCTCCTACTGCAACGACGAAACAATGTGACTGCAGAGCTCTGCATTTGCCATGCAGAAGATCATCATTTCACTATTTCAACACCCACACAAATTTCTATTATTATTAATATTATCAGCAATTTGCACTGCCGTATGAGCACACTTTACAATCGTCCCTGTAGGATAACACGGCAATCTTTTGCACCACCTTCGTACACTAGATTCTAACAACCACAAATAACTCACCACATTTACTTCCCCATCTATTCCCTCCGCCTCTCTTGCAAATCATGAGTCCTTAAAGAAAACAACTACCACACTCTGGCAGTTCCCAACAACCGTTGTTTTTATTCTCTGTTGCCGCTTTACATTCGCGTCAACTCAATGCACAAAGACAACTTGCAAATGACACCGCGTCCGCTGATCATATTGCCACATTGTTTACTTTTCGCCTGACCGAGGTTGGTTTTATGTCAAGGGTCACCAACCATCACCACAAAAGCCTCAGTGTAAGCAAATAAAACGCCATGCCTAATCTAAACAAAAACATGATCCACATTTGGCTTACCTGACAAAAGGTCAGGTTTCAATGTAATTAAATGACCCAGTCGTTATGTGGAAGGACTGCAAATGCATAGCAGCCCTCCCACAACCCAACAGGATCAGCATGCAGCACTTCCAACAGTCACGACTACCAATCAACTATCTATCTATGCAATACCACCCACTACTGCTCCCACATTGCATCCAAGTCTACATCATCATTGATAAACTGTTCGATGGTAAATGCTAGCTCGAGCAAAGACACCCTGTATAAGTGCACCTAATCAACCCTAACTGCGACACCATTTAACTGAAAAGCGCGACTCCTGCCACTTTCAACCACTTTTCGTGAGGATCTATGCCTTTTCACCCGTTTTCTCAATCTGTGAACAAAATACTGCCCATAATATTCCAGCTAAATTAACTACTAGCTAATTACAGACAGTACGTACTACAATTACTAACAAATCCACTTCTACCACAGTGACATGACAGGTCGCCTACCCTACTACTACTGCTACTTAAGTGGATTATAAGTAGACGCAGCTTACTCAGCACGGTCCTCGAGCAGAACGATGGGCTGAGCGCCAGCACGCAAACCATGCGCAATGATGGCGGCCAGGCGAGCCCACTTCTTCGAGGGTTGGGTGGAGGTCTTCTCGGGTAGATTGTCGATGTGCTCTGTCCAACTGATGTAGAACTTCGCGCTCACTGTACCTACTCCTTTGTGGAAGAGGAGGTTAAAGAGTTCTGTCGCAGCATCACAGTACTTCACCTAGGCAGTGCAAAAATGCAGATCCATCACTTTTCTAATCACGTCACATTTTAGATGTTTTGCATAGATCCGTTTGCAGCACCGGCAGCGAATGACCGTGTTACAGCTCACTCGGCATATTATAGCATCTTCAGGCATTGCGCTTTAATGCACACATCCAATTCTAAGGGAATCACTAAGTCTAAATTTGTCTCATCAAAATCGGTATCAACTAGTACAAAACGGAAACAAGCATCGAACTCTACCGATGCCCATGGCAGCAAAAAAAATGCAATTAATAGATTCTATTGTCTCACTCAAACTGTAGTTTAGACAATAATGAAGTAGAACTTGTTCGAGGCAAGAAAGGCTTTCCTATGTGCAATCTTTTTCTACGACGCCCCCTCCTACAGATAATTCGACAGTTCTCCTGGTGACAAAAGAAATTAAATCGGCAACTGGCTACTAGCACAATGAAAGTATAAGGAAATGATTATGCTCAGGCCATGAAAACCACTTTATCCTATGACGACTTTAATTAGCCGAATTTCGGTTTTGGACAAATGCGCTCGACAATCAAGTGAAGTGGCCTGGTGCCTTTCAACTAGTTAAGAAAGTGACGGGGCTAATTTAATTGAAACTCACCACGAAACAAGACTTTATAAATAAACTACTCAAAACACTCGCGTCTTTTAAACGCAGTAAAGAAAACAAAGCATTAGTCATTCGTCGTTCATGGTTCAGTCTTCTCTATGACTACTTACCACTAAAAAGATAATTAGCCTCGAAAAAAATCGTCAATTTGAGCCGCTTGTATTTATGCATCTGCGCCAGATGCGCTACTCTGCATCTATCATGCCAATGGACATCTTTGAACTTTTCCATTCACTCAGGCGACACTGTGAATGAGAGCATTATCTTGCTACACCGACAAAAGGTGAGTTTCCACTTAATCAACGCTCACAACTCATAGAGCACTGCCTTCTCTCGCTGCAATAAGTCCTGCAGCCGAAATATGCCAGCTCCTGTAATTCCCCTCTGCTAGACAAGTCAGTATGTCAGACGGTCTAAGACGATAAGCAACCATTATTCCAACAGGAGGTTATCTTTGTCGTAATTTTTAAGTGATAATAACAATATAATTGAAATGTTTAATGTTATTTACTTCTCATTAAAGTGCTAAGAAAATAAAGCATTCCTAATGTCACAAAAAGCAAAGAAGCTCAGTACCTCAAGGAAGCATTGATAAACGGTTGATATTCACACAAACAGTGCCTTCTAAAAACTTCAAAACGAAAGTCCGTTCATAAACAATCAATTTGGTTGCTTGAGCCCGGACACGATTAGTAGGTCGAGGCCACGAGCATAAAGCATGTACGGGATCGAGGTGGAATACTCCCTTTCCCGTCTTGCTAATTATGTTGCTAAGTGTCAATTGCACCGCCCACTTGATCCATAATGATCTCTTACCGCATCTTTATACACCCACGCACCCTTCCCACAGAGTTGTTAGAACTTGGACTACTTGGAAACAGTGTGAACAACTTGTATGTAAATCTGGTCTGTGATCGGAAGCGCAGGGCCATCAAGAGGAGAGCGTTTTGCCTGTTACGCTGGCAGCTATTTACACAGACAGTGGTGCAGAGTAACGAGCGTTTTAGCAGGAAAATGTGTAAGCCCCTCTTCCCTGCGTTAATCCAATTCAGTTGGATAAACTGTTTCCACAACAAGTGATGTAGAGTGGTTACTTTCAGCACTGCATTTTCAATCAAATGGCTAATAATGCACGTCATATATTATTGTCAGTTTCCATCCACTGTAGGAAGATTGATACAGGCGGTGTGTCGCATATGCGCCTCTGCCAATGTTTGCACACATTCACAGTTGCAGTAAATTAGACCACAGACCGATCTAGCGCTGGTTCGCGACGGTACAGCAACCATATCCCGTTTGGCATAATGACTGAATTTACCACTAAATTTAAAGAGATTTTTTTCGTGTCAGAGCGATTTGCTTGCAGCAAAAAAGTTTCTCCTTCTTGAATTCCCCTTTAACTGTCATTAACTAGAAAACAAGCAGGTCCAACACTCGCAATTGGACTAAGTAAAAATAATGTTCCCTCCTGCCAAGCGATGGTAGACTTTCTTTATGACTCCGAGGTGGTTTAAATTTATCTTACCGGAACTGTCACTTTCGAATCTTTTAATCTATTTGTGGGCGTGCTCCGTGTGAGATGGACCACACAGGCCTGGTACATCTACTCGTAAAAGGTCATTCAGGTGTGCATTGGAGCTGCATTCACCTAGTCATGGTGGCACCTACCTTACCTACAATTCGTTCTTCAGAAGCGTCAAGCGCACCTATTCATAAGTGTTCATAAATAACTTTAAAAGTTGCTACACCCGGGACACTAGACAGCTTTCAGGTCAAAAAAGTGAGAGCTGTATTGAGTTGAAAGAGCGCTTTAAAAGGGAAATGGTTTTCTGCACTGCATTACTAAACTTGAGAAGGCTGAGTTTATTGCTCTATCCCAGGATTAGAATGACCGCTGAATCAGTAGAAACATGCAGATTCACAATCACCAATGATGAAGTGAAGCAGACTGTCCTAGGATGGCGCTGCCGTACCGGCACGCCTTTTTGTGCCTTGGCTCCTTCCCAAGTAGTAAAGTACTGAGGTCTGTGCACGAACACGGAGAAGGACTAAGAGAAAACCACACACTGCTTGCCATATTTACAAACTGTTCATTTTTCGGGTAAACGCAAAGGTACCGGCTCGACTTAAGCCAACCTTACTTAACTTCCATAAAAGGCCGATTGAATTATGAGGCGGAAGGGGTGAAGTGATGCGGTGGAATTCAAGTAGAGTAGCAGCTAGCTTACCAGCTTGAGCCAGACGTCAACGTAGATGGGGTGATTGTGGACGCCTTCCAAAACACTGGTCTCCTTGACACATCGATAGAGGATGCTGCGAAGCTCAGAGGCGGCGCCCAGCGAGGGGTAAGTCTCTTCTACCCAGCTAATGTATCTGTAAAGGGAGAAGGGATCATAATTAACAACGAAATTACAGTTTTCACGAATCATAAGCGGTCACGGTCTCATAGAGTTTACCGGCTTTTCAGCTTCCGGTCTAGCAGCAACAAAATCAGAGGATTTTTTTGCTGTCTTAAATTTAAATCAAGATGAGCTGCTGTTTAAATAACACCAAGCCCTTTGCACTTTGAGGAAGGAAGGCCTAGTCTTTGCCAGAAATGCATAACCGTTAGCAAGAAATCATCGTACTCTGCTCCTCCTCATTTGACGTATGCAACCCGCAAACAAGTTGACAAACCACTCAATACAAATTTCCATGAACATGTCACCTCAGACATTTCAAACTACACTTAAGGTATCGTTCAGAGGGCCATTGGCAAGCGAAGCCATAAACAAACCATTTTACCGACCAAAACAATCGCATGCTTCACTAACCAATCGCTGCCCTTTCTAACTCAATGGAGAAGCTTCAAAGCCAGCACGAAAAACAAGAGTATACAGGTATATAACTGTAAGGCACTGGAAGATCATTTGGCAAAATTTCAGTAAACAGTTTTCCTTTAAGGTAAGAGCTTTATCGACACTTGGGTGGCGTCTATCAAACTGAGCTCGTTCAGCATTATCTCGGGCATTAACAGCAAAAAGTACGGCAAACCAGTCCCAGTTCTGTTAAATTTAATTCCCCATCTCTCAGTCAAAGGATTCAAGGCGTAAAAAGATCGTCAAAAAGCTCAAAGCCTGTCAACCTAAACATAGTACTTACGCCCATTATTCAGTAGCATTTTAGAACGAAATTCACCTGGACGGTGTAGCTAGTGTTGAACATCAAATAACCTTTCTAACTATTGCTGAAGATAAATAACAGCTTGGAAATTAAGTGGATGAAGCCTAAAAGATCGAAAAGGTAGTGATGAAATAAAGCCTAAGTATGGGTACTTCACTTTTTTGGTTTTAGATTGTTACTGTTGACGCCAAGTCTCAAAGCCAAAGCTGTCACAATTACACCTCCTTAGATAAATGGAGTAGACATTGTTAAATGAAAAGCCCTCACCTATTCATAAGACGTGCACAAACGTCGCTGTAGCCAAATAGGGACATATGTAAGGTGATATCAACAAATGCCACTTACTACTCCCAAGTTTTATCAAAGTCTAATAACAAAGCACGGATTACTTGTGGAATCAAGACGAAAAATTAAGAGTAAACTGATAAAATAAATTAGCATCAGAACAATTAAGACTGTATGAGTTGTAATTAAGAGAGTTGGCGGCAAATCGTCGGCAACATCGTTGTTTTGCATGCGCCTATTTAAATCAAGCAGTTAAATGCAAACAAATCTGAAATCTTCAGTACTGCCAGCACTGAGAGCAAGTGTGTGTTTGAGCTCTGAGATAGTCGTTTGAAAATCCACTTACCGAGTCATCCTAGAACATCTTCAGTTTCTACTCTTTTGTGGTTGCAAAATAAATTGCAGGATGTTTTGCGTCCCTTATTTAATTTAAAAAAGAATAACTGAGACAAAAGTAGCAAGGCACCGATCGACTGACTGTAGAAGAATGGATGATTAAAGTATCACAAAAAAAATGAAGTTATCCGGCCCTTTTAAGTAGGCATTTGGCTATCAACCCGAGAGGACCTCAAGGTTATCCATCCGCCACCATCGTATGTTACGCTTCACCTGAACCGATGCAGAGTAGAAAAGTTGAAATATTGGCTGCGTTTATGTGGTGAGAGAGGTATGTTTGACTCATAAACGCCTTACACCTCTGACTCCTCGGTTTTAGTATCATCTTAGGTACACATTAGCACTGCTTCAGAGGCACAAGTCGGTTGACATCTTTTTTAAAGACAAAACTTTCTGGCAAGACACAAGTGAGAGAGTGACATGTATCGCTTTTTATTGTAAGACTTATCAAGCAGCCGTCCAAAAATGGCCTATTTTGTAAAACAACTTGTAGACAAGTAGGTTTCGCAACCCAAACTTGAATAAGAGTGAAGCATTAAAAATGTTAGTTTCGACGGAGGTGAAATGCACACATCAAATGATGTAAGAATTCGCATTTATTACTGTGATTACATCGGTTTGCATTAATTAACATTACAATTGTTAGACATGCTACTGAACTTCATAAACAGCCAATGGAAAAGACAATACATTCCTCGGAATTCGCGCCTTTCCATGATCATCCTACAGTCATATTGTTGGGCGCAATGAATTCATTGTGGAGAATACCTTTCTCCCCAAAGAGGAAAGAAGTGAACTCGGAATTCCAGACTAAAAACGCTTCTGATAACGAGAGGAAACAAGATTAAATCTTTTGAATTCACAATTGCCAGAACACTAGCCTTTATTAACATTACAGATAAACAAAATTAGGACTTTCATGGGGCTCTAGAGGCACAGGATCTTTCAATCAAGTTTTAATGGCATTATTTTTCGAAGCCCTTTATCCTCATTTTAACGATGAGCTTGAGGTAGTGATCAAGTCTTGAGCCTTTCGCAATCTATTGCAGTGGATATGAAAAATCCTATTTGTTAGGAAGAAAACGAGATTTGTTAAAGAACGAACCAACACAATGCAGATAGCTCCACTCATTGACTACCAATAAACGCACAGTACAGTGGGTGAATTGAAGATGGTAGCACCTTATGTAGGCGAATTACTTTGACAATCCGATATTAGAGATAAGGCAGATGGGCTGAAAGGAGCTCTAATGGCCAAAAATTTAGCAAATTAGCAAGATGAGTACGATGAATGATTGAGGTTCGAGAAAGGGGTTGCAGCGAATTGTGTCTGCAAATTTACCCTCAAACAGTTCACCAAGGTGGAGGCGGGGGGATCGCATGAGTAGGCACTTGAGAACGGAGCCGCTGACGCAATCATTCCCTGAGCACAGCAATAAAGGCATCACAAGAGCCTCCGGCCAATTTTAGAGAGATGCTAACTTGAGTCTCCGTCCACAGTGGGCATAAACCACCAATGAGATCAATGTCAACTGACGCTTGGAGAATGTTAATAATGAATAGATTCTGGCACTCCAGATAGCCAGTTAGGAGAGTCAATTTTCTATTCTGGCAGTTAAATGCGCTAGTAAAAATATGCTCGAAATAATTGCACGTATAAAGAATATGGGTAACAAAAAGGAAGGCGTGGTAAATACGTTACACATATTAAATACAGGTTTTAACTACTAGTCTATCAATTCGTCATAAGCTTTGCCGAAATTCTGTACACTCAATTAACCTCTACCGAAACATCATACTTAGCACATAAATAGCATCTTTGATCCAAGGTTAAGCTTATCAAATACCATCAAAAAACACTTCTCCAAAATTACTTGTTCGTCGTTTTAAAAGGTAGAAGAGGGTGGAGACCTCGACGAAGCCGATCAGTAACTGGAGGATTTAATTCAAAGGATGTGACTCCATTCACACCGGTAAATTTGGTGGAAGATGGAGAAGCTTAGTGGAGGGAAATTTCCTGGTCGTTGTACGAAATCTTTTATTTTTACCTCCATTTTTGACAATTGTGAGGTGTCTAATGCCTTTTACTTCTTACGAAGAATTCAAACGCCTTCAGTGGTGATTCAGAAGACGTCGGTGTAACTGATGCAGAAGAGTGACAACATACAAATAAATCCAACACGATGAGGAGTAGAGGAGCCAAAAATGTGTCGCACCTATTTAAACAATGCAGGAAAGATAAGTGGCTGAACAACTTTAAACCGTAACAGAAAACAAAAAGACCAAGTCTGGACGAGGCTGAGGATAGTTTATCGGAAAGGGCATCGGCATAACCAATGTTAAGTGAAGCATCGGAATCCAGTTCAAGCAATACAAATGGGGTGGCAGAAAAATCACATCGAAATCGTAAGATTTTGAATTCATATGATTTTAGATCCCGTTATAGATGTAGGTCAAGTGCATTCAAACGTTGATACAGTGACAAACGCAGAAGAGTAACAACAAAGAATGGGGACGACGCAAAAAGCTGTGAAAAAAAGGGCTATATTTGTATATTTCCACCGCCACTGATAATGCACTAGGCAAGTGTGAACTCCTAACACGAATGCACATTCAGGTTTGCGCTGAAACAGGTTGTTAGACACCGTTTCTGCGTAACCACGCCATCAGAGTGTGGGAAGGTAACCCTAATTATCCTTAGCAGTGATTTCAAATTACGCACAAAAAAGCCAAGTTACGCAATTAAGAGTGGCCAGTTGTTCAGTTTTCAAAGAAAAAACGTGAATGTGTCAGAGAGCTGTTAACTTTGAGAGTGAAGTGGATAGCTACAGTCATCGGGTATCGATAAGGGGCAAGTGTCAATTATCAAAGCTACCAATGATTGGGATCCAAACCAACATCATTTTACCCATAATAATCTCCACTTTAGCGCAAATTTCGATGGACAAAACAAAAGAGGACTACAAACGAAATCCAAACTACAAAATGAAGAGTGGGACTACGAGGATAAAAATAACTTCGACCACTTGATCTGTTGAATTCCTATCGCAGGTTTGGTTGACTTCTGAACAGATCGAAACCAATCTGCAAACCTAGTGTAATCGGCCCTCATAAAGTCAGACTCGTTATTTCGTACAACTTGCAATCATCAACGCCTTTTGTTGCTTATCTTTACTCAGAATTGGAATGATTTCAACTGTTGAAACTAAGGCGCTTGCAGCTTAAACAGGCAATGTCCGAGATTTTTACTACAATTCCAGCAGCCAATTGTATCGTCTGTTGTGTCTTCCTTTCAAAAAGTACTGAAACACATGTTACTAAAACGGCTAAGTTGAAAGTGCTGAGGCTGCGAGGCATTCGAAGTTAATGTTTGCCGATGATAATGTTTTTTAAAGCCTATGTGGTGCGTGCACACTGTTTGCTTCACCAGTGCCAAATTGGTTTGCATGACTTCAGAGGTATGCATTTATGTGTTTTCTTGTTTTAAGTAGCTATCCTGCAAACAAATAGATAACCTCACTGAAAATTTGATGATTGGCTAGTAAACAGCATAAACTATTTGAAAACAATTTTATATTTCAGAAGAAAACGCAGGACGCATATAACTCTACCGCCGTTCAGGGATACTACCTTCAATCAACCTCGAAAAGACGTCTGCAGCAAATCGAGACCTCCACTTCTGATAGCCTTAAATGATGTTTACATCAACTGGTTTAGTTAATATAAACACTAAATCTCTTGCTTATATGTGTGCTACGACCTCCCAAGGTGCAATAGATCACCATTAACGACCCCACAAGGCTTTAAACATTTAATAAGTCTTGAGAAACTTTTTGCTCATTTATCTCGGGTTTGAGAAAAAAAATTGCAGCTTGGTCATAACACTAGTGGATAAAAGTTCATGAGATCCAAGGCTAATCCTAGTTGTGCGTTATCTTCAATTAAGTCAGTTGAATGATTCGCATTCAGACACTATAGCGTCGTTTTATGCTAATTCTTTCCTATAATCAGTTAGTTACGAATGTCTGTGCTCAGTAAAGCCTTCGCTTTGCTTCACTGCCAGTTTTGGTAGAGGAATCAACATTGAGGCACGTGTCAACCGGTTGTCATCATTTCCTTCACGATAGATGTCCTTCTTCTGAGAGGTTGCACAGCTAGTTGTTGCATTGAGGCACTGGTCTTGTTCGATGGATCACCTGAGGGTGTCACATTTCCACTGTGGAAGTAAGGTTATCGTGGAAGACATGCGGATGTAGCAATGTAGTGTGTGATATAAAGCTTGGAGACACATGGGAGGGTTTGTGAAAGCGTGAGGTATCAATCAAACTGTCGTGTTTTAAGCTTGCCCGCCAAAGAAGCCTCTTGCGATCGGTGCATCACGTGGTGCATCGTCGACATGCACTTCAACGAAACAGTGGCGGTGTCAGTGGCGAACGCAAAATTCTGGCTCCCTTGCAGACCATCGAGTCAACGGATCCTGTGGCCGCAGAATCATCAATCGTTCCTTCAGTGCGCACTGCGCACGCGCTACATCGTGAGTGGTGGATGTGCCACCTCACTTCCATCCTACTAATCCTTGCTCTTGTTCTACTCACCGATGTCAATGCGTGTGCGGTCATTTGGCTTTCACCTCGGTGCGCTGACACTTCGTCCAGGCATGCTGAATTGACTGGTTTTATCCAACCTTGGCCATCAAATGGTCTGGTCATTTGACGGGATAGTGTGAGATGCCATAGTTGGGAGGCCTGAGTTACGCTGGTGGTGGTTTTGTTTGCACAACAAAGGCACATCATTAGTGTTGCCTTGAGAGTGTGATTTTGGGGGATGGCATTCATTTAGACAAGTGTGGAGAGTGGAAAAGTGGGTAGGGTAAGGCTGGAGAGTTGGAAAGTGATGAGAGAGTGGGTGGTGGGTGCAAGCACGATGTGTTGGTGGGAGGCGTTCTGTTCTGACAGGTGGTTACCGAGTCTCGATGAGAGACCAATAACATGAAGGAAGACTGTTGTTTTCAAGGGGAATCATTGGAAGTGAAATGTGGTCGTTTTGAGGATGAATCCATCCTCCATTCGTCTTCGTATGAGTCACTCCTTCCTTTCTCGTTTGTGCTTAGTTGGAGTGGAGAACTAAATGGGTTCCCTTGGATGAAGCTGTAGGAGGATGAAAATGGCTTCAATGACACGTAGTTGCACACTTACGCTACCGCTGTAGTCTCACGCATTGACTTCCACAGTGGCGACATGTAGCACTGGGCATACGACCTTCGGTACTAATCACTAGTCGCGCATCGTTCCTCTTCTTCAATGGTGAAGCTGCTTCTGCATTGCGTGTGCTATCAAGGCGACCGAATCAACTGCAGTGCTAGACTAGTGGCGGTATAGTGCGAAGCGTTCGAGAACCTTTATCTGCTGCAACGAGGAATATAACTGACCACTTCCACCAAGTGTTTGAAGGAAGGCTCACAAGCATACGGATAGAATTTTTTACCGTAGAGAAGGGTGGGAGGATAGCCACCCACCATTGTGCGTAACTAAGACTTATTGTTATTCAGTTTAAAACCTTTTCAAAATAGAAACCTTTTAATATCGCTACATCCTTATGTTACGATGATTTGAGAATAGAATGGATTAAGGCCCGAATAGTATTTAAACAGCATTGAGCACGTAACGGGCCGATATATGCTGCCTTTATGGGGTTTATTTCATTAATTGGCGCTTGATTGAGCCAAATATAAATGCCAAATAAAATCCACACCTGGTCTCCTTATAGGCTTAACCAACAATGCCCCAATAAATCTATTCATTGTGGCTTCCGAAGTATTCACGGACCTTAAAAAAGAAACAAGCATCGCTTTTCACACTTTTCCATTTTCAATTTAACCAAAGGAATGCACCTTAACGCACTGCACATGAGGGTATATGATTTAATAGGATCAGATTTTTACAAGGTTGAAACCAAAAATGTGGCGCGGGTAGAGATTCATGGGTAGAAAAACCTGACAGCAGACAGGTTACGAGCATCGCTTCATGTAAGCATTAGTAAGTGAAATTTGTTCAGGTAATCATCTTCTAATAGGTCAGTTTACCAGAAATAGCATGACAAGTCCTACGAGACGCCCCCGGTGAAGGGCAATGTTTTCGAAACGAAAACGGAAAAAAAAACCGAGCATTTAAGCAGATTAGCTTTGGCTACAACATTTTTGCGGTTAAAACCCGATTAACACGACTTTTAAACAGGCTTTTTTGACCCAACACTAAAGTGCATTCGGAGCAAGGCCACCGATGCAAGTGAGAGCGAACAACCGCAGTCGAATGGAAGAAAATCAGGCAGTAGAAAAGGCCAAAACTCAAAAGGTTTGACGAAATCAACATTGTCAATAAGAGTAGTATCAACCACCGAAAATATCAGGAATACCATAAGAGTAAGGCAACAGATTCCGAGATGGGTCAAAGATTTGGCATCAGTTGCTTCGTTCAATAAAAAACACCTAGACGGAACTGAGATAACTCAAGACCATTGTGAAAATGGTTCTAATAATACAAGTACAATAGTGACTCCCAGAACTGGAGAAGTACCAATAAAGGACAGATTTCATGCAGTCGGTAAAAGAAACCTTCACCACACTCTGTTCTGTTCCCTTCTATTCTACTCGAATACAATGGTAAATTGAATGTTACAGAAATAAGACTCAAATAACAGGGCGAGCAGCTCAGATTAACAATGATGCCTCTGGTGCCCTTAAGTCATCTTTTGCACTCAACCCCTAAGTTGGCTGGGGATTTAAGAGAGCTTTAGTTTATGCCCACAATTGCACTTAACACCCACACCCACAACGACTACGCACAGGCCAACATTCGGCGCCATCCTTCCTTTGGAACATCAACTACTGATTAACTAAACTACTCCAGTCATCAATAAAGCAACAAATGAACCACACGCCAGAGGAAATTCAAATTGCTCTCGAGGTGCTCGTGATATGAACAGCATGAACACGCGCTCAGTCTTGTCTCAAATTCTCCATTCCTGTCATGGTTCTATTCCCAATTATCTGCACTCTCGCTTTAATTGCACACATTACTGACAATACACCTGAAAATGCCATCGTTCAACACTCGATCCATTCGTACGTTAGTAAGTTTCACAATCAGTGATTACCTTCCACTGCAGCCACTTTTATCACCCCAACTATTTTTTCTGGGTATCTACAGGTGGAAGTCATCGTCACCTCCACCACCACCACCACCACTAACACTGATTTCGTGACAATCCCAATAGGCACTTCGACTGGTCCTTTTTTCCACTACTCTACATGCCTCCCCGCAATCTCCACCACCAACAGGACGCCCAACTCCTTATCCTCTGACGTCAATCGCCTTTTGTTTTCCATGGCTTCAACAGAATGCACCTTTCGCCTCCTCTTCCTCTTCTGAGCTGACCGACCACATTTTCACCCTCCCTCAGATCTGATTTGCGGAATGGCAGCTGATAGTCAAGTAGTGATGAGCAAAAAGGGAGGTGACAGTTGCCCTCTTAGGTAGAATGCCGGGATAGAACGCCATCAACTCCAATGAATGTCACACCAATAACAAAGTTAGGGCCATCAACGGCCAAAATGACAAAGAAGGTGGATGAGGTCGGAACGTAAGTTTAAGATCAGCCCCCGTTCCTTCTAAAATCTCACGAATGAATCTTTCCCAACACTTGATAACATGAGTTGTAGAGCTAATAATGTTATTTGAGGTTTCATCATTCTTATCATTGGAAGTAAAAGTCAGTCAGCCAGATAGATACATGAAAGAATAGATTGGTGGCGTTATGCCCACTTCTACAACGTGTAATTTGCTTATCCATCCTAAAATTATGTACAGACGGATGAACAGATAGATTTGATGATGATTGATAGATATATAAGTAGCTGGATGGCCGGATAGACAGCCAGACACGGGCTGAAATGCCTGTTCCCTCAGCCCAAACTTAGAATGAAGCATTTTCACTCCCTTAAACGCTAACCCACGACCGTTAATTCCTTAACGCTTTTCAATACGCTTGCATGTTACAGCTCTTATTGTTCCTTCATTGCGGAATTTTCCAGACCTGCATAGGTTTCCCTCATTATACTAATTCAAGCCAAACTCGAATGGCTATCAGCCTAGAACCCCTCCGTAGCCCATCACAGATGGTCATTTTAACACAATTTTATTTGTTAGATCCGTGTTCGTGATTTCGGCTTTTTCACAGCATGACATTTGATAGGATACAGCCGAAAAAGTAACACTTGAGCCTTCCATGCCTCTCATCAAATAGTGATCTAAGAGATTCTGCTCAATAGTGCAAGTATCCGAATAATCTCTTACACCAAATATCCTCCATAAATTTAATCTGAGAAAATACCATTCTGCTAATTGAATAATCTACATCATCCAAATGAATAAGGAATAGAGGGACACCAGTGAACAAAAAGTGACATAAAAACGCCTCTTTTCCGTGAAATCCCTTTGGAATTTGTAACATTTTCACACTTGCGATAATCGAATGCGAAAGGAGAGAGCAGCGGCGGTAGCACTAAAAGACTCAACTGCAACTTCCCACATCGAAAAATTTAGGAAAGGAGGAAAATTCAATGCAACATACAATTGCGAGAAATATTGTCAGAGAGACGCATTTCTCCTCACTCCACACTTGCAAGGGGGACCAGTTTTGACGACAACCTGATCTGAATTGTTAGCACCACAAATGTTTGCGCTACAGAATGGATGCGCTGACTAACTAGCAGTCTCAGCAACACAGCCTCCTCCTCTGCTTCATTCTACCTCCTTGATCCACCGACGAATGAACCGATAGTTCAATCACAATCGCCAAAATTCGACCCATCATTTCTCATTATTTGAATACATTGAGCAGCTGCGACTACAGCTTGTCCAAAAAACGCCATTTCCAGGTACACATCGAGACTAAGGGGAGACTCACACCCGATTATACAAAAATACATGGGCATTTTTACTGTCTATACTTCTCTTCCTTTTTTCAATGCTAGCCTTCACTTATCCGACCGATTCTGCACGTCTCGAGGAATCTCGAGGATCAGTGAGATTGGGAGCCAAGGCCATTCTAATTTAGACTGGGCGAAGGGTCTAGCCTTCTTCAAGGCAAGTATTTATTAAAAACATAAGTAATTCGGTCGGAAATTAAACATGGATAACAGTTAACTTTTGCAACCATGAGCAAAAAAATTCGTGTGATGAAGCAGAGTGCTGAATAAAGATGTGCGAGACTACTAAAGCACAGCTAAACGCATAATTGTAGAATTGTCGCCTCGTTAATGGTATGGACGGGAATCTAGTACAATGTGTCGCCACTAAAGAGCTTACTTAAATAAAAGATTAATTAAAAGAAAACGTTTTAAACCTGCTTTTTTTACTCATGAATTTCTGACTAGTCGAGATTTAAGCATTAAAAACATGGGACTTCGTCTCAAGTTTCTGTAACCCAAGAAAGTGACCCACGTACCTTCCATAGAGACGAAGTTTACGCTCCAAAGGACAGGCAATGAGAGCTTGTTCAAAGCGCCTGAAATAGATGAAAATATGACCATAAGCTGATTGAAAAGCCCCCTTTTATTTTTGTGAGAACAAAAGAGTTCGTCCATTCATGTCAAGGAAAACGTGTTCGTGAGGCAGCATTCTCGACTTACATTAACCGCACAGAAACATACGCAGCTCCACAAGAGCTGGGCTCGATTCGGTGAATGGATCCCGTGAAATCACGAAATTCAAGGCATAGGAATTGGGTTAGCACACAGAAATTTTGCAATTTCCCACTTTAAGAAGCAGATTTATTAAACTTGAACAATACCTTTAACTCTTCGCTTTTTGCCACTCTAATGGAATGGAAGTGAGTTATCGCTTATTAAAGATTATTACGATTTAAAAACATTCACAACCCGCCACTATCGGCATCAGCAACAACCAGAATAAAAATAGCACTGCAGCACTTGCTTCCCTTACCTCAGCCACTAACCCCACCTCTACATCTCTGACAAACTAAAGGATGATAAATGCCAGATGAAACCCATTAATAAAGACATGGATTGCGGCCTCAGTGGCCAATTATTGACGATGGCATCCTATAATCCGTGTTAAAGACCGACTGCAAGTTCAGTGGAGTCAAACTCAACGACGCCGATGATGAAAGACACTTGGTGGTTTCAAGAAACCATGCCTTTCGAATGTAACCTCATCGCCACATCCGCCCTGCATTTCTACGCATGACGAAGTCGATTAAATCACAAGGGATTCCCCAAAAGTTGTGGAAGCATAACAGCCTTCTTAGTACCAAAAACCCGTCATCATGTGCTACTTTTGACGATAGCCACCTTTACCAAAAAGTCCATCACCACATACCGTATCCACCCTAACCGTTTCACACAACAGAAGTAGTTGACCGGCTAACCAAGCGTTGGATCGCATAATATGGCAGTCAATTGACAATTTTCGGTCTCAAAACAATCCCTACAAGCGATTCACCGAGTCACCTTCAAACTGTCTGTGTGGAAGAAAAACGCCATTTTAAGATGCCTTTCAAGCAATATTAAGATCATTTTGAAAACCTTCCCCATGTATATTCGCCATACATCGTACAGCTGGAGAATTTAGCAATGCAATAAAGCCTTTCTAATTCTGAGGCGCTAACTAAGATTATGCCTTACGAGGACACAAAAGACATTATCCCAACATGCTTTATAGCCCGCATTAAGGGGGAGGAAGGGGGACGGGTTAAGGGGTGAGCAACTAATTTCACTGCTCACTCCGCACTTCACTCCCTCATTTTTTTATATTCGGTGTTTAGAATTAGGCAAGAAGCGCCCACCCACCTACCAACCCCCTTAACAAACGCTAACCACCGCCATAATCTCTAAGGTCATACTTTCATCTCACTTTTACCATCACTTCAAAGCAGTTGTAACACCAACTTTCATCATCATCATAATGATGATGGTGGTTGCAATGGGTTTAGTGATAAGGCGCGGGAGTGGATGCAGCGGTTTTGCCTGTCTTGCAGAAGTTTTGATTAGAGAACATTGTGTCCATCTTTTGTGGCACAAAATTCGCCAATTGGGCATAAGTACGAACCGCCACTCCGATCGTTTTCATGCCCTGGGAGAGGGAGAGCGGTGTAAGCTGGAGGAGGCAACTAGTGGGTGAAAACAGCTCAGTGAATGGAAAGGGAGGCGAAAGCACGAAAATGCCTCTGAACAAAAGCACTGACTAAGGGTTAAGTTATCTCCCCCACTCTGCCCTTCGACCCATCTCAATCTATCGCAAAAATGGCCATCCATTACTGTAACTTTCGAGTCGTCCATTGAAGTTGTGATAAGCAGTACCAGCATGAGAAGTTCACTAATGATGTGAGGAGAAGGTGAGAGGGCAACAATGAATGGTCATAAAACTCCTCATATAGGACGGAGGTAAAAACCGTAGATCCAAGGCTCATCGTACTTGAAAATACAGTTAAACAATTATCACTCAGAAATGCAGGGGAAAAATCTCTGCTTTCAACCCAGAAACAAGCAAATACCTCTCAAATGAACAGAGAGGAGGGAGGGAGCAGATATTCTCCAACAAAATAAGCATTTTAATGCACCTATGATCACCACATTAGAATAAATCAAAAGTACTTTAAACAACCCCGCCCTTTTGTAAAAAAGATTGAGGAAAATTTTCAGTATACCACTTCGGAAGTGTAGATAGTGGAGAAACACCGCAAGAAGAGAGGAAATTTGATCCAAAATGGTGAAATAAAAGCTCACTCATTAAAAATGAATTTGTGGACAAGACACACGCATCGAAAGATCATTAAATGTAAGGAAATGGAGGCAGAAAAACTGCCTCAAAATTCCTTTTAGGGCAGACTATTTTAAGTTCCTGGAAATCCAGGAACGCCAGGAATAACAGGAGCGCAAAAAAGGGAGATTTGATAAAAACATGATAAAAACCAGCTAAATCGGCTGCCCCTTTGAAAAATGCACACGGTGCATAAATTCCATTGGTTTTCAACGGAAACAACTTCAACTGGAATCTATGAAGCATACCAACACAGCCAAATTCGAGAACCTACTCAATGCCATGCGTGCATAGCATTTCAACTTCACCTACAGCATGGGGTAGCAGCTAGAAACTTCGGAAATAAAGATAGAAATATCATAAAATTTATGCAGCACGACCGCTTTTGTTTCGAATGATTCTACTTTATGCAACACTGCCACCCCCCAGGTCATGGACGTGGTATGACAATCGTTCAATTCAGATCCGTCCTACCATGCCTCACTGTCTTCGCGCTGACTTTGTGTCCAGGATTACGCATTCCATGCTATGACTGAATGATCGAGGTGTCGAATTACTGCTGTAGTGTTGGTATGGGAACTACCACGACTGGGATTGTCTTCGAGACGTTGCCAATAAGGACCAGAGACGTCGCATCTACGCAGAATGGTGCATGCTCACTCCTGATAGCCGGATAGGAGACTAGGTATATATTTATCAAAAATGTTTTAGGAATAAGCTTTTAACCAAAATCCACGTCTCTATAAAATTTGCAGTCGAGAAAAAGAAGCAAGGCAGTACCTATCCCTTCCCCATATCAAATGTCAAAGAGGATTAGTTGAAACAGATAGCAGGGATATTTTTACTATTGGCTACTACCACCTCAATCAACCAGTGGTTAAATGGATAAATTTACAGGGAGCACAGTTTTTAATTGACAAACCTAGAAAAAAACACAGGTAAAACCGTGTGCGCAAATAAAAAAAAGTGGTGATTAACTCGTTTACCGCTAGTTTTGGTAGTAGTATGATGGCAATGAGATAACGATGATGTCGCCATTGAAATGCCTACCGCCAGTCTAGGGGAATAAGCGACTGCCACATTTTAACATTTTATTGCACCAAAGTGACATCAACGCCTACACTGCCGAAGTAACCGATTTTAAAACTACTAAAAGTGCTTTCGCCCTCCAAAACACTGAGCACCCTGCATCCAATTTATTATTTTAAACATAACCGACTTATTTACCACACGATTTGTTGCAAGCTTTCGTCATAAGGGGATAAAAAACGCAGGTCACATATGCGTGACATGCAGGCCCAGATGAGAAAATGATGTGCCACATACGTGTGATGTCAACAGTGAACGTGTTGGTAAGAAACCTTCGATAGAATAAGAGCCAGTATTAATAATAATAATAATAAAAATTCAGTAGTTTTGTACTAATGGCGGCTAAATACGGTTGCACTAGCGTTTCCATTCCGCTAATTTGGGTCGAGGATCTCATGTTACGTCAGACTTCAAATTCTCCAATTTAGTCATATACTTCAAGTAAAAATTCAAAAAGAAAGCCCAAAAGCAGCATATTTTACATTAAATACCAGGAAACTAAAAACAAAATGAATGCAGCTAACAAACTGAAACAAAAACAGGCTATACGCGAAAAGGGAGTAGAATGGCGTAAAATACTAACTGCAAATCTGTTCCGCTACAGTATTGTTTTAAATCTTACCCGACTTCCGCAACCGGAGGCGAAATATCACTTATTGCGATATCATCAGCAAAAAAGAGAGGACTATCTCAGCCGACGCCGATGCATTTCGCCGCTCCACTGAACACAAAACTAAATTTAACTTAGATGTACGTCACTAAGCTGGCCACTGAGTAGGGAGTGAAGAATCCCGGACCAAACATACTCTCCAAGAATCGCCATCAAGCATTTGGAATTCCTCCAAAGCCAACTGGCTTAGGAGTAGCAAGGAACAAACCGACAACGATGACCGAAGTCAAGAGCCCGCAGCGGGGAAGTTCCTGTCTCGTATGCATAGACATGTAACAGGCGAGGTTGTCAAAAAGACGCGTTCTATCGTTTAACCTTGGGCGTGTGCATTATGGAGTATTGTGGTAATGTTCCCGTACCACAGCAATGTCCTCAAAACCACAGCGATTTCTGTGCAGATTCTGTTTATCGGCAAACTAACTTTCCTCATCCCCTGTAATTCAACCCTTCCCATTTCGCTGTTTTCAATGCTCCTGCACTATCATGAAACCACCTCTACACCCACGCACTGATTAAATTAACAAAGGATTAAATTACACGTTAGTGGATTTGACTTCTCAGTCTTTCGCAAGTATGCTTCCATGAAGGGAGCACAAATATTCTCAATGCGTCTCCCAATTGTTTGGTACACTTGCAAAATTCATTGGCGGAATCACACGCCCTTTAACGAATCATCACTCAAAAACGGTCTGAAAGAGAGATCAGAGGCAAGGAAGAGAATTGTATGGTCTCTCACCCTTCCCCGCAGTTCAGCACTCACTTCGACCTCCTCCGCCCAACAACGACATGTGCCGCTATTTTGATGCCAATTTGCGGACTGCTCGCTCACCCAGTCCTCGAAACTCCATCACCCTCTCCACCAGGGCTAGAGTTTTGACAATTTTCCACTGGACCAGTGTTGTGTATCTCAAAACTTCCTACCCGCCCAGTCAACCGCTCATAACAACAACCAAAACACTTGAGGCATATTTTTTAGAGTAAAGGGACATTAAAAATTACCAATAGCTTTGACCTTGCATGTGCATGCGATTGGGAAAGAGAGATGCAATTCCCACCCAACCCTTTGGAGCCAGCCTCATTTGCCTTTCCTTCATTCCTTCCTGTCTTCTCCTTTACCCCAATCGATTGTTAATGCTTTCTCCCAAGGAAAAAGTCAGATAAACAAAGTTGGGTTATAGTAATATGACACCATACATTGTCAATTTTTGGTTGATTGGTTTGTTATCATACCTTAAATGCTAGGCCTCAGAGAAGGCCTTTCTTCAAGATCCCGACAAGCAAAAAAACTTGCATTGTTTTCCTTTACTTGCATCCTCACTGATTCATGTATGGGTGCTTTAAAAAACATTTCGGCTTGTTAACACTTTTCGATTATTAATGTTTCATGGAAAGATTCTTCACAAAGCCTAAATACTCTTTAGCTCCAAGGCCGTGTTCAGTTGAAAAAGAACTAAACTTTGGGTGATTTCGACTGCATAAATAAACCATCTGACCTGTGTGACGAGCGATAAGCCCATGGCATCCGTAAAATGGTCCACTTTCTCCAACACAAAAGAATTGGCGACAAGCTTTGGCACAAACCCTATTCCGTTAATGTCAACCTGCTTTTAGCAAACCAGTGATGTAAGGAGACAGTTAGATAGACAAGTTTTACGAAAACCAGGCAAGTGTTATGGGGTTTCACGAGTTTGCAGTCACGAAAAAGGGCCAGTTACAACAATGCGCTCCTACATTATGAAAGCTGGATTCTTTCGGACAACTGTTTGGATAAAGATGAGACATAAGTGTGCATTCAAAGCGAAACAGTGATCAAAAACGACAATGTTACATTGAAATCATCCGTTAAGGCCACAGGAAATACAAGTGGTCCATAACAGCGGTGGAGTCTGTCACCTGCCATGCTAATAACCCAATTCAGCACTAAATCAGGCGTTAAAAATACTCACAGACCTTAAGAAACGCTCCTATTTACTTCCCATCCGTCTTCACTAAGGTAACATAACATTACCGTTGATGGTAGTTTTGGTTAATGATGCACTGCCTTCCAGTTGATATACAACTAAATATAGACTCAGTATTGGAACTTCATCATTTAACCACCTTCAATACTACCGAAAATAGGGTGTACAACTTTTCACAGTCAGACCAAGAAATGGTCAGTCCAACTAAACGCCTATCGGTCAGTGTGAAATGAAGTTTATAGCAAAGACATGAAGCAACCGATACGGCTTCGGAAAAATGTATCTCATTGCCATCGGCTAGCATCATACATGACTGTAAGTCAATATGGAGTAAAAGCTGTAAAAATTGCAAAAGAGATGCCTATCCCGAAGCGGTAACCAACTTATTATCGATGAGAAACCAAGACTTAGGGGCCACGACGACACCTCATTCTACTGGTGAGAGAGCAATGCCATAAAAAGTTTTGACGTGTTTGTTCACACCTTTTGACACTACTTGCGAGTAGTTATAGTGTTTGCCCACCAACGACGATATACCTACCTCTAAGGGTTAAGCTAATGTGTTCAAAAAGGAAGGGAAAGGTGTGGGTGTACCAATGCCGCTATACATCCAATGCTCTGCCCACTTTCTAAACCAGCCCTTCCAAAAGGGAGGAGGAAATAAGTTAGCCGCACTCACGAAGCTGGGCAAAGCAGGTAGGCGTAAAGGCCATGCTAAATATTGCTAGTTCCGCCCCCTCAATGGGCCAACACAAACGTAAATATAGTCGGCTACTCCAAAGGGATGCACCGAGATTATGACAGTATACAGCCAAATAAATTTATTAAAAGCCGATAAATTCCTATCGAAAAATATCAGCCGTTACTCTGACCAGAGCCTTGAAAACGGCTCAAATTCGAGTTTGTTCAATAAAATCTAGTTTTCTTGCAATAGTCAATGAAGTTCCAAACTTTAAAGCTTACTCTTACAGAATCAATCGGTCCGAGAGAACGACCCAGAAGGAGATATGCGGTGAATGTAAAACTCTAGGTGAACCGCTAACACTGTGCTATCTACACCATTTAAATTATTTAAGAGTGTTACAAGGGAACAAATCGTCAAAATTAGGTTTATCATTCAGTACCTTTCATTGTCTGCTTACTGCTCACTGACGTGGATGCTGAACCCGCGTTTCTTTGTTGAAGACACAAAGCATCTATAGAGCACTTCGCGGGACTTATGCTGCCGTAAGATGATCTTAAGGTGCACGTAGGACTGTCGTGCCCAGGATGCCACTTTAAGTACATTTTTTTGCTGACGCTAAATTGATTCTCACTTTTAGTTGTCGGTGAAAAGGTTCGCACAACTGAGAAATTTTAAGAATTCACTCGCATAACTTTTTGATCAAGGTAATAGCATCTTTGAGTGGCATGAAATGCAACTCGACGAAAAATGCTAGTACTTTTTGGGCTACCAGGTCGTAGCAATTAACAATAAAGGTAGGACAACAAAAAGTGCTGACACCGGCCTCAAAAAACTATTTCTGACATTTTGCGATCATGGTATCAGTATCACCGAAGGGAACGATGTCAACAAATTTCTGCAAAGCAGCACAGCCACATCTCATGGCAACGCCACGCCAGTAAAAGCAACGCTACAATCTCGAGGAGCCATTTTAGTACTTTCGGTTGTAGTAGCAGTACCTACAGTGCATGGAATTGACGGGAGCAAAATTTGCAGAGTCGATACCATGACACGTTAGAATTGCATTGGCCGCAGCTGAGTGACAGGAGGTGAAGTAGCTGAGATGAAAAGGTATTGTACTAATATCCTGCAGTTTTTCCTCCATCACTAGTCCCCTCCCGAGCAGAAACCACAATGAAAGAATGAGGAGCAGTCGCAGACGGTACAGCAACCAAAAACAAAAAATGGAGTTGCAAGGAACGAAGAGTACGACAACACCAAAACGGTAAAAACTATGCGTGCACTAACTAAACAAGGGTCCGATGATTAAAAAGCAACACGAGAACCGAAATGATACGACTCACTATTTTTATTGCTTATGCTAAAATCGACCAAAATCATGGAAAATACTTTGCTGATTAAGGAGGGAACATACCTCAACTATAAACCGATTTTAACTAAGCGCTTAAACTAGCTTCATTGCTTCAGCTATCGGAAAAATTGAAAGACATCCTGATTCCTAAGATAACGGACACAAAGCCCTCTATGAAACTGATCATATCCTCAAATAACCTGTATCGTTTACGCTTACATTTGCAAGAGTAGCCTAGGAGCTTCATTAATGGTAGAATGGCGGATTGGTAAGGGTAAAAAGGCCTGAAGAATTCGAGACCGTCAAGTAGCATAGTTGAAAAACACCTCCTTTGATTTAGATTCGATAGAAATTCCTAACAGAGCAAAGAGCAAATCCTCACCACAAAGCAGCTCTGAAAAGTCATGCTGCTTCACCTTCCCAGCTTTCGAAAAGTGAAGTAAATTCGCTGGCACAGGTGCAATTGTTTGAGGAAAAAAGTGCAGAAATTAAGCTTTGTCTAGAGAAGTCACTAGGCATAGTAGAACTCTGCAAACTCAGCGGCAACTCATACACCACCACGACGGTAGAATAACAAGATAACCGTGGCACAGGCTAACCACCTACAAATCAGCCACTGATGTTTAGATCCACATCGACCCTCAGTTCACTAAAACTAATATAAAGACGAGATCGAGATTAACCGAATGAGTTTATTCTCAACAACTTAAGCAGAAAAATTGGCAGAACTTGTGCCTGTCTCTCAAAATGAAACCACCAATAGTCCGGGTAGATGACCAGACGGTAGTAAAAAAGTGGAGCGTTTGAGACAAAAAGTAATGAAACGAGTGTTTTGTTAATTAATGTGCACGCCTCCCAAAATGATCCCATCCACTCGTCCTCCATTCTCTACACTCAATGCCACTCTTTCCACTTACAAGGGGTATCTTTAAACCTTCTCCTCATCCAACACCATGGAGAAAATGAGGTAAAGGCAAAATTCTTGAAAAACACCGGGAACGCCTGTGATTTTACATATCAGGAGCCAAAGCAGTGAAGTTATGCTGGTCGCTAGTGTGCTGCTGTCAGATTTGTGTCAGTAGCGATAAATCCTACCCATGGTTTACTCGAACAACAGAGTTCCAGGTATTAAGGAACAGGCGGATGGACAATCCTTCGCCCCTTTGGTAAATTATTATTTGCAAGAGCGGTAACTATGAGGTAACGAAAAAATTGCCCGAGTAAGACTCGATAAGGCCCATTAACTAATGTCGCACTTTTTGTTGGTTAAATAAATTAATTTTTGAAGGAATTTAACCACACCATGCTGTCACAGCGCCTCTGCGGACTTACTTTCTTCCGAAAAAAAAAATTCAAATCAGAAACACTCGAAAAACATGAGTAGCATAGACATCGGTTAGAATCACCAAGGCCACTGTAGCAAGATAGGCAATTCACACTCCGGACGGGATGGAAGGGAAGTGTGATAATATTGCCTTCAAAGAGCCGGAAAAAGTGGCCTATCTGAACTGCATGTGCACGAAATGTCGGTCACTTAATAGGCATCTGATAACACGGGCGTCTCATATTTGCTCTGGGTGCTTCGAGTTTTCGCTTCTATGATTGTTTACCAAGTCGAGCACGATTGAGGGGGCAACTTTGCATTCATTAAACCATCAAGGTAAATTACTAGGGTGTTTACCTGCACTGTAAATGACCCAATTATTCGCATGTTTTTTGCGGTTCGAAAACCCGAAAAAATATGGTTTACAAATCCCATTCTCCCGAACAATAGCACTGCGCAGTGTTTTCCTGTTACTTTGACAAAACTTTTTTCCTGCACCTTCCAACTGCTGCATTTGAATCTATTAGAGCCATAAAAATTGTGGCTTAAGGGTGTTTCACAATAAGTGACCACATATTTCGTGCGCTGGCAAACTTGAAGCACAATTTTTGCGAGACCTGAACAGTTAAAGTCCCAATCGTAATGCACTTTCAACTACAGCAAAAGAGTCTCACTCTATATTATGAATTGATTCTGAGAAAGTGTGGTTCATCAAAACATCCAAGGCATCCCCACTTTAAATCGAAAAACAGCTAGGAATGCCTCCGTCTTCAGTGACAAATAAAACATCCATAAACTATGACTCAGCTCTTCAACCCAGGACTGTATCCAGGCTTTGAAGACAGTCGCCAATATCGGGACCCATGGAATTATTCAAGGGGGAGGTCTCATGAGCTTTAAGAGAATTCTCATATATACATTACTACTAGCGCCCTGACAACTAGGCTTGGGACGTTATTGAGGGAGAGTTATCAACATGAATAGAGGCCACTCGAAAAATGCGTATAATTATTTTGAGAAGCATCTAAGTCCTACAAATGTGATGTCTGTACCTCCTCGAATAGATGACGCCTCGTTCGGGAGTCCTCGAGGGGACGTTAAAATTATTGAGGAAATTGTGGGAAGGCAGAGGGGAAGAAAGGGAGAGAAGATCGACGCACTTCGTCTCCTTACCCCTTGTTCGGACAAGCAATACTTGGAATTTCCATAAGTGAGAAGGTCCACTCTGCTTTTCGCCCTGATGAAATCAACATCCTTTAGCCTACGAAAACTTATGCAATAAAAACACGTTACTTTAGTAAAAAGAGCCACCACTACTACAAAAAGTGCACCACGAGAGAACAAAGGAGCAGGAACTAGTGCGCATGCGCTAGTGATACGGGCGAGGGGGGCGAAAATAATAAGTGGCCTGACATTTTGGACACCCTTAACTGTTCCTAAATTGCCCCGATTCAAATGAGAAATGGACCAACCGATCTGCAAATCATTTCTAGACAAAATTAGTCTTCCCTTTTGCGAGGCATGGTTTGTGTGTTACAACTAATCCCAAAATCCGAATCAGACGAGACGGTCGACAAGAGAGACGAGGAGAAATAATTAATTCCCACCGACCAAAGTGGCAAAAGATTAGAGCACAAACAAGAAACAGGGGTAATGTTTCGCGCTTTACAAACAGAACTAATTATGCCGCTCGACTGACAATGGGTAAAGAGGTCATGATATCCACAAAAGACTTCGTAGTAGTTGCGATAGCGGTACATTACATTCTTCTGAGGGGGAAAGTGACGACAAAAGAGAAAATCATCAATGCTCCCTACACAAACTTCGGACCGGAGGGCAAACAATGCGAGTCTAGCGGGGATGCGGTCGCCTCTCGAGTCAAGTGGGGTCGTGGGATATGAGACACGCCATTCAGGCCTGAAAGACACGATCCACCACCCTCCCCTGCATTCTCTCCCAGACCTCGAAAGAGGTTCAACAAATCAATGGGTAAGGGAAAGACGATGGTGGAGTTCTTTTCTGCAGAAATGCCCGCCAGAGTCTGGAGGTAGCGCAGCTGCAAAGCAATCGGACAAGCGGAGATCTCTATCGCTGCTGCCTTCAACGACTTTGAGGCGTCTTCCTCGCCTTTGGCCGCAATCACCTTTGCTCGAGCCTCTCGTGTGGCTTCTGCTTCCGCCGCCATTGCGCGTTGTAGCTGGAGGGGCAGACGAACGTCCTTTATTTCTACACGTTCCACCTTCACACCCCAGGTGTCCGTTGCGGTGTCTAGAGTTTCCTGCATCATCGCAGCTATTTCCTCCCGATCGGTGAGAAGAGCATAGAGGTCCACTGTGCCCAGAACATTGCGTAATGTTGTCTGTGCTAACAGACGCGTTGAACGATTTGCATTCTCTACATTCACTACTGACATAACGGGATCGAAGATGCGATAGTAGACAACCGCTTCAACTGCCACGGTAACTGAGTCCTTAGTGAGAACCTCCTGGGTCGGTACATCAAAAGTGAAGGTTCGTAAGTCCACTCGGCGCATTCGATCGAGAAAGGGGAGCTTGAAGATGAGCCCGGGACCCAGTGCGGAACTAGAAATGAGACGTCCGAGACGAAAAATAACCGCTCGCTCATACTGAGGAATCACACGCAGGCAAGCGAGGAGGGAGAATGGAAGGCCAATTACCACGAGAGCGATGGTGAGAATTTTGAGCAGACGCTCGCAGATCAGAGCTCCAATAGCACTGAGGCTCTCGCGGTCCACGCGTCTGTTTCGGAGGGCGGCTAATTGGGTATCGGTGAAACGCTCGGGCACTAGGGAGAAGCCACGCTTGAGGGGCTTCCGGAAGGGTGAATGGGCGCGCGTTTCCTGTGGGAGCATTCCGTTAGGAAGAAGTGTTAAGCATGCCAGGGCGGAGAGTTCCGGCTTCGGCCATGGCTTGACTCGAGAGACGTTCCGTCAACTCCTATAACAACGCTGCTATTGGTCTATGCGGGTTTAGCCAATCAGAGGAGTAAGAGTATCCCAACTAAGATGTTAATCAACACCTCTACTGAAACCATGCAAGTACCATCGCTATAACCCGACTCCTCAAGTTTGGCAAACGCGATGAAAACACCAATCCAACCGCATTTTGACAACTAAAGCAGAAAAAAAATGGGAGGAATCAAATGCGATAACTAGGTTCAAACACCTGTAAGAGTTGCGTTCGAAAGAAACCCACTTAAGGAGATATTTGTAGTATGAAAAAGATATTTTGCCGGACCAAGCGGAAAAGACCAAAGTAGTAGCTTTGCAAATGGGATTATAATAGTCGAAAAACAATAACCGACGTCTTGGATTTTATCAGTAACCAAATTTTAGAAAATTGCTCAGGAATAAATGGCATGAAACCTCGTGTCAATGCACTCAAACCATAGACTACGAAACATCAATCACTCTTGATGTGGTGGAAATTATTTTCCATAGCAATCCGCCAATCGCGCATTGTTGCGGAAAAAAAATAGACTTCTGCATTATTTGCAAATAAAAGTGTTCAAAAAGCAATCATAACAATGCTGCAGCGAGTACATTGATTAAGCGGAAACCAAATTTTTCGGTGAAAGAAGTTATGCGCAATACGAGGGTGCCAAAGGGTAATTGCATCAATGAAATCGACAACTATGATGAGCGCGTGCGAGTTCACAAAGAATCGCCCTACCATTTGTGAAACGGGTAAAACAGGTGAATATTCCACATCCAAAATAAACTAGTACCATCCAACCTGTATTGATAACGCAAGTGCGTTATAAAAGCATATTTAGTCTCCCAAAAGTACATCAAATCGAATAAACTGAGACGTTGTGGCAGTTAAGAACAAAAATATGGAAACACTTGCCTACGAATCTTCCCGCACCAACGAATGAACACGGGTGATCTTTGAAAGGAAAGCACTTTATTAAGCTGCTCAGCCGACCGACCAGAAGGCAGGGGCTTTACATTCTCCTTCGATAAATCCCACTCAAAATCGATTTTCGTAGGTGAAGGCATCTTAAAATGCGGTTGCAGTTGATATCGACACTAAACGAAGGTGGCTAAACGCAAAAAATCTAAACGAAGAGGGCTCACTAGTTAGAATTCTAAGTTGAAGGATCTCAATTCATGGTGGCATATTCAAACAATTTCTTGTGCGTAATTTTGTTGTGTGCAATAAGTTAAAAAATACTGATGCTCTAAAAGTTTTTATGATTGCTCGGTTTTATAAAAATTGGTGGTTCATGTATCTACTTGTAATGCCGACAGGCATAATTTTTAAGCAAACATTCCGAAAACTTAACGATTTCGCTAGCGTGGAAACAATATCGATTAACCTGTCTAGCCTAATAAAAACGTTGCATTAGTTTATCTGCTTTTAATGATCCACGAGTTTTACCCCTTCGCTTATGGCGCGCAGCAATTTCGTGTTTTGTAGTTCATACTTTATTTATAATATGCGATAAATTAACATCCACAACGGTTTCACACTACAGAGGCAATGTTTTGAGGTCATTTTTCTCTAGGTGGAGGTGTATCCCTGCCACTGGCATAAGTCCAGTGCTTATTTTCTTTTCCTCTTTGGTTTTTATGGCCTTGGGAAATGACATGCTTAATTGTGTGGCAATTGTTAAGTGGATAGGGGCATTGTAAGTTAAGTTTATTGGAGGAATGCTCTTTGTTCCAGAGTTCGGTGTCGTACGATTCAATACGAGGTTTGCATTTTTTTAACCGCCTCTTGCCTGGAAGTCGCATTTGGGAAAGCATGTACTTCACTATCACAATCCAAAAGCCTGCTTTTTGCGGTTCGTATGAGCAAATATTTTGTGTTTTACAGTAGACTGCGCACACTCTACCCGCCAGCCGGGACTCTGGCCTTCGATAGCTAATTTTATGAAATCAGTTTTATGGTTGTTGACAAACGACAGGAAAATGTCTTAAACAGTTCGCGATCGTTGACATCTAAGCACACATACCTGGGAGCAGAACGCATTCTTCGCAAAGAAACCATAGCTACGATTTACGATTTCCCTAGCTTGCTGAAAAGTTGATTCGAACTGAATGTAACAGTAAGTGGTGCCAATCCCACTATGGAGCGTAGTGAGAAAGATTTGTTGAGATAACTAGGACTGCTTGAAGATGCAGGAGCATCGAAATATCTTGGTGTGCAACTCCGAGCATCCACCTCTCCCATCTTTCAAACTTTTCAGCAGTACCTCCAAACTTCATCACTACACACCATGGGAACACTGATGATTGGAGTGCCAGTAAAGCGTTAAAAGTGTTTGCGTTAACTAAGCGTGTTTTGGAGCACAAATAAAAAGGGTATGACACCGATTGAAAATGATTTACAACGGCTTCGAGGTCGTTATGTAACTTGGTGTAATGTCTTAAAAGTATGCACAATTTTCTCACCTGGTCCGAATTTGCTGCATTAATGTCACTTTAGGAGCAGTCTGTACGTCCCCTTACCTTGAGGTTATAACATGCGGGATTCGGCGCCGTCAGCTTTTAAGTGAAATCCAAAACATAGTGTGAAATGGAAATACTCAAGACTTGGGCACTTCAATCTAATCGTTCGAGTGAGCTTGTTAGGATAGTGTCACAGCCGCGGACTGTAGCTGAAATTTATTTCGCATGAACTTTCTTCGCCAGTGATACTGGACCAAATAGCCGTGTCCACTTGCAGAAACACCAAGACATGCGGGCTGGGTGATAGCGTCAAAATCTCCGTGAGTTCAAAATGACGAAATGTCCTATTTACAGCAAATCAGCTCACCAGCTTTGTGCCAAATGCGGCTAAGCTGCTACCATTCCGCTTTTTGGTCACAATGCTACTCTTCGGATCCCAAAATCACGGTCGGTGTGTAAAAAATGTTCAAAAGTTGACCTTGATTTTTAGTGGTGATTACTTCATTATGTGAATGTCCTCCTAAGTCATTTATTCTCCACTGTAGAGAGCTATTTCTCTCATCACCCAAATAAGACGTATGCAAAGTGGCATTGCTACCACTTTTCTACAAAGTCAAGAACCAGCGATGTGAATTCTGAGTTTCACTGATAGTCAGAAAGAAGTTGCGATATGCACCTGCACCATAGCGAAAACTGTTCCAGTACAAAGTGTGGATGGAGTCACAAAAAGAAACAAACAGTGGTGCGTTAGTTTTGGAAAATTGTTACTAACATATCGCTGCTGTGCTTATCGACAATCCAAATTCACCCCATACAGTGAGTGTTTCACGGAAAAGGCATGCTAATTTCGTCGACCCTGACCACGTTGTACCTCAAACCGATCAGTGCCAACTCCTACAGCACGCTAAGCCGCATACAGCATTAAACCTCAGGCGTGATCCACCAGTCTGTTCAAAAAATTGTCAAATTTAATGTCCATTTCTCCATATCTCAACTATGTTTAAGCGTACTGCTTTGCAAAACGCCCGCGTCCTCAACTTACCGACACTTCACGGGCATGATATACTGAGCTGATTCCTTAATTGGGATAGGGGAAACCCTTATCTCCCACGCCCAAGTCTTGAATTAACAGAGCAAGTGAACCAGGCTTCGTACATTCTAAAAATTGAAAAACACTCAGCATTCAGTCGGATCCCCTACTAACCACACACTGGCGTTATGGCATAAACGTCGAACTAACGCGGTTTGTTTTCTTCCAGCGAAAGATGGACTCACCACTGCCCACACCATTGAAGCAATAAATAGCAATAAAGTATATTCATTTTTTCCAAGATTCGTATGTCTATTCTGGCTAAAATACCGAAGGTACTTAAATAAATTGGGGTTGTGATTGGTTAATCGATGTGTGCGCACGTGCCACTGGTGCTCTGTGATTGGTCGACTTTCAGTTGAATGAATGTGTTTGACCCTTCAGAGGTGAACGTCGTAGAATTTGGGAATACTGCATCTCCATTCGTAATTCCATGACTCAGTCGCCTTTGTTTTACAATAAGCTCGCCGATACCTCTTCGGCTTCCTTTCTTCAACCCTTTTTAGCACGCAGTTTTAAGCGCTTCCATTGACTTGCGCAATTCTCCTGAAGTACGAATCGAAAACTGGTAGAGATATTGATTTACGCATGAATTCAGACCTGAATAGTGGAAAAGTGGGACATTTTTAGAATAAGCTACCCATCATAAAGTGAAAGTGGTGATATTTCGCGTGAATTCATCGATAGTGCTAGTCAATTTGATGGAACTGGTCCTCTGATTAAAGTCCCATCAAGAGACGAATGCTGTCATTGAAAAATCAATAAGTCCCTCATAGCAGTAGGGCTCTCTATTGCGGATGCACGGAGAAAGATAGTGTGACCAAAGCCGTTAGTGTGGTGTTTCGAAACCCCCAAATGGCATCTCAAGCATATGAGCTCATCAAGTTGGGGTTCACGCGTTATGTGCGGACGTGTCAGTTCGCACGCACGTACGCACACGCACGACCGCACATGGACGCATGCGCACGCGCGCTTAGAGATACTGGCTAGCACATATGCAGGAAGGATCTGGAGGCAAACGCCAGGGTCGCGTTGGCGTGTGTGTTTGTGCGCGATCCGGAGTGGAATACGGCAATTGTCTTTGACGCCGGGGAAACATTCTTCGCTTTTTTTCTTAACCTCCCCACACTTTGTACATAGGACAAGCGAACCGCCGCCACTTTTGATATCATCGTGTTAGTGCGTCATCTGACAAAACCCGCGTTTATTGAAGTCCTGTCGACTGTGGAAGATGTCTTCCAGCAACAAGTATCGGGTTGGAGGTAATTTTCCAAACTCAGACAAGATGTGGCTTTGTCTTTCTCGTGATAGCTGCTTTCATATTTTATGTTTAGAACTTTCGCCTTTTGGATAAAAATCATCATCAAGTAGGCCCTTCCTGCCTTCGATGCAGAACCTTTCACCTTTAAGAGCCTCATATTTTTTTCGGGTTCTCTCGGACCTCAGCATAAGTTTAGGTCACGGATACTTGAAGTAGTGGCCGGTTAAATGGTTTGAAATGTTTTTGGTGTACTGAGGAGGGTTCTAGTTGGCATCTGGCTTGAGTGTGGGAACGACGTTGTGAGGCTACTAAAGGTAACCACGGCCGCTCCTAACGGATGTCTGGGGTCGTGAAGTTGCGTTTTTTTATTAATCTGGTACAATTTGGGTGGGTTTTTTAATAGCTGTGCTCCCGTCGATGTAAAAGCACATAAACTCGTTTATAGGTCGCTTCAACAGGAAAATATGTTGCCGTGCCGATAATAATAACAACGGTGACACTGATTACGTTTATTACACTGCGTCCATCTTTGTCAGCATTTTGCCTCCTTTTCAAACCTGGTTTGAATTGTAACAGCTAATAGTGCTCTGCGTGAGTAATATACTGGTCGAATCTCCGTCATGAATCAACAGAGACTAGAAGTGGTGGCCTCAGGCTTTATTACGGGCTTCAGTCGTCGGTCCCCCTTCTGAGTCTTCTTTATTGTCACACGATTAGCTCGTTGGGCCTATCTGCCACAGGTCATCACTAATTTGGGCGGTTACTTATTAGGAGCAGCAAATTTTGTTGAATTTGTGGTCTGGGTTTTTGGCTAAACTCTCTCGTTAAAGCGATTTCCTGTTTGATTCATTTCATCATCTTTTTCTCACTCTTGATGTCCTTTGTAGATTTTGTGTACTTCGAAACGAACGCTACGGCCCCTTACCAAATTCGGCGACTTGATGAACTCGTTATGGTACTCTTGAGGTTTATTTCTCTTCGGCTCTCATCCCTCTTTTCGGAGGATGAAAATAGTTTTTCGTTTCAGACTCCAAATGGAGTGGAAGCCAAAGTGACTTGCTACTTTAGACGCCGTGACATATCAAATACCCTCATCCAACAGGCGGAGAAGTATTGTGAGTGAAATCAGTCGGCGGACTGGGTTCTATCGCCTTTGCGTCTACTTTTCGCATATTCTAAGCTTCCCTAGCTTATGCTTTTGACTCAAAAACTGAGTTTCCTCTCGTCCCCTTACATTTCATTAATTGAACTGTAGGTTTTGATTATGCGATGGCTTTATTTGGTTTACAGATTTCCAAGAAACGGATGATGCCAATGGAGAGTCAACGCCCCCGCTATCGGATCTCCTGCGACATCAAGTCAAGCATAGGGAGCTTTTTCATTCCCGCACAATTGAATCTCTACCTGCCACACACATCCGTGGTATGTTCTTTTCTTGCTTCTGTTAAGAGGGAAGTAATATGGCCCCTTCAATGGTGTTTCGTTCGTTCTCCGATCTGAATATCTGTTTTAACTGACTAGTCCGCGCGGTCGATTGCCTGGTGAAGTTGCTGTCACTGAAAGGGAACTGTGTCTAGTGGCGTTTTGTCATCTGGGATCTTTTCCTCACGTCTTTTCTGTTCTTATCACAAGTTTCTTTTACGGATCGTTGCCATAGAGACGGGGAATATGATAGTGAAAAAGTGATTAACATTCTTGAGTACCTCGACTAGATGTTTATTACTTGTTAAAGATGAAATGGTGAAGTGTTCTCTTCCGGTTATGCAAACAAGAAATAATCTGATTTGTCGCATGATGGATAAATTTGCCTATTCTAACTGCCCTCCCTTGCAGGCAAATGTACAGTGACTCTTTACAACGAAGTGGAGCCTCTGACTTCTTACGTGGAACGCGAAGACGCCTTTTACTATCGCCTCATTTACGACCCCAACACAAAACGCCTCCAGGAGGACCGAGGCTCTATGCGAATTGGTTCAGACTTTCAGTGCGATATTCAGCCACTTTTAACTAAGGGTAGCTCCTAATGTACAATGCTCGACAACAGTTCAAGCCTTCGACACAACTTCATGCTCTGTTCCCCTCTAGGCGAAGGCGATCCTCGTTTCAAACAGAATCTGGAGGAAATCCTATGGAACCCCTTGAACTCCCCTTCCTTCCCAGAAATGGACACGTTTATTAGTGCGGTGAAAGCAGTAGGTCTCTATGGTCGTGCCTGTGATCCGGCTAGTACTCAGCAGAACCCTCTTCTCATTAACGCAGCAGCTGCCGCTAGCCGGGACATAACTCTTCAGTTTGCACACGACATCCTCTTCAGAGCTGCCTTTGATGTCCAGAAAGCTTTGTCTCACTTACTCCCCAGTACGTCCCTTTATCGTGTTCAAGCCATTCAATATCTTCATATTCCAAACATCTCAACTTCTTTATAGACGGTCAACCGGTGGTGTGCAAAGACGAGTTGGAGATGTGGACGGCACACGAATCGGCGCTGTTTGAGGAGGCTTTGGGAAAACACAAGGATTTTGCCCACATCATCACGGACTTTCTACCCTGGAAGTCTTCCAAGTCCGTTGTGGAGATGTACTACTTTTGGAAAACTACTGATCGCTACACGCGTCACCGCAAGAACAAGATGATTACCAAGGAGCAGAAACTCAAACAGGTCTACATTCCTGACTACAGCAAGCCAAACTCCTCTGTTCTCTACAATCGCACTGATGGCAACGATCGTGGATGCGAATGTTGCTACGGTGCGCGTTTTTTATCGTAGTGACTGGGTTACGTCTGAAGAATGCTGATGGCCACTATAGGGGATGCGTAATGTTACATATTTATCATTTTATTCCGAAACGATGTAGCAAGGTTGCATTTGACCATCAAAGAGGTGTTAAACCTCTAGAGTTTCGGCAACTATCATACCTCAGACGGGCTCTATTTCTAAAGGAAATAGTCCTAAGGGGGCAAACTTTACGTTAATCATGTCTCACTAGATTGCGTTCCTCTTGGCATTGAAGTAGTTTAAAAAACGATCTTGCTCTCTCCTAGTGTCAACGGTTCACATGGTTTTGACTCGTTTCTCCTGCTGTGGGTTCAGGGTTTCAGATTTTAGTAACAAGTGTCTATCGATCAGCAAAGGGCGTTGCATTCGTTTTAGGTCGTCATTTATTCATCCGGTCATGTCACTGAATTTGTTTTTCGCTTGAGGTCAGGATTGAATGCATGGGCTTATCAACAACAACCCGAGAGAGATGAAACTACTGACTGTTTGGACTTAGAGGCGTCTATCATACCTTTTTTAGTCGAAACGTCGCCTCAGTGGTACGCCTGGGGTCCACCCAACTTGATGTGTCGCCTTTGTTCAGGGTGTTGGACCTACTGGAAAAAGTACGGAGGCCTGAAAAATCCCGACAAGAGAGGTATGTGCATTCTCCCTAGAGGAAAACCAAGCGAACTGCATCCTCTGTGCTACTACTAACGCCTTTCAGTGCCTGCGTGTTCGTTTCCATTCCAATGATCTTGTGTCATCTCTCCTTCCCTTAGCGTACCTTTATTTTGTGCTATTATTATCGTCACCACCGTCACTGTTGTTCCTATTCTCATTCTCTCATCTGTATGCTTCTTCTCATCCCAAAGGTGCCCCCGTAAATTCACGTCCGTCCCCCGAACAACGCGTTCAAGGTGATTTATGTTCATTTCTCCCTCTATTTCTATTCCTATGTATGCGTGCGTATCTGTGTACATCTGCAATTTCCTCTGCGCTTCTGTATCGCTCCGCTTTTCTTCCCTCCTATCCCATTCGCCCAAGTGTTCCGCATGACCTGTTTCAATCACTAGCGAAACTAGAACGTTTAGCCCTGCTGGGACGCCTTCTACTTGCTTCTTGTCCGTGTTTGCCATCCCAGATCGTCTCGAGGCCAGGAAGTCGGCAGCCGCGACTGCAGCAGCCTCTGCCAACTCATCTTCCTCAACAGAAGGAAGCGGAGTGGGCCACCAGAAAGCACCTTCCCTTCATCCCCACTCCGACATCAGTCTCACCCCCACCGTCTATCGATGCAACCAACCAGACTGTGTCAAGGAGTTTCGCAGCAAAGAAAACTTTGCTATCCATCTTGCTCAGGTGGTGATTTTCCCCTCCTCTTTCCTTCGATAAGTCTGGGATGATTTTATAAGTACTCTCTTTCCCAAAGGTCCACAACGTGACGCTCATTTCCGATGGCTCATCAAGTTTTCCAGTGGCCTTGGCCGCAGCCGCTGGTGTATTTCAGCATGGCGCAGGGACTCAGGGCATCCTCACACCGCCCTCCATTCGCATCGTCCGTACTCTCTGTCCGCTCCTTCTGCGTCCTGCCATTCTTGCTCGTAGACCCACGAAACTAGCCAATTCAACTGCTCAGCAGAGGCCGCCCTCTGAGCCTATCATACCGACCGATGATCTCATGGTTCGTCTCAAAACCCTCGGTACGCTCCGCTTATATTTGCTCTTTAAACCCGAGTCTTTATCACAAAGACCCATTTCCTCATCTTCTCCAGCCAAATCGAGGATTCCAGCCCTGCGAGATCCACAGGCCGTGTTGAAACGCAAACTCCCAGTCCGCTCCCTGAAGTCGGTGGTAAAGAAGTTGCTTCTTCGGTTGGGCCGAAATGATGACTCTGCCATCGTAACTGCCTCTTTCAAACGTTCATTCGATTCCGCATCGATAGCCCACAACGGAGATGCCTCAAATGGTGTGGAACAGCCTTCGGAAAAGAAGCCGCGACTAGATCCCCTTGCTCAGAATTGTAGCAGTACCAATGGACGATTGGTGAGCTAGGTTAATCAATTCGGTTTTAATAAGGGGTTCTTTCACTCTCGCTTCCCTTCTCAGTCCTCTGTATATGGTCCCTTTACATGTTTGTTTCTATCTTTGTTTTGCCCCTGCTGCCTCGCCGTCTCTTTAGCTCTTAGTGCGAGCAACGGCTTTAACTTTCCGCTAATCGGTATTCCACTGTACTCTCTCCTCCCTTTCACACGACTGATATAAACGTGTTTTGCAATATGTACAATTTTTTGCGACAGGATTTGCCGAAATCAATTCTTGTGCTGTCTGGGCCCCTGCGTCGCTTTTGCCTCACATTGATTGGGGTTCAGTAGTCTTGCCGCCTTCAGTGACCCGATGGGTATACTCCCCTAAGCTTGACAGGATATCTAAGCCTTTCTAATCCCTGGTTCGAATCCCTATATCTGGATCAAATGGTATCCCCATCTGGTATTGTGGAGTTGAAAGCGACATTCAAACGTCTGAAGACTGCTACCCTCTATGAGGTTGTGTTGTTGAAAACGTTGATCTCTTTCTAGCCCCATCAGAGCGCCCTTAAGAACAATCTATCAACTTCAATTGATCGCAGAACCGATGGTACCTACGCGGTTGCACCTGGCTCCTGAAACGTTTACTTTCCTCAACCCAATAGTTCCATAATACCACTGGTTTTACATCTGCATCGCGCTCTCTCGGCTTAACTGCGTTGCAGCGACATTATTGATTTTTGGTGTTTGCTTATTCACGTGCTGCTGTCTGATTGGTTTACTCGCCCCCACGCACACACGACGCACGCGCGTAATCAGACTTGGCTAAGTCGTGTCGTGACGTTTTAAGAAACACCGAGGCAGAACAAGAGCAAGCCAGGTTGAGATAAGCCAAGGCCGCAGGGATGGGCTTGGCCTCATAGGGAGATGGGATCAAATCTTCAACCTGAGGTTCTTGTGTAAAAAAGCGATGAAATGGTGCTTTTGATGTTCGCTCCTCGCTCACATATCCTTCGCATTGTTGAAAACCGGGGTAGAGGGAGGGAAGGGGGATCGGGAATTCTGGTGAATCGTTATTTAATCCACTAAATGAAATTGTGGTAGTTGTATGCCAAGGTTGGTGGAGGGTTGCCCAACTCTTAGGTGTCACAGAACGAAGAATCAGCTTCAACAGCGATGCGGGAGCCTTACCGATTTTGTTGTTGTGTCGCAAGGTTTGCTTTAGTTCGAAGTAGAATGCCCTCACTTCAAGGTGATGCTTTATGGGCGGAATTGGGTTGGTTCTAGAAAGCTGATGTTTCTGGATGAGGTTTACATTCGCGTTAGATTTAACTGAACCTTCATTATGGGGCGGTTGTTACAACGTGAATGGGGAGGCACGTAGACGGTGGGTGTGAACTTGTTTCCTCTTCCTGGTGGTGATTATAGCGAGCTCTGCACGGCAGGTGAGATACATAAGATGTAAGCTATCCCGAAGGGCATTACGATTGTCAAAGTAACTATAATTATAAGTTGATCCTCCGTCAGTATTAATCATCCTCTAACCATTTTGATGTTCACGGCTAGTTCACCGAGTTTTTTTTATTTGTTTTCATGAGTTTCCGATGCACAATTTGTCGCCGAAACGACAAATTTTCTTTGTCTTTTATAATTTCACTTCCGGGAGGTTTTGTCGGCAGTCGGAAATGAAGGGATTCCCACACAGGCGTAATATTGTGGGGCTCTTAAAGGTAGCCTGAAAATTTCGTCTTTATAATAAGGGAAATGCGTAAATGTATGCGGTCCTCGCTTTTCACAGTGCCTTCTACCAATTTTAGCATATTAATCATCCAACTTGGTTTGTTTGCATCGACTCTACTTTTGTGTGGCAGGTACATTTTTCGGACTGGTTCGCTCCTGAGAAGAAGTTCTGAAAAGCCTGTAAATCGTTTCATTAGGCGTAACCGCTCAAATTAAGAATACGCCAAGGAGGGTGTGAAATTGGAGACATTTCAAAGCCACAGGTCTCAGTGTGTTGATGGAAATGCCCCTCCGGAGACAAACCATGGCTGATGAGGCTCATCAAGATGAAGCCCACGACGTGATAACTTTACTGTACTGTAAAAGTGCATGAGGGTGCCTGTGCATGTGCGCGTGTGGGGATTTTGAAGCAAAAATGTCGTTTTTAACTCGACCGCAGATTGGTCTATGGCAGGAGGTGGTCCATGCAGCACCTCTCGGTTGTGATTTCGCAAAGCAATGTTTGATAATCGCAAAGACTAGACTATGTTGGCTGTAAATAGCTCAATTTTGTTTAAAAAATGCCTTCCAGCAGTTTGGTAAGACAGGTTGGCAGATGCTACTCGATAGCGAATTCGAACGGAACGCGGAGCTTTTTTTGGGCAGAGGATCGGACCCTCTGTAAACCGACTCATCTTCAAGTCTAGGACCCTCCAGGTGAGGCGGTATTGCAGACCCACTTATTTCTTTCCTTTCATCCTTCTAATTACAAAGCGGCTTTTCGCTTTGCTGAGATCATTTTCAGCGCAAGCCTCGAAGCTGCCTTCCACCGGAATGGCTGCTAGCCCCTTTCCCTTCCCACTGATGTCAACATTCGAAGCTCGGCAGTTACAACAACAATCCGCTCCTCACAAAATTTTCCTCCTGTTGTTGCAACAGCTGAATTTTAATTTGGTACGAATGCTCCAGAGCTTTGCAAATTCCGCCTTAAGGCCAATTTTTGTCTTCTATTGCTGATTATCGAGGCCTTGAGTATGGGGATTTCACAAAATCCATTGAGGAGCTTGATCAAAGGCTCAAAAAAGGTGTGCCGCATTGAAATGAGGTCCGATTATGCCCAGTTTCATTAGAAAAAAAAAAAACCGTCATTTTGCGGGGAGGAAGAAGAAGGAATAGTGCTGCAACAGCAACCACGGGAAATCTATTGCAGCAGTTAAATGACCTTGAAGCGTAGCCATGGGCGATTGCAATTATATTCTACTAATAGAAAACCTTGAAGTCAACAAATCCACCCCGTAAATCCACGAACTTCTAATTCATAATGCCAAAGGCATTAAAGAATGAATGCATCAAAGGTCACTTTAACCCATTATCATTTACTGCAAGTTCTAGTCGCACATCAACGTGATGAAAGACACTTGTTTCCACTTAAGGAAAGAGTATCATCTAATTAATTAAAGGAATTTGTTATTGCGTCTCCCACTACTTATTTGGTAAAATAAAGTAGTATTCCAAGTCAGGAATTGTTCACTTAAAATATTTCGATCATTCAACCTCTTAACTGACTGGGACCGAATACCTTCATTAACTAAAGTAACACGTTTGCCTTCAAGCAGTTCGTTTTTGTTATTCAACTATAAAACCTTTCCTCAACCTATTCGCAAAAGCTTAACTGTTCGCTAGTTTAGCATACACTTGCAGGTCGCAGAGCTGAAGGGCCAGGCTCATCTGTCCCATCCGAATTCGCCAATAATTCAACCAAGAGCACAAATTCACCTGGATGAAATAAGCCATAAGAGTTCAAGTAGACACGAAATGTCATTATAGAGAGGAGGTTAAAAGTACTTCACTTGATTTAGTACTTCTTACAACTGCACCGCACTCCCTTCTTTCACCCTTATCTACCTGATTTCTGTTCCCCTTCAGCTCCTCCTCGTTCCATCACACATTCGGCTGTCAGAATCCACTTCTATGCTTGCCACACTCTCACACAATTCCCGACATTCTTCACCAACTCCTTGCTCACTTGGACTTGTGCTTTACTCCTCCCTAAATATCATCAGTCAACGAAACCCAAAATGATTTGTCGCTACGGGTACCATGGACGCCGACAAACCTCCTCCTCCTCCTCCTCCTCCACCTCCTCCTCTGATGGATGAACTCCACATGTGCAATGCAGACTGCTTCAACATGAAAGGTAGGGCCAGTCTCTCACCCCATCGTCCCAACTCAACTCAACTCAACTCCACTCCACTTCACTCCACTCTACTCAACGCAGCGCAACACAACGCGACTCAACTCAACGCAACCCAAATCAACCCCATCTCACACCATCGGATTGGATCACATCGAAGAAACCACACCAAATCACTACACTTGTGCGTCGAAGATGTAAGTGTCACTAATCCCCATTTCATCACTCCCTCAACAACACCATCATCTCATCCTTCTAACGCATCCATCCACATAACTCTTCACTGACCAATACAAGTCCACTCAGACGTCCACGTCAAGTAATCGCTTCCATGCGACCGCATTGTCGAATAGCCAGTCCAACAGTCCAATCGTGCAAGTGCAATGGTGAGGCAGTGGAATGAGCTCCCTCCTCTCTCTCCCTCCTCCCAAACCAAATCTCGCTTCAATCAGTAGTGGGTACCCCATCAAAGCACAATTGATGATCCACTTTGTCTCTGCTCTCGCCTCCACTGCCTCAGCAACACCTCCAACGTCCAACTGCAACACTTCGGCAGTCAACCTATCACGTTGCCGCTGTATTTGAAGTTATTCACCTCTCAAACTGATTGTTCTCCACCGTTGCCAGGCAGCAACATAGTTAAACAGAAGTGGCTCACGCACTTGTCACTTTGCCCATCGCAAACGATTCCCTCATCAAACATGCTTTCCGCGAGCACTCATTAGTTGCCACCACTTAAGCATTAGTGAGGGAGTTCAGCATAGCCTAGATTCTTCATTTTGATGGAACAACCATTTGTTGGATAATTATACTCGGATCCAGCACTAAATTAACCCTCAAAACATTGCTTTCATTATTGCCTATCAACTCACCCACGAATATGTTCGCAATTGGATGTATTGACGTCTCACGTCTGTTTTTTTGGTTGGCATTTGAGGCATTGTTGAAGAAGCTACGGCTTGAATTATTGCACACAAAAACAGCGGTCAGAGAGACCAACCCGATGGCGTGAAGGCTTTATGCGCACAACCTTAATTTAGACCGCTGGAGTGAGGCTCCTAATGGTGAGCAGGCATTGCTAGGTGGGGGTATGCGGCAGCGGGAGCCTAATCGACTCTTCCATAAATCCAACTTGCAAATCCCCCAACACAAACACACGTGTACGAATGTTATAGCATTTTTTTAATTGAAATACTTTCCAGAAATTTCTGCTTTTTGCCAGTTTGTGTTTCTCGGCTAAGCTATTTTCTGAAACATTGACCCAAAATACAGAGGCTCTTTTCGGTTAACACCTCGGCAAATCGCTCCATTGGCTGCAAATTTCACCACCTTTTGGGCATCTGTTCAATGCTCATTTTCCTTTATTTTTTTTTTGCCGCTAAAATGCATTTGAAGTTAGCAAATAAAGTGGCACAAAGATTTCACTTTAAGTCGACTTACCTTTTTTTTCCACCTAAAACATGCTCACTTTGAATCAAATAGGTGATTAAAATAGGCGCAAATAGAGTACTTTTCAAGTTCTCCAAAATTTTATCAAAAAAAACATCTTAAAGACTTACTTGTCATACGACTGCACACCAGCAGTGAAGGCAGTCGTGGGGCCATTTCGTGTTAAGGCCCATCAACTACGGAGAGGCAGTGTTTCACTCCTGCCCCCCCCCCCCTCCCCCCACACACGTCCGTATGAGGTGGTGACTAATGGGAGGTGATTCAGCCGCACCTTGGCGGGGGAGGCGGGGGAGGGTGGGAGGTGATTGGTGTGACATTCATCTTACGCATCTGCTCAACACTTCGACAACGCTGAATTCGTCACAGTGATCAGATCTGGTAGCTTTGCAAAGTGTGAATTAACCAAGACGATTTTAAAATCTAAACATAAACAGCTTTAAATTACTTAGTTCGTCGTTCATTTTGTATTTCGAAGTTGAATAGAGGTATGCAAAAAGGGTTAAGAAAAGTGCCAGTGATTCCCTTTTGTTCATCTGTGAGGCTGTAGAATAGTCTCCTCTGTTCCTCCACCCCGAAAGTGGTCATAGGTGATGGTGCAAATGGGTGACGGAAGCTCTCCTAGATGTAAACGCATGTCAATTTTTGGTCTCCTTGTAATCCGCTCCACTTTCAATGGGGTAACGTGCCCAGACTTCCTGGAAGGCAATAGACAGAAGGAATGGGGCTGCTGGCAGGGCCCGAAGACCAGCTCACGTAGCGACTAGGGCAATACACGGCCATCTAAGTGGTCGAAATCGAAACCGACAGTTAGAACAAACAAAGTAATACGATTCCTGCATTTTTTTCTAATTATCACATAATGCGATTCGACTGGCTTCCTCTTTGAGATCATCATTTTGAGGAAAAGGGTTGAAACAAGTCTTGTCACTCTCTCTGTTTCCCTCCTCTCCTCTCTCGCAAAAAATTCTTACATTGTATTAGATGTATGGGTGAGGTGAAATAAGTTTGTAGACATGAGTGTCACATCTAACCCTGACACAAACGAGTAACGATGAGTAGACGCAGATAATAACATGAAATGCCATTTGGAGTGAGGTAAAATAGTCGCTAGCTTGACAGTTAGACGACTTACGAACAAAAGATTGTGTCGCCTTCTAAGAAGGAATTCAGAAGTTAAAACAACAAGCTAAGTGGGACAAAATTTGGCATCAAATAGTTTCTTCACTCTCAACACTTCCCTAATCGGCTTCTCTTGAATCGTGAATTTTTTTTTTGAGATTAACTTGGTCAAATCCTCCTTTGCAATACTTTGTTTGTTCTGGCTGGTGGTTTCGGTTTCGGTCACAGAAAGGTGGCCTCTGGGCCATGCCAGCAGCCCCGTTCCCTCTGCTTGCTGAATTATGCCTTCTTTTGCCTCCACAGAAGTCTCGGGACGCTGCACTGATACTCAAGCACAACCCAACACACGTTTAAACCACACTCTCTGACTAGGATCTTGTGACCCTCTCTTTGACGTCTGTTTGCAATTTGATTGGTTGCGATTAACCTTGTGACTCCAATCAGTTCTGCTGTTCTACGGTGGGCAAATAGGAGAATAACTCAGACGGTAGACTATAAAGTGAGGGTTTAGTTGGGAAGCATTCGCCCCAAAGTAAACGTCTTCCTGCCGTCAACGAAGTATAGAGTCTGCAGACTTTTAGTTCTGCGGGGTAAACGTAAGTGGAACTGCAGAGCATGTCACTCAAGAGGGGGCAAAGAAAGAGTGGAGGAGCTCACCTCCACAAGCATTTGACATGAATAGCATCGACTCTTTGACTTTACAACAACAACTAATCGCAGATTCTAGACACGAGAGTAAAATCGTAGGAGGCAGAAAAGGCTCGAGTGATTTTGCATTTAATCAAGAGACCTTTCGCTTTGTTATGCTAGTGTGGATTAAACTGTCACCATCACCCTCTGATTGCTTAATTTACGATGTGTGTGTGTGTGTGTGTGTGTTTGTCGTCCCAGATGGCTGTACTAATGGTAAAAATAGAAGTGTTGCAGAGATAAGATTGTCGTCATCGTCAACCCTACTGGAGGAAGTAAAAATAGGAATTCATTCCAATCCCTTCTTGACACTATTCGATCTGGCTGATGATGCAACTGCCAGGTTTTGAAGCGTCGCTTGAGCTTTAGAAGTGCCAATACCTTCATGAATATCCCTTTCCGGTGACAATCAAAGCTAGTTCACCTGTCACCTCTGTCAGGTCAAATTATCGGCCCAAGTTTTGCACCTGAGTGGTCGGTTGTGACGCGCTTCCAGAAGTCGAAGCAACCTCAAAATGAAGAAAAATACTCTACGCAATAAAGAGGCAAGTAGTGGTCCACGTAGGGATGCAACTTGAACACCAAATCATGCATGGCGCGTGATTAGTTGGCATCACGTGACAGCCACCTTTGAGGAGGCCGGGAGCAAGCAAATTTGGTCACGCATGCTTCTGTCCCAATGAGTCGCACACAATAATGTTATCAAAAACTACCACGAAATACTTGAATGGCACAACAGTTTCACCACCTAAAAGTTGCGCAGGGTCTGCAGTTCTTAAGTCGTTTTTCTTTCCGAGATCAGCCATCGCAACCGTTTTCTGAAACAATCGAAATTCGCCCCCTTCAATCGCTCCCATCAAATCATGACCATAAGATGCTTCAAACTGTCTGGACGTCTTTCGTCTGGCTTCAATGTCCACTCATGGCTTGAATCCACGTAGCTTTTGCTCTGCTGAGAGGAAACAATTGAACAGCCCCTACGGAATTATAAAAAGGCTTCTCATTGTGTTTTGAATCGGTTAAAATCGCTTCCGGACCAGATTAAAGCTGAGTACCTCAAATTTTATCCAACATTTTGGTTTCCAAGGCAGGCAAATCTAGCTCTAGCGAGCCTCTCTCAATCTTGGCCTAATTTTTAAACTGTTTTGTTTTGTGTGTGTGATTGTCTCTTGCCGAGAGAGTACAAAACTTCTCGCGGGTCAATTTTTTTGTCCTTGTGGGACGAGTTGCAGGAGGAGGCTTCCTTCCGACTGATGAAGTAGTCCAAGCTGTTTTGAAAAAGTAAGTTTTCCTTGCACACGCTCGACTTGTAACAAGATGTACCAAGTAGACGGGTTCTCGACATCGTCTTTTGGGCTTCAACAAGGGAACAATGCCATCTGCAGTCCGTCTCACGTAAAGTGAGTGTTGTGGAGAGGGACTGGTGGGTGCCTTGAATATCTGACGTGTGCATCGGATGCAAATAATAATGGAAATGGAAAAAAGAAAGCGATTTCTTAGCACAAGGCAGTCTATCAACAAAACAATAGCTCAGGCTTTAGAAAATATCCTAAACCTCGAGGCGTTTCGACATTATTCAATGCATGTGGGTAAGACCCGCGTATTTACCGTCTGTCTTTGAATGATCTAGCACGGGAACCAAGTTCATTCAATCGCTTCGAGGTGTTGCATTCTCCCGGATTAATCTCTGAAGCCAAAAAATGAAGTTATTGCGCAGTCTAGGCAAGCTTGGTTCTAACCAGATGAAATGCTTCGAGGACACACGAAACAATGAGGCATATCAAAGCCTTATAGCACATTGGGGAGAGTTAAAACTATGCCCGAACGACCTCCACTGACCAGACGATAACCAAAATCCTGTGTCCTGCCAGACAATGTTGGTGATGCCGACACCAAAGGTCTCAAAGACAGGCAATGATAAGCACTTCCAAAGGAAAACTTTGTAGTAAGTTTACGCAAAAAGTAGAAACTTATTAACATGCATGAAGAGAACTAAGCTTCACACCTCAAGAAGTTTGCAGTGGACGCGAAAATGACTGAGTGATTTTGCAGAACCCAGAATGTGTGGTGGTACTAAGAGCCCATTACTGACACCCTTTAGGCAGAAAATTTGTACCAATGGCAACGGTTAAAAACCATGGTTTTGCTACTGTCTTGAAGGTTAATTTAGTGCTGGATCAGAGTATAATTATCCAACAAATGGTTGTTCCAACAAAATGAAGAATCTCGGCTATGCTGAACTCCCTCACTAGTGCTTAAGTGATGACAACTGATGAGTGCTCGCGGAAAGCATGTTTGATGAGGGAATCGTTTGCGATGGGCAAAGTGACAAGTGCGTGAGCCACTTCTGTTTGACTATGCTGCTGCCTGGCAACGGTGGAGAACAATCAGTTTGAGAGGTGAATAACTTCAAATACAGCGGCAACGTGATAGGTTGACTGTGGAAGTGTTGCAGTCGGACGTTGGAGGGGTTGCTGAGAAAGCGGAGGCGAGAGCAGAGACAAAGTGGATCATCAATTGTGCTTTGGTGAGATAGTCACTACTGAGTGAAGTGAGGTTTGGTTTGGGAGGAGGGAGAGAGAGGAGGAAGCTCATTCCACTGCCTCACCATTACGATTGCGCGATTAGATTGTTGGACTGGCTATTCGACAATGCGATCACATGGAGGCGACTAGTTGATGTGGACGTCTGAGTGGACTCGTAGTGGTCGGTGAAGAGTTATGTGGATGGATGGATGAGTTAGACGGATGAGATGATGGTGTTGTTGAGGGAGTGGTGAAATGGGGATTAGTGACACTTACATCTTTGACGCACAATTGTAGTGATTTGGTGTGGTTTCTTCGATGTGATCCAATCCGATGGTGTGAGATGGGGTTGATTTGGGTTGCGTTGAGTTGAGTCGCGTTGTGTTGCGCTGCGTTGAGTAGAGTGGAGTGGAGTTGAGTTGAGTTGAGTTGGGACGATGGGGTGAGAGACTGGCCCTACCTTTCATGTTGAAGCAGTCTGCATTGCACATGTGGAGTTCATCCATCAGAGGAGGAGGTGGAGGAGGAGGAGGAGGAGGTTTGTCGGCGTCCATGGTACCCGTAGCGACAAATCATTTTGGGTTTCGTTTACTGATGATATTTAGGGAGGAGTGAAGCACAAGTCCAAGTGAGTAAGGAGTTGGTGAAGAATGTCGGAAATTGTGTGAGAATGTGGATTCTGACAACTGGATGTGTGATGGAACGAGGAGGAGTTGAAGGGAAGCAGAAATCAGTTAAATAAAGGTGAAAGGACGAAATGCGACGCATAAGCGAACCAAATAAATGAATGGAACTGACAGCGATGTACAGAATATCACTAAATTTGGTGCTGCATAGCCCTAGACTTTTCTCGATTCATTAAATGTACTTATATACGATTTAAAGTGTGTTAGGAAGTGCAAAAGCACTGTGACCTTGGCATGCAAACGGTAGAGTTTGTTGAGATCGGGTGACAGTACTCAAGCACATGGTAAATGGTGGTGAGAAGACACTGAAGATCACTGCAGTACAACAAACATGATCGAAGCACAGCCCCATTGACTACATGGATTTAGCCATTATTCTAATTTTAACCTGTAATACTTTGTTTGTTTGGACTACCAGTATCAGCCAGGGTCACAGAGGTGACCATGTTGCCCCAGCCGCGTAGTCTGGCCTCTAGGCCATGCCAGCAGCTCAACTCTCTCTGTCTGTCTGTATTTTGCTTTCTTTTGCCTTCAAGAAAGCCTCGAGACGCTACAAACCCACTAACTTCTAGCCCCGCTGGTGACTGCCATTGTCAGTGTCAGGTAGGGAGTTGGAGGCTCGCTGGACCTTCGCAGACTTGTAAAGAGGCGAGTAGTACTGCCAAAGTTACATTGAATTGCTAAGGACCTGCGAATGGAAGATGTCTTGGCAGGAATAAGGAGATGCTAGATTATGTGTTGGATCTTGTTAAACGCGAAAGAGAGGAGAGGTGAGATAGGACTTTGTGTACGAGAAAACCATCAATTAATTGTGTCACAAACTTTAACAAGTTGAGAATCCCACAGTGTGCGGAATACAACAATTCTGCTACCGTATCTATCGTAAGGTAGCGTCATGATCCGCATGAGGTTACGATCCTCTGCCGTCATTATTACCATGAGATGAGTAAGTGTTAGCTGAATCCATGTGACGGTGGTGCTGAAACCTGATTCATTCAAACAACGACCTTGAAGCACAGGCATGGGAGCTTAACAAAACCTGATAAAGAGATGTCATCCATTCCCAGCACACGCTTTAATGCGATTTAATCACTACCTTCATATCAATCAGGGCAATTAAATGGAGGATTTCAATTCCAAGCCTATTGTGGCATTATTATCTTCCCACATCATGGAATGCATGCTTTTTTTGCTGTTGGCAAACTATAATGCCACATTGGTTCGCTCTTGCCAAGCAGAAAAATGCGCAACTGCAACTGTTATTATTATAACTAACTCATTTCCCAAACCTCCCCACCGATATAGCAGAATCCACTTGTGTATTTAAAATTCTCTTTTGATGAATTTAATTGTTTCACGTCTTGGGTCTCGGTACTATCCTGATGCAGTGGCATAGACACAATCCTTGTTCAGTTTTGTAATCGACTAAGAGTTGTTTACTGCCGGCCATCGCTATTGTTCTCCTTTTCGACACTCCGACCTCTGGATTAACTTGTGGACACATTAACAGCCATTTGTCTTTCGGTGGTAAATCTGCGAAAAAGAACCTGAATGTGAAAATACGGAAGACACTTCCATGGCCTTTTTAGAATTCTTTATTTACTAAAGTTTTTAGATGTTTTTCAACGGCATTTTAAGGAACCACCTTCTAAAAATATCTTCGGGAAGTATTAATTTGACAAAAATTTCTGCATTAAAAGAGCAAAGTTAACTTAAGGTAGCCTTACTAAGCTAAACTAATAGCTGATGCTCAAATAGCTAGAAAAATAATTATTATCCCCCCTACAGGAGTACAATGTGGGATAAATCGGTAATACAACAATCACTTTTGAGGGCAGTCAGGTGAAGGCCTCCTGAATAGTCTAACTCAGCATCTTTCTTGTTTACAGGTGTTTCTAGTCACCTTCCCTTTTGTTACGCACAACCGCCTACGACTAAAGTCATCCTTTGCATTCAACAACGAACAATTAACATCCACCTTCCTATCTGCGTGCTAAGTAAACGTGCTACTTACTACTATTAGTAGCACGGAGCTTAACGCTCAAATTTAGCGGAATGTGCCACCTTTTCCCCTATGCAAAGTAAAACTAATTATGCCAGATTGTAGCCGTCTGCAACTGTTGCAATGCCTTGCAGTCACTTTACTTGATTAAAGCCACTTGAAAGCAATACCTTCATGCTGATGGCGATCAAGGAGACGTTTAAAGATACTAGTGACACTATGGGAACAAGAGCACATTTAATCTGCAGCAAGTCAGGTTCATTTTATTCACAGCACATGACATCCTTGACATCGATGATTAATAGAATTGACGTAGGTAATATTTTCACCGAGTTTACCAGCCATATGATGAAAAACGCATCATGGCATTGAATGGGTACACACTTCCCTTAACTAAGGTGTGTTCACATAGAAAAATGCAAAAAAATTATTAACAGTGACCCGAGTCAGTAAACCAAGGAGTACGCCTTTGGGATTAACAATAAGAAATCGTATTGTGGAACATGAAAACAATGGTAATTATGTGAGACCAAGTCATAATTTTTACTCCACCTCAGCCATCAGCCTTTTGATGTAATCTTTAAAAGCTGAGTGCGTTTTTGTTTGCGCCATAAGGAAGAAGTCTTTTACTTCCTTGCAAATAGCAGCCAATTTTTGACCCATCGGATCATTTGAGAAGAATTCTTTCAATTCCTTCAAACTCTTCATGGCACCGTCTTTCGCAGTTGATTCAACGTCACTCTCCCTAAAATAAAGGTAAGTGAGAAATTAAAAATGTGCTGAGACACGATGGGGATGATAATGTGACTTACGCCCGGGCAACAGTCAAGAAGGCCACGAGAGCCAGAGCGAGAACAATGTAAACTTTCATTGCGTTTTCACCTTCAAAGCTGTCACGCACAAGGGTGACGGTGGACTGACTTATATACACGCCGTCCACTTCCTGTTACGTCTCATCACATAAACATGCCCACAGAGGATGCTAGAATGTTTTGAACCAAACTGTTGTGGCTCTGAAAACAAATGCGAATAACCGAACAATTAAATCACAAAGAATTCTGCCACGTTCCTCCCTGTACGTCTTAACATACGAATACCTCAAGTTGTGAAGGCCATTTCAAATCTCGCCCGCCATGGAGTCTGCTTCTTCATTGATGCAGCGATTTTGTAAATAAAATTCAAACGATGGTTTTGTTGTGTAACCTCCTTTTGCGCAAGGTCCTGATCTACCGCTCACAATTCCGCTCTAGGCTTGACGTTTATTGCGATGCGAAAAAATATGCGTTCAATGTCATAATATAGTTGATTTGAGAATTCACTTTGTTCCATTCTTTTACCAATTACGCAATTGATTGTTTACCAACTGTCAACCCAAATGGGGTCTGCGTAAATGTACTGCAAAATTAACCCATTTGATATGTGAAAACAGTCAATTCGAGGAACTGGAGGACTGGATGAGTGGGTACACATTTGATGCCCATTTCCTCTCATACTTCTGGTGCCCCTGGGGACCACTCGAGCCATAGCAGTTGGCAGTAAATGCTATCCGGGTATCGTGGATATTTTAAAACTCAGCAGCTAGTTTTTACTTGTAATATCTATTTCCTTAAAACTGCTTGTAGTACTTTGTTTGTTAGAACGACCGGTTTCGGTCAAGGTCACAGAGGTGGCCGCACTGCCCAGCAGCCTATTTCCCTCTGTCCGTTGAATATATGTATTCTACCCTGGCATTCTGCCTTCTTTTGCCTTCGAGGGAGCCTCGGGACACTGCACTGCTTGTTAATTAATTCTTTGGTGGAGAAAGCTGACAAGGAAGGAGACTTTTTGAACCAAATTTTTTTACAAATCTCTCCTGGTAACTGATATTCAGTTCCATCCTAATCGGTATCCAGTTTGCATGTAGCCCTAATGCCTTTGGTTGCGTAATAACTTAAAAACTCTTTAATTAAGACTTCGGCTTGTTTATGACTGTTTTGTCATGGATCATTTGTGAAATAAACATTTGGTATGAGACACTTTCATTCGCTCTGTCATGCTACCAGCGGTGGCCTTTGAGAGTCTTTGTGCATTAAAATTTCGTAATGTTCTTGCCCCGGAAGAGTCAAAACACGGCTTCGCTTTTGTGTACACATAGCCAATATGAATTCTCATGATTGGAGCCCACTTTTACACAAACTTTTGGCTAAAATTGTTTCAAAGACACTGCACGAGTTAAGGAAGTGCAGCCCAATTAATGTAACAACACGTGTTCCTTAAGAAGTGTCAAAGAACTTTATAAAAGTTGGGAGAGACTGTTTATTACAAAAAAACTTGTGATTGGTCAAATAGTAGGTGCATTGCAGCCTCAAATTATCCTCCTTCACCGACTTTCTGAAACAATACTTTGACCCCGTGCGCACCTTCTTTTTCACGATTTGGCAAACAATCCCCATTTCTCTCATCATTTCAACCAACCTTTGACCCAAATGATCATTTGGAAAGTTCGTCTTCGTCGAGGTGAGGTCATCATTACCGAAATGGGAAAAGAAAGTGTGGCTAAATTAGGGTGTGATGAGACGCAATGGAGAGGATAGTGTGACTTACGCCTCAGACAAAGGCCACGAATACCACAAGCGTCATAGTGATCTTTTTTTCCCCCAAAATGCTACACACACAAATGCTGTAGGGCTTGTATACAAAGAGCGCTCCCGGTTAAGTCGGCATCACATAAACATTTCAGCCGGTATTTAAAGAAAGCGTGAAAAATGTAAAACTATGCGATGGATATACTGCGGCTAAGGGAATAAATCAGAGTGCTATCTTGCTCCGATGTCAACAGGGTGTAATACACACCTAATGGATTACATTACTTTCTTATCGCAAAGCGACGATCATGAAACAGGACGATGATAGGGTTGTGCTTTAACGATGATTGACGTACATTCGCCTTCTCAGTCAGTTTCTTTCAGTAAAGACTGCAAACGCGAAATAAAAATAATTATGTACGCTACATTGGAAAACGGCAAAGGCCTGCCTAGCCTCATCGCAGCATAGAACCCTTGACATTTTGTCTGATAAGCAATGAAGACATTGACGCATAAACGGTTCGATGGGTAAGCACAGCCATGGAAGCTAATATAGCATATTCACGGGTGTATAATGCTAACAACTTTCATGCATTGCTCTCTCACTTTACCAAAAACTAAAGTACTGTTGGCTTGGTATCCAAACTACTTTAGCGTCCAAGTTATGCATAGTCAAGTACCTTTTAATTCTCTCTTTAGTGGATGACGATCCGCAGTGGACACATGATACTCATCGACCAAACACTCCACATGACTTGGACAAAATGATAAAGGTTTCTTGGCACTTTTTTCTTTAATTTTTTTGCTGCTGCAATGCTGACCACTTAACCACTTGGCTTATTTTTATATTCTCTTGATATCTCCAAGTGAGCTATCAAAGAGCCAAGCTGCTAACGAACAGTGAGACTCCGTGGAAGCATAGCGGCTGAATACAGAACCCGTGGCCAAATACTGATCAGCTATTGGTCACGAACATCGCGGATTGCTGCTCACGCATACAAATGTCCTTGAACGATCGATCACGTTTGATTGATTGGCTGCCTTAGCGTTGCTCAAGGTCAGTAAAATCCGAATTTGGTTAATGAGCTTCCCAGTACTTGTAAGTCGTGTCTAACACCTTCCAACGCTTCCACACACTTTCTTCGCTCTTTGAGGTTCAATTGACCTTATGTCTTAGCCTCCAATTTTCCGCACTTGAATAATAAACAAGTCTTAAATTAAGAATTTTTCGGTCTACTGCATTCTCCACTTTTGTATATAATCAGGAGGAATAATTTTTGCGAGAGAATTCTGACTGAAATACAAGTCTTTGGAGTCACACGTCTAGCTACCGTCTACGAATGGCATTCAGAATTACGAATGCTTGGCGAATTAATATAAAATCACCAATAAGCTTTTTGGATTATGAGCAAAAAACACATGACCATACTATTCTGTGTATTTTTGATAAGCTGATAAACAAAAGGCGTTATTTAGACCCTAATATCAAAGAGAGGTTGCAGTAAAAAAGGATGGCATCGGCAGTTGATAAGGTATGGTCATAAACAAACGCCGGGCTTTTCATAAACAATCATGCGAGTGAGATGATTGACAGGAGGAGAAGATGTAATACTTGTGTTCTTTAATTGTGCTTGTAGGCAAGAGGCAGGAGAACCATTTTAAAATGGCCGTGGACCGACGTAGTCACTCTGCAGGAGTCCGAGACGACCTCATCCTCGCTTATAATAAAAGTGTTTATAAGCATCAAACCTCATCATAGTTGGGATGGAAGAAGGAAAGAGGAGGAAAGGGAAGAACCATCTATAGAAAAATTATACAGAAAGCTAATGTTACCTTTCCACTAGTTGCATATGGTTCAGAAAATAACCGCATGGATTATTTTTAGACCCATTCAAAATTACGATTCGTAAACGATAGATTCATCATACAGTCAGCACAATTATGAGAAATAAAGTTACCCGAAATCTACATGAAATCAAAGAATTTCGGGTGTTATTTGAAGAAATGTGCAGAGGGCATATTTATTACAACAGAGGAATGACCCTCCCACAAAGTTTATTAGCCTCCCAGCCTCTAATTTTTCACTTTAAGGAGAATTGGAACTCAGTTGCTTCATTTACATCTCCAATTTTAAATGGGAAATAAAGCAGCAAAAAGTTGTGGGGATTTTAAAAGTATTTTGTAATGACGAGGCGGGAATGTCTTGCTACTTCCATTCCACCAGTAGTATCGTCCGACACGCGGAACGGTCCACTGCCATACTGCAAAATAAGTAATGCGTTTAAGTTTATTCGGAAATCTTATACCGAACAGTTTACCATCAATAGGGAGAGGCTCGTATCAGGGGATAGACACAAAGTGTTACTTAGCATTTGAAGAAAGACAACAATTTCCTTTTATTCTCACAACAGATCTAATATTTCTCCTATTACTTAAAAAAAATGCTATTTGCCAATCACACAGCAATCACTTTGCTATTATGTCGGTTTGTTTAGTGGAATTCTGGGATAACGTGCAATACTTTGTTTGTGTGACTGCCGGTTTTGGCTACAGTCACTTGGATGGTTACATTGTCTTAGCTGGGTGGGCTGGCCTCCAGGCCTCCCTCTGTTTGCTGAATACAAGTATACTCTGCCTTCAAGCAAGCCTCGGGAGGGTTGGACAAACCCAGTCAATATTTTGAAAAGGCATTAGAATGGCTCATGACCAATAAGAAGTTGACAGTTCGCATGAAACAATTCGTTTGAACAGACATTTTAGTTGGAAAGGCTGCAGATTGGCCCAGCTTCGTGACAGGGAATGCGCAGGTCGATTTCCGAGAGAGTTGAGTAGTCAAAACTGTACGATTCCATGCTCGAATGAAACACAGTGTCTTCTGCGCCATCCATTCTTCTCGATGATGAAGAAGTGCTGTATTTGGAGACTTGCTTGAGCGGCTGGGGTCCCCTTGAAAGCCCTCAGTAAGGTGTCTAGAACCCGAGGCAACTTCTGTGCCTTTCTAAAACAGAAACATATTGCCTTCAGAATTCCATGTTAATTCTGGCACGACTTAAACCCTATCTTCAAGGAAGGAGGGAAAGGTGAAATGGGGATTGTCGATTTGTAAATAATGTCGTTATGAAGGGGAAGCAATGACGTAACCAGGAATTACAACCAGTCAAATAGGCAAATTCAAACCCGTCAATTATGGACATAGTACCATTTCCTCAAATGTAAGTAGAAAATGTCATAAACGAACACCTATCTTTCAGACAGTTGGCATAAACGTATAACAAAAAGTCATTGAGCTTTTAAGAGCCTAGTTTTGTTGTTAAGGTTATTTTCATAGCCGATGATGAATGCTTTCAATGCCGCTTACAATAAAGCTCAAAATGATAAATCTAACCGTAATCTCGCCAAGTTTTGAGCACAATCGACTTTTGAAAGCCTCTCAAATGATTGTTTACGCGCCCACACACTACATGCCGAACTAAAACTTCTCTGGGTTGAAGTAATATTTGTCTCAACTGCTCACATTCTCCGCATAGTGACACAGTCCCTAGTGCTACATCGGTGGCTGCCTCAATGATCTCGATTCTTGCGTTCGCTATTTTAGATGAAGATGCCTGTCTAACCTTTCTCCATTGCGTCTCCACAAATCCAGTCACCGACTCACAGTATCTTCCTTCTCAAATGTTTTAAATGGGCTTATCAACTAACCGATGAGCTCAAGGTTGTCCCTCCTTCCCTTTTATAGGAATCGCCTATCATTTCCACCAGTGTGCCACCTTCGATGTGCCAAGAAATCGTACCAAGTTGCACCAGCACAAGGGATAGACGCCTCTTTAACTGCAAGACCCGCTGAAGAGCCCTTCTATTAGACAGTAGTATAGTCTGTGGAGATGGAAGTCGCTTAATTGAATGCATTAGTAAAGTAAGCAGGTTTCTGTGGCAGTTTCTACCTCATGATTGGTCAGTAGTATGGAGGTGTAGACTAAAAGGCTTAAACAAGTCAAATATCCGAAGCACCTGACACCGAGTCAACCCTGCTTAAATACACTTGTCGGTGGCTAAAGATTTTCACACTGAAGTCTTTGTCTGGAGTTGCGGACTCCACAGGATTCGAACTGAGAAACATAAACACCATCTCATGCACATTTGGATAGTGTGCAATTCTTAGAAAAGGTAGTCCACGAATGAGTGCCGGTAATAAGACTTGAGTATCCAAAGTTCACTCGGAAAACCGGAACCGCGGAGACAAAGGAGCTCTCGCAATTAAGTGTTCACAAGGAAGTTTTAGGAGTCAAATTTGGACATATCAACTGCTCATCCACTTTGATGTCATTAACTCCGCTAGCAAAGCTGTGCTTCTTCTAAAATTTAGAAGGAAAAGTGTGTAAATACCAGAAATGCTAGGAGTAAGTGCGGAGCTGCGAATTCAAAAGTGTCAGCATTTTTATTCATGAAACATCCCAATCGACCTTCTAAGTCTCCCATTGATGAAGAAAGAATTTCATTCTGTCACGTAATCAGATTGAACAAGACTTTTTTGCTGCTGGTTAGCTAATGTGCATTTCAAACTGAATTTGTACCTCAATTGAAGGTCTCTCTCTCATTTCAAGAATGCCAAATCAAAACTAAAGGGAAGATATCTCGTGATATTTGATAGGACAGCTTTGAATGGTCTAAAAAGGGCTTAAAGTTCATGGCCAAACCCTTCAATGCATTCATAGTCATTGAAAAGGCTTTAATTCACGCCGAGACTTGGATTGTTTTCTTCCGGAGGTCTATACTTCCCCTGTGCTCTTATGTACTCCAACAGAAAACTACATCCAACTCGGTTTACCCCATTATGGTCAAAGGAAATAAAGCTCTAAGATAAATTTTATTCGAAAAGAACATTATTTTAAAGCGAGTACCAAATCGCCGAGGTTGTGGAGGTGGTGGTCTGGACGTACTGACAACTTGCGCTGAAGTTGCTCTCCAGCTATTAGACGATGCCAGCTAGAGAGATCATACAAAGGAAGCTTGAATAACTCTCTCTCTCTCTCTCTCTCTCTCTCTTTTGTGTCTCCACTCCGCATTTATTTAGCCTTAAGGCAATGTTGTTGTTGTTGTTGTTGTCCTGGAAGTGATCACAAAAGAAGACTATCATAAAAAAGCATCGAACATGTGTGAACAGGTTTGTTAAAGCCGTGATATACAATCTGTTTTAATATTTTAATGAAGTTGTGGCTTTTTTCCCCAGGTAGTATTTCTCGTTCCTGGAAAATAGTCCATTTCCCTCTGCTCCTTTTGTCAACGTTCCTTACTAAGGACTCGAGATGCCGTCCCATTTGCTTCCTCCGTATCACCCTTCCTTTTTTTTCAGGTGATATCACCTCATCTTGACATGCGACAAAGTAGTCTCAAGGTTGCGTTAAATGAACCTTATTTACATCATTTTGCATACGTCTGTGATTGGACCGAGAAGTTGGAAGTCCGTTATCATTGGTTCAGTGGAATTCGAACGTCCGGATATAGTCCCAACCATGAGGGAGTAGATAAAACCATCCTGAAATCGTTGTATCTGCGGTTGGCCTCACTTAAAACAGAACAACGTTTATTAGTCTAGACCAATGTAGCGTCCAGACAACGAATAAGGCGGCATAATTCAGTGCCCTCGGATACGTCTGATTAAAAGATTCGTATACTTTTGGAGGTTACCCATAATGCAACCAGTGCCAACCATTCGAGTAAAACTGGCGTTGGCTTTCCTTTGAAGGCCCATTTGTACAATCTCATGGCGATTTAAGGAACTTTAATGAGACTATGGCAAAGTTAACTTAAAGCTAAAAAGCTTCAAAGCAACTTTTAAAGGGAAATAATTTCCGATTGTGGGTTGCCAGCAGCTATGGCTCTACGACCACATATTTAGTGCCTTTAAGAAAGTGTCAAGTGTTTTAAAACTTCTCAAAGACTAAGAGGTTGGGGGTACAAAAATGCATTAAAAGTCTCATGTTGTAATCTGATTGTGTGTTGGTTTCGCTTTCTGCCTCCATCAGTGTCTGGCAGGGCATCCGAGCCTGGACGGGACGCAAACACCTTCCTACAAAGGAAAAAAAATAAGTTCGTTTTTGTTATCTTTTAAAGCCTGAATTTCCCAGCAAATACCACTGTGAGTAGATTGGTTACATTCATGTTGTTGATTACTCCAGGTTATTCTGATTAATTACTTTTCCCTTGGGCTTCAAAGCATAATATAAAACTAGTGAAGCGTTTTACTGATCCGCCTAAAGTGCAAATGGCATAATGAACACCGATGACTCAGGTGTTGCAGCTTGTGGATTCCCTTAGAAGATTCTAAAAATGTTTCGATTTTAATTTAAAGCGTGTCATTCAACAATACTAGACACCTCTTTTAATCATTCTTACTTTGTCTACCATTTTGAGAGATTTGTCGCTTAGCCGTGTTGTAGACGGTTCTTTTCTTTCCTCCTCTTCCCTTTTTGGATATTTCTAGCCATCTTTGTTATAGCACAGAAGAGAACTATGCGGTAACGGTGTAGTACCTTGTTTGTTTGAACTGCCGGTTTCTGTCAAGGTCACAGAGGTGGCGGTACTGCCCTAGCTGCGTGGGCTGGCCTCCGGGCCATGCCAGCAGCTTAAATCCCTCTGTCCGTTGAATATGTATGCTCTACTCTAGCATTCTGCCTTCTTTTGCTTGTGAGGGAGCCTCAGGGCGCTACAGTACACGTCTGAAAAAGTACTTATTTTCCAGCTTTAATGAGGGTTGATACGCGAAAAGTCGAGCACATTTGCCTGTTTTGTAGAAAGGGCCGATGAAGCCTACAAAATGAGGCTATTCGTGTGTTTAGAATACGGAAAGCCTAGTAATAGTGCCAATGGCTTTTATCCAATTAAAGTGCCTCGACACGAATGATGTGTGCCAGTGAAAGATCCTTTTTTTATTTTTTAAATATTTTCAGCTATCAACGAGGCACTCAATTTGGGATGAAGTAAGTTGGTCCGCCCTTATTTTTGTGTGTTTTAATTAAACAATTTCACATGGGACGAATCCGCTAATCCAATTGGTTCTCCCATTACATGGTCTTACATTGCTTTAGATGTTCCATACTAAGAGACATTTTGAAGAGAGCTTGGCCAATCCCTCAATTATACCATTGTCTTACGTTGGAAAAAGTGACATGACTGGTGTAGCTGTCCCTAAGGCTCAGTCATTGAATGAAGTCCTTCGGATGCATCAATTAATGCATCTAACATTGGTGTGCTGTTACATGTACATTAGCAGTGACCTAAGGAAGAAGATCATACAAAAAGACGTTAGCTAATGTTTTGTTACTCCTTGGAGAGCGTCTAGTCAACCAATCGGGCGGCTGTTGAGAAGCTAAACTGCCTCCTAAATCGTATTCGTTAATGTCTTCGAGGAAATGGTGATTGAAGGCATCCATCTCTCAAAAACGACCCAAAAACAAATATCTTTGCAATGTGTTAAAAATCAACATATCCTCTTAATGTCACAATGAAGAAAACACTAAAATAAGATTTAAGAGGACAACTGCTTTCCTTTGACTCCAAGAAAACCACTTTGAAGGGAGCCAGAAGACTTTTAAGAACTGCCATTACATACTTTATCGACGATTGTCTATTTTGGCCCTTTTTCTTAGATGATTCAATAGCTTTTGACTGACACAAATTAACACTCAGACTAGGTCCTGCTCCTTTTTTTTGCGATTTTAAACCGAAAGAGATTATTGTTATCCAAAAGAATAGCAGCGTAGTCTTCAAGATGACGGGTTCTCAATTTATTACAGTGTTTATTTTTTCTTATAAGCATTATTTACAACAATTTATAAGCGCGAAAGCAGATCCTTTTTTGCTACTCTGGTTCATAAGGGAAAATTTTCATTCAGTAGACCCGACGAGGTAGCATAGTCCAAGTAGTGTAGTTTCAAACAACCCTTTTGGTCATTGAAACAAACACACACACACACAAATGGACAGACACATTAGTGGGACCAATGAAGCAGATAATGGTCGTGCTGTTCCAACGCAAAAAGAACCATTCTATCATCACAGGAAAGATATCATCTCGACACGATGACTATAATTTGCCACATCACGGACCAATAATGCGTGGAGTAGTTAAATCCTTCAACGTGATTGGCTCAGAGGAGATGCTCTCAACTGATTGGGTGAACTGGGAACACTTGCGAATTACCGAGTAAGGTGGCCTAAACTTCCCCAAAAAATTACGAGTAAGTTGACATTGCCGCATTCTAAATGGTTCTATTGCAAAGAAATTTTTTCGACTTTAAAAGCACATTTATCATGTCTGGCTTGATTATAAAGTAACGCAATTCGTCTTTTTTTGCAAAAACGAAATTATAACTCAAGGTTTTTACTTTCATTTAGCAAATTGTTAGAGTTAGAGATTTCCAAGACACAGTAATAAGACAATTTGTTCGGAGGTCTCACAACGCATTTACAAGCCATCCCAAGAAAATTAGCAAGAATTCGTTTGCTTGGTTGGATGTGAGTTCCAAAACCTTGAATTTGCTTTAGCGCCAAATTAAACCCAGGCAACTGAGACTGTCGCTTCGGTTAATAAGTGGAAAACATGTCCTACCGACGGCGTGAGAATGAGGTTGCGCCATGTAATTAAGGCGAAACTATGAAAGGGCATTAATCCGGAGGGCTCATTGTTAACGAATAGAGGAGCTGAGAAAGGTAGAAGGGCATATGGCTGCAAGTATGAAATTCGAGCGTTTCCATCACCTTACACTTCATTTAAACTTAACCTCGCATCTTAACAATTTTTCGAGCAGAACTCTTGCAGTATCGCCCACAGAGGATCTCTTCATTCTCTAACTTTGACAGCTCATAGTCGGGCAAATAGATGGACGAGGAGTTTGTAGCACTCAGGTCTTCTTTGAAATTGCTATAAGTCATGTTGACATGAAAGAGGCCTTATAATTTGGTACACAGAAGCAGGAGAGGTCATTACATATCACAATTATGGTCACAAATGCTCCAGAAGCATTCGATCCATTTCAATAAGATCAAACTCGTTCAACATTTGAAAGCAAGTAGATTGCTAAATTAGTCAACATAGTATTAATGAAGCACGGGTAACAAACTGACTTCCGCCCTAGTTAAAATACTACACAACCTGAAAACATCCTATTGTGGGATGAAGTTACTTGGCTTCCACATTTAAAAACGAGCATCAAGTCAATAAGAGCCACCACAATTTATTTATAAACAGATAAGCTGAAAACAGCACAATGCACCTGCTTCTTCTCTTCATGCTCCTTCTCATCGGCCAGTTCTCGAGGGGGCCGCGTGGTGCTGGGACTCTCTTCTCGCCCAGTGAAAACTACCTGGACGTGCCGAAGCGGGACAGCGATGAGCAGGACGCTCAGGAGGGTACGTACATTAAAATCCGTTCTGAAAAGATCTAAATTAATATTTAGGACAATAATAAGGTAAAAGAGCGTGGCTTTAAAAAAATTGACTCTCATTTGGGATCCGTGCGGCAAGGCGTTTTTGATGGAAGCGGTGGATGATGTTTGTCTCATTTCTCGTACACCGTCATTGTTTAATTATTCCAAACTAACATCCATTAGAAAGCGGCTTGTGTTTTAAAAGTCAGTAAAATTTTATTAAAAAAGGAATCTTCTAAAAGAGTGCAAGATAGATGGCACTTGAGGGGCAATTTGAAGAGGTGGTCTCTCCCATTCTGGTTCATCTTGGTGAAGTGTAGTGGATAAGAATGCAGGCGTTCTACCCTGTGCAGTAAGCAAACAACATGTTTATTCATTAAGGAACCAAAAAAGGTTTGTTTTCCCTAGTGAAAGTGCAATAACAGAGTATGGAGGCATAAAATTACTCGCTACCCTAATTGATGTCTACAAACTACGCCTTACACCAACATTAACGTCCGCAAAAGTCTGCTACCAACCGACGAGAAAGGCGTTGGTTCCGTCTTTTTCCGGTTTACAAACTGATTAGTAGTTGGGAGAATGTGGGAGAAGACTAACGTCTTCGGGAGCAACCCGGAGGCAATCAAGAGTGGTTCATTCGAGATTCCATCGCAGAGGTTGCACACAACAGCTGCAAAGTTGTAACAAGCAAAGCATTTCCAGCATGGATGAAAAACATTAGAGTTCCGTCTATTTAATTCGCTCAATTGTAGTATTTACGGTGAACAACTGTGATTCACTTGTCGTCCTACAAACACTTTTCGTTTACAAAACTGATCCTTTTAAAAGGGGAAGAATTTATCTTTACAAAGCTGCTCTACTTTACTTTTGATACCGAAGTTCTCGGACATTCTATTTTTAGAGATGCTACTGATTAAAACTGTTATTCATTTACCCCCTGCATTGCAAAATTGAGACAGACCAAGTAATTTTGCTTTGCTGGGCAAAATTTCCTCTGCATGCTTAAAAATAAATTAAGTATTTAGTGCCGAAGCTTCTCAGCCAAGGTGCTGCATGCATGTGTCTCTAGAACTTAGAGCAAACAAACTCGTTTGTTACCTTCTGTGATCTGAAGACTGACCGGGAGTGATTCTCATCTTTAGTTACGATTATGGCCACGGGAATAACACTTGATGAAACCAGTTTGTGCGACCTCGCTACACCTGCCTGCAATGACTTCCTGTAACCAGTGGGAAGTCGTTAAGGATTGCAAGTGTCCTTCGTTGAGGCACTCCCACCACCCCTGCATAAAACATGAGTTGGAAATGCAGAATGTGATTAGGCTTGTCCGCCCCGCTTTGAAGCTGGAGCAGGAGCTGCCTCCTCCGCATATTTGTTGTCTGGCATTTAGAGAGAGAGTGCAGCACGTCCTGTTTGAGACTCATTTGACTCGGGTCATCAACTACTCAGAAGTGCTGCCCCCACCGAGGTGCTCCATTGACACATTGCGTTACTGCTTCGAGATAAAAGCGCTCTCCTACACCTACATCAACTGATAAAATCGCAATTGAAGCTGCTGAGCACATCGTTTTCATCTACTCACCCATTTTACACACACCCGCACACACACACAATGCATGAAGATGAGGCAGTAGGCTTTATGGTCTGCCAATGCGTTGGTGCTCACTTCCTCCGTGTACAAACACGGCTTGCTCACTTGCTGACCGACCGACCAACTAGCAAAGTAACTGGCTGAATGACGTGGGATAGGAGTGGCCTCTGCCACTTCAACACTCTACCACACAATGCAGCGTGTGTTTGGTTGCGTCACCTTCTCAAGCACACCATCCTTGCACTGTGTGCATGCAAGCCGAACCAACACGCCTCAGAGGTGGCTGTTCGTTGAGCAACAACTCAAAGGTGTGTGTGAGAAAAGGACCTGCACAGCCAATTGAGGCTGGAGTGTCACAAAATGCCACCTTTCTTACAAGACAAGCAGAAAACTCATCAAGCACTGCTGCAAAAGCACGCAATTAGGAAAGATAAATAGATAGCAGTTGTGTCGTGTCATCCACTAGCCCAGAGTTCCTTAGATTAATGCTTACTATTTCCCTCTGTTACATCATCCGTGTACTTGAAGCAATTAAGGGTCTTGCTGGATGCTTTCATAATCTTTCAACCATGTTGACTAACATCGCATGCGTTTTAGCACGTTCTTCTAGGCAAGTGACACTAAATCCCCTCTTTTCTAATCACTTTAACCGATAAAAAGCCTAATAAAAGCATTTTTAGTTAGTGGAAGCGAAAAAGTTGCAGCGATGGATGACCCAACTGGTTACGCATAAGCAGATGTTCACATGCGATAGGTAAGTGAGGTAGCGAAAAGGCCAAAGTAGTCTCTTACTCCCTGTCTCCCTCCTCCCGTTACGAATCCACCGAGTTTTGACGCTTTAATAATTTAAGTAATTGAACTTTTGTATTCATCGCATGGTAAGAGGAGGATTCTCAGCCCCTTCCCAACGGACCAACAAAACAAATGCGGCAACGAGCGATATAAAGAGGCGAGGACTATTTACACGTTTTGATGCTGTGTCGGAGATGTAACCACTTTCTGCACAAATTACTTTTGGATAGCGATTCGGCCACCATAGCAAGTTATCAGAAGTTATTAGGAAGAAAGAATTTGCAAATCTTTCTTAAGTTTAAGTTTTGTTGACTTCTTTCCTCGAGTGTTTGTCCGTTCAAAGTGAAAGCCCCCTCTAAGGTAAATTCAGACAAAAAAACCTGGCTGATTTGGGTGGAAGTTGCCTGAAGTGATGATGTGGACCCAATTTGCATTTACAAGAATACAAAGAAAGCACTCGGTTTCTTTGTTGCGCAAGTCAGTCGGACAGACTTATGGGGATAAAAAGTGCGTAAATTGAGGCGACCGTATCCATGCAACTCCTTGTCCCCCTTAGTTAGCCACTGGAATATGCTGTGACCACCTCCAATATTTGTCGATTGGAGTAAACTTGAGAAAATACATTTCAGCTGCAAACAATGGAGATAACGAATTGATAAATTGTGGAGATATTTTGGCCAAGACGCATAAATGCATTGAACCAAGGTGCCTCTCCAGTCCGGTTCAACTGAAGGTGATTTCAACGACCCCAAGAGTGCGGCTTTTGGTACCTCGAAAGTGATGCGAATAGCATCTCCAATCCTATGAAACTAGCTATTTTGAGGCATCACAGTGGTTGGGTAAAGGTGAAAAACGCTTTGGACGGCAAATTAGTCAAGAGCTTTGGCAACTTTAAAGAGTAATGAAAGGTATTCGCCGCTGTTTAGACTCCCAAACTTATTAAGTGAAGGAGTTCGACTTGGGCACTGTCGCTGTCACCGACCTTCGTTGTCACCAACTGCGCAACCAAATTGGCTTTGGAGATGATTGAGCAATTTGCATAACTTTGTATTTAATAATCTAATTAAAATTTAGCTTTTAAAAAGCGCAAAATTACTTGCTTTTGTTGCCTTAGTAAACACGGCTCCAGTAAAAGACTCCCAACAAGTGAATGGATACGAGCAGAAGCTTTGCACATCTTTGAAGTCATTTGCTTGGACCCTTGAACGGATCCTCAATGTCAGATTGGCAGCACCTTATCGGTTAAAGTGCCAACACCCTCAGTGTCGTCGAATGACGCGACAGAAGCATGGGTCGTACCAGTGCCTATCCTCTCCTTCATTTAGTCTTCTTTATTGATAAATAGGACTAAAGACAAGAGATTAGGAATTTTGTTGCATGCATAATAATTTGAGCTCACCATTGCGGCAAAACCACTGTCTGTTAATAACCTTCAAATAAGGACTAATTGGTATCATAGTGAAAGGAAATCTCACTAAGCAGACTGCATTATGCGCCTAGAAATGAAGGAGGCAGTGCCAGTGGGCAATGGCTGTCCAGTGACTGCACCGTGGCCCTGCCAGCAGTACTCCTTCTGTCTCTCCTTCGCCTTCGTGTGCGACGGCGAAATCGACTGTCCCGACGGCTACGACGAGAATCCCCGTCTCTGTGTCGCAAGTAGGCCACTGTAATGGTTTTAACTTTAGAAACAGACGATAAACTACTTTCTCATAGCCATACTAATTCATGCGAAAAGACCTTTAGTTACCCTGTCTTAATCACGTCCAAGGGTAGCGAAATCGTTACAACGGACTACAGAATGAATTAAATCAATTAACATGGATTTCGTGGTTTTCAAAAGATGTTTGCACAGGAATTTAGCGTCTCAGATTCGATGCATAGAATGGTGTTTGCTTTCCAAGTGAGGAGAAGCTAAAGCGCCTTTGCTAGGGACAGGAGCTGAGGCCATAGGTGGGAATCAACTCCGTGCAGTTGCCCAAAAGATTTGGCCAAGGCGAATTTCGGACAGTGTTGGGAGACACTACTGAGCTTAGTCCGATTGCGAATTTATTGTGATTTAGAATGCAACAAAGGGGACGGAGGATCACGACTAAATAAAAAGTGAGAAAACGCATTTTGGAGTGGCGAAAACGCAATTTCTTGTGCAGACAATGTTAAACCAGTTTATGATTGTAAAAAATATCAATTTTGGTGCAAAAATGGAACAAAAGTGTAGGTGTTATTGCACAAGATTATTCGGCATTTGGTGAACCCTAAATAAATATTGCAAATCCAGACCACTCTGTCTTAACACGAATGTAGAAAACCTTCAAAAACATGAATATTTTAGATGAAAAATTTGGAAAACTTATATTTACTTAAAGAGAATAAGAAATTTATAAAAAGAAATGAAAACTGAGAGAAAGGCAGGAACCCTAAAAATCAAGCCCACCTCCGAAACATTTTAAAAGAATCCACGACTATTGAAAGGAGAGTTAAAAAATATAAGTTTACTAGCTTTAAAGGTGTCCAAAAATGCATTAATTTAAGTTAAAGCTGGAATAACTGAGGTTGGCGCCAAATATAAAAGAAGATAAAGTGGTGTCAAATTAAGAGGTGCCATAGTGGACGGTTCTTCCTTTCTTCCACCCTGACTATGAGAAGGTTGGTTGCCTCTAGACACTGCTATTATGAGCAGAGGAAGGATATGGGGAAATGGAATTGAAATGTCCACGACGAGGGCGTCTCGGACTCAGGGCAGCGACCGCGTCGGCCCCGAGCAGATTTTTAAACTTTTCCTCCCGCCTCTCGCCTACAGAGCACATTTAAAGAAGAGAAATGCTAAGCAGCCATTATTTAACGTCTATCCAACTTCTTTAATAAATAAACGCAGCTAGTATTTTGGGTGGAGACATAATTCAGTGCAGAGGGTCACAATAGCAACGCAGTTAGGCAAAATGAAGGGACAGCTCTGTCGAACGAGTATACACCACCGAGCCCCTTCGCTCCAAAGCGCGTGGCTGGAATGAGATGAGTATAAAAAGCAGAATAGTATAAAAATTGAGATTCTAGAATGTAAGGATACAGTTATCACTTCCACACAAGGCCAAGAATTTCATTGTAGTGTTAGTATGGACAACCTATTGTCTTGTTATTAAGCTATTAAACTATCATTTTTTATGCACACAAAGCTTCTACTTCATTCGTTAAATCTGTTACTTTCATTATTCTTTCTTATAAGTCACAAAAACACGCTGAAAAGCAAAACAAACTCATTCTGCCTTGATTTTAAGCAGGCAAATTGAGACTTCTAGAGACGTCAATTCGCCCTGACTGAAGGGAGGATCTGGGTTTTGTTTATCTCACCAAAATCGGTTAATTGGGGAGTTGTTTTAAGCCTTTTTAAAGTTTCTTTAATCAAATTAGAGCAAAATTTTATTCAGCGTAAAAGAGACGAGAAATTCCTCTTAAACACAGGAATTAAATTAAAGATATTACAATCCCGTATCAGCATCTGCAAGAACTTCTAAGCGGCAAAGTATTATTGTCCTAGCATTCACATTTTTCAGTTCAGCGCCGCGATTAACTTGCCATGGCAACCAACTTGGATGATTAAAGCGTAACCCACTCACGCTAGAAACGTAAATCTTATTCGGTTTGATGTTATCTTAGAGGTTGGAATGTAGCCCTAAACGCCGTTCCGTGCTACAAGTGGTCTTGCTGTTTTCCACCTTTAGAAAACCGTCCAGCCGTGGCGCTACTCGAGGGTTTCATTAAAAAGTACAGAGATTGGCTGGTGCCCAAGTATTTGGGTGACGGAGAGCCCAAATTCATCGCCTACAATCTCGCAAGTGAGTTCCCTCTTGCTGTCTTTTTCGTACAACGAAGTGAGTCAAGGTGGACGACGCCTTGAACATCGTCGTCGGCTTCCAAAGAAGCCGGATGCTTGATTGAATGGTAGAAAATTGTAGTTTGGTTGGAGGATAGGAAAAACAAAACCAACTACGTTTAGATTCCTTGTAAGTACTTTAAAAAGTGTCATAACTACTGCAGCACATGCCACGTCCTGCCTTTATTCCAGCCCCCAAGTGAAAGAGGACTGCATTACATTGCATCTGATGGCACAGCGCAAAGTCGGGCTGCTTGTCGTGCTGCACCATCAATCCACCGTCTTGCTGATTGCTAAAGAGGCCGCCTTTCGGTTGGCTACCGAGCGCTTTTAAGTTGTTTTCGCTCCTCCTTTTATTGCACCGCGTCAGAATCGGTGGAAGTGATTGCGCCTGCTCCGGGTTCGTCTACTCACGCCACCATAAAGCCGCTTCAATAAGTCAGCAATTGCATAAAAGTTGGTTGTAAACAATGAATTCTTAAATTGAATATGAAAACTCCGAAGGTGGAAGCAATTCAAAGAGCCAAGAATGATTGGACGAGACACAGCGCATAGCCAATTTCATTAAATCTGAACGACATTAAAAGAAGCATCCCATTTAGAATCGCGTAAAGGCGCGCCTTATGATCTGTTTAATTCCAGTTAATGTGGGATGTGCTTGGAAGGTGCCCTCTCGATGTGTTGGGAAAGAGAACCGTGCAAAAATTGTATGAAAGCGGTAAAATCAGTACATTGAATTGTAACCTTGACGACGTCCTCAGTGATTGTTGTCAAAGTGGTCTTGCACAGTCTTAGCAACAGTCCATGACGCTTAATGAACTGGTTGCATTAGGGAGAACAGAATTACTAACTAAAATCACCTATTCAAACTGTGTACTATTGCATTTTGAGTCTCTTGGGATGCTCAGTAATAAAAGGGCAGAGCATGAAGCAGCACTTTTAGAGCCTTGAAAAGCTGCGCCACTTTATGGAAAGATTCTTATAAAAGTAGAATGCTTGTGTAAAATTGAAGCTACTTTGGATTGATCACATCAACATTAGCCTTGATGGATTGTGAAGGTCGCTTCGAGTTGTTGCTCAACGAACAGCCACCTCTGAGGCGTGTTGGTTCGGCTTGCATGCACACAGTGCAAGGATGGTGTGCTTGAGAAGGTGAGGCAACCAAACACACGCTGCATTGTGTGGTAGAGTGTTGAAGTGGCAGAGACCACTCCTATCCCACGTCATTCAGCCAGTTACTTTGCTAGTTGGTCGGTCGGTCAGCAAGGGAGCAAGCCGTGTTTGTACACGGAGGAAGTGAGCACCAACGCATTGGCAGACCATAAAGCCTACTGCCTCATCTTCATGCATTGTGTGTGTGTGCGGGTGTGTGTAAAATGGGTGAGTAGATGAAAACGATGTGCTCAGCAGCTTCAATTGCGATTTTATCAGTTGATGTAGGTGTAGGAGAGCGCTTTTATCTCGAAGCAGTAACGCAATGTGTCAATCGTGAGACGGGGAGTTGGAGCACCTCGGTGGGAGCACCACCTTCGAGTAGTTGATGACCCGAGTCAAATGAGTCTCAAACAGGACGTGCTGCACTCTCTCTCTAAATGCCAGACAACAAATATGCGGAGGAGACAGCTCCTGCTCCAGCTTCAAAGCGGGGCGGACAAGCCTGATCACATTCTGCATTTCCAACTCATGTTTTATGCAGGGGTGGTGGGAGTGCCTCAACGAAGGACACTTGTAATCCTTAACGACTTCCCACTGGTTACAGGAAGTCATTGCAGGCAGGTGTAGCGAGGTCGCACAAACTGGTTTCATCAAGTGTTATTCCCGTGGCCGTAATCGTAACTAAAGATGAGAATCACTCCTGGTCAGTCTTCAGATCACAGAAGGTAACAACCGATTTTGTTTGTTTTAAGTTCTAAGGGCAAAAGGTAAACTCGCAATAAGTGAACTTCTCTACTGCTGATCACTTGTTCCCCTTTGTCGGTGCGCTGCCGTCCGCTTCAAACCATCACTAACTGAAATATCCTTTATATTGCTATACTTGTAACGACCGACTAGTTGCACTTTTAGTTGGCCTATGCAGCTGCTATTGTTTGTTAAATAAACAATGCGCGCCCAATTTAGCGCATAAAAATATTTGACTTGCATAAATATGATCAGAGGATCATATCAAGGAAGAAAATACCCGAATTTTTTTTATTGAACCAGCCAATTTCGATATGGTTTGACTTTTTATGTTTAGAGCAATCGAAGAATTCAAGTTTACCACTTATGCATTATATCGCCTTAAAATGTGCCGCCATTACCGGGTTTGGACTTGTTTAAGTCAGCTTTTTAATCTTTGCAAACTAACAACTTTTACCTGAGGCTCGAAAGCATCCCTTTTTTAAGGAAAGCCTTAATGGCGATCTTTGATAAGATGATTTTATCAAAGCCAAAATTTTAAAATTATGAAACGCTTTTATTTCCATAATTGACTTGCAGGTGGAATTATTCTAAAGTTGAATTTACAATTAAAGGCAGCCTTTTTGCCTGAACATGGAAAAAACTAGAAAATCTAAAAGGCTCTAAAGATAAAGAAAGACATTTCGCTTTTAAGCCTTTAAATTTACAATCATAAACGTAGATTTCTTTTGAATAAATGCAACGAGTGATTACCAGTCCATCCCTTATTCGAAACCTATTTAAGGGCTTCTCTTTTACTAAGCAAATGCTAACCTGTTTTGTTCCAATCGACTTCACTCTTTTGAACAATTTTGCATCTAAAATTCATGTAAGTGAATAGTCACCCCCATAAACAAATTAAGTATGTCTAGTGGGGATTTGTCGCTTCCCCATGCGACAGCATGTTTATGACCAGATCTGCTAAAATCACTCAACCATGCAGAGCGTGGTGGCGTCGTGAAAAATTGCAGTTACAAAAAAATTACTGCTGAAAACAACTTGAATGTCTTAAATTAGCGCCACAAATTAGGGGGTTTCTTTAGATTGTTTTTAGCTATTTTATTTGGCTTAACTGTTAATTGCTGCTAAGGGCTTTACAATTGTTTGTCCGAATCCCGTATCACCTTGTCGTACTTTGAAGAAAACTGAATCCCATATGATTTTAATGATACTTGGATTGGCATGGCAACGGGTTTTGAATAAAAAATGTGTTAAATCATTTTAAGCATTGAAATAACCCGCTTTTAGCAGCTGTATTTTTGTAAAATGTTTGAGTAATCACTCGACTTTGTGAAGAATAAGTCCTACTCACTCGCTCGACTTGCTGTTTTGTTAAGTAAATTAGCAGGCATATTAGTCCGGTTGAATTAGGAGTAAAAATAAAAACTGCAGTAAGAGTGAGAGAGTAGCGGTACCACCTCATTTATAGTTGCTGTAAAATCGCTTTCGTGGAGCTAGCGAACAAACAAAGGATGGCAAGGAACGTCCCCGTTGCATAAGTAATACTGCTGTAGCGTGCCGAGACTTTCCTGAAGGCAAAAAAAGGCACAGTACTAGAACAGAATATATGTATGGCTGCTGGCACGCCCCAGAGGTCAGTCCACCCGTCTGAGGCAACATGGTCACCTCAGTGGTTAAAAGCGAAACTCGGCTGTCAAAATCAAACAAAGCATTACACTGTTTACCTCTCGCCTTTACGTATTGTAGTTGTAATCTCAAACATCGTTAAGGCTTAAAGTTAAATTGCCAAACTATGCGGTTGCGGCGGCGTTCCCGTGAATCTAGTCTTTGTTTAGATATTTGTCAATCACAATAAATGGTGCGCATTTTGACGCCTTTGTTGCCTCAGCGTAACGCACTTTAGTTCTAAAAGTTGCTGTTTAAAATTTTCTTGAACAGCGTCGTAACTGTTTATTTTACAACACTGCTTACACTACTGATGTAAACGAAGTTTACGCACAAACAACTTTCCAGCTGGCATAACCAAGCTCAAAAGTGTGAGGTGTCTGAAAAAAACTGGACATTGCTCAGAGGTAAACAAGTAAATCACAACGAAGTGCGCATTTTAAATTAGAGGTAATTATGCCTCTTCAGATCACCCATTTTAAAAAATTTGATCGCATGAATTTCGTGAAAAATGCACAAATTTTCTGGTGAAAAGAAGCGCCTTTTAAATATTGCAAGAGTTCATTATATTGCCAAATAAAAACTTTAGCCACCCTTGCAAGAGTTTTTTACGAAGTGTTGAAACTACGCGCTTGAGTACCACTTTTGAGGAACCTTTTATAGCATTAAATTTGTTGGACTTATATTTAGTTAATCAAGATTACTCAAGCCCAGAATTATTTATGGGCGATGTTCATACCAAACGAATGCACAAGTCTTTGCTGAAGCCATGGTAGGCCAAAGTAATACGAATAAACGGATATGTAACAGGCATAAGGACTTCCTTGAAGGCAAGTAGAGGGAACGAGGCCTGCCAACCCAGCTGGGGCAATGCATGGCCACCTAAGTTGCCGAAACCGACACCGGCGATCAGAACAAAACAAAGTACTACATTGCCCTCTCCTCTTTCGAGCGTCGTTCCCGACGCTCCCCTTGGTAAACCTTCCGCGTTAGCCATCACAACGTAATCGGTGCGGAAGAAGCACCCACGAGCTAGCCATGCCAGTCATCACAATTCGAGTGCAACTGAAGAGATGCCTGATCATCACGTCACTGATCCCTCTTGAAAGTTCAACTCGACCAGAGTAAGAGGTTCTGCCGATCATCAGCATATTTATAGGGAGACGTTGGAACACCGGTCTCTTAATGCAGGTATGTTAGGGGAATTTCCGCGACAGTCTATGGTTAGTGTCGCTTCCATTGCTGATAGCTTTCTTGTAGAACACGGGGATGGGGTAGATGTCGAAGGCAGACGTCGATCTCAGCCCTTCTGTTGTGAAGTGTCAGAGATTCTGCCACCGGTAGCACATGCACTTCTTTCGCACCACTACAGTTTGACACAAGCGGTATAGAAGTCCTCTTAAAGTCGAGTCTGCTTTCTGCTGCCACCAATGCAGAGTGCCGAGACCTCCTCGAATGCAGAAGAAGACGTAAAACGATGCCAGCTCTCGGGGCCGGGGCAATATGGCCACCCAAATGGCCGTAGCCGCAACCATCAGTCGAACATACAAAGGCTTAGCAACGGGCCTTTGCCAAACGGCATGCCACAGATCAAAAGCAAAAACTACGGACACCAAAACCATGGAGCGTTTGCAAGCAGTTGAAATAACTACCAACCTACCACAGTATTGCTCATAAAAAAGTGCTACCTTGTCGCGGAAAGCATGACGTGCACTGACTGGCATACACAAATGAATCATACAAATCTTATAGATTCAATTGGGGAGGCATAGTGGGGCATCATCTGGCATATTTCACCTTTTCCGAATGCTGATGGAACCCCTAAAGCATTTTTTTTTAATAAAAGTCGCCAAAATTATTTGTTTAAGACCCATGTTTTTATAATCAACTTAAATAATTAAATTAATTAAGTTAGTCAATTAGTTAATTAAATTGAATTAAATTGATTAATATCTCCAATTTTTGGAGATGGTGAAAATTCTGGAAATTTTATTAAAATTACAAAGGCGCGATTCATTTGTGACAGAAGGGTTTTGCATAGGCAGTAGGATTGAAGCAATTTCGTAAGGCTTTGTTGTTTCAGAATTAAACAAGTTTAGGTGAAACGACATTTTAAGCAATTCAAAATACTTAGAAATGTACAGTATTTGTGCTGCCTTAGGATAATAGTAAAAAGGGAGATCTTTGTAAAAAGGTTAAAATAAAGCGAGTAGAACGTTCTTCCTTAATAGACTTAAAAGGAGTTTAAAAAGGCCCCTACAAATTCCACAAAATTCGAAACTTGATAGGCGTTATAGCGGCCCTTCATTGTACTCAATGAATTTCTCTTAGGTAGAAAGATATGTGCGATCAACTTAAATAATTTGTTTACCTGACCACAGAAAAAAAAAACACTTTTAAATGTTGGTGGGCGCGTTCGGGATATCTTCCTGAAATGTAGCTTTGTCTGTCGTAAAGGTCCTACCATTCAATGTCTGTTCTTCCTCCTCATTAAAAACGTTTTTTAGCATTCTGCTTAGCTGCATATTGTTGACTAATCTAACTTTTTACTCTTTCAAAGGAGAGAAACCCACTTTCCTTGTGTTTTTGTTTATTTGGCTTAGCTCAATGAAGGTGGAATGTCACTGGAATCCGAGTGTTAAAAGCCACTGAACTGGTTCTGTTGCTTTGATGATCTTAATGTCTAGCACGCAAATTATCCGATCAAGACAAAGTTCACGCCTCCTGACCCTGTCCGGAGCTAACTGACTCCCTGTCAAGCCTTTGATTCCGACAGCAAATGCACAAATTATTTACATCTACTTGGTGCAGAACTGCGGTTGCATGCCAAAGACGGTCCATTCCTAGCGATAGATGATTTATGTTACATCGTTTTACATCGGGTTCACAGTGTAATGACTTAAATCACTCCCATTGATGCTAATCGTTCTCGCCGAGTACTCCTGGATGGTATTCGGTTCTACAAAACGCCTGAATAAATTATCAACATCGGTTGAATAATTAACTCAAAAGTTGATTTGATGTGGTGGAAACTTTGCCTTGAAGGGTAGTTGCAGAGTATGCGACCAATCTTATTTTTTTTTTGAAAGCGAAAAAAAAATAAACAAAAAAGGTAAAACACCTTCGCAATTCAGTCTGGTTTTTTGCCATTTTTAGTAAATGCAAATTTATTGGTTATGGAATTCTGTAGTCTGCGTTCACGTATGAGAATTTGACGCAATGAGTTTCAGGCCCTTTGGACTACCAGAGGCGTTTGCCGTGGAACTGTAAAGTAACGGTTCACTTTTTTGTTCAACGTTTCCTAGTAAGTCAAAACATTGAGGACTACCGGAAGAACATGCAGCTGACAGACGAGCAGTTCCACAACCTAGAACGTCTGCTAGACGAGGTAGTGAAGGGACGACAGATGGGTCTCCTGATGCTGGGAATGCCTTTGCAGTCCTGGTCAGAGGTCTACATTGTTCTTCGACCCGTTGCGAAGGGCCTTCTCAACTCCTCGCCCGTCATTCAACCCTGATAGAGTCCATCGCCTCCATCTCACCTCTTCGCTAACATCCGCGTACTCTGTCTATGTCTCTGTTTCTTCACCTCTACCCAATTATCTATCCTTTCATCCATTCATAAATCGGTAACTGGAGTGAGGGTTGCCTCTGAATGCATTTATAAGGCATGAGGTAGGCTTCAGATGATATTTAATGATTCGGCAGAAAATATTTGTTTACTGAGTCCCATTAATGTATGAGGCACAGAAAATGACTTTTATTGCCCCAACTATTTCCCAAGCCATCACGGTGCGTAGAAATTCGAAAGCAACTCTAAAAGTACACGTAGGATGACCAGAAAGTACTTTATATGACATTGTTGGGGCACCGTCACTTATGTGAAGGCCTATGGATGGAAGCCAAAGAAGGATTATGTAATGCGTGTCATCCAAACATGAGCAGGAAGCTGAAAGCACAGAAGCGAATATGGTGGAAAACGAAAAGTGTAGAACGCTTCTGTAGAAGTGGCTACAAATAGAACGCCAAAGTTTACTGCACCGCCTTTAGTAGAAAGTGGAGTCGTTTGCCCACGTATTACTGAAAAACAATAAGTCTTTGAAAAGCATCTAATGCATCATTCAAGGAATATAAAATGCAATCCATTGCACAAAGGGTTGCACTGCTTTGGCACTCGATCATGCGCCTCGTCGTTGCAGTTTTTTTGAGCCGACAGACATGTGTGGAGCTCTGGACGCAGTTGACCGTCTTTCCCGGCGTGTGATAACACATCTTTGAGGTTTTATTGTTTGCACAACGCCAGAGATTTTGATAACTATTACATGCATCTTTTGTTTATTCTCCGAACCGCATCCAAATAATTTTTAGTGTCCATGCCGATTTACTTTATATTCTTCAAAGTAATATTCCGGTCTTAAGCCAGTACTAGTGTTGAAAACCACTATTTACTAATCTACAAAAAAGTCATGCTGCTGAACGGAAATGCGACCTGTGGAGACGGAAGATCCCGTCGCCCACTTCCATTCTGGTTGTCTTAAATTATGCAGGAGAAAGTTCCCCGCTAACTGTAGTAAAGAAGCTAAGTAAGACCAACGCATTTTTAGGTCGTTTCGAAACCCGGTCTTCTTTGTTACCTACACAATTGACAGAGCTTTATGCTGTTGCTTTTTTTCCTGCAATAAGCGGCCCGGTGCTTACGAAATGCTTTGTTGAGGAAGGTTTGAAACCCCTCGCCACAAGGCAGCAACACAAGATTTAAGCAACTGCATAAAATGCCCACTCACATGAAGTGCATTTTTTTGCTTTTCACTGTTTGTTAAAAACACATTTCCACTTGGTAGTAGGCATGGACTTACCTCAAGCATTTCACTGGCTGAGCAAATAGATGAAAGGAACTATAACCACACTACTGAAATAGGCAGAGTAGTAGCTCGTGCCAAATACGAAAGGCTGGGCTTGGAAATCTGCCCCTCACCCGCTGCATTCAGGACCTAGTTGGAACCATGTGAGAACGGCCTTGGAGAACTCCACCACCTCCCTCTAACTCTCAAATAAGCTAACACTTAGTGTGGTACTAAAGCAGCATCAATAGCTTGTTATTCATAGAATAAAAGAGTCAAAGTTCTATTTTCTGGAACTCTCGTTTTTGCAATGACAAATATTATTAAGAGTTACAGGAAGGCAGAAAAAAACAAAAAGAAAATAAATAAAAGCAGTTAGATTGGAATCTTCACTGGATGATGCAGTATCGTACCGTTCCGGAGTCACCGCCTCCGGAGATAGCACGAAAGGTTTGTTGGGTGATTGCGTCAGTCTGCAAGCCCAGTTCCACCTCATTGACGAGGCTGTGTAAAAAAAGATTTATGAATTTGGGTCTTTTTGAGAGAGGTGAGGTGAAAATGATGACCTACGCCTGCTCCTGGTAATCCAGCTCCTGGACAATCTCATTGCGCTCGTTCACCACCTGCACGACTTCATGCAACAGAAGCTCTTCACGAGCGCGGTCCTCAGCGGTCTTCTGGCTGTCTGGAGGAAAATAACGGAAACAAAGAGTAATTTCCAGCTCAGAGTCTGGTGGTGCTTAAAAAATAGAAAAAGCAAACAATTTACTTACCATCCTTTTCCATTAACTCGCGTAATTCAGCGTTGAGAAGGACTGTAGTTCGTTCCAGATCGCACTCCTTCTGCCTAAACAAGGCCAAACACAACATTCACAGCTGCTCTAGTTGAATTTGCATAATTCGTTGTCTGGAATTCTTTACATGTTCAGATTGTCGACAAGCAATTATCAAACCTATCCTACTCAAGCACAAATGAAATGCATCTTGAGCATCAATGACTTCGACATTACTGAACTCTAACGACTGCGCGTTGTAACACTCTTGCTGGGGAAGAGGAGAAGGAATTGAATGATCAAACTTATAGTTTATAGGCAGCAAAAGACTTTTGCAACTTAAGAAACGTTTGTTATTGGTTCAAGTTTCCTAGGAATAATGCTTAACACGCACACATACACACAATGCGCTCCAGAGTAGACTTTGCCCCTTCATTGATGGGAAGATGAAACAGTCGCACGGTTACCGATCTACCAGCCGAAGTACGGCTGATAAAATTAATCATCCTGAGGGTTAAAGTACTAGCTCCTACTACCACGCTCCATCCCACTACTCAAGGCCATTGATAGTACCCTAAAAGAACGCATTCAGGCAATCCAATCAAGGATGAGGGGAAAAGAAAGTGAAGGCACTCATGTGCTTTAGGAGTTGACAGATCAGTAATGAGTTGTTTTGATGAGCGAAGTGCTCTAGAGGACACCAAGCAATTAAGAAACACTGCTGTAAGCCAATCAGAGCAGGCACAACAGAGACCATGATGGATCCAGTCTTGGCCACCTCAATCATAAGGCAAAAACACAGCTAAGAAGTCAAGACAGCAAATACAAACTATAAATGGCTTGAATAAGTGTTGTAAAAAATTTTCAAAGCGAAGTAAGGTAAGTAATCAGTCTAATTGATGTTAAGGTAACAAACCCCATGAGAAATCCAAATCACTGTAGAGTGAAAGGAGAGAAAAAGATGTACATGATGGAGAGTTTATAGGAGCGGTGAACAAGGGCATTGCGACGGGAGACGAGTTGGAACCAGCGCCGCATAAGCAGTTCCTCCTCCGGCGTCCCGGAACCCATGACCGCACGCAGGCGTCGTTCAAGGTCTGGCGCCTCGCGGTCCAACGCCTCCTGCTCTGCTGCCACGGCCGCTGCCTCAATACTAACTGAACCGATGCACCATGTCACAAATCGAAGTGACGTATAGTGAAAATAGCATTAGAAAGAGGCATCTTTTGTTCCCTTGTTACAGAGACTGCTCAGATCAAAAAAGAATTTTGGCTTCTCTAACATCGATGTTACATCCAACATCCATTTGCAGTCCTCCCCTACCGTACTAACGAATCTTTTGCGTTTGAAAAGGTGGACCACAATTAAGTACCCTCCAATTCATAGTGTCAAAAGGTCAGCAAAACTGAAAGCGGTCCCTCCAAGCGAGGCCCTGCCAAAACAGTTGACTGATGCTTAGGTATAGAGTACCCTCGTGCGCCGGGTGGATCTAACACACACACACACACACACACACATTACCATGGAATAAGCAATAATATGGGCGTGAAGTCATAACTACAAAATAAGAATAGAACAGACGTGAAAGGTGTTTCAACGAGAGGACTAAATAATCAGGCTCATTGGCTAGGTGACGGTATTTCTAATGATCACAAAGAGCTAAAAATCCCTCATTTGACAGCACTAGTGTCAACAATTGGGAATAAAACTGAAAGGAACTGAATGCAAGGCTCGCAAGCAATTACTATTTTCAGGGTTACGACGAACCGGAAGGGCAGTATTCGTTTGTCAACACCAAAATCGAGACTTACGGTCGGTGGGCTGCAATACGATTAAAAAAGAGAATAGACGGAGTTACGAACTGCGCCCCGATCTATGAGGCAGAATAAGGGAAAATTTTCTCACAGTTGAAGGCTTGGGGGATTTACTAGGAGAAGTGCCGGAGCTTGAGTGCGTCTCCATAACATCGGAGAAGAGCTTGAGGTTGGAGAGTTTCAATTTGCGTGCTTTGATGTTCCCCGTCGTCGATGGTGCGCCGTCAATTTCTGTTTAAACAAAACGCATTTCACGCATAACTCTGACGTTTGCAGCACTACTGTATGGTCATAACAATGATGACCTAATAAGTTCCATGATTTATAACACCGGATTGGGAACAGTGCCAATGGCAAAACTACCTATTGAGCAATAATTCTAGCACAATGAAGACCTAAAACGAGTTGGAGCATAGGAAGGGCATGCTATCAAGAAGAGCAAATGAAGAAATTCAAAACGACAGAAGGAAGGAAGGACATCAGTACGATAAGAACAAAAACGGACTAAAGTATAGGTCAAGTTTATTGAGATTCTTTAAGCTAATTCAATGCATTTAATGCTCCACTCCAGATAAACTCTCTCAACAAAAAACGCTCCGAGTACAAGTAACCTGCGAAATTCATGGCATGCAATAGGACAATCACGAACTACTTAAAGCAAGCAATTCCAACAAAAACAAGCCTATGTAGCTTTTGAGCACTAGCAAACATACTACTGATAAAATTTAAGTCGAGCAAAAAAACCTATCAAAAATTACCGTGTTTTGAAGTGGGTAGATGGGAGGAATCGACGTCTCCATCAGGGACTTGAGTAGCGCGCAAGGGATCGTTCCTATCCGATGATTTCGACTCCATCAGGAGGGTTCGCGCTTTCGTTAACAACTGTTCGTAGCGCTCGGAGGCACTGCTGCCGCCTGAATTCATCTGGAGATCAGACAAACAGAAATAAAAGGAGGAAAGACGCCACAACAACCATTTAACAAAAAAGAAAATACGCACATGCTTTTCCTTTTTTGCCTTGGTTTTGTGTTTAATCGCAGGGTGCTTAGTTTCCTCAGATTCGCTCCTCTGGTGGCTGCAAGAGAGGAGGAAGCCTAAATATCCCCAAGAGCACATTTTCACCACTAATAGCAGTTCCAATGACCCCTAGCGCACTTTATGTAAAATTCTTTTTTTTAACAAGTGCAGCCGGAGCAATGCAAGAGCAAATGGCATTACAATGAGAGGAGTTGAGATGTTTTACCAGCCCTTTCCCGAAGCATCTTGCACTATAGCTGCAGAAGCAATTGTAGTGGTTCATGGACGATGGTCGGGAACTCGAAGGAGTTAAAATATTAAATCTCAAGACAATGAATATATGAATGGTTTTTGTATAATAAATATGGTGTGTGCGAAGTGCAGAGTCAATTCTTTACCGCTGAAGCGGTAGAACAATTAGTAGCAGAACTAAAAGCGGCACTAGAGTAAGCAGTGATAGCACCAAAAGTAAGTGCAGACTCAAGAGGGTCTCAATTATGGTCATCCCGTCGCCTTCATCACCGTCTTGCTAATTTAATCAAAAGTAGGGGTTAAACTCACTCGGTAGCACCATCGAGAGGTGTAGCAGAGGTCGCTTTCTCCTCCTCCTGCTCCTCCTCCTCCTCCTCCCCCTCGTTTGCTGCGATAAGGCAGGCACGCAGCTGGTGGAGGTAGGTCATCATGGAGAGGCGATCAGGGGCCCCGCCCCGCCCTCGCACCACCTCGCAGGGATCTACAAAGACTCGTGCAACGCCGAGTCGGCCGGCCGCGTCGAAGGCCAATCGAACACGCTCCGTTGGGGTCATTGCTCGCACTAGTTCAAAATCGCCTCTGAAAGTGGACAAGGCGTGATAAGAAAATTCCTACCCAAAATTCGAGAAGCCGAAAGCAGACAATTTTTGTTGAGCATCAATTAGCTGTTCCACAGATGAAAACTTACCATTGTGCTTTGGCTAACCTTTGGGTCAAACGCCGAGTAATGCTTTAATATAAGCGAAATAGCGGAAGGACTATACAATTCCTACTTTCATTTTACTCCTTACTTTTATTCCTCCCTTCTGTATAGTTCAATTCTCAGGTGTGATAGCAAGAGACACTTGCTAGTCCAAGCACGATTCTGGTCTACACCTTATTCCCAAGTTGCCCTTATATATTTAGGTGATTTCCTTCTTGAAATCGACTGTTATGCTTTAATGAGTCACTTAGAGGTAGCCATGGTTACACATAACAAACGCAACAGTTCATTTGTGGATAAAAAAATCAAATTTGGAACGCATCACCGAATTTAGAGTAAACTATCAAGCTTAGTGTAAAAAAAAGGTTAGAAAAAACCATCGTAGGATTGCATCAAAATGCCTGGAATCAGATGGCTTAGGTCCATTTTTCGAGGAGAACTCCCCAAGATAAAGGCACAAAAAACTCATTAATTGCTGACAAATGGATCTTTCCACCACCACAGAGGAATACGTTGGGCGGCTTGACCAGGAACTGTGTGTGCAAAGGGAACGTATTTGAGTGTGTGTGTCTTTTTTTTCTCGCCGGTGAGCTGACATGTTTTGCCTCATTCAGACATTCTTGTTGTGCTCCATCAATTTGAGTGCAGCAACTGCCTGACCTCGGCATGCAGTATGCCAGACCTCTCACAGAAGAAGCGGAATGGTGCGATGAAATCCAAGTGATCATTCCTCACGCTGTGACAGCAAATGCTCCCAAAGCTGACGTGATTCCCCACACACAAAACTGATTTCTAAAACCAGGTCTCTTGATAATTTTAGAGTGGCAACTCCTCCAAATTCAGCTCCGAAACAATTCTCGTTTTAGTCTTACGCGGCTGTTTCATTTTCAGGGTTAAAGTGTCTACCAGAAAGGACATTTTTTCAACCAAATTAATTGTCTTTCAGCTATTAATAAAATTTATTAGCATTTCGGTGGCCGCATCACACTTTCTCTTTCAAAAGCTTAAAAGAATGGGAAGAGGAGTGTTGGAGAAAACAAGAGGCGCATTGACCCTCAAAGTGAGTATTAAAGAAATCGGACAAACGTACATGGCTTCCGGCTGGAAGTGGTGGATTATCGCGCAGAGAGCAAGACCCGATCGGAAGCAGATGGTGAGATCTTTGATCTTCACCCCGGGGTAGGTGGCAGTAACCTCCTGACACCAAGCCAACAAGTCCTGTCCCGTCTGAGAGGTGACCTTTGCTTGATTCCCTGCTTGGCTGGAAGAAAGAGCGATCACTAGGCTCCAGAAGCGGAACCCTACCAAAATACTATTGTAACTATTCTTAACACTCTTTGGTATAAATGGTTTGAAAATGGTAGATAAAAAGCTCATCCTGTGATCACGTGAGAGCCCGAAAAGGCCTATGGAAACACGCCTCAAACTTATGTAAATGCCTCTACCCCATTTTTCCAGATTTTTTTACGCTTAAGTCAATCAAGTGATTGCATGAGTGATGCGGATATTAAAAACGCACTAGACCAACCAAACATCTACGCTAGAGCGACCGTTTAAAGTCTTTTTACGTACTTTTGCTTCTGCATAGGAAACGAAAGGAGGAGCAGCAATGATCACCTGTATCTGAGCTGCCACATAACTAAGTCTACTTGGTAAGTTGACCGCCACCCTAGATGCTGAAGCTAACAAAAAAGTGCAGAAGAAGTGTAGCCCGCAGCACATCCGAGTGTCTAAGATGTGTCAAGTTTTGATAGCAAGTGAATGAAATCTCGAAAGTGTTCATACTAGCGTGATAGACGTGGACTATGCACACTCGACAACAGCCACAATCAGAAGTAGATGAAGAAAGTCTCCTAGAAAGAAAAATTAGCATCGAAGGAGGTTGCGATAAAAATAAATAAGGTTGCCACATCTGATTGTGTTCTGGGCAGGCGCCTAAGGGAGTGGCAGAAGCGATTAATGTGAAGAAGAAGTTCGCATTTTTGGCTTTGGGAATACGGTTGTTAGGCTTGGAGAATCGTAGCAGGTTGCCAAGAAAAAGAACTAACGTGTTCTTTTCACGTGAATCAGATAACAGGTCACCATTGAAAAAAGGTTCATTCATTCAAGCGTTGAAAGGTTAGTATGGCCAATGAAGGGGGCAGCAAAAACCCCATACGAGTAAAAGTTTTAATAAAAAATAAATTCTAACTTTTAACGCAGCAAACCTTATTGGCGTCGTGGAGCCATTGATAGCCATTTGTGAATCCTGTGTGCCTAAAATAGTGGAAGAAAGTTAACTTTTTTGCCTTCTTGATGTGTATGAATAGGCAAGGTTTGGCACACATGTGTGATAGGCCTCAGGAGGAAGCTCTCGCACACAGGCATGCCTCACTGGCCATCTGAAAAAGACATCAACAAGGGCAGTGACAGTGGGAACGGTAAATGTGGAACGGTTTCATTGCAGCTATGCAAAGTATTGTGGGGACATTCAATTTACCAGTTCACGAGAGTCTGCCAAGACTGTAAAAGGAGGTCAATGACCCTGCGCCAAGCCACAGTAGCTAATTCTGTCCGCACAGCTTAAAACAGCATTAAATTGAAAAGGCTGGCTTAGATAATCAAAGTCCGCTTAGAAAGCTCGATTTAATCTTGTTAATAAAGGAGACTGTGTGATTAAACGAGGGAGGAATAAGGAATGAATGTATTTGCTATCTTTTAGTTCAGATAGAAGACATGCCCATGAATTCCAGCCTTCAAGCCGCTAGTATTCAATTCTCTTTTAATGTCTCTCACAGATGCTTTCGAAAGCAGGCAAGATCTGCACAACCGCAACTAGAGACGCTGGAGAAGAAGTTTAAAATGGGGCAGGAATAAGAGCAACTTTGGCCATTGACTCATGAATGTCTTCGAGAGTAAATCGAGATCATTAGAATCGAAACGACTAGAAGCGTCGAGAAAACCAGAGCTACAGATTTACATTCCTCAAATTTCTAGTTTTAATAAGCAACTACCCACCTTTGGCATTTTTCTCCACCTCTATTTCCGTTGCCTCCTGCTCCGCCTCAGCCTCCTCTTCATCGGCTTCGTGGAGGTCGGAAAAGCGCTCAAGAGTTTGCAATTGGTTGGAGATGCTAGCTAGATCACTATAGAAGGCTTCCGACTCAGGAATGGATGACTCATTACTCCACCTACTCCCGTAGGCCGAGGGCGGCGCGTAGGTGAGTGACATTGAGGAGGCAACCGAAATCATATCCTCGTCCCTGGTGGCAATAACAAAAACAGATTAGGGGATTTTCTTATGTCAAAAAGCAACTGCGAGCGAGTGGATAGCTAGGAAATAGGCCTTTAATAGATAAAACAAGAGATAAAAGCTGACAGACTGCTGACGGTGAAGACCAATCGTTCAAATGTTCACGAATCTGGTGGTTTCATCAACGCTCCTTGACTAGAGGGGGACAGTAACGGTACTCGGCTGCGTTACAATCAACATACAAATTGAGCATATCTTCCACGACTCTGAAATGACCCGAAAATATGCTCCAGTTTCGGTTATTAATCACCACCTAGCAACGTGATTGAAAACTCTCCAAGACTGGGTATTTGCTTGAACCCGCGCAGTTGTTTCGAGCAATCGAAGAGCAGCGCTATCAACCTATGAAGCCGCATTTCAGCCTGGAAACTGTCCTCATTACACGTGAAGCGATGGTTCAGGTTAGACACTGTTGACGGTAACAGCTAGCTCAAAAAGCAGCCTTTTGGAACACCATTCTGTATTTCGCTAGCTGTGCAGTTCTTTTACTACTGTAACTTCGATCAGATGAGAAACATAATAAACATCGAATGACATTTCGCATTGCTGGCTAAGCTGCTCAGGATTAGAACTAGGTGGTGACTCAAAGGTAAAAACGACCTACTACAACCTACGCTTTGGAAACCGTATTGAGTGAGAGAAGAGCTACTGGGCTTGTTGTGCAGGTAAAAAAGTGAGAAACGGCACACAAGCTCTGTAGTGGGGTCACTTTATTCTTATTCTATGAAGTCATTGAACATGTGTCTATCCAGTGCGTGAATAAAATTTTGGCCGAAAGAAAACATCGTAAAATAACCGATACGACTGGAGAGCTTTGTAGCATGTAGATAGATTTTACGCAAAAAACCTACATTAGTTTCCATCCTCGCATAAGTGATGTTACTATTCTGGAACCCATCGGAATCCAGTCAAAGTTGAATCACCGACCAGAAGTGGTAGTAGCAGCAAGATGAAGGCAGCCTGAACTTCAGACCAGCCATTAATGATAATTAAGCCTTCAACAATGAAAGTTGGGACTGCATTTACTGGGTTTTCAAATATGTACCAAGAAAGAATAAGGAGTGTGTTCTTGTCATCGCAACAACAGCCTATTTAAGTCGCCTGAGAGTGATGAAGTGGTACAAAATTACCTATAAGATATGATGTCTAATAATGTCACAATTTAAAATGCATGAACCCCCAAAAAGTTGTGATTTGGCCAAAATACCATCGTCCAAGTGAAAAACAACGATATTATTCACTACTGTCAGTGCTTGAAATAAAAGGAAGAGGTGGAGGACAACACAAATCGACCAACATCCAATTAATCCTCACTTAAAGCTCAATTGCTTAGTTAGCTTCTAGAGAGGCATTTACGATATTGAGTAATATCAGTGTTCGGCCAGTTACTCTGTTAGAAGTACAGCCCAGCGCCTTAGAAGCCATGTCCACATTACGATACCTTCTGATTATAATGCAGAAAACAAACAGCGAACTGAACCTCAGCGAGTTGCTAATTACTTAGCAATACTGTCAGAAAAATTCCAAAACTAACCGCGATCGGTAATAGTCAACTAATAGTCTGAGTGCTTATTCCCTAAAGTTAAAAGCTGCTTCAAGACTATAAAGACTCATGATCCAAATACTGCCATGTATCATGAGCGCAGAATCCCCAGTTCTTCATCGGAATAGGGACTCACGTCGCCTCGCCTGATCGAAGCATAAGGCCATGAAGAGTGAACAATAGGGTGGCAGAGGAAACCTTCTTGGAGGCCGCTCGAAGGTTTACCTTGAGGTTATTCTGCGTGGGTAGAGCTGATGCGAATTCAGCCAAGTTAAGGCTGCGGGTGGCCAAAACACGCCGCCTTGTAGTTGCTGATGGCATAGCCTCCTTGAACTCGGCTACTGACATACACACCTACAGGGGAGAAGAGTTCAGATCTGAAGATCTAGGGTGAACTACACCGGCGGCACGAAGGAATCATTCAAACAATTACTTTAGGGTGAGTGAACTAAACCACTTAAACCAGGATTTTGAGCCTAGATTACTCCGTTAGAAGATAATACGGTCAGAGATGGATCGAGAAGAGACATGACGACATAAAGTGACGCATGAACAATAGGAATTCAGACTAGCATTATTCTACACCAAAGACAACAAGGACTATTTTCAGTTGAATAAATAATACCATCAAGATCAAAGTCGATGTCAAGACCATTATGGGCTTAAATAAATACGGCTACATAAATAAATAGTTTCTGTCCACCAATCAGACAGTAGTTCGTCCTCACACTCGGAGGTATAAAAAGCAGGGTAGAAATAGAAGTTAGCGGAACAATGCTATTATATGGGCTGTTATTTAAAAATACCCAACTTATTTAGTGTGTTTTCTGGTTGAGAGAGATAAATAATTACAAAAGAGATATCTACTCTGCACTAATAAACACTATTTTCAACGAAATGATCGGTTAAATACTCCCCCTATGCCAAAAATGGATAACACCTGAAGCTTGGCAATTAAACAGGGAAGAATTCTAAGAAAAACTCTGCCTATGGCATGTAATTTTAGTCACAGACACATCGAAATTCGCGCAAAACTCGCCCCTGAAATTTACAACTACAGATGGACAGAGACCTGGATTTCGCAAACTTTGCATAGATGATCAACGACGCATTACTCTAAAGAACAACTAGAACCATACACGCCGTTTGCACCTAGGATTTACTTAAATTACTTTTAATTTACTTTGAATCAGGTACACATGGCGTTATCAAGTCGAGAAGTAAAGATGACCAAAGGCCAAGTTATTCCTATTCAGTAAAGAAATAGACAATATTTATTTCAAGCACACATTGTATGACAAAATGAGGAATCAAGACGCAAATGAGGTCTTATTCTGCATAAAATTCAGACCACGTATAGCGGTAACCTAAGTAGCTAAGGCTTAAAAAGTCAATGATAGCCTGCAAATTTGAACAAACGGCAAAAAATATGAGTAGTCAATCAAAGGAAAATCAGTGTCATTCTTAGAATATACAATCAATTAAGCGAGTATGAATAGGACTTACATCTTCGATTTGGAAAGTCCACTCCTTATCTTCAAAGGAGATGTCCTTTTCATTTCGATAGAGGGTTGTTATAACTTCTAAGTTATCCGGTAAGGCCCATGTATAAGAAAACGAAGCATCTTCCGAGGAATTATGCAGCGTTATGGGCTGGAAAAGAAACAGAAAAAACAACGTGCCGCACATATTGATAGAATTAAAAAGCCCCACATCCCAGACACACATAAGCAGCCAGAAATTAAGCAGGAAAGAAGCAGTTCCATTAGCATAATTTACAAATGGGTACGAGCAGAACGGGACATAATGCCCACAGACCTGAGAAGTGCATCGCCTGCCCCTACGAGTAAATACAATCATAACACCTTTCGGACAATATCCTTTCTCGAATGTTATTGATAACTCCTCCAATGATACAGTAAATTGAAACTTGGCAGCTTTCATGCCAATTCGCTGGATACGCCTCCAGAGACTCATCTCGAAGCGGATACCAAAACAAATCGTAATAGCGGGCAAGAAAAAGCTTGTTCAAAGTGCGGGTCAGGTGTAATAATTTTCCAAAACAAGCGGTACAAAATAGTAAATGCATTCTGCCAAAAAACTTTTTAAACATAACTAAAAATTATTAAGGCTTCCAAGACTTTAGCTTTATTGGTAGGCGTGTAAATATTGCTAGCACTTGCGTATATAAACTAGCTTAAGCGTTATTAGAACCTCAAGTATAGCAAGGTTTGTTACTGAATATTGATTATAGCTTTAAACCTAAATTACAATTATTTTGAACTTTACCTCAAGTGTTTTATACATTGTGCCTTATTCGGCCCTTTTTTAAGACTCAAGATAAAAATTGTCAAGATTTTTATGGCCTAAAGTCAAAATTTTGACATAAAGTTACCCCTGAATTTTGAGTTATAAAAGCTGGCACGGTTGATTTATTAATTCACCGCTCACCGTATTTGACACATGAGGGTTGTTCACAGTATGATCACCGGTTTGGTTAAGGCAGTGATTTTGCGGTAATAGCTAAAAATATGCTTAAATACTATTTATATTATGCTCATCCTACACTATCATCATTATAACGGCTATGGTTATCATCTAGTGTGAGACGACTTCCTTTAACTTGCTCATGGTTGTTTGCAGTTTCTTAGCTTATTTTTCAGAGTACACCAGTATTAGTTGGTCTTGGACTAGTTGCAGTTGGCTTGATAGGTCGTCAACTAACTCGACAAGTGAAAGGAAATCAAGTGCAGAATCTACTAAGACTAGCTGGTTTTGTGAGTCACTTTTTGCTTGCCTGCTGGCCCATGTGCGTTTCGGCTATTAACGTATTTCGTTTGTTTTCATTTCAGACGACTTCCAAATACTATAAGGGTGGTTTTGAACGCAAAATGTCTCGTCGCGAAGCTGCCTTGATTTTAGGTGTTTCGTAAGTTGCCATTTATAGTCCCTTGTTTTGTTGTATGTGCTTTTGTTTCTAGACTTTGATTCTGATATTTTGCGTAATTTTAATCTCACTGGTATTATATATTTGATCTTAGTCAGTCATCAAGCAAGTCGAAGGTCCGGGAAGCTTATAAGAGAATAATGCTTCTGAATCATCCGGATCGAGGTAGGTGCCCGAGTCCTAGCTTTAACTTCCGTTCGGCGTATTACGATTGTGCTTCAAAGTAAGAAGTCAAGTTTTCATTTTGATCGACGAATAATTTGCCGAACTTTTCTGAGCTTAGCCACTGGCCGTTTCCAGCGTTCCCTGAGTCCCCGTTACTGTTATTCTCTTACAATGCTCTTGAGTTGTTAGTTATACCTTCGTGCTCCGTGTATCGTGTTCTTTCATGGATGTCATTTTTATATACTTGCACTCTGTTATCATGTTAGTCTAGCTGCACTGTTTCAGAAGTGTAAAGTGCAGGTTTAAAATCGTTCTGGAAATACTTGGCAGATTACTAAAAGTGAATTCTTTTTCTGTTTTAGGAGGGTCACCCTATCTAGCGGCAAAAATCAACGAAGCAAAGGACTATCTTGAAAACGAAAAGTGAACGACAATCATCTCCCAATATTAATTATTTTTGTATAGTTTGACTTTGTATGAAGAATAGATTCCAGACTTTGCATGAAGAATAGATTTCAAAGAGACTTTTTCGGTTAATTCTTGCATAGAGGTGCGGTCTTTTTTTAATTTTTTTAATCAGATTTCACAAAAATATGCGCGTGTGTAGGGGCGTTGTACATATATAAGCGTCAGTTAGTTTCCCACAAACTGTCCATCCTCTTGTAGACATTGAGCTTCCACGTATAGTGGAGGAACGGTTGGATGCGGTCTCCTAGTGTGGGTTGTTCCATAGGCGGGACCGTTGGGCAGGTATCTGTCTCCCCCTGTCGATGGTGGTGTTGATGTCGCTGCTCCCGTAGCACTTGTTTCACCCCTCCGGATTCGAGCTTGCACCTCCAACTGAAGCTGGAACCGTCCTGACACGACCACATCCTCCGTTCTCATATTGCAGCCCTCTGAATCCCAATGGTTGCTGCCACCGCCCGTCCCTATTTGCTGAACGTAGACGCCAGGGTCGGGATAAAATTCGGACTGATAGGGAGTGGGATTGTACTGATAGGTCTCTTCATAACTCCATGTGGATGAACTCTGTGGCAGTGGCGGCGGTTGCGATTGTGGCGGTGTAAGCAATGGCTGTTGCTGCAACTGTTGTTGTTGGGGGTGGCTCTGTCGAAGCGTTGGACGGAATAACATATCCACAACCGGTGGAGGTGCAGTGGGGGGCCAATAGTTGGCTGTTAGAATTTTCGAGTGATGCCATGGGGGTGTGGTTTGGTTGTTTGGTTGCTGAAGAGGTGAAGGCGCGGTGTTGTAGTAGTTCGAGGCAGAATCTTCAGCCAGTGAATCCTTCAGGCACTCACTTCCGCCTTCCCTTTCCCCGCCTGGTTGAATCGCTATGGGGCTGAGTGAAAGGGATGTTCAATGCGTTATTCTTACGTACTTTTTGAAACTGCAATGATATCTCCATTGGGTACGTATTAATCAAGAAAGAGTCTATTTTAATGGGTTCTAAGCCTCTCAAATGTATTGACTGTCTGAATTATGAAAAATTTGCAATCATCAATGAGGGCTCGGAGTGATCACTTGATCAAGTAAGCAAAACATTGAGTTAAAAGCTAAAATTGTTAAATGAGTCCCAGCTCTGACAAGGACTTAGTTTGGATAGCATTCACACTAGCACTGTTATGCTGTGGTCAGCTTTTCAACACCAAGCTTCTCCCATGTGGTTGTTGGAATCATCAACCTATTGTCGTTGATGGATTAAAAAGAGAATGCAGAAGCATTAAGTGTTCATGGGTTTGGAGTCGATTGGGCAAACTTATCATTGCAGTTTGCTTTATGTGGTCTTCAAAGCGCTGACTTCTCGTCCAAACCCTTTCAGGAAGTCTGGTTCGCTCCCATCCCACACAATGTAAAAAATATTCAAGTTGATGCAGCACTGTCCGATTCTGCAGTTAAGGTGACTCCTTGCACCAAATCGCATACAATCCTTCGCACATTTGCCACCTGCCTTATTGGCCTCGAGCCCCTTGTACCCAGAATATTGGTTGTTTAGGTGTTTTCTCGTGTTTGTTGGTCAGGTCTTTGAATTCGCTGCCCGCAATGCAACTCATATTCAGGGGCAGCAGAAGCTTTCCCATTCATTTAAGCTCTTCTTAAACAATAACCTGGGAAAGTAGCCTCTTGAAACACAGCTATGGGAACAGAGGTAAGTTATCAGTAATGCCATTTCAAACCTACCAACTAACCTGACGAACGACTAGATTAATACACCATTTTTAATCATAATTTTGGAATGAGTCTCCTAATTCTGTGACCGATTAATAAACCCATTTTCATACAAGGAGATATTACAAGGATTCGCTAGAATACATCAAAGCTTCTGGCTAAATTTATTCTCCTAGAGACTCAAGCGTGCAAGAGTCAGTAAATGATTACGTTTTGGCCTGACATGCTTCTGCTGATGTTGGAGAATGGCATGATTGTCGTCATTCTGAAGTGAATACGGCTACAATGCTCTACCTGCAGCCACGATCTGGATGCTGAGGAGTCATGCGACTGCTTTAAGCTAACGCGTGGAAGCTGAAGGTGGAAAGTGGACCTGTCTGGTGTCAATGCCACGAAGGTTTAAGAGGAAGTGTTCTAAAATGCACCGTTGTGGTGGTGACTCTACTCAAAAGGCAATGCATCCTGACATTTGCCTGAGGCCAATGAAACACTGGACTGTATGCACAAAAAGTGATGATACTACTTGCTCAGAATTAAATAAAACTCAAAGGACAACCTTTGGCGCAGACATTCGTAGTTTATTTCATAAATTTACTTTGGAAAGACGCTACCAAAAGCGATTCGTTGATCATCCCGAAAGGATCGGTAAACAACCATCGATGCGAAACACAAATGCTTATGGTACCATTGCATAATAAATTTACGATACATCCTCCCAATCAGACGTTTTGTGTCTTGTCCCCAACTTTGTCACAATTTTAAACAAATTCGCAAAAATTCTGCTCGTTTTTTATTTCTGCTGTTGTCGGTATTAGCCTCTGGTTGCCTGTCTGTACGAAGCTTAAATCGCATCACCTAACAAAGTAGCCCGGTCATTTAGAAATGTTAAAATTGTGTGATGTTTTCAATACATAACTCGATACCAATGAATTTCTTAGATTAACTTTTGCTTCGCCCAAACATTTAGGGAGTAAATGGATTCGGCTCTCCATTAAATAACATTTCATCGCATAAAGCATATTTTGACTGATAAAGACTCCTCATAATTACCAAGTAGTGAAAGGATATCAAACGAGAAAAATAAAAACAAAAACAAACGAAAATTTAACTGGAGAAGACATAATTTAGACGTGGCTATTTGTTTGACAACAAGAGCTAATAAGTTGAGCGACTCCATCAAAAGGCTGCCAAAGAAACCGTGATTTGATAAATTGATAAAAATAAGGATAATAATGAAGGGATGAGCAGTAAGCAGTCTGTCCCACCTGAATCCATTCCCGTTGGTTCGTGTCTCAGAAGCTCTATCACGCTGCCTCCGATTCTTGAACCAATTGGAAACCTGAGTGGTGGTCAATCCAGTGAGTTCGGAGAGCTCCTTCTTCTCTCTAGGCGAGGGATAGGCATTGCGATGGGTGTACCAATCACGCAGAATAGCTCTTGACTTTTCTTTAAAGCAGTAACTAGTCTCCTCTCCATCCCATATCGTTCGAGGAAGTGGGAACTTGCGTCTCACTCGGTATTTTGCTACTGCTCCCAACGGTCTGCCCTTCACTCGCTCTTCCTCCATATAGTGTGCCTGCATCCATAGGTTCTGAAGACGTTGGTGCCAGGTCGGAGAGAATGCGTGACTTTCCAAGATGCCGTACAGATCCACGAATCTCCCCTCGTTGAATGCTAATGTAGCTTTCGCACACAATAGACTTTCATTGTTTCTAGCCGAGTCACCAATGCTCTCCACAAAGTGCTTCATACGTGTGTAATCACCAGATTGCTGGAGAACGTCGCAGATGCAGGAGATCTGTTCATCTGTGTATGAGAGACCTGCGTTTGATGGTGGTTGCTCGTAGGCCCTTGAAGGTGCATCAAACCAAAAGTTCGAGGCAGATGAAGAGGTGGCAGAGTAGGCATAGTGAGAGGAATAGGAATTTGACACTCCTGAAGTTGGAGAGTATTGGTTTCTAGTGCTAAAACTGGCGGATGTGGTCGTGGCTGTTCTGCAGTTGGAATCTGATCGCTCTACTGCTACTGATGATGATGGCGATGCGGTAAACATCGCCCGCTTACCCACTCTCTCTATTCTGCTCAGATTACTTCGAATGATCTCTTATTTCATCCAACTTGGGTAGGCAAATAAAATATGACACCCTGCACGTATGCGTGCGTATATGCGCATTATGCCGCCGCGTCGATGCGCCATTGGTTGCACCTCCGCGCTCTCACCCATTGCTCCACCAATCACTCTTCTCCTTCTCCCCGCGCTTCCACAGCCTCTGTTCTTTGTCAAAAATGATTATTAAAGTGAAAGAACCTGAAGGAAATCCACCCGAAGGCAATTCGCTCATTTGACAGGTTGTTGTTGGACAATTAAACAGGAAGAGAATTGCCAACAGATCGCATAAAATTCGAACTTAAAATTTTGAGACAGGATGAAAATGTTGTGTCCAGTTTATCCACGTAATCAGTAGCCGTGGCAACAGACATAGAGGCGTGTTTATTGTAGCTGGATTCTGAAGGCGCCGATAGCAACCAAACAATGACACAAGTGATAATTGTTGCAGTATGTCACACTATGAGGCAGCACACATAGCCACAATGCAGTGAAGTGGGACACTGCGTGTGTGCTTGTGTGAAATATGACACCTGTTGCAGGAGTTTACGATTTCGCTCATTCACCCTCATCGGCTCTCTTCAATAGTCCACACTGCTGTCCCTGATTGGGAACGATTGCGAGATTCAGGAGAGACACCGTGTGGACGCTAATCATTTTTGGAATAATAGTGCTATGAGCCGGGATGCATGAAGGAAAAGCGTTACTTAGGGCAAGCACACCTTATTAATGTGTATAATCTTTTCACCTCCTTACTCACACAGTGGTATAAGCAGTCAGAAGGGCAATATCGTAATTACAACTCCTGCAATTAAATAGCCACCCTAAATATCATGGCAAAGGGTTGAACTATGGTTTTCTATTCGAAAAGCGCGCATTCTAACACGACATTTTATGTCTTTCTCATTTTATTTATAACCTACTTAACATAAATGCACTTATTTATTTATTCTTTCTTCATTTTACACTGTGACATAGAAAACAGTATTTTACTGCCTCAACTAGCGCTTGTCTGAAGCGCTCAATGCACCGAAGTAGGATAGAGGCCTAACATGATCATATTTCAAGGACTTGTTGATTAAAATAACACACTTCTGGGCTAACAATCGATCAGTTGGCCACCTCGCCTCGTAGCGGCACTTTGGGTGGTTGGGGGACCGACCACCACTAACGCATTCCCCAAAGTCCCTTCCTACGAATACTACTTCCCACCAAGCATATGGTCGAATTAACAAGCCCATTTGACACCATGATAGCAAAAACTGGGCTTAACCTGCTCATACAGTGCTCGTCAGGGCTTTTTTACCCCTATGTGTTATCTTAGACGAGCAAACGTTGGGTGGGTGTGATTGTTGTCGTGGTTGCAGCGGTGCCGGGGGAAGTGAAATCTGAGAGTGCCATTCACCAGATATCCGACTCCGGCCAATTCACGCCTCGTTTGAGGGACATTCGCGCATTCCTCCTGTCTTCCTGTCTGCTCGCTAGACACTAGTAAGTCTGCTAGGGACAACTTTGTCCACTTTCCCCTGAGGGAATGCAACTTTATTAAACCGATGTCTCTTCATCTTCATTACCTCCCATTGCTAAAGCAGCCATTTATCGCTTTGATCTACATACTAATTTTGCAGTTTCTTTGATTATAATAACAGAGGAACCCAAAAAAGGAAGGATGACAAACAATCAACTTTGTGGCTTATTACATTACTGTATTTGACAAATATTTTTGAACGTGACGGAGGAATTTTCGTTACTCGAGGAGTATTGCCAGAGCCCCCTGCTCAAAGTCAACTTTCACGTAGATTCCTTACCACCTCAATATTTTGTAATTCTGTAATGTATTTAAATCTAAATTAGATAAGTTAGCCACACAAAAGTACATTAATCTATTTAACTACATTCTTGTAAAGTTAACTTACCGAATCACCTTTATAACGATTCTAATGGCATTTATTTTGTAATTTAATGAGCGCTTTCTCCTTTTGCTATGGCTAAAAATGAAGCATGTTTAACATCAATGGGGCGATATAGGTCAAGTCTACCTCTCTTCCCCTTAAAGATTGTTGAACCTTGATATTCACAGGGTAGCTGTTAATTGCCAAGGGTTTAGCATGCCATCGTCCTATCAACTGATTCATAAGGCGCATCAATTATGCTCGTTTGCTGACTGGAAAGGGAAACAGAAACTACTGGGTTATTCTCCTTACTATTTTAATGCAACATTAATTACGTAACAATAAGTTTCACTTATAGATATTCTCGGAACGCAGATCACCTAATCATCACACCTGAAAGCTAATACGTTTTCTAATTCAGCATTCATTTGCATAGTGCGACGAACTGTACACGCACAAGTCGTTGATTGGTCCACTGAAGTGGATTTACGCCCTTTTGATTGGTTTACGAAGCGAAGAATGAGAAATTTGATTCTGTTTAGAGAATAACGACTTCCCAAGGGATATGGGTTGCATTAAGGATACCACGGTAACGAATAGGCGATTATTAATAATCTATTTGGAACAAAAGGACTGTTGCTGGGGATCCGGTTCTTCTGTCCATCCGCTGTGTTTTCCTCAATTACCGTCATCGAATATAGAGATCTTTATTTTTTTTCGAATACGAGCACCACAACAAAGCGGAGTTTACAGGTACTGCGTGATTCGTAAAAGCCCAGATTGGGTTTGCGATCTATTTATTTTGTAAAGCTAGTTATGGCCAAATTTGTTAAGTATGTAGGGTATTTGTTTGCTTGTTCATAATATAAAGCAAACGCTGCATTTTTTGGACTTGCGTGTTTACGTATTTTCACTAGAATTTGACCACTCGAAACAGGAGAACGAACAAAAAGTAAATCAGCACACGGAAATACGTCAAGTTGTAGGCGGAGCGGGATCTATACAAAACGCAACAAAATTGTCCTTTTGTGAATAACGTTATTGTGCGATAGATGAATGGAAAAGTGGCAGCAAAAGTTTGTAAAATTCGAGCATAACAAATACAGGCATTCAAAAAGCATCACCGAAGTAGCCAATGTCGTCTGAGGAACTATGAATTATATACTAGGGACGCTGCTCAATCCTTGCAGGGTGCAATAAATAAGTTCAGTCAAAAATCGCATTCACTTCTAACGCTGTAAGGATCTAAGCCTTTAACTAAAACAACAAGCAAAAGCTAATAAATAAGATTTTAACCGTTCGATCCCGTTTTATTCGTAAATTAGGTCCGGAATTATTGGCGCCTTCTTGGATGCAACTGACAATTCGACGTTCATTAACTGATCTCAGGTCCTAGTTACGAAAACCCTTCTGCACTAGATTGAACATCACTTCCATTCTCTATTCAATAGCACTATTTCGGTACTAGTGGACACTTTTTGTCAATGACTCTACGCAGTTATTTGCGAGACAGCATTAACTTCTAATCGTGTGGTAGCTTCTCAGCTCGTTTCTACTTGGATTCAGTTTCATTAAGCGGTCCCAGTTTTACGAACTCGTAGAGTGCCCCACAACTCCCGTAATAGCATCTTGCCAGAGAGACGGCGGTTTTATTTCTTTAAAGTAGGAAATCAACAGACAAAATGACTGGCTTGTGGAAGCACATTTCGCTTAAAAAGATAAATAGTCTTCTTTTGATCCGTGGCAGATCACATTTAGTGGGAAACTCATGGTTAAGCGCACCCACATCCATTCCAACTACCACTGGCTTCAAGGAAAATGCAGATGAAGTCAATAGGGTAACATCGCAAACAGCGGCTCACTTCAGAGCCTAACCTGAATCCTGGGTAGTAAACACGGAGTTGATTAATTTCCACCAGCTAAATTCACTAGCCACTATTTGGCTCACTAGCTGAGGCACAAAATATGATCTCGTGTGAGCAGTGTCAGTGAAATTCGACCTTTGCACTAATTACAAATGTCCCTCTCAAAGCCCCTACATTCCATGTGTGATTTCCCATACTGCTGACAAGAAGCAAGCTTTCCCTTTCAAAAGAGGAAAACGGAGATAGGAATTGACAGTAGACCATGCATTTGGTTTTCTTGGCTAGCCAATTTTGGATAAATATGTAGATAGACATACGTGTAAAAGTGACCTATGTACAGAAGACGTCTAAATGAACACCAGAATACTACTACTAAACATATAAGTAGAGCAAATTCGAAGCTGGCCGTAGGAGGTAAAATGAAGAGGGGAGGCCTCTATAAAAAGGGCAGGTACGATGGTGTTCACCAGGTACGAAGAATAAATGCAGATTTAAAATATAGTTGTAAGCGACCGTTGGTTTGTTTATTTGTGTCATCCATCAGCGGAAGGTCACTGCCACTGCTGAGAGTTGGTGGAGTCTTTCCAATGGAAGAGTTGCGCCTTCTTAATTCCTGGTCGATATTGCGACAATTTGGTTGCTGGAATGCAAAAAAAAAAAACTGGTGGGCGCCACACACCGCTAAGAAAGGCCATATGTCTACGGTCGAAAAGTACTGCCAATGCTTAAAACTGACTCTGCAATGACCTTGCCACCTCCGGGACCAAGTGGAGGCGTTTGTTTCGCGATTAAACAATTATTTCCCATAGTTTAGGCATAAACAAAGCAAAAAAAGACAGAGAAAGAGTCGATCCAAGTCAAATAAACACCACAAGAATAAACTAAATAGGTTCAAGTAGCCGTAAAGAATGAATTAAAAATAAGCCGCTTTCAACTACAATACTAGTGAAGATGCCAGTCTACACGCCATTTTCATGGTGTTTACAGCAACAAGAACGAGATTTTAGCACTAAAAAAATGCAACGCTCCAGTGAACTCTTTTGCATGCATCTGAACGGATTAATTCTTTTGATAATGCCGCCAAAAGGAAAGATACCATAGATGTAGATAATGGAGAAAATAGTGAAAGGACAACTTAAGGCCAGCCCGTTCCGCTACGTTTTAATCAGAATAGCAGGAGTAGAAGTAGTAGAAGCCTCTAACGTGATTCTGATGAGCTCAACATTAGCTTACTGACTTCAATTAACTTGTGTATATCAGTATCAAATCGCCCACTTCGCCACGATACATCACTGACTCACTCCATCACTTCTTGATCAGGGTGATGCCTCCTTTGTAGGAGATTCCGGTGACGATTGTGCTAATGAAATCGCCTTCACTTGATCGGCATAAATGGGGTAGCACCGTCGTAATCCCGTGCTGTGACAACAAGAGCTGTTGAGGTAGTATCGGAGTGAGCGTTAAGCTTAGCAGTCCACCAATCATTCCATCACCACATTATCACCGCACTAATAATAGAAACTGCTTGCAAAGCGACTGATTCTTCCGTTTCGTGCATGAAAACTCTGCTATTGTTAATTTCGCTCCGCATGCTATCTATAGCTGCCATTCTGCAGCTATTTTGATAAAAAAGGTGACTGAAGAGGGTTGACAGAACGCCTCACCTTTAACACATGCTTACATCAGCGAAACTTGAACTGCTATTTTTATCCTAGCAAAACCGACAGCGGCTCCAGAAAAAATTGCAGCAAACAATTACGGAGAAATTTGAACAAAACTTTGAAGATTGAAAATCGCATTTAATTTACCAGCTGATTTCACGCTGCTTTCATAAAGCCGTAGAGATCCAACATCACAGCCGAACCGTTCTTCTAGGGCAGTATGATTCGCCCCTAAGGCGATTTATACGTTCGAAATAACCTACTACAGGTAAACTCTCCGTCGCTATGGTGTGTCTGAGATCTCAGGCACGAATAGATAACCAGGGAAGAGGATTTTACGCCTTCATTCACAGAAAAAGCCTCAACCACAATCACTACTCGCTACCGCCACGACTAGTCCACATATGGGCGAATAATGGAACAAACCTACCACTTAATAGTGAAACTAGGTTAGAAGTCTCGGCTACATTTGAACGTACACCACATTAGCCTACTTCTGCCATCTTTTGGTCAGAGAATCGGCACAACCACTAACCTACGCTCGGAGATGTGGGCGAGGACATTCCATTAGGAGTAGCTGAGGCGGCAGCAGTGGCGACAACGGTATTGATGCTGGGAGATGCGGAAGCAACGGAGGCAGCGGAGAGTTTTTTCTCTCGGGCACGTTGATTTTGGAACCACACTTGGATCACCCTTACTGGCAATCCAAATTCCTCCGCCAGTGCTTCACGAGCCTGCACAAAAACACCAAGAATACAAAAAAGAAACATTAGCACATCTAACTCCCTCTTCCCTTTCTGTTCCGCATCACCAGTGCTATTACCACCGGTCAAGGGAAATTATGTGGTTCTAATCAAGCTGTCCAAGTTACTAGTGTTCAAACCGTCTAGACCTTAAGCTCCTACTTCATGCAAGATTTGCTATGCTAACTGAAGTAATTCGGTTGTCAACGAGGTGGGGTTTCACTAAAGTAATTAGGGAATGCCATTCAAGCACCAGATCCGATCAAACTGGTGCATATCAGCGTCTCATATGCATCTTCAAGAGTAACTCAAGCGCTGTGATGCTAAAATAGGCACCCAGATCCGATTTCGTGTCGTCTCAACTAATACAATACTAAATATTTTCTAAGCCAGATTGCACAGGGAAAAATTTTGGTGAATGAACAAGAAGGGAGCAGCCAAGAAATAATGCAGCGGTTATGAAACGTTGATAAGATTGAGGTATGGAGATAATGACAGTCTGCCACCTAAATTAATGAATAGCAACTCGCGAACAGCTTTGCTGAGTCTAAGAGGCTTTGGAAGTAAAATCAACAGCCCGGAGAGACATTTGGAAATCAGTGCGGTTCATTGAGCCCTAGTCGGTGACGGGTCCAGGCAAGTGTGCTGAAGAAGCAAATGTCACACATTGATTAACGCACTGAACCATTAATCATGTACACTGCCAATGCCTTTGATCACAGCGATTTGGGGAGGACGTGTAACAACCGCACCACCAAACGACCGCAAATGCATGCTACCTAAGCCTTGTGTGAAGTAACCTCGGTGAATGCGGTTGATAAGGCCAATTTTTACGCCTAAAATAAGACAAAAGCTGCCCTGCTTACACGTCTGATCCCCCAAGGTAAAAGCGATGTAGACAAAAAAAATTTATCTACTTAAAGAGTCAAGTAATCCCATCTGGACAATAACAGTCTTCCATTAAGGGAACCAAGAGAGCACCTTTTCAAAACATGGTATTGAAGTATTTAAAGAAGGTGTTTCATTTCAAGCACTTCAAACTCATTTAAAATAGATTAGAGATTAAACAGATCCCACAAATGTGACAAGTACGTTGCAATGGAAAAGGGAAAACCTGAAGTGGATTTTATCTGAAAGACTAAACTCATGCAGTCCATTAAAGCATTCTCGGTACTTTCGACCGTACTAACAAGTGTAGCTATGAGAATGGGAAGTCAAATTCTTATAGAGACCCACTTTCTTGGGAGGTCGAGGATTCTCCTCAAACACTCGTTGTAGTTGTGTCCGCTGCTCCGCCGAGAGTGTGGTACGACCACGTTTGCAGGAGACCGCGGTGGCAGAGGGCAATGCTGTTGCAAGGGGGACTGCGGCAATGGATGAGGCAGAGCGGCGGAGGCAGTCAGGCTTGCATACAGGCGCCCCAGTCGTAGGGTCGCGCGCGTACTCCACACCCACCACCAGTGGCTCGCGACACACTGAACAGACGAAGCAGGAGACGTGGTGCACCTCGGCGCCTGTTCGCATACACAACTCGTGGCTCAGCATCGGCTGCTTGCATGTCGCACACTTCGTTGCGTAAAGCCTACAACCACACAGGTATGGGCTAGTACGAAGCGTAATACCGAGCATTTCTATTTATCCAATCATTCTGTTCATTAGAACACTCAAAGGTTTAGTGGAGAGTGACAGGGCATTGGCAATAGATTTGGCATGACTGGGTTAAACAAACAAGTGGCATTACATTAGGCATAATACCATATTTACATGCCTGACGAGTCCTACCAAAACGGTTAGCGAAACGGAGGACGTTTGATACAGCAATCTACCGTAGAGAAGTAAAAAAGCCTGCGGCAAGAAAGATAGGTCAACCAGATGGAACTGAAGGGACTCAATTTACTCGAACGAGCAACAGCTGCCAATGCTGAGAGAAAAGTTCGGGACTTTTGCCTCAAGCTTCCTCACAAAACTTCAGTGCTCAAAGTCGAGTGCTAACCTCCATGCAAAGGCTCAAAATAATTTTTCTAAGAGTGAAAACCCGGTCCCAACACACACCTCGATTAGGTCAATCTATTAGCACTGCACAACCACGATCCCAGAGTAGAGAAAAACGAGGAAGCCTTTAAATTTGCACATCACAGAGACATTGGATAAGGTAATTGAATGCGAGTGAATGTTTTGGCCTATCATCTTGCAAAAACCGTCTGAAATGACGTTGGGTTACAACGCGCCTAGAACAGGGATGTGGGGATTGACTGTCTGCGTGAGTTAATTCCTACCGAGGATGAACGCAAAAGCAGATGAGTGAAGTGTGGCAGGATATTTCATCGTATCAGCATATGACTACCCCAGAAATGTACCAGACTACAGACAGCAACACAATGCAATAGCCCGATTTCTAGGTTTTAGCGATGAAGATCACACAGATGAAAGAAAAAACCACTGCTAAAAGATACAACTTAACATTTTTTGCTTCACCTAGTCGATGACTAGCCGGATTATTAGTGTCTTACAGGTACCAGATGAAAATAAACTGGGCAATACTATTGGAATCGCCCCGAATTAGGGGAACCCACCTATGGTAATCCTGTCGACAGAGCAGTCGGCCCTCCAGAACAAAACAGAACTCGCTGAGACTGCAACCACAGACGGCGCAGAGGGCGCACCGCGAGTGCCAGAAGCGACCGCGCACCCGCACCACATACTTCTCTTCCAGCGGCAGGTGGCACTTGATACAGAGAGGCAGACTGCCAATCACATCGGCCACACCTCCGCCGCCGCTGTCGAAGCCGCCTCCGATGCCGACATCACTTTTACAAGTGGGGACGGGTCCGGCCACTTTGTCTGCGATCAAAGACAACAAAAGAGGCATTCAGATATGATCAAGATCATATATGGCAGTTTTTACTGTTTTAAGACGAGTTGGGGTAGGACGCTATCATGTGGTAACAATGACCAGGACGCCAAATCATGCCATAGAACCACTCTTTTGAGCAGCGATTCAGTGACAAAGTATCGTCCGTAGCATGAAGATGAAGGAAACCATTCAATGCTTGTATATCCACGACTTGGGAGGCGAAAGAAGTAACCCCCAAATGAGTTGAAGAATAGGAGAACAGATAAAATCCACTTTGTTAGAGGAAGGCCAAGGGTTTTGGTTTTGAGTTAATAATGCAAATAAGACATTAATTTATTCCCAGCATAATCTAAAGAAAAATCCAACTACAGATTCCTCACAATGCGTCGATTAGCGATACAAACTTTTACATGGTTTACCGAAATGTCCGAGGAATACGGCCAAAATTAACGACACCATGAAGATGAGAGTTCAAATTGGCACCAGAACAATGCTTAATCTTCTTGACCATTTTAAGAAGCAAACTACACTATCTGATAAGTAGACACCTGACTGCGCAAAAGAAGCAATATACCTCACGGTTTTGGGAAAAACCAAAAACCAGTACCGGTGCGGTGCGGAATTATCCTAAACAATGACCGACCGATTTTTAGGATTCATGCTAGCACCAAGACACTCCACAAGCGCCATTTCAATCGTAATTGATCCAAAAAGTGAATAAGAACAAGTGACAAGCTGCTGTAAAGATTCAAATGAGGATCAAACGCTTTAGAACAACAAGACGAAGAAATAGCAGAAAAAAAACCCAGTTGGGTTATTGCCAAAGAGTGCCGTATGATTTCTGCAACGGCTTCAAGGATGACTAAACCAGGACCAAGTGGATGCGCAAAGTTGAACTTTATTGCATGCCAAGCAGCCATTCCAATGCTACTCTGCTGAACTGAAACAAGATTGCATCATATAGAAAGAAATTAAATGGCACGTGATGTTGCTATGCCACACCTCCTCATACCTTCAATAAGAGAAAGCCGCTAAGGGACAGTTGACATCAGGCCAACCTGTTTCTACGTTGATAAACAACCTATCGCGCAATTCGAAAGATTAGTCGGGCTGAGCGGCGGGCCCTCGAAGGATGTTAGTAAAAGATGTGGACGGTTATAAGGCAAAAGGACGAAGAGCATGCAATCAGAAACACAGAAAATTCAGAGTGATACAAAGCACCTTTTTGAGGTTTGAGACCACTGGTCAGTGAACAGTTTGCCCAAGGGCTGAAAAGAATCGAGCAAGGAGACAAGAATAAGATTGTGTCAGGTGAACAACCAAAAGACCAGCGGTTAAAGTGAGATTTTACTGTTGAAATAATACTACACTTATCAACAGGTTTCAGCGCAAAGTAATTGAGCCAGCCAGATTAGGGCTAACTTCTTCTAGACTACGTAATTCCAGCCGTGACTAGGAGACAATCAATTCAGAGAAGGCGGCTCTCAGATATACAAAAATGAAACAGTTTCCAACAGGTAAAAAAGGCACTAACCATCAATGAAAATTATTAAACTAGTATGGGGGGGGGGGGGCTTTAAATCTTCTTGGAAAAAATGATGGAATACTTGGTGATGGGGAGAAAGGAGGGAACTAATTGAGCAAAGAGGCAACAAGCTGTCGCCACTTTTGATAAAAAAGAGGGAAACAATCAAGCCGGTAATAAAATAGCGCCATATTTGGGTCTAAAAGGCGTGATTTGGAAAAAATAGATGCATATCCATTTTAGAGATGCCATCTCAAAGTTTTCGGTACCGGTTCCAGAGTACTCATGCAAAAATTGAATAACATTAGCCCTAGCAAAATTAATCAAAGCATTAAAGAGGAATGCAATGACAGCGAAAAGGTAATCCGGTTGTCTGCAGGGAAGAGGAGGACCGATGGTATCACAGCATAACTGTCCTCGTTGTTCAAAGGATATGCAAAGTTGTGAAAATGAAGTAGTAACCAAAAGAAATAAAGAGCCCAAAAACAGTTCTGCCTCTAGAGAACCTTACAATGCCAACCCTAATTTCAGGAACAGAAAAACAGAGTAAAACGATGCCACAAAATCTCCTCATTCACTATGAAGGCAAATCAGGATGAAAAAAACCGGCAGTTCGTAAATAAAGGACAAGATACCCAAAGAATCTCAGGCTTAGCTGTGAATTATGAGACGTCGATTAGTTTCAAGGTAGGCAATTTATCTAATGAAATGGGCAATGCCAAAGATTGTCTCTGAAGTCAAAATAATTTTACGAATTAAACGAAGTTACAATACTTGGACCTTGAATTCCACTAATGAAAAATAAAATAATGCCTCAAACCAAACATCGTCACTGTAGCAACCGCCTGAAAAGTAGTCATCTCAGCTAAATGTGCAAGACTGGTAATGGTCACTTTGAAATGACATGAGAAATTTAGTACACGAAACAAACAAAACATCAAAAAAAACAGCAAAAAATAACGGCAATAACACCTGCAATGAGACAAACAATTTAAGTAAGTGGTGTTATTTCCACAGATTGCACCAGATGCAAACTGGCAAGTGACAATTCTGAAATCCACTTAAACGGAACACACCCTCGCAGAGAATAAAAAGCGTGTGACTAATGCACAAATAATCGGAAGATCATTGCAGGAACACCACAATAAGTCGTGCCTAGATGAATACACCCTCTTGAAAAGAGTAAAAAAAAACAGCGTTCAATTATAGGAAAAATGCTAGGGAAGTAACAAGCAAAGATTGACAACTAGGTGAGATGGTTTAATTAAAAAAGGATATGCCAATACTTTTGGGTAAAATTACATATCTAATAAATATTTGCATAAGGATGGGATTTAACGAACCATCGAAACATGATATGAGGCGATTTCGCGGAACTTATTTTGGTGCAAGAATGACGCAATTGCAAATTTAGAGAAATGAAATGCATGCAAAAGGTAGGATTACAAACCACAAATTTTCGAACGCTTTTCAGCGGAAATCCAACCCTGAAAGCATCTTAATGATTGGACCGCTTTTTGCCAAAATACGTTAGCGTAAGCAGCAATGGAAATCAAGAAGAATCCAATGGCTAATTGCAGCTATTAGGTTAAAATAGTAAAAGCACCAAAACTGAAGGAAAACATAAAGTTTAAATCGGAACGAATTGCAGTCCGAAGTACACATTTTTGCAGACCAAGAACTTCATGACCAGTGCAAGTGAGGTAGAGGAGTTTTCGAATAGCGAACAAATGGGAACATCGTATCACCACTAAAGTGCAGTTTGTTATTAAAAAGAAAAAAAAACCATCAGCAGAAGCCTATTGGAAGCAGAAAACACTGATAGAGACCAAAACTATTTTAGCTGTCCAATGCAAGAAGCTGAGCAGGAGATTAAAAAACAAGTCAATCAAAGAGGCGTATGATAATAGGGAATTTATAAAATAAATTGACCTAAAGAAGACCGGGAAAGAGAACCAAGCGCACCCGACATTCGACAATCAGCCAATGCCCGAAGCGGCCTTCATAATCACATGATCATCCAGTAAAACAAAAGCTGTCGAGGGCATAAAAATTGAAGTTAAAAATGCAAACAAATTCATTTGTGTTATGCATAAAAATTATATAATCGCATTTTAAAAAGATAGTTTGACTTCAGTAACAAAGTCAAAAAAAGGTATTTTAAGTGGACAGGAAGCAAACATTAGTTACTTGAAATTTCGCTACTTTTTCCATTTACACACAGTAAACTATAGATTTTGTTATTTCTTCCATGTTAGTGACTCTTTTTTAAAGATGAAAGTGGGCATGTTTCCTGGGTAGGTTCATAGTGCATGACGCCAAGTCCCGTTAAGCCGAAGGCCCTAGTTTGGCGTCAAATGTATTGCATTACGCTAGCGTGTGTGGTACGCCCAGAATCATGCCTTTTGACTACCTTAGGTCACTATTGAAGCGACTTTGTAGCGTCCCGAGGCTCCCTTGAAGGCAAAAGAGGGCGGAATGCTAGGGTAGAATATATATCTTCACCGGACAGAGGGAAAAAGGCCGCTGGCATGGCCTGGAGGCCAGCTCACGCAGCTAGGGCAATACGGCTACCTCTGTGACCTTGACAGAAGCCAGCAGTTCTAGCAAACAAAGTACTGCAACTTAGCCTTCCATGCGCTTGTTTTTGAACTTCATGCGACTCGTTCAATTAATCACTTCGACTGCCAAAAAATATGCCGAAACGTCAGCTGCTTAACGATCTGCATGAAATATTTTTGCTAACATCGTATTCGAGTTTACGCACTTTTTCCCACTCTGCCACTATGCGCCCATTTCCGCGCACAAAAATTGCATTTTACATACCACTTTTGTAAGATTTTACTTAAAACATAGACATATGATGGATTCACTTCTACGATATATTCTCTTTAAGTTATTGGTTGGTTTTTAATGCCTCACTCCTTTTTCGACCTTTTATTATGACCTTATGACGTCTTATTTTACTTCGCTCATAGGTGTTGCGATCTTCCAATTTTTCATTCTGACGTTCACCATCCGAGATGTCACTGAAGCAGTGTGTGGCTAAAAGTATTTCTTTACTTGCATTATGAATCGGGTTATAGAAATTATGAATGAGGTGATACTACCCCTGAAGAAACCGAAGGAATGGAAAGTCCTTGTTTTGGACAAACTGTCAACTCGAATTGTGTCTTCGTGTTGTAAAATGCATGAAATAATGAATGAGGGCATAACACGTTAGTCTATCTTTCTCGATTTATTGTATTTTAGTTGTTGAGGATGCTAGTAAACGTCGTGAAGTCCTTCCATTGGAAGCCATCTATTTGATCACTCCCACGGAACGAGTAATGCGTTAACTAATGATGTAGTTTTTCAGTCAATTCAAGCGCTTATGAATGATTTTCAGGGTCCGCGTTACCAGTACAAAGCTGCACACGTTTTTTTAACTGAGGGTGGGTGTGTTCTCATTATTCCTTTTATTTAATTCAGCCTGTCCGGACGAGCTTTTCAATCGTCTTTGCCAGTCGAATTGCGCCACTTTTATTAAGACTCTGAAGGAGATCAATATCGCTTTTTTACCCGTAGAGTGCCGGGTTTTTTCGCTTGACTCTCCTGATAGTACGCAGTTCTATTTTCACCAGAGCTACCCTCCACATCCGGGCCAAATGCACCACTTGGAACATATCGCAGAGCAGATTGCTACGCTTTGCGCCACTATTGGCGAATATCCACCCATTCGTTACAGAAGGTATGCACTTTTTTGATCGCACAATCGTTCCTGTTACCTATTAACACTATTTTGCCAAAACTTTAGCCAACACGACAAAAACTGCGAATTTGCTCAGCTGGTACAGCAGAAGCTGGACGCTTACAAGGCCGACGATCCACAGATGGGCGAGGGTCCTTACAAGGATCGCAGCCAGCTGATCATTTTGGATCGAGGGTTTGATCCCATCTCACCGATTCTTCACGAGCTCACATTCCAGGCTATGGCCTATGATTTGCTGGCTATTGAAAACGACGTTTATCGGTTGGTGTTTACACAAATGTGCTTTTCGTGTCTATATGTCGTGGTTAAACTTTAAACTACTTTTAGATAATTACTATTGGTCATGAGTTTGTGTACAGATAAATTCCGAAACATTCTGGCACTTTTGCGTTCGCTTTTGGAACACTCCTGCTCGTTATCATCTTGAGTTAGAGGATTTGCGAAACTTTCGCGTTCCTCTCGTAAACGTGGAACTTACAGTACTGAATTTCTCATGGGTAAGTGCGCTAAAATCACTTAGGTGCCTCAGCTGAGCTAGATGTGTACTGTATAAATACAATTCTCCGCGAAATTGTCTTGAATTTGATGGATGGAGAGTGTCCAGGCGCCAAGTCACAGCCGTAGTCAATGACCTTGTTAAATCGGAAATTTTGTAAGTAGATATGTGTAGTAGTAAATGACGCTTCAAGCTCTGGACGTCTTCATTCATTGTAGATTATGCTGTTCTCCAAGTGAACCAATAGGAATCTAACTAATCACTAAAATTCATTGCTATGATGTTTGTTCTCATTGTGAGTTATGCAGATCACGATTACAACTTTGCGTGTGCTTCTCCGTGCTTTGGTAATTTCCGCAGTAAGATCTAACTACGCATGCGCTTGTTCGCTATTCCCTCTCAAATGAGTGAACTCAGTTTTGTGTCTGGCCAACGTGCCCAATTTTATGCCACTTTTTGGACGAAATCTCCGAAATATGATTTGGATGTGTTAATCGTTTGTCATCGTCAACACGACTACCTCCTTGTGTCTCATCATAAAACATCTTAATTGCCTTTTTAGCTGAATTCCATCCTGCGGATTGTGAAAATGATGAAAAACCTGTAGATTCAATTTATGTGCATACTTCCAACGGCTCGATTTATGATTTTTTTTTTAATTTTATGATCGCATATGCCAGACGACTCTCTATAATTGATAGTCAGACTTTTTATTACTGGACTTTGTTATAATGGGGAAATGATTCGCTTCACACGAACTGCTTGGAACGACTTACTGAACAATCTTTTTGTTTATTCACTACCACATTCAGTGGATTATTTGGGGAGTTGAAGTCTCCGAAAGTCTTATGTTTGAGTACTTCGGTTAGCCTGTAATATGAAATCGAAATTCCCGAACCCAATTCAGCAAACTTACACCACTTGCCAATGGTTTATGGCCTGTGCGCTAATTAATGCATACCAGTCCATTCATTATTCTCCACCATCTCTACGTGCCTACTGGGGTTTGTGGTTTCTGGTTTCAACCTACTCCCGTCCCTGACCCTAAGCCTGCCTTGGTTGGTCGGGCATACGACTACACCGAATGCGCGTTCAAGGCTAGACTCTAGACCTAAAAACGCATCATCGGCATTTGGTGTGACTTTCCATGGTTCACATGTTGCACACTATGTTTGAGGCTGTTTTTCAGCCTCTTTTCATTTAATATGCGGCGCCTAACCACGAATTGGCTAAACCTCGTGCCAATTGCGACCAGTAGCATGAATAACGCCACTTTATCACTGGGTGGTTTATTCCCAAAGCCCTTTATCGCGGAGCCTTCCACGTCATTGAAACATCTGAACTTATATAGACAGCCTAATTGACAGATCGCTAATATGAGAAGCGGGCGTTGTGCAGAAATTGGCCAAAGAGGGTGACAGAAGCTATCGGGAATGCAAATTTGAATGATCTCATGCTACTACGCGTTTTCCATGCTATCAGCCAGTAAATTTGTGCACCGATTATCGCAATGCTATTCGTTTGCACCCGATGTAACAGGAGCGAGGCTCGTATGATAATTCGGTATTGCAGTCCGTTCTCTGCTATTCCACGGGTTTTGGCATTGCCGCTCTATCGCTTTTCTTCTGTTAACAACACTCATTTCTTTGTGTGATGGTTTGGGCTTTTCACATTTTTTGTTGTTTAATAAATAATCAGATTGTTGTAGACAAGCATCCAAATTAAATCGCTCCGTTGTCGACCGTTATGTACAAGGGAATCTAGAGTAAGTCACGTTGCGCAAGTTTTTAAACCAGTGATGTTATCAATGTGGAGAACGTTTGCCATGGGGTGGAACAGAGAGACTTCTTTACTGAGATCCTCTACAAGTGCAGCCATCTACTTCTCCCGCCAGTTACATCAACACATCAGGACCCGAGGAGCGAGAAAAGGAGATTATTCTGGACGAATCCGACGATCTTTGGCGGGAACTGCGTCACCAGCACATCGCTGTAGTCTCGCAGCAGGTGGGCTTCTCTCTTCTCTCGGAGAATCAGTAGCATGTAGATTTGTTTTCAGATAATTTTTTTTCTAGGTGACGAACAACTTGAAGAAGTTCGCCGAGGAGAAGCGAATGGCGAGTGGCGGTGACAAGACGACGATGCGCGACCTCTCACAGATGCTGAAGAAAATGCCTCAATACCAGAAAGAGCTGTCTATGTACTCCACACACTTTCATCTCGCCGAGGACTGCATGCACAACTACCAGACGTACACCAACAAACTCTGTAGAGTCGAACAGGTAGATCCCTGTCTGTCGCTTCTCTACAATTTATCAATCATAGACCTCTGTCAGGTCATTGAGGTGTAGCGGGCAATGTCGGGGAAGCGATGGTTGACTAGCACACGATATTTCGTCTTTCGGTTTCGATGTTCCATCCACTTCCCTGTCTGTCGCTGTCGCGGGTCAGTTCTGCGTCGCTTTATATCCTAGCCTTGGGAAATTGTGAACTAATGGCATCATTAGACCAAAAAGCATTTGGCATAGGCTCGTCGTACCTCCATTTATCGATGCGAGCATTGAGGATAATTGCGCTACAGATCGGCATAACAATGTTTCCGTGAGCTTACGCCTCTTATATTCTAGTGAGACTTGATGATAGCTGGCAGAAGAGCGTCAGTTTCCTACAACGACACTCATTTTGCTCCCTTATTATTTCCGAATCGGCTGATAGTTATCAAGTAAGCTCCGGTCCTACTTCGTTTCGATTGCAATTCGTTTAGATGATCAATTTAGAAGTTTCTCACCTGGGCTATGGAGGAGGTCAGACCAACTACTTCTCAATCTCGAGAAGGCGAACGTCATTTAAAACGGAAGCATACTTACACTATTGTTTCGGCTTGCCTTGGTCGAACATTTCTCTTCTCTGCACTCTTCAATTATTCGTATCTGCGTGTTTGACCTTTAATCGACTGGCAAACTGTATACGCTCCAACGCTGTCCTCGTTGCATCGTTTGCTCTTCCGGGCGCCCTCCGCGTCTCCATTATTGCAATTCAGTGCCGAGTAGTGCATAACTATTTTTGCGTGTTAACGTTAGAAGACAAATGAAGATGGTATGATAATCGTACGTAGCACCAAGAGGATTATGGCTTATTTTGGGGATGAGATCCTTCTTTTTGTCGGCCCGTGCTTGAGGAATACCTGTTGGAGCGAATTCAGTGTCGAACTTCTCTGTATGGAAAAGAGGACGTTGTCTTTTATCCTGTGTCTGCTGTCTCATTTTGTAGGACCTGGCTCTGGGCACTGACGCCGAAGGTGAACGTATCAAAGACCACATGCGCAATACTGTGCCCCTTCTGATTGACTCCAACGTCTCGACGTACGACAAATTGCGTCTCATCCTCCTCTACGTCATTCAACGCGGCGGCATTAGTGAGGAGAACCTGGCTAAGCTCATCCAACACGCCCAAATCCCTGAGCCCCAGGCCGCAGTCGTGCGCAATCTCGCCGCCCTCGGAGTTCCCATTCTTCTAGAAGCTGGCAGTGGTCCGGTGAGCCGCAAACTGTTTATATGCATTTTTATCCTCTCTGAGTCAACTAAAACGTGGAAATGTTGATATACATTCCAGTTGGCTGAGCGGGAAAATGTCGTGCCCATGAAACGCCTTTCAGTATTCGCAACGCTTTCTTAATTAAGGACGTAGCAAAGAATGTGAATCGCTTGAACAGTGGATTTTTAACGAATTTTACGAAACGACCTATTGCATAATTTGAATTCCATTTACCCTTCTCCAAATCTGCTAGTTTTATCGAAAATCCCGCTGGTTGGGTAGTTGTCTTTGTGAGAAATTGGCATTCCAAGCCGATTCTATCTTCACTTCTTTTGATCAAACATTTTAACTTCTCCAACCGTTTAACTTCTGGGTGCTGTATGGGTTTGAGTTAATCTCAACATTGCAGCGACTTTGTGGACAAAACGAAGTTGAGCACATTTGTTTTGTGTAGTCTTTGCCCATTTCACGCTTTTTGTAGACAATTGGGCGTAGAAAGGTTCCTCAGCCCTATCTCCCAGCCAATCGTCGAACCCGAGCGGATGAGCCGAAGTATCAAATGTCACGATGGACTCCGTATCTGAAAGACCTCATCGAGGTACGTGTAGATCAATCAATCCACTCGCATACGCGTTCCGTTTTGTATTCTTAGTTGCTCACTCTCTCTCGATATCAAACCCACTCACCCTCCATCAGTTTATTCGCTCGACCTGGATTCACCCATCTGCTGGCCCACTTTTGTCAATTGATTCATCTATTACTCTTGCATCATTCGACTTATACCTGTTCTATCTGACCATTTGCCTATTCTTCGGTTCATCTCAGATCAATTAGCCCTTTTTCGATTCACTCCTTGCCCACGCACACAGTTTTTCATTCATCTAGGGCTTTTCAAATTATCTCAAATTTGTCTATCGGTTTGTTCATCTGTCTTCTGCAAGCGCCGGTCTCTACAGCGTTCATTCAATCACTTAGACATCTGTTCTTCCAATCGCCCTACCCTCCAACTTTGTCTCTGTACCCACCCAGGACTCTTCTCTGTATTCAGGGACGCTAGTGAAGGCCATCCCGGCATCCACCATTTCTCCTTCTGCTTCACCTTTATTTGCATCGTTTCTGGACAATTCCATGCTGCTATTCGTTTATTCACCCAATTACCCGCTCTGGGAACCCCAACTCATCTGTCTTGTATTCGTCCATTCATCCATCTTTCCTGTCGAAACATTCACCAAGACATTTCATCTTGTCATTTCTTTCTCATGACTTCTAGTTTCCTCCCCTATAGGATGCTTGTGAGGATCGTCTCGACGTCCGCCAATTCCCATTCTTTGGTGGTGGTCCAGTGAAATCCTCTGGTCTTGGCGGGGGTGGCGGTCTGAGTCGCGGCAGTGGCGGTGGTGGTTCAATGTCGGCGCGTTATGGCCAGTGGCATCGTGAGAAGGGCGCCCAGACACGCTCAGGACCGCGACTCATTTTCTTTATTCTCGGCGGCATATCCTATTCCGAAATGCGCTGCGCTTACGAGGTTATGGCGGCCTACACCTCCGTTACTGGTGGTGGCGGAGGGGGTGGCGGTGGTGGCGGAAAACAGTGGGACATCCTTGTGGGCGGCACTCACCTCCTCACTCCTGAGACTTTCATTAGTGATCTTGAGAGGCTCTCCTATCCTCCGGGGTCAACTGGGGGTAACGCGGGGGGTCAGGGTGCTGGTGGTCAAAGTCAACATGGCAGCGGGCCGGCAAATGTGTGAAATGATGCAAAAGGGGAAAGCTAGGAATCGCCTGGCGTAGAATATCAATTTACTGTCGTCGTCATCGTTACTATGGCAATATGATACGATGCGAATGTTGTGATTTGTTTTCAGTTCTTGCGCGTATTTGTGTATTTTTGTTGTATTCTACTCTTTTGTTACAAATTATCTATCAATTCAACTCTTTCTCCCTATGCGAATAAGCCACATCTCCCATTCATTTGTTGAAGTTGATTATAATTAATTATTTTTGCGAATGGGTACGATCGTCCGAGAAGGGAACTGTCACTCTTTGATGTTCCTTACATGGAGAGAAAGTCCACTTGTTTTTCTCTAATGGACTCGGAATATTAATCAAATAAATGCGGAAAAGGGGATAAGAGGAATCTCCTTTTTGGCGAATATTTTTTTGTGCGGTAGATATCCGCGGTAAAATTTGTAACTCATGCAGTTTTAGTCTTGTGAAGAGGGCAACCTGCCTAATTATGTGCAGCACCAGTTGGTGTCGCCTTTAAGGGACAAAAGTAAACTGTTTTTAAATATCTATGGGGTGGTCGTTGTCTAACCGCAACTGTGTTCGTTTTCAGGGGCTTAAGGTTTACGGCAACCCTACTACCCCTACCGTTTGATTTGTGGAGGCGAAGTCTACTTCCAAAAAGGTGTATCCGTAAGAGATGAAATTGGATAAATCTGGTTTACTGCTGAATTTTATTGCTTTACGGCGCAACCATTTAGTACTACAACGCCTGATTAGGCGGGCGATAGCGCACGTTGGAAGTCGGGAAACGGGGTCGCGCGAGCCGTCCACCGCCTCTCTCGCCTGCCCGCTGTCGGGGCGTCCGCGTCGGGGCGAGCAATGCGCCTATCGATCCCCCGCTCAGGGTGCGCCAACCAATGGGAGAGCAGGGAATTTCTGCAATTCGCTTTCCACAGACAAAAATGCTTTGGCCTCCTCCTCATTGGCGTTTCAGGCATTGAGTCAGACGGGGCAGTTAAAGTCATTATCAAATATACTCTTCATTACTCTCTTTGTGCTTATTCCTAATAAGTACTTATAGTGAGTTCTGGCTAAGTATCCTGTCCAATTCACGCCGGATGTTTGCTTCATTGACCACTGGAATACCGAAGTCGTAACCTTGAGATGCTAGTCTAAGTTGGGTGGGTGACTGCTGATCCTTAACTCCAGTAATTTACTCAAATCTGGAAGAAAGCAGGGGCATGCCATTGCTTAGATGCTATGAACGAAATTGAGACGTAGCAAAGAATTAAATTGATGGGTTGATTGAGACTCTAAAAAAGGTGGGATTTCTACTAGCATCTGACTTTTGAGCGAGACATTGGAGAAGGGCGAATTTTGCGTGCCATCAAGAAGGTCGTGTGATGGTTTAGTCGACCACACAACTTCATGCGGTCAAAAGTTGAGGACGTCATATTTTTCAATCGCTTAAACAGCGTGAAGCATTTTCCCAGCATCTACTGAGACCGCGCAGAAAATGTTTCCCTTAAGGGTCTTAATTTCAATTTCTCTTATTGTTGAAAATGTTTAATTCGAATGCCCGAGTTGAGTTACACCTTGAAAAAGCTTCGTTATGAAGTTACAGAAGGACTTGAAGCCTAGTCATGTGGTTCGCATGCGAAGAGGCTGCAAGAGAATCTGTGGCATTATTATAGTCAGTCGATGTTTTTCAATGCCTCTCCATTTTCAGCAGGTTGCACTTGCTCCCTCTGGAAATGTTCTTGCTGAAAGCCTTTCTATGCATTTGTAACAAATCGTCTCTCTACCACCACAAAATATACATCCATATTTTTCGATTTGACTTTTCACCGAGCCTTAGCGCAACAGAAGGATTATTTGAAGCCGACTACAAGAAGGGAAGGATACAGCGGTTCGCCGTACCGTGCGTTTGTTACTCTCGCTGCCTCCACCGGTCAAGAAAGACAACTCCTTTAATCACTTTTAAGGAATTCAGTCATGACCGCAAACCTGTTCTACTGGTTCTCCTGTTCTCTTGTCAAATTATAATAAGTCGGCCTTCTCGCTAATGTACTTCATGACATCTCCTAGCAGCTTTGACAAATCCAATCCATGGCGGAGAAGTTTAGATTTGACTGGCTGAATGCTACACCTCAGTGGAAATGAAGCACTTTTGGTTGGCGCCAGCAGCTAGTAACTCAACAGCAGGCAAAATAAGTTAGTTTAGGTAGTCTATGATAACTCATAACTCATGGATATAAAAATGCAACAGTCAGTTCAGAGCCTTTTTTAAAGAGGAATAAAGACATAATACTCGAGCAGAGCACATGTGATAAAAGCATCAAATTTGATTATTCCCACTGACCCGAAACCGTTGAAATGCTTAGAAAAACCTTAGAACCCCCCGACGCTTGACCTGCGAGTGTAGGAGGGCAGTTCCTGGCTTAAAAATACAATTCATTTATTTTCTTGATTACGCAAAACACAAGACTTATGGATGACTTTACTTATGAATGATATCAACCTCTCAGTTCTGTTTGGACTCAAGTAGCGGCTGTAAACGCCTTTTGTGTTGGAGACTTAAGTGAAATTTGCTTGTTTACAGATGATTTCGCAGAAGCATATGCCAATGGTAGAGCTTAGTAGTCAAATATTGCCTTATAAATATCTTGCTTCTTTCATGTTAGATGCAAAAATTTGGCCTCAGGGATTGACAATCATTTCCTGACGCTCTGAACGCCCTCGGTGTTGTCGATTTTACATGTTCTGCAAGTTGAAATTATATTAGTTTCTTTTGAAGCATTCTAAGATGCAAACTTTGTGTTTCTCACATTTATTTTACAATTAACTTTGAATCCGTTTATTTATTTGGTTAGAAGCTTTGACAGTCCTCTTTACATCAGCAGCGATAGGTTGCAAGGAAGTCGCAAGAGGAAGAGTAATTGAGCATGCAAGAACCAAAGCTGAAGATTGAAATGATGATAAACACACCGCCGTAGCTGCCTTAAGCATCTCTAAAGTGCGGTACTTCGCCACCACTAGGTAACCATAAACGGAAGAGTGTTGGCATAGCATCCAATTCGGAAGATAAGGAAGAACATAAGACGAAGGGGGTAAGTAGCATCGTTTCTCTGCTACATCGCAGATGCCTCTTCTGTTGTGGGGGAAGAAATAAAGAAGATTGCATGCACGTGGTTGATATTTTGCCTGACATAAATAAAGCAGACAGCAGGGCTCATGAGTCCTTCTTCTGGGAGATCTAGATCAGACATTTGAATGGCGATCGCTCCTGAGGCCGCCCGAAATCTGTGTTAACCAGGGCCCTTCGCTCTTCACCTCTCGTCATGACCATTGGCTCCGGTGTCACCCTTAACTCCGATGCAACCGTTGAGGGTTTTGTACCGCCTAAACATCACTTGCGTCGATGATGTTCTTAGTTTCACTACAATGAAGCATTGTCCCTTCTTCATGCTTTTAGTAAAGAACATTTGTAGAAAACCATGAACTTCAGGCAATGATTAAGGTAACGTAGTCTTCGTCACAACAGTTTCACAGTGAAGCCAATCAACGCCATTTCGTCAAAGCGCATCTGGAAGACGAACGCCGATGGCACGAATATCTTCAATTAGTAAGGATTTAAGCACTTTTCAGCGATTCCAACGTCAAATGCCAAAATACGCATGAAGATTATTTCAACCCACCTAGTGAGTTGGACAGAAAAATTTAAAATGATGATTACCTTTTGGGTTGGCGTCCACATCTATGCTCGCTCCAGTGAAGATAAAGTTACTCAAGTCCATGATTACGGCTTCTAATATGCAAATAGCCAAACAGTAGCTGGGTTGCCAGGAGGGAGTTGGCAACTACGCTCGGAGAGTCTGCATCGTAGACGATTGAGAAGTTTGAAGATCCCATCTGTAGGCTTCAGTCGCCTCACTGCACAAACAACTTCTTGCTAACCACTTGCATAATTCTGCTCTCCTTTTGCCTCAGTTCTGCACTTTTCTCTTCTGGTCGCACGACTTTCTCAAGATCGACATGAACACTCACTTGTATCCGCCATCGGTACCGCATCTACACATGTCATCTTTTAGCAATTAACCCATTCACAAGTAAGCGGATTGAGATCATATTAAATCCGGTAATCAGTCATCTTCCACTGCAGCCACCTTCAGGAACCAAGTTCAGTCTCTCTTCATGACTCTGCAAGTGTAAGTCGACGTCCTCTTGCCTTACTCCTGGCACTTTCGTCACCAACAGCATTAAAATCGAGGTATCTACAACTGAGGCTGCCGCAAGGATTTATTTCCACCCCTGGGCTCTCTTTCTCCACGGCATCCGGCAATCATCGTCCACTCACTGCTCAAATTGTACATCCATGATTACCACTACCCGTGAGACATTTATCTCTCCCTCCTTGGGCACCCATTGCATCCCGTTTAAGGACTCCTACAACTTTTCAAAATACTTATTTCCTCCTTACATCCTTCAGCTCGCCTTTTCTTTTATTCTGAGCTAAGCATCCTCATGTTCACCCTCCCTCAGATCTCGCCAGCAGAATTAGACCGAAGAGTGGTAACTACGAGGACGACGTTGAGTTGATGGAGGAGAAGTCCGGATGTGTTTCACCTGGCTACCTGGCTGTGAGTCAGTGGTCAGGTATGAATGTGCATGGCTAACCACTGCCACTCCACTGCCGACGCTAGAATTATGATCCACCCAAGAAGTGGCAGAGTAGGTGGTGAAGACTGAGGAACAATGCCAAACACTGTGTTCCTCAAATGAATGAATGGTAGGATGAGCGGTGTAGTAGCTACTACAACTAATACAAGCTTTAGTTAGTTAGTTAGTTAGTGAATCGACCACCGGATGGACATATACACAGATGGATGTACAGAAAAGTAGATTAGAAGAGCGATAAATAGTGGTGGGGAGTGGCAGCAAATCTGTGCTTATGCCTTTGGTCTAAAAAATCTCAGTAAGTTTGCATTTGTCCCTTTCTCTAAATTATTTTCCTATAATCTTTCTCCCCAGCGCCTCTCATCTTCATTATCCTTTACGTAAAAATAACTAATTTAAACTCAGTAACTTAAAAATGATATAAAGTACCAGAAGCAAAGTAATCCATTATCCTGGCAAAGCCTTAATGCACTGCAGCTGATTTCCTTAGACAGTTGAAAAAAAAATCTCGCTTCACTTGCTACCTATGCATATTGTAGTGTCCTGAGACTTCCTTGAAGGCAAAAAAGGCAAGATACTGGAGCTGCTGGCTTGTCTTGGAGGCCAGCACAACCGGCTAGGGCAATACATGGCATCCTAAGTGACCGAAACCGAAACCAGCTGTCAGAACAAGCAAAGTATTACACATATGATGCAATTTGTGATATGGTGTGTGTGTAGTACTTTGTTTGTTGGAACTACCGGTTCTGGTCGGGGTGACACAGAGGTGGCCGCATTGCCCTAGCTGCGTAGGCTGGCCTCCAGGCCATGCCAGCGGCTTATTTTCCTCTGTCCGTTGAATATGTATGTCTTCTACTCTAGAATTCTGCCTTCTTTTGCCTTCGAGGGAGCCTCGGGACGCTGCAGTGTGTGTGTGTATGTGAATAGTAATGGTAGCAATATGCTTTGTGGTCAAGCCTTTTTTTTAAAACCCATTAAGTGTTTAGCTCCCGCATTTGTTTCGTTTAGTGCACTTGACGTAGTTTACACCTAACCGCCTCTGCTTCTTTTGATAGCAGAGTTCGGGGCAATACAACTTTATAAATACGCCTTTGTTACAAAAAATTATTGATACCGAATGCTACCTCACTGGCGCAACCATCCGTTGACCTTTGGAACAAAAGAATTAGTGAAGAAAAAAGACGTTAGTTGAATACATATTCTGCTGTAGTATTACGCCTTCTTTCGCCTTCAAAGAAGTCTTGACATGCTTCATTGATGGAAGCGCAAAGCAAACCCGACTTTATAGAGTTTCCATTCCCATCTATACCGCTTGCAACAAACTAGTGGTGGGAGAGATGCATATGCCACGGATGAAGAGTCTCTGACATCCCATAACAGAAGGACTGAGAAGGACGCCCACCTCCGGCATCGACCCCATTCACGTTTCGGCATGAAAGCTATTAACAACTGAGGCGACACTAGCCGTACACCACCTGGAGACGTTTCTTTGCGGAGATTTCCCCAACACACCTGCTTAAGATGACCGATGTTCTAACGCCTCCCTATTGATACGCTGATGGTCGGCAGAACGTCCTACTCTGAATTCACTTTTCAAACCAGACGATTTTTCAAGTCAAGTCGAACAGCCAAGAGGGATCAGTGACGTGGTGGTCAAGCATCTCCTCAGTTGAGCTTGAATTATGATGAGTGGCACTGCTAGCTCGTAGGTGCTTCTTCCATCATCGATTACGTTGTGATGGCTGGCTTGGGAGGTTTACTTAGGGGAGCGTCGGGGACGACGCTCGAATGAAGAAAGGAACTGTGTAAGACTTTGTTTGTTCTGTCTGCCGGTTTTGGTTTCGGTCACTTTGGTGACCATGCATTACCCTAGTCGGGCGAGCTGGCCTCCAGGCCATGCCCGTAGCCCCGATCCTTCTGTTTGCTACACGTTTATTCTGCCCAAGTAATGTGCTTTCTTATACCTTCAGGGAAGTCTCGGGACGCTAAATAGACACCTAATGCTTATAGCCGCTTGCCAATCAAGCACATTTAAATTTCATGCATTGCGATGGCACATTTTTCCCTGCATTGAAGTAACAGTTATGAATTAGATAACTTGTGCAGTTTAGATGAAATGTGATTTTTAAGCGAAGACTTTTTTAGAAATATAAAACAGTCCTGGTGCGCAATCAACAAGTCCCCGCGGTAAACCCATACCCCATTTAAGCTTGCCTGTCGTGTCAGCGCCGTCTGTGTGTCGTTACCTCCGTGGTTTACTAGAGCTGATGGGTCGCATACTTTGACTTGAGGTGCGATCTGTACGTAATCGAAGCGTTGGGTCATCGAATTTTCTGATTTCTTACCCTTTACATAGACTGTTCTATGGCAAGGTCGATTTATTAAGTTGTATGCCTCACCAAGCATTTTTTAAAAGGAGCGCATTGCGAAAAAAGTACGTTAAAACATTGCAGGATATGTAAATGAAATGTGCGCTCTCATGCGATTTTCCTCAAGTCTGCGTAAAAATTTTTTCGGTGTTTAGCTGTAGTCACTAGACAGCAATTTGCCACCTGTTGCTAGGTTTGCTTTTATGGAGGCTGTTTTGAAACCAGTTTCTGTATGGTTGACTTTTGGGCTCGTTTTCTAAGCGTGTGCTTATAATGATAGGAATAGTGGAGACTTTAATAACACTGTTGACTAAGTCGTGGCTTTTTGCAAGTACATGGCGGAATAGGAGCGTCCACGAAATTTCGAGGAGCAGGTAGACTGGTATTGTGCTCGCCATGTATCCTCATCTTCTCTGTCAAAGATTTCATTATCACTGGTTTTAAATTCAACAATGGCTCGAAAGCGGTCGGATTTGGCGCCGTTACAAGAGTGTATTCTCCCTGGAAATGGGACAACTGCCACCTCTTTGCTTGCATTATCATGCCATACCGCCGGATTGCTATGTTACCGTTTTTTGTCGCCTTGGCCGTTGGACCACATAAAATTGTGCACTTATATCGCATTTGCATATTGTTAACCCTATTGAGCCGGTTGAGGGAGTGTTTTGTTGGTAAGACTACTCTTAGATTGAACTCCTCAGGTCAGATATGGAGGTAAACCATATTATTGAATTCTGTTGAGCGGTGGAAAGAGAGCACACGCATGCGATTAATCTAACAAAATTAACGTGGTTAGGAATGTGCTGGCCATAATACATTCTGAATTAAGAATGGTATTAAGTTAACTTACTCTGGAGGGAATTTTGAAGGTTTACTTGGAGGAGTTGGGAGTGGCAAAGGGAAGAACTGAACTGGACGAGAGTAGTACGGGTAAATGCAAAAAAATCTTTATGTAAGGGTGCTAAAGTAAAGAATAGGAGGGACAGGGTAAAATGCTTTGTTTCGCTAACAGGTAAACCCAAGGATCTAATTGCTTGACTTCACATGTGTGACCACATATCGACTCACTCCATAAATTTTGACCTTTACATCCTTTCGTTAGTGCAACGGATTTGCTCTGATGTTTTGTTTTTTCGTCTATCAGCATCATTAAATATCATTGCAGATTCGCGCACTCTTCGAGCCTTGCAGTAGCTCGCTGGGACCACTCACTACTTGAGTAGGTGCATCCAGAGATGTGCCAGTTTTTTCTTTGTACGGCTTCTTCACGGGCTGGAAGAGGTAAGTTTGGGCGATTGATCTGCTGAGGGATTATTAGCGTTGACGACTTATTAGGAATTCACAGGGTGGGAAGTACCTTTAATGCCCTTTTAAGAGGTCTCGAAATGAAGGCGGCGAGCTAATAGTAATGTCTCTTCTAAATACATGCATCGCTACCATAGTGTCGATGCTATTGTTAATGTCATACGAATAACTGAGTAGGCTCCAAAATTTAGAGGAGTTCAAGGATATTTTGGCGATACCTTTTTTATACGCTTAGTCGGCGGTGAAGAGGAGAAGGAGTGGCATGTGCCACAATGACAATACTGAGCAGTGGACGAATTAATCTGTGCAGAGAGAGGAATTGTGACAAGAATTACTGGGTTACGGCATCTGCAAACGGTAAGTGGTAACTGCAGTAAGGGTACCGATGGCTTATTGTCTACACTAAAATGCACTTAAATCTGCCCAACTGTGCAACATCAAGAAAGCGGAATAAAGTGCACCACGATGCTACATTACTGTATTATACTTCGTTGGCTGCACATCCAAAAGCAGTTCAGCGCAGTATATTTTCCTTATTTGTATCGCATCAGATCAAAAGAGATGAGACGCGATCAAGAGTGGTGTTCTGAAGTAAAGAACAGGAGCCTTTAAGAGCCCCCGTAGGTGATGAATTGTGCCAAATTCTTCTAGGCTGTAATAAGATAAGATTCCAGCCATAAAAGAGAAGTAGGCCGATGTGTAATTTGTTTGGTTCTAATCATGAGGAGGGCATATTGACCCATCAAGTAGACATTTATGCAGTAATTTACTGTACAGCCGTTTTGCGTTTTTTAATGTTTACGGTGCTTGATGTTACCTATGTTGTAAAACAGGAATGAGATGACTGATTTCATCAAGGTGGCGAGTGATCATGAGAAGGGTAACATCAGGAGGCGTAATTGATTTGCTACTTTAAAAGTAACAGTAGACATCCTGAAATAACTCAAAAGTTTTAAAAAGCAACATCGTACTGGTGTCAATTAAAATTATTTCTACGGCAAAGCAATGCACTTAAAATAAGGGGAGAAACTACTAAGTACATAGGCACTCATGTAAAAAAAAAACAAGTAATTAGAATTCACACCACATAAAAAAGTAAAAGAATTACTTGGAGAATACACATATTGACATTGTCTCCATGAATCGAGGAGGGCCTACACCATAAAAGGTAGCAAGTGAGCCTATTTCAGGAGGAGAAATGCACCAGCGTCATTGAGTGAATAATGAGCCGTGGTGTCTTCAAAGGGGAGAAGATGGTGTAGGTAGAAGGGTTTGTTGCAGCCGAGTCCCTCTATTCCTCCTCCTCCCCTTATTAGCACTCGGTGTAGTCCAGTGTTGCGCAAGAAGACAACTGGCAAATGCAACAGCAGCAGACTTTAAATGTGGACAACCTGTGGTGTCGAGGCGTGCGACATGAATGAAGTAGAAAAACACGCGAAGGGTGACGTAGACTACCAAGCAGTGCACTAGTGTCGACGCAAACGCTTGCTATTGTGAGCAGTAACGAAGGCTTGCATTGCATCCTCTCAATAGGCTGCGATACTGATGCACGATATGCAGCTTGGTGCAAAGCACGAACACACACATTGGCACGATCACCATCATGAGACATCATTCATCGCACCAATCACGACGACAAAGTGACGGGTGGGTGTGGTCGGCTGAGAAAAGGACTGTACGTGATGCGTCGTGTGCATCATGATGACAGTGGTGTCGTCAGCCACCCTGTGGACGCCACCATTCACACCGTGACTGCTGACGTAATGTCTGTGTCTGAATCAAACAAGCTCTTTTACACTGTCACATGGTAGCATGTGTTTGTTCAAGTGTCTGAGAGGAAGGAGAGGTAGACATGGCAAGGAATAATGGGAGAGGGGAACATAACTGATGCGCAGATGCTTGCATCACTACTCAGCCTCGTCTCGAGGAGTGGACAGAGCAACTGCAGATCGGAGGATGCAATGCAACGCCACGTGCGTGTGCTAAAGTTGCGAGTGTGGACTACCACCGACTGAAGATGTGCGTAATTACACGGAAGTGGTTGAGTCCGGTCATTGGCTATCCCACGTGACTGTACAAACTCACCGAAGTCTGTGCACCAGGAGGTGGGAACCACACACCCGACATCCCTGTTCACCGTGGTGCATTGGACTGCAGAACCCACGAGAAGCCAGCTGCCATGTGTGTGTTGCATTCCTCTACGATCACTTGTGGGTAGTGGCAACCAGTGTGGTTCGTGCACAGCTACTTATGCACCATCCACCTCGACGGTTAGTCGCATGGAAAGATGCGACGCCTCCTTGCCAGACTACTTGCTCTGACGTCCTCACGACGAGACCTTTGTCCAATACGACAGTATGGAGTTCGTGTGCCATGTGAATCCACACCTTAGTTCTTCACTGTATAATAATAATAATAACAATGTTTTGGCCGTGACCCACTTGTTTGTTGGATTTGTAGCGGCCACTATTGGTGACTGTAGTCTGTCCCAGTGAATGAAGAAGACCTCATAATTGGTAAAGCATGCACTGTGAAGTTGTGTGATGGACAATGTTTGCCACTCTTACCAGAACTTCAGCTTCTTCGCAGTAATACATTTGGCAGATGTCTCAACCAACTCGTCTTTTCTAAGATTTCGCAAGTTGAAATGCAGTCGCTCATTTCACAGCCATTTCCTTCTCCAAACATCCTTTCTTATGAGATCCTCGCACGATGCGCCGCCTTAGCCATTCAGACGTGATCGGTGTCGTAGCACAAACACTCACAACACAACTATGCCAGTCATCGAATTTCCATGCATCACAGACGACACCTACTTACCACACCAACGAATTCCTCCAACAATGCTAATGATACTAACCTTATGTTCTGTGTAGAAATTGCATTGGAGGACAGGAGAGTGTGTCGTCAGCAGTTGGGGACTGAAACAAACAACTTTCGTCCACCTTCATGAAGGTAGGGTACTTTCACAGATTTGCTCAATTAGTTGTTGTATCAGTGCTGCTTGCCTCCACCAATGTGGATTCCATCCACATAGAAGAGCTGATAAAGGCATCGAGTGTTGCCTCCTCACGGTTACGGTAAGCAACTCCACAACAAACCTCTCCAGATGGATCACGGAGATTGTGAATTCAGTAGTCAGTCGCTTTCCTCCAGACCATCTGCCTAAGGCAGATGTGAAATGTGGACTACGATCTAAGAGGTTGTCACGGATTCTCGCATCCACAGCACGTGCGTCTCTCTAGTCATGCCAGCCTCTATCAATCAACACTAAAAGCAGACTAGCTGTCCTTTGAGGCGGGGCAAGGTAAGGTGGGGTGGGATGTAGGGTCCGCATTTCGCCGTCACCAATGCAACACCCGCAGACTTTTCCAAATACGGAATTGGTCGAACTCGGAAGCGATTGAGCCCATCAACACAGCGCGATCGCCAGATCGTGATCGTCTGAAGGAGATGCATCGGTGGGGTTCCTGTGCGCAGTCCTCCATCAATACCAACTAACACTGTAATCGCATTGGGGGTGGCGCTCAATGCCGATGGATCCATGAGGCACAAACACGCTTGTGCATTCTCAATGCTTGCACATGGTATTCATGCAGATGTTAAGCAAAGATGACTTGTAAAATGCGTTACTCGTAATGATTTCAGTGTGTTGGATATTGTAAGAAGGCTTTGCAAACACACCATTTCGCATCACATGCAAAAGAGGAGATGACTATAGGAACGGGTCTTTGTCACTAGTAATTGTCATAAAGTTAGAGGTCAAACAAATAAATGGAAGAGAGTTTACACGGCGCTGAAAACTAGGGTGGTTGAATTGACTCGACAGTGGAAATTGGGACCGTTTGTCCAAACACCGATCATCAGTATGCCCGTAGGGAGGCGCTAGCACACAGATCTCCTTAATCAAGTATAGTAGGGGTAATCTCTAGTAGGAAACCTTTTCAGGTGGTCCATGGCTAGTGTTGCCGGAGGCGGACGTCGACCTTTGCTACTACCCACAAGTGATCGTAGAGGAATGCAACACACACATGGCAGCTGGCTTCTCGTGGGTTCTGCAGTCCATTGCATCACGGTGAACAGGGGTGTCATGTGTGTGGTTCCCACCTCCTGGTGCACAGACTTCGGTGAGTTTGTACAGTCACGTGGAATAGCCAATGACCGGACCCACCCACTTCTGCGTAAGTACGGATATGACTAGTCGGTGGAAATCCACACTCGCAACTTTAGCACACGCACGTGGCGTTGCATTGCATCCTCCGATCTGCAGTCGCTCTGTCCACTCTTCGAGACGAGGCTAAGAAGTGATGCAAGCATCTGCGCATCAGTTATGTTCCCCTCTTCCATTATTCCTTGCCATGTCTACCTCTCCTTCCTCTCAGACACTTGAACAAACACATGCTACCATGTGACAGTGTAAAAGAGCTTGTTTGATTCAGACACAGACATTACGTCAGCAGTCACGGTGTGAATGGTGGCGTCCACAGGGTGGCTGACGACACCACTGTCATCATGATGCACACGACGCATCACGTACAGTCCTTTTCTCAGCCGACCACACCCACCCGTCACTTTGTCGTCGTGATTGGTGCGATGAATGATGTCTCATGATGGTGATCGTGCCAATGTGTGTGTTCGTGCTTTGCACCAAGCTGCATATCGTGCATCAGTATCGCAGCCTATTGAGAGGATGCAATGCAAGCCTTCGTTACTGCTCACAATAGCAAGTGTTTGCGTCAACACTAGTGCACTGCTTAGTGGTCTACGTCACCCTTCGCGTGTGTTCCTACTTCATTCATGTCACACACCTTGACACCACAGGTTGTCCACTTTTAATGTCTGCTGTTGTCGCATTTGCCAGTTGTCTTCTTGCGCAACACTGGAGCACACCGAGTGCCAAAAGGAGCAGGAGGAGGAGGAGGAGGAGGAGGAAGAAGAAGAAGAAGAGGAGGAGGTGTGACCTCTACGCACTGAAACATGGCAAAACCATTGTTTTCGGAAACCGAGCTTTTTGAAAAATGAGTTTTATGAAGCACCTCTAAGTCGCATTTTCATCTTACTTTTCCCCCATTTGCATATGGATCTTGTTTTTACTCCTGAATTTCATTAAATGTAAAATACTTTTGCGGAAACTTAATGCACAGTACGTGTATTAGATCGTGCGGATAAGACTAGGCTGCTAACCACTTCTCAAGTTGGTCCCTCACTGAGGATGCAAAGGTGGCTAAGGAGGCGGTCAGTAAGATTGCATCTAGCAGGTCAGGAGTATTTATGGCAAATCAGCGCTACTTCCATGGACTACGAATAATAAATGAAGCTAGAAAACTGCAATATTTCGGGTCCACGTGATTTGCTGTTTTCTTCCACGTGCCGGTTAATTCTGTCGTGAAACTTTATTGCAACTTCCTTATAAGTTGTTCACAAATGTGCATTGTAATACTTTGCTTGTTCGCACTGGAGGTTTCGGTGGCTTGGGTGGCCTCCGGGCCATGCCCGCAGCCCCATTTCCTCTGTCCATTGAATGTATGCATGGTCAGCCCCAGTAGTCTGCCTTCTTTTGCCTTCAAGCAAGCCTCGGGACGCTGGATACCTCAATTTAAGGCTCAATAGAAGAATCTAACTCTTCATCCTTCTCAATTCCCTGTTTCGTTTGCACACAAACATGTGGAATATGTGGAGGCAATGTGATTTCTTTGCCCAGTATTGTGTATTATCTGTCCATATTATTTAATTGTTCCCAATGCCACGAATTTAATCCTGTACGAAGCACCGAGCGTTCAATGCTGTTTGTGTATTTGATTGTGCTTAGCCACACCTTCTGCCCCATTGCGATTCACTCCTTGGCTTACTGCAAGCCATACTTCATAAGACTCTTTGCCTTCTGAGCAATGAACCTCCCATCTCATTTTTAACATTGCATTCTCTTACAATCCAACAGTTAAAACCAAAAGCATTCACCCAACGTACCAAATGCCGAGAATAACTTTAATTCACATACGAAATTGGATATGAAATGCAAAATAATGATATTGTTAATAGGAGGGCTTTGCAGACTGGCTGAAATGTTGAAAGAGGCGAGGTCACACTTGTTCGCCCTCGGGAGATTATTCGCAATATTGTCACGTGACACTGCGCCACCTTTCACGTTCTCGCGTTGAGATGGGTAGATTTGATGCAGGCCGGGAGGTCCTTTGTTCTTCCCCTGATGACACTTCGACTTTTAAAGCAAAACAACTCCAATTCCTAAGTAGTCTGCAGCAAAATTTAAGGGGCTAGCATCCCATGAAGCGTCTGCAGACTTCCTTGAAGACAAAAGGAGGCATAATACTACGGCAGAGTGTACCTATATTCAGCAATTAGAGGGAACGGGGCTGCTGGCATGACCACCTAAGTGACCGAAACCGGCAGTTAGAACAAACAAAGTACTGTATAGCTCCTATCTTCTTTCCAGCGTCGTTCCAGACGATCCCTTGGTAAACCTCCCGCGTCAGCCATCACAACGTAATCGGTGCTGGAGCAAACACCCATGAGCTAGCCGTGCCAGTCATCGCAGTTCGGTTTGACCACCACGCCACAGATCTTCCTTGGCAGTTCGACTGGACTTGGAATTTAGTTCAGTTTGGAAACTAAATTTAGAGTAACAGGTTCTGCCGAGCATCAGCGTGTCTATAGAGAGACGTTAGAACACCGGTCTCCTAAAAATCTCCTCATCGAAACGTTTTCAGGAGGTGTACAGCTAGTGTCGCTTTAGCTGTCAATAGCTTTTTTGCAGAAACGGGGATAAAGTAGAGGCCGAAGACGGACGTCGATAGCCCAGCCGTTATGTTATGGGATGTCAGAGATTTTCCCATCCGTGGCATATGCATTTCTTTTGCACCACCAGTTTGTTGCAAGCGATATAAATCAGACCAGGAATCCTATAAAGTCGGGTTTGCTTTCCGTTGCCACTAATGCAGCGTGTCGAGACTTTTTTGAGGGCGAAGGAAGGCGTAATACCAGGACAGGATATACACCTTCACTAAACAGAGGAAATGGGGCTGCTGACATGGCCTGACGGGCAATCCAGGCGGCTAGGGCAATATGGCCACCCAAATGACCGAAAACGAAACCAGCAGTAGGAACAACCAAAGCATTACATCCCATTTCAATTTACCCAGCATCCGGCAGCTAACAAATAGGCCATCTAGGTGTGAAATCCAAAAGTACTAGACTAGATATAGGGAGAATCAAAGTTTACTTGAGTTGCCGTTATTTAGGTACGTTCAACTAAAGTTTTTCGTAATAGAAATAAGGATAAATACAAATGGGCGGCACCGAAACATTTGACCACAATTGAGTCAATATACGCAAATTCCCAGTTAACTTGAAAGCAGTTTGTGCTCATTCCCTGTTAAAACAATGTTTGTTTTGCATTCCTTGCATCTCAACTCCCAAAACTGTGGCAGAAATACGAATTTTAATAAATGAAAAGGTTCATTAATATCGAAGTAGTCCAATCAACTAAGCATCGAGAAATCGCATTGTTAATTCAAAAGTCAAATGTGAAGACTTGCTAATGACATCCACGACCTTTTCACCATCTCTGTGTCCACCAAAGTATTTTTCAGCGCAAGCATTTATTCACTCATTTCTTGTAATTTTTTGTGAGTTTCGTTGTAATCCTATGTTTGTTTGACCTACCGGTTTCGGTGAGGGTGACAGATGTGGCCGCATTGCCCTAGCTGCGTAGGCTGGCCTTCGGGCCATGCCAGCAACTTATTTCCCTCTGTCCGTTGAATATGTATGTATTTCACTCTAGCATTCTGCCTTCCTTTGCCTTTGAGGGAGCCTCGGGACGCTACATTGGTGACAGCGGAAAGTGGACCCGACTCTATAGGGTTTCTATCCTGATCTCTACCGCCTGTGGCACATCGCAGCGGTGCGAAAGAAGTGCATGTGCTATGGATGGGCCAAGAATGACGTCCGCCTCCGGCATCCACCCCATCTCCGTGTTCTACAAGGAAGCTATTAACAACTGAAGCGACACTAGCCATGGACCACCAGGAAAGGGTTCCTTCCGGAGATTACCCTTAATATACTTGCTTAAGGAGATCGACGTGCTAACGTCCCCCACGGACATACTGATGGCCGGCAGGACCTCTTATTCTGAATTTTGTTCCTAAGCCAAACGAAACTCGAAGTCCAATGCACTGCCAAGAGGGATCAATGACGTTGGTGCCAAGCACCGCCTCAATCGCGCCGAATGTCGGCGACCGGCGACCGTTGTAGCGCTGACGACGTTGTGATGGCTGACACGGGAGGTGTATCAAGGGTCGTGTGGGGGACGACGCTCGAAAGAGGAGGGTGGCAATGTAGTACTTTGTTTGTTCAAACTATCGGTTTCGGTTAGGATCACAAAGGTGCCCTAGCTGCGAAGGCTGGCCTCTGGCCCATGCCAGCAGCTTATTTCCCTCTGTCCGTTGAATATATATGTTCTACTCTAGCATTCTGCCTTCTTTTACCTTCAAGGGAACCTTGAGACGCTACATTCGTAACTTAAGCATCTACCTAATAAGCAAATTCTATTTGATGTAAAGCTGGAACAAATCGTCCCGATTTCAGGTTCAAAATAAATGCAAGTAAATACGCAATGCGCTAAAATGACGGTGAGATTAACTTTCAAATGTTATGGTCGCCTCCTGTAGTAGTCGGTGGCCTTTTGGCAATCGTATCGCACCATTGCGAAACCTCATCCCGTTCTGCTTTTGCGTTAGGATGGGTCGAGGCGAAGTATTTTACTGTGAGTCAGAGTTTGCGCTCGTCCAAGCATGCATAAAATCTAAACTTTCCTGATTCTGGATTCTGAAGTCCTAATTTGGAAATGATAAGCTTCATTATAGAAGTTAAAAATTTACGCCGTCGCTAGCAATCGCCTCGTATTGCGCTTTCAACGCCAATTTTGCATCCCGTTTCTTTGTTCTAGTTTCTCCTGCAGACCATTTTTACACTCCAAATGCCTTTCCACACTGCCTAGGCATTAGACCACCTTGAATGAACTGTCGTAGCAATAAATGTAGTGACGTAGAGCCAATCTTTATTTTTACTTTCGGATATGCGACAAGTTTGTCGACGATCTGGCTGTTATCCAAAACGAACTTAATTTTCCAGACAAATAAACTCTTTTGTTTTTGTTTTGTGAAAACTAAGTGACATTAAAATGTGGACAAAGTGCACAATAAATAATCATTTTTCTGCAAGTTTATTGTTGCCGTCTCACTGAAGTCGAGAAAACAAATGTTTCCCTTCACAGGGAAGGGCGAAACCTTCAAGTTGTTCAGCATCATTTTTGACTGTACATTTGGTATGCGCCTCTATTTTTCTCAAAGCGTGTTGCTTTCATTCCGCTCCCTCTTCCTGCCCCCTCTCATGCAATCTCAATTAACAATTGCATTCCTTTCCCTTCGGTGGTTTTCCAGTGTATTGATGTCGTCATGCGGTCATTTTATTGTGTTGCCTGGTCTCTGCCACGCCACTTCTACTAAGAACTTCAAAGAAACTAGGTCGCTCCAATAATTGACGCATTTTGCTGCAACTAAGGTCAACAATTTCGTGCATTCAAAACTGTGGTATGGTTAATATCCTCACGGTTATTTGGAGTGTTTGTCACATTTTACCAAAATTGAACATTAAAATCGTGCATTTCAGCACTGACGAATAGCAATGCAGGAGCTATTTAGTAAACAACGCAACATAACGTGTGGCATAATTTAACCTCCGGAAATAAGTTGTCGCACACCGTCACCGTGCGATTGAGGTGGTCTCAGCATTTTAACTTTACATGCTTCTCAAAAGAAGTGCCTAAATTTAGAGAATGGCCATTGCGAAAGAAGAAGGGAGCAATCATTCATCCACAGCTTCTGGTGTAGCGCCCCGAGGATCCCTCGAAGGCAAAATACCAGGGCAGAAAATATGCATTCAACGGACAGAGGGAGGTAAGCTGCTGCCCGGAGACCAGCCTACGCAGCTAGAGCAATATGGCCACCTCTGTGACCTTGGCCGAAACCGGTAGTACAAACAAACAAAGTACTACACCTGGGTGCTGTCACACGCACCTGTGACTGACATCGTTCAGCTGTCCCGCGTCCACTTATCACTTGCTCAATTACTCATCTATTGAGAGATTAAACCTTAGATCCTTTTTTAAAAACAACATGTTCGGATCGCATTAAGTTGAGCCGATGCTTGCACTCGCATTAATTCTCCAAAGCACTAAAAACACCCAGTCAGATGCTTGAAATTTCGCTGGTGTTGATAAACACTAACGAATGTGCTTCATGTTGTGTGCCGGATTGCAGGAGCACTGCTGGCTCCCAAAAGGCATCAATTTTAATGAAATATAAAGTGCCTTTTTAGTTCTCGTATTTGAACTTTGTTACAACTGGAACTATAACTGACAACAGTCTCCTGGTGAATAAACTTAAGGCAATTAAACTTTTTTTGTGAGCTTAATTTGGCTTGTATAAATCCACGTTTTCCTGCATAAAGAAAGTTATTTTTATAAGTTTAGTGCGCAGAAGTGCTCTTGGTAAAGCTCACTTTAACTACACAGCAAAACTAGCAAACAGGATAGGCATCTTTGGTTACTTTGAGGATCGGCTTCATCAGCGTTCCTCCCTCACCCCCAGTAGCTACGTGTTCAGAAAGTAAACCATTTTGTTAAGCTAGCATTGTTGTTGTTTTCGTGGCTGTCACATTCAATTGATGCTCTGTTCTATATGATTGGTGCGTGTTAGCCTGCTGAAGCAGCCTGTCACAGTCAATCATGGGGGAATCAGGAGAACTGTCTAGTTGCTCTTAGCTATTTCCGAGTCAACTTCTTGGCTTTGATATAATTTCCTTTGTCTTAGCACAGTTCGAAACCCTCAACATCATTATTCTAAACTCAACGAACTCAATGTTTCCTATTTACTTGGACGCCCTCAGTCAATAACAAAGTATTTTATGAATAACCTTGTAGAGTCGGGTACTGGATGAACGCCAATAGATAAGCATTTTGAATAAATTTTGTCTTTTTTATTAAAAACATCAAAAATCATCTTTAAGTCATTTCGATAGGACTAAAACCACCGTGTTATAGGAAGCCTTCCTTCGACGTGTGGACGAATTGCTAGGAAATTTTCCTTACCAATGGGAACACTTGAGTTATTTTGGCTATCACCAACACTTCTGTATCACAAATAGGGCTAAAGAATCACAAAGTGACGACATTAAAAGAACGGATTGCATTTTAAATGTCATCATAGGTACTGTTGTGCAATTGAAGGCAAAAGAAGGCAGGCGGAAGGAAATGAGCTGCCGGTGTGGCCCGAAGGCCAGCCCACGTGGCTAGGGCCATGTGGCCACTTCTGTGTCACCCTGACCGAAGCCGGGAGTCCAAACAAACAAAGTATTACAGCAATGCTTATGTTCTTTAAATTTGATTTGTAGGTCAGAGGCGTTAGGAGAATGTTAATCTGGTCGTGGGCCAACGTGGTCGCTCCGCAGAGCCCGAGACGCCGTCGTCCTAGCTAAGTCGACCCAGTTACCCCATATCCTCCCTCTGCTTATAATAAAAATGTCTAGGAACACCAGCCTTCTCTTCTGGTAAAGGTGGAAGAAGGAAGAGCCGTCTACAATAGACTAGTTTCATTTTCTAGTAAGCCTTTAAAAGTCAGTGGCGCTGTCAATGCTGATGCAATAAGACCAACGTGATTCATTTCACCCAAAAATTGTTGCTTCCTGCTATACGAAAGTATTAGTGAGGGATTTCCCAAGTTCTACTAAAATTAGGCTAGGACAACTTTTTGCTGAGAAATTGAAATATGATAATTTATTCCCGCACACATGAATGGTTATCAATGCTTCCTTCAAAGCGGAAAGATTATGCCATTCGGTCCCACCGTAAGCGAAAATTCTTGCCTAAATAATTCGCTATTTTAAAGTCCTCTTATTAATGCAAATAGTTTTGTTGGAACTAGACAATTTTAACCCTAAACCTCATTTCAGAAAGGTGGAAGAATACTACCTAATCCGTCTTCATAATGAAAAGTTTGAAATGCACCCACAAATCATGCCACTAGAGAGTTGGATTGTAGATTCGTTGCAATGCATCCTTTACACAACTTTAACCGATGCACTATGCTGCCAATTTTATGTACACAAAGAAAGTGTTGAAAGTTTTTCATTTTTTTAGGTGGTGGGAAAAGGAAAACAAATCATAAAAAAGAAATTGGACTTCCTGGGCATCCTAGTAAAAAGAGAAAATAGTGAAGATGGAGTAGTCCATATACTTGCTCAGGAGACAGCAGTGATGATGGGTCTGCCCTCTAATATGCTCGAAGTTCGGTTGAACTGTAAAGCGGAATGCAGGTGAATTTAATTTTATGAGCTCAAACAGTGCATGTGTATCTTCAAGTAGGTGGTGACTGTGTTTGTGACGGCGCTAGCGGTGGCGCCAGAGGAGCCCTGTCTGGGGCGCGAGCATGGCGATTCCCTTGAATAATTTAACATCCTAATTTCCCCTATTAACCTGTCCCTTGTTTGTCTGAAAAACATACGCATATGGAACACTGACAACAACGGACAAGTCTGGAACAATAATAAAAGGCTGCATTAGGAGGACAAATTTATGAATATTTCACGAATAATGGATTCTCTCGTCCCCATAAACATTCGTTCTTATACTTATCACGTGATTCGTTCCAATTAGTCAAAAGTCTACGAAACGAATCACTTACTTTAAGAGCAACTAATATTCCCACTGAAAATAGGTAAAAATCATTCACGATGTAGACCACGTCATTGTCAAAACTATTTTTTATACAAGTTTGCATTTTAAGTGACAAATAATCATCCGGAAGAAGTGGAATCACTACCACCACAACCTGTTTCCTACGGTACTCCTTAATTGGTGAACTTTTATTCTATTCAAAAACTGAATGTTTTTAAACTAAAATTGCTATTTTGCATTTACTTTCTTCTAATTTACCCAGTTCTATGTGATTCATTTGTTATTAGCAAGATACGAAAAGAAGGTAGCGAAAAAAACGGTCTGCTTGTTGGTTTACTTAGCCCCTTACCTGATTTATGAAACAAGCAATTTATATAACCTCCCAAGGAGTATTACGCAAAAGGGATCCAATAGAAATGCAACACGCATTGGCCTAGAACACACACGAGCCAATGGGAGCATCGTGCGACAGTAAGCGCTTCAATGTTAGTGGGAGGCTACGTACAAGTCTACAAGAATGGCTAATCACCACTTGCTGAGTGCTATGGGGAGCGGGCAAGTTGCAGGAATCGAACTAGGAAGTATGCGGATGCATCCACCTCTCCCACCACCACCGCCATTCTTAGCAGTGCTGAACTACGCGACTACTACCAAAACTTCAACATTGATGTCTCCACAACCAGTACCACAATTAACGGCGCAAAGCCCTTTAAATGGACCATCTGGTAAGTAGAAAGTGGGGCATCGACAAAGGCGTCTTAAACATGCATGTGAGCAAATTGCCACAATTTGGTCGCTTTAAAGGTCGATTGGCTCCAGTACATGTGTAAACATGGACGCTTTGTTGTCGTCAACGCTTATTCTCTTTCTACCTACATTCATTTATTCTACAGCAAAGAAAGCTTCCTTTTTCAAATCTTACGGTGACAGGATTGATCCACTTAATTTTGATCATTGGTTCCAGGCAAATTGATGCATCAAGCTTGGCCATCAGCAATTTTCCTTCCAATAAGGAAATAGACAAGGTGTTTGACTTACCATTGATTAAGCAATGATTAGCAGTGTGGGTCAGTAGTGATAGGAATTCTGTCATCTACTGTTTCTCCCTTTTAGCCTGATTAACTTTCAAGTATTTTGCATGAGTAGAGCTGAGCCATCAACCAGCCTCTTCCCCCTCTCCCCTTAGCTTCTGCCTGCCCCCTGCCTATCACCCCCATCCCCTGCACACACACACACACACACACACACATGCGCACACACTCGAATTCCGTTCTTCATTCCTTTATTTCCCTTCTCTTAACCTGTTGTGTATGAATTAATCAAGTTAAGTGGCTGGAGAGAGTACTAAACCATTTGCTAAATTGAGTTTATTTGAAAGTCGCGGTTGCTGGCGCTAATTAAGCTGATTGCACCCTTGCACACTGATAGTTTGAATGCAGTTAGTGTTAGCACGCTCCAACTCCAGAGTTAATGTGGCCCACACATTGTTCACCCCAATGCTTATGTGTAATTTGCTTCTGGTGGACAATACTCCTGTGTGCCATTGTTCATGTGCTTGCACTATCATTTTAGCACTCACTTGTGAACTGTCAAGAGACTCTCAACCCAATTGATTGAGTATTACCATTTTAGCACCAATCTGTAGCAGGTGTTCAGAGCAGGTGCATGAAAAAACCCTTCTCCTAGTGTTGGACCAGTACTGGCATGCAAAGTGCCTCTATTGTCCCGACTGTGGCGTCTCTCTCGTGAATAAATGTTTCTATCGGGATGGTGAAGTCTATTGTCGTGGCGATTTTTTTAGGTAAGTATGTTATGCTTTAAACGCGGAATTGGGCGAGTTTGGGGTTCGTCCCATGAACCAGCAATTAGTGTGCTGTATATGGGCATTCAAGAAAAAAGGCGAGACTGAGATCTTCGGTGACATTTGAGACAGTAACCACCAGCTTACTTTTTTCGACTCCACAACAGTCTGGTGTATTTATATTATCTGTATTATTCTTCTTCAAAATCGGTTATGCTACTGACCATTTGATGCTATCAATCCCTTTCTTCAAACTCAAACTCCTCCACTGCGTTGACGTTTGCCAGTGTTTTATTTTTCCACATCTTGGTAACTACACACGATTTCAGCGTTTCTGGTGGGATTTTAATAAACCTAAGCGTAATGGTGACCATTCCGAATTCACTTCTTCTGATTGCATGGAAAATATTCGGAAAGCCCATCAAATACGAATACCTTCAATAGCGAGGAACCCTTGGAGTGGACTCAAACTTTAGACTGACTTCTTACAGAGGAAATCCACCAGACAATTAGAAATATGACGTTAATTTTGAATTTTAATTACATTTTTATTAAATTTAGCTGAAAAGAACTTGATGATGGGGCTCTCTAAGTGATGCACAGTTCAGCGTTTACTTGTTTGTTGGGCGAACGTTGGCACTTCCCTGTCCACAGTGGGTCGGTCAAATAAGCCCTTTCTAACAAACCAAAAATCAAGGGAGATAAACGAGTGGGTAAAGCTTATTGCCCAAAGGTGATCACTGAATAGAACCAAAAGAAATGAGCCGTTGACATCGTTCTCTCCTCAACTGTTCCCATTCCTGTTGACTTGGGTTTCGGAAGACGCAAATTCCATTCAGTGTTGTTTTTTGTTTGCACGCCACGAGGGCGATCATCCGAGAGGCTTGAGTAGGCTATACTTGTTCGCCGTGCCCCCTTCCTCCCGCCTTCTCTCTCTCTCTCTCTCCCTCTCTCTTGGGATAATGGCAAGTCCATAAAGTCGGGGATATAGCCCTAGCAACTGCCTGAGTGCGGTATGCGCGCAGACTCCACTAATGACAGATGCAGACGAGGGGAGTTGGATCTGGCACATCCATACCCACACATCTCCACACTTGCACTCCTGCATATACAAATGGAACTAATGAACTTTGAGGGAGTGTCTAAGTAGGAGCGAGAGTGAGTCCGTGAGTAGGCAACCTTGTAACTGAGGTTCCCGTTTCGTATTAATGACTGCTGTCGCATTCCAGACTTTCCTTCAAAACCTTGACACAATCTGCTAATGCGCTAATGTCTATTTTAAAACAAGCTTCTGATTTTTGAGTCCCAGATGTTTGTTATAGATAGTTTTGCAGCGACCTGCATGATGTTTTATCCATCCTGGTCCAATACTTGACAGATTTGATTTAAGTAGGTCGTTTGTGATAATCTGCTTTAGGCTTGGTTATTTCAGTAAGTTCCGACTAATCTGTTATTCAGAGGCGAAACCACTGAGATGGGGATAACTTATATTACCAGGTGGATATGCAAATCATCGCCAAACATGTCTTTAGAGGTTTCAATTCGCTCCTGTTGGGGCAAGATAAGCGAATTTCGTTAGAACAATCAGGTTTATTAAGCAAAAACTGTGGAATTTTTCTGCATAGCTATGGTAATCATGCGCTGTGTCTTGTCTGAAAGGCTTTATTTAGTGTTAACCTCGTGACTTACTTTCCACCCTCCTCAGTAGGAGGCGCCAAAACTGTGCAGAGTCTTCCATTTTCCCTGAAAATGAATTGGCTTGCGTCGTCATTGTACACAGCCACATACTTTTGTGGACACTACGGCCGAACTGCATATCTTTAGCCTACTGCTGTTTCCTATGGGATCTACTTACTACATGACTTGCCTTCACTTTTCGCAGTTGCAGCCGAATGGGAATACGGAGCCCTCCGCTCTAGCCCTACACGTATTAGGACGGTTTCTAGAATTCTCACTTAATTCATATGCAGTTCTACAGGAGTCAGCCTTGTAAGAACGAGATTGTACTCCTGACATGCTTCTGTCGTAGACAAAGCTTCCGAAAGAACGTCCTGAAATACAGCTAAAGCATGACATTTTCTTTTCAGGAGATGCTCAATTTCTTGCTTGCCTACTGACACCATCACCTTTTAGACGCTTTGGAACAAAGTGTGCGAGTTGTGACGAGGGTATTCCACCGAATGAGATGGTTCGCAAAGCTCACGACAATGTCTATCATCTCGAATGCTTCGTATGCCACGTCTGTGCAAGATCCCTCAACACCGGTGATGAGTTCTACCTTCTGGCTGATCGTCGACTCATGTGCAAAGCTGATTTTACCATGATAAAGGCCCAGGGTGAGTTTTGCCTCTTCCTCTAGAAAGGAGTTGCCCCTTTTCACAGCACAGAAGTACAATAGTATTATTCTCAATATATGTGGGAGGATTTACCGTCCAGATGAGGGTTGCGATTGCCCGCTGTTCTGCAGCAGACATAGATTCTACCAAATAGTGAAATAAAGCACTGGCATTTAAGAGTGCGGACAAGTGGGGATCATTTCCTTATTACTTGTTTTATTTCTCAAGGCGAAACTAGAAATGTTATTATGAATATGCACTACAGAGTTGGCAGTCTTTTAGCCAAATAACTCTTTTGGTTAAAAACCCAAAGGCGGTACATTAACACCTGTTGCATCACGGTGAAATTCCGTTCGTTTGGCGTCTAGCTTCTTCTATTGGTGGTGCTAAGTAGGTGGTACTGCATGATTACGATTATGGCTAATCAGTTACTGCATTTTCGTAGGACAATGAACACCAGGACTGGTGTTATGACCATTAATCGAGGTGTGCACAGTAATTTGAATGCAAAAGTAGTGTGTGGCTTTTTTTTTTCCTTCGACATCTCAAGAGGTCGAATTGGAGAATGTAAACAAACGCCCACGAACAACAATAAATGCAAAGCAGTTGGAAGCTCTCAAGAAGGCCTACGCGGAGGGAGCCAAGCCCTCAAGGCATGTGCGGGAGCAGTTGAGTGCTGAGACGGGTCTCGATATGCGAGTGGTCCAGGTGTGGTTCCAAAACAGAAGGTCAGTTAAAAGCCCCTATTGGACAAGGAAAGTTGATTTGATCCACCTTGGTTTATTCAACCAACCAGAGTTAAATCACCAAAGATTTTCTCGCGTAAGGAAAGAAGTAACCTAGTGTTTAAATGAATTCAGGTTGACGCGAGTCGTTCCCTTACTTTGTCTTGAATGATCTGCAAATGCTTCTGACGGAAAGAAAATCTTTGGTACATGTAGCGTCCCGAGGCTCCCTCGAAGGCAAAAGAAGGCAGAATGCTAGAGTAGAATATATACATATTCAACGGGCAGAGGGAAATAAGCTGCTGGCATGGCCCAGAGGCCAGCTTACGCAGCTAGGGCAATAGGGCCACCTCTGTGACCCTGACCGAAACCGGTAGTTCAAACAAACAAAGTACTGCAGTACACTCGGTGAAAAGGAGAGTATTTTATTTTTAAGGATCTTTAACTGTGTTATTGGACGGTGTTTGCCCTTGTCTGTGTTGATTGGGACCACGTGATTTACATGACAGCCCGTCGCTTCCACACCTTTGCATTTAGCTGATCGCAGTGACCTTCCTACTGCCATGAGTCATTTAAGTGTTTCATTTGCAGAATTCTTTTACACTGCATAAGCTGACTGAGAAACCTCCGGTAACCATTTATTTTTACTTGCATGACTCGATCTTATAGCACATGAGAACTCGAAGGCAACATTCATGATGGCTACTTTCCTTCTAATGCTCTCCTGTCAAATGTAAGCACAGTTGGTTCAGTTTATCTACCATGGCGCATTCTTATTGATGGTTTCTCTAAGACACACTCGACATTGATTCTTGGAAGGCAATTTTAAGCATGTTTTGACATTTCTCACTCCATGTTGTGACAGAACCAAGTTCCTCCCTCAGTCTGCAATAACAATGGCATCCTAAGCGTCGGTGCGTGCGTAGGCCGAATGCTTAGCCTCTTGCGAGATGAGTTATACCTACCAGTGGATGTAGAATCGGTGATGAAATATTCAAGAGATGTGGCATTGTTACTCCGGGAGGGAATGTGGTATGGTACTCAATAGCCGTCTCTTTCTTTACTTCCCACTAATAATTAGCGAATTAGCGACTCATCATTTTCGGGAAGTAGGTACGCACATTAAGATTCCTGTTTGATAAGGAACTACAACTTTTCATTGATGTTCACTGAGAAAAATGACTGACGGGAGAGCTTTTCTTCTAGATTTCCAGTAATAAGCTTTTTTTTATCTCATCAAAAGCTTTACTGTTGCTCTGCCCTGTGAACCGATCGGAAGCCCGGCTGAGTGCTCCAACTCGAGGGATAAAATTTGCCCAAAGTTACTTTATTAATTTTTATTAAAAATAAGACTTTAGTGTCTTTTCAAATGGAGGCTTTGTGAAATTGCTTTATTGGTGCAGTAGTCTCGAGCTTCTCGATGGCTAAACTGTTTCCTGGTCTATTCTCTAGCATAAAACCCAATCCCTTGTGTGTCGTAGGGGGATTTAATTAACCTCTTTACCCCATCGTTCCTCCCTCAGCCTGACCACTTCCCTTCTGCCTATGAATATTTTATTTACCTAGTCTAATTAAAACGGCAATGCTCTCTCCTTCTCTTCCTCTCTCTTGCCGATTCCAAAATTCATTCTGTTGTCAAATGCACTCGTAAGTTTGCATCTGCAGAAGAAATCGAGGAAAACATTAGGTAGGTAGGAGAATCATTTTATTATTTTTGATATTGTTGCTTCTTGTAAATAAAGTGTGTGATCCTACGGAGTTGAAATGGCTAGCAGGAGTTACCTTTTTATAACAACTGTTTGTAATTCTTTAAGGGCCAAAGAAAAACGCCTACGAAGAGATGCTTCGCGTCAGACTAGTTGGCGGAATGAAGGGGATCTTAAGCTACCCCATGGAGATGACATCGAGGATGATGAACTGGACGAGGAGAACGAGAATGAGTCTCCTTTTATTTCAAAGACGAAGGCATTGTCCTTGCACGCACACTCTCAGCCCCACGAAACATCCATCCTGGCGACCACCGACAGCGTTGACAGCGGGACCGAGAGTGAAGGCGAACTCTCCAACTCATCTACTTCACATGGTGAAACGATGTTTTTTTGATGCTTTTAAAATGAAAAGCATATTGGTATCCTCATGCCATCATAATTGCATTTAGGCCAACAACCGGAGGTAGCTGACCTCACCTCGTATCAGCATTCGCAAGCATTCCGAAATCCCATGATCAGTTGGATTACGCATCCCACGGGAATAGGCTGCCAAGAGGCATTTTCGAGGCCTCCACCCTGCCAATTCCCACATCCCCACGTTCCCAAGTCGCAGGTGTTCCGTTGATGACATTGACGTCGATTCGTCAATTCAAAGTCAACGTTTTTGATCAAGTTCATTCAATTGGTGTCTCAAGAAGTTTAATTCAGTCAAGTGATGTTTCATCTAAGGGATTTGTGGAAATATCCAGGCGTAGAATAGGGCATATTTCTCGAACTATTAGTTATTAGAGAGGGGTAGATTTTATTAAGCTAGGTTTAGCTTCCCGGGACTTCCTTGAAGGCAAGCTAAGGCATAATACTAGGGCAGAATATGTATATTTAATAAACAGAGGGGATGAAACTGCAGAGGTGCGGTTAGTGAAAGAAAAGTGTCATATTAACAAATAAAGCAAACTGGAGTAATTTATCACTGGCAATTGACTGAATTCGTCAAAACCATGCACAGCGGAGCCCTACCAGCTAGGACTTCGGCATATGCGATGAAAACCTCGGCTGACTCATGTGGTTATACTACTGACGTCGGATAAGCAAGTAATATAACGCTTACTATCATGATAAGTCAGGTCAGTGACTTTACTTGGCTGAGGTCTCTAAAACACTTGTGCTAAGTTGAATAAAAAATAAAATGCGCTACAATTTCACTTTTATCACTCAAATCTACCAAAAACGAAGTTATAAGCAAATTTGAACCACAAATGATATGCCGCTAAAAGCGGAAGAGTGTCTTTAAAGACTAATCAAAATCTTTAGCAAATAAAAGTTGCGGAGTATAAATCTAAAATAATCGTGTAATACTTTGCCTGTTAGAACTGCCGATTTCTGTCAAGGTCACAGAGGTGGCCATATTGCCCTATCTGCGTGGGCTGGCCTCTAAGCCATGCCAGCAGCCTTTTCCCCCCTGTCCGGTGAATATATGTATTCTACTTTAGCATTCTGCCTTCTTCTGCTTTCGAGGAAGCCTCGGGACGCTACAATCGAGTCGCTTGTTACAGCATATAACCTTAAAATCATAAGTGAACACCGACAGTGATTTGAATGCTGTAGTGTTAAAAATTTTTCTGAATAGATGTTTTGGTGATACGTAGAGACTGGATTACCTTCATGGCTTGTAAGAATTCGCCGTTTATGGGGAGTGAAGGCAAGTTTGTGCCCCGACAAAAGTCGCAGTGTTTTTGAGATATCACTACGCGAGTTGTTTTCCTCTGACCAGGTGGATGTATTGCAACAGAATTCAAAATCAAAGTTCAAGGTCCCAAAAAATTTTGACGTAGAGAAAACGATGCTTTGTGACCAAAAATGTATGACTGGTTAATGAGCATTTATAAATTCGAAGGGTGATTCACCTTATCAAACACTATTTCAGAAGACTGCCCATACGAAAAAGGTAACAATAGGGCCGTTTTGTCTAATTCAAAAATCATTTGAGGGTGTAAAGATAAGCAATTTTATTTGTGATTGATAACTTTTGCAAGAGGGAATTGTTTAAAGTACTCACCACGGATACTGGCAAATTCCAAAGTATCGCCTTGATGATGTGAGTTGCTGCTTCAATCTGGCTCTCTCTAGATGTCATTAAAAGATGCATTGGAGCTTGCAATGTAAGCTATGCAATTTTGAGCCGTATGTTTGCGACAACTTATAAGTTGTACGCTTACCCAAAATATTTTGTATTTTAGGCTTGTTTGGGGTTTCCTTTTCCTTCTTTTTGGTCATTTTCGATTATACCGGCAGGTTAATTCCGTGTACGCTGACGTACACTATCAAAAGACTAATTCTCTCCAACCTCCAACTGTGTATGATACGAATGTTACTTGGGACTACCTGGTTTTGACTCAATCCTGGCCGCCTGGGTATTGCCAGTTTATCAAGGTAATAATATATTTAATGCCATAATGCTAATTCCTGAATCTATTGTCTTCATTTGCGTCACAGATTTTCCAAATATTTGTGCATTTCATTAGGTATATAAGTTCTTTGTACGGGTTTTTTGCTCTTTATACATGAAACAACTTCTGACCTTTTTAACTAAATAAGAGGATCGTTTTCTATCCTTTTGGTTTTCAGTGAAATCCCTACAAATTTCGCGAATATGATGGAATCAACTCTGAATTTCCATCTGAATTATGATGTATTGAACTACGTGGTGTCCCGATCCCCCTATCCACGGTGTTTTTATTTTTTCTTAAATTCATATCCTAACTAGAACGAGACCCGAGTAAAATTATATTTTTGGAGTATTTTCCAGTAAGGATATTAATTTTCCTTCTGCTGAGCTTCCTCGTTTGTTGTTCCAGTGCTCCTATCCTCGCGTTACTAATGGATTTAATATCCACGGATTATGGTGCGTTTATTACCTTGTTTAGCTCTACTGTTTGTCCTTGAGGTTGTCCTTACTTTTTTTTCCACTTTCAGGGCAGAACTGTGGCCGAATACGGAGATAAACAAATGCGGTGATGGTCCGAAGTATGATAACAATTCCATTAAGGCACGTCAGTTATTATTTCTGCAGAGTATTTCCGATGAAGCTACTTATGTGAAATGAAGTGGTAGCAGAACAATGCTCGTCTCTTTCAGTGATCGAAACATGACATTGGTTAAATTCAGACTGTTCACAAATAAATACCTTTGAGACGATTCATGACTCGCCGTTAAACATCATCCTCCTTTTCAAGGACATCTTTGGGGAGCTGCAGTGGGAGTGGGCAGACGAGAAGAGCTTCAATCGTCCATGGAAGTTTTGGTGAGTGTTGTCAGAGGATTGGATTTGGTGTCTATGCTCTGATAGCAGAACTTATTGCGCCCATTAGCCGCTTCATTCCTTAATGTTAATAATATCGGTTGCATTGGAGCCTTACGTTCTTCACACTAGTAGGAAATTTATCTAATTTTGTCCACGGTAATTCCTTTGAAATGTGCTTTGATTTTTTGTCTTCATTGGCAAACTAGTGTCTTCAATGTGGAAGAAAAAATTCATATCATGTAGGTCAGATGAATACTAGCTTTAAGATGTCTTACTGAATCAATGCAGATAAAATTACTAACAAGCATTGCTGCCAAAGGTCTAGCATTAAACTTTTCTCCAGCTGCGGTTCATATGAACGGTAATTCGATTCATCCTTTGATGTATTAATGCGAAATTGCACTTTTGCCACTTAATGCTGATACATGGTCCTGTGACAGCAAATAGAATCGTTTTTCTTCATTTTTCAATCGAATTCATTGACATGCAAGGTCATGCCTGGCTTACATGTTAATATGCTGTTAAATGCATGTTTACACTTCCCTGTTTTGAGCATATTGATGGCGTTGACAAAAGTGACTCTCACCTTGCCGAGTATTACCAGGATTTATCGCTTAGCATGCTTATGGCTTTCTTAAGCGAGGGAACTGCAAGTTTGCGTGCTTTGTACGCTCGTTTATGTTTTTACGGCTATTTTGTATCGTTGTGGTAAAAGCACTGCTTGCACTAACTCATTATTCCTTCCTGAATCCAAAAACTACTTCGTTAAATCAATAAGTAGGAAATTTCTGCTTTTCTTCGGTACAACGCGTTAGAATTGAGACCTTCGCGCTACTTTTTTGGCTTTTTTGGTATTGTGGACAAAAATAGCATTGTAATTTGGTTAGTACTTTGAGGCGTATGAATAAAACATCAATACGTTGAGATCTTACAGAGTGACTATGCCCTCACTTCTCCATTTATTCTCAGCTGTAGTTGAACAAAGTTGGATGAGATACTGAAATGGGTTTCGAGGTCGGACCACTTTGCAAATTATTTTCAGAAGTTTTTTATTTGCTTGAAGTGGAGAAGCTACCGACTAAAGAGCCGAGATTGTTTGTTAGTGAAGGAGAAACGTTTCTTTGACACATCGATTGCACCAGAAACAACACAAACTCTACGGTAATCAAACGTGGGATACACGATTGCCACATCCATCGCATTCATCATAACATTTTGGACCGTTCATTGTAAACAAAGAAAAAGGTGCACTTTGCACTCATTAAGTTACAGAATGCAACTTTTATGATTCCGTCTTTACGTACTAATTCATTGTTCACTAAGAATGTTATCATCCAAATTAATGGCACTTTATTTAGTACGAACTGCAATTTTCGAGTACTTTACACTCGTGTCGAATAAAGTTGTCTGCTACTTTCTTGAAATTTTCGAACAAGGTAGCCTCCACTCTATAGCAATTGTTACTAATTTTGCAGCTTGTGTATGATATTAACAATTGTAATGACTTATTTAAATCTATTGTTCTTTGCACTGTCCAATACTTTGGTAGGCGCCATGAATGGGAAAAACACGGCATCTGTGTCATTCAGAATAACAACGTGATTACAAATCAACGCGACTACTTTGCTGCCAGTCTTAAGTTGAAGAAAATGTACAATTTCACCGAGTGAGTCCTGTTTGTACCGGAGGGCGTCGTTTGGGGTTCATGCCTGAGATTGATTTAGGTCACATCAATTGTGTTTTGTGCTACAGAATCAAGGCTTTCGTGATAGCATGACAGCTAAACAAGCCTAGACAAGGACGGGGATAGCAGTGAGTATTTGGTCCAAAATAAGTGTTTCCTGGCTAAATATTCACGTTGCATCTTCTAATTCTTGGTAATCTTTTATTGCAATATTTGTTGGCCTGATTAGCTGAACGAAACTGTCCAGTGTTGGGGAAATGATAGAAGGAATTAGTAAAATCCTTGTCAAGAATGACTCTAATTGATGCTTCTTCTCCCATTTGTCATGCGGTTAAACAATCCGCCTTGCTATTCTTTTAATGGTCGCTGAAACGCAAAATTGCTCCTTTATCCTAGAATATTTGAGCGGAACCATATCGCGGCCTCCAACACAACTCTCTACGATGTGAGTGTTTTTTTTGACTGCAAATGCATTCCTTTTCCTTAACCGCCATGTAAGTAGACAGAATTATTTATAATTTTCTAGACGGCCTCAGTGCTGAATATATTGAGGCGTGATCTTGGTGCTGACGTCTGGTTACAATGTTCTTGGAAGGTGAGTGAAACGTGTCAATTTGTGTCGTTTCGCATGCTAGTGATTTTTTCTTTCTATTTTCCTAGTTGAAAGTAGTTACCATTTGCTTCTAGATCTTGTCAAAAATAATCAGTTGAAATTGTGTGGCTTTGCAGAATTACGACTGATTTTATTGGGTGGATGTTGACCAGAAAGCCACCGTTTTTCAAGGGTTATATTTGATATAAAATGTGTGAATCCCTATGATAATTTTTGAATACTTATTCCAATTTGGTATTTGCGTTTTCGATTGACCTGGTCAACCGAAATGCGGCTTACCCATGGTGTATTCTTTAGGTAGAGTAAATGCTAAATGAAAGTCTAACTTCATAAACTCTCTTGACGTATCCAAATCCTTCTTAATGCCCGACCCACTATTTTCGTTTCGCTTTTAAGGGACTTCCGCTTATTTTCAAAACAAATAAATTAAATTTTCACACGATAATATTCACATCCTGATGGTTTGTCAAATGTTAAAATTGTTGCCTTTTTGACAAAGTCTCAGGTCTTGGAGAAGGAATACTCACTTTATGTTTACCGCTTGCTTTTACCCCATCAAATAGGCACTACTAGGCCTGGTGTAGATCGAATATTGTCAGATTTAAAGTTCATGCACATCTTATCCGTATCCCTTTCAGCTGCTGTTTTATTGTTTGTGCATTCCATTTCGCCTCTCCTCCCCCTCATATCTGTGGGTAGATGTTCAAAACGTTTAGCGTAATACTTCCACAGGCCAGCTAGTTACCGATTTTGTCTCGCTCTCCTCTTTTTTATTCTTGTCAATTAATGCCTGCCAAATTGTAATGAGGGAGCAATTGGTACTTAATGTGTTAGCTGCGTCATGTGTAATCGTCATTGTTGCTGCTGTGTTACCGCTACCTTCAAGCCGCCGTGAGTGATTTCCGTGGTTATTGTGGTCGCTGTCATCCTCACGAGTGTCATTTGACAAAACTGAGCCTAATGGGAATTGGTGAAATGCGCATGAGTTGGTCGCTGGCTGGGAGGTAAAGAAGAAAGAAGGAGGGTGTGTGGTGAGTAGTGGAACGATTGGTTGGTAAATGGAGAGGCTTGCCAAGAGTCGTTGCAAGGCTGGTAAGGCGAATAAAGGTATTGCCTGTCTAAGGGAAGAAAGGAAAAGGGTCGCTAACCGAACGGGTAGTGGTGGTGCTTGTAGTTGTAGGAATTGCTAAAGTAATAGTTGGTCCAGGGACAGCGGTAATGGTGGAGGAGGAGGACCTATGGGTTTCAATCAACGGCATCCGGCTGGAAAGGCATTGGCCATTCGTGATTGTTGAATTGGAACCGTCTCATGAGATGGGGCCTCTGAGTAGGAGCGTTCAGACGACGTGAGGAGCAATATACATGAAAAGCTTCTCAATCGAGAAGACCTATCTCAAGGATTGAGGTTAAAGTGAATGCAAATTGGTTTTTTTGTATCAATAGTGTGCCATCATTTTAAGGCGTGTTATAGGCAAACCGATAAAGCTGTGATAGCGTCAATTCAAAGCTCATGTGTCTGAATGTGCATGAGATGGTGGCTTTTACACTTCCTAAAATGCTTCATGCGAATCCTCTATCGGGCGATATTTACGAACAGAACCTTTGGAAATGAACAAACTCGGGAATGGCAGAGTACATTTTTCCCACTGGCCGACTGATTAATGCACTGCGTACACCTTCTTTTTTGCCTGTTCCAGACGGTAGTCGTGGGGTTGGCACCACTTTCCGATAATGCCATTTTGTCTGCTCTTCAATGGAGGAGTCATTTGAGCCTTATTTCATACAACCATTTCTGGTAGCTTTTGATTCAATTGGCATACATGTTTTATTCTTTCAGAGTGGTGAATATGCCAAATTGGTGGAGGCGCGTGTTTGCGTGGACAAATTTTTCAAACTTCTAAATTGTCCATCCAGCATATTAAGGTTTGGGACCCCTCCGACCGTCTCTTCGCCCGCCTGGACCACTCCTTGTCCAAAAGCCTTCGTTGTTTCCCTCTAATCAAGACTTCAAAATTCTCTTTGTGGTTCTTTTTTACCCACTTTAAAAGTTGGGTACAATCGCACAAATTTTCACTATATGCACTTTGGGACCTTGTAAATTTGATTCCCTTTGAGAAATAAGTAGGAAATGTTTAGTTCTTCAGATGCTGAGGCTAAACATCACTGTTTCGCATTATCTCAAGCTTTTAATTCTTGTACCAATTAGTCTTCCTCGCCTATCCTACGCATGTTAAATCACTAAATGAAGGTGATCGAGAATCGACTGCTGATTCACGATGACAAAATCAACGGCTTCGTGATGGAATGCTCAAGGTATTGTTTCTCGCGTTTTGGCATTTATAAACTGAAAAATTATGAACACAACGGAAACCGCTACTCGCATTTAATCACTAGACAACGGTCCAATTAACCGCGGGACGGATGGACCCATTCCATTGATTAGAAAACGCGATCAAGTGTCAAATTCATATTTTTAGAAAAACTGATAGCTGGTTTTGATTAGACATTTTTATGCACGATCACACTGCAACAAGGATGCAAAGTTCTTCCAGTATGGAAAAGCTCTGAACATGCTATTACTTCTGGAAATATCATTCCTGATGAGAGCAATTGTATATCATACGCCTTAATGAATAAATTTTATCGAGAGCTTTATGCTGTGACTTAGTAGCAAATCGGACTTGCTGTGTGTGTTGAAATGGTTCCAATTAGACGATTTGATGGGGACGCCTAGTTAGCGCCTATAAGCCTTACTTAAACAGACATGAGCCACTAATTCCAGGTTTATCAAAAATACATCTACCCGCAGGGAGAGATAAGTGAGTTCGCTGGGTCAATTTAGGCAAACAAACTTTTCCGCGGCTACTAACTTAGTACATGATATTGACAGCATTTATTCCGTTGTCAGATCGGGGATCTCGAATCTTGTTAATGTTCTTCATGTATAGGTCGTAGAGGCGAGCGTAGTTGTTCCTTATGTCCTGCAATGTCATGCGAATCCGTATGTACGTCATCTCGTCCAACTCCATGAGAGCGTCTGTGTAGGCTCTGATTCCGGGCCACTTGATTCTCTTGGTGTTGATTTTGCCTCGGTAGATAAGGTAGTCACAATAAAAATCCAGCATAGATGTGACGTCCGTTTCAGTTCTCGAGGCATCCACCATCACTTCCTCCTGCACTGAGACCCCGAAGTTATTCCCATCCTCGATTCTAGGAATATTTAGCACTACCCACATTCGCAGAAGTTGAGCATCTTCACCCAGTTGAAGAAGGAATGGTTTGACGACGTTGTAGGCCTCTGTAATGATCGGATTAGTAGACACTTCAATGGATGACCTAGGTAACGAGGAGTCCGTGTTGCAGGCGTCGGATGGGACCGGAGCAAGAGCCGCTTCGTGGAGTTTCTTGCGATTCGACTCCAAGTCGAAAAGTGGACTCTTGAGCACGTCTATTATGGCCTGAAGACGCTGAGGAAAAACAGTACTTAACTGCAATTCTGCATCTTTAGCCAATTGAGTGCGAAAGTTGTCCACGAAACTGGTCAAAGTCGCCGCCATGCGGAAACTCTCCACCACACCGATCCCGAGATCACGTGGCCTTCAAGGAAAAATCGTTTTCATTTACACGGTACCACGTGGACTGCGAAGGCATTGTGATTGTGAGAGCTTCGCTCCGGAGGTGACAGTGTGATTTGATAACTGATTCCGATCTGAAAACCACTTGAACATCTTTACGCTAAGAATTCATTGCGCCGAGTTGCGACTCAACTAGCTTCACCTCAGTAAACCGATGTTTCAATTTGTGGAAAACATGGATGCCATCACGTGCTGTGATATCCGACACATAGAGAGGGAGAAGTAGTTTCTGCATTTGGATTTGTATCTTCCGCTTACATCGAGCCATAGTAGCTCACTTTTACGGAACCCGTCCCTCACCGCTTCATTCAGTCCATTGCATTTGGTGTCTTGGCAAATCACTAAACCGTTGGTTTCTCACCACACCAGATGCAGAAAAGCGTCCATCTCCCAAAGGTTTAGTATCGCAGAAAGGTATTTCCACTGGTTCAATTTGCACATTTCCATTCTTCTTCAACAATATAACTGAGACTATGTTTGTTAAGTGGGGCTGATGGACCGAACCACTGGTGCCCTGAATAATCCGTGAGAAATTACCAAATGAAACAATAGATAAAATCAGTAACAGTATCATGTAATTCGGAACTATTTGGAACTTCAAATTCCCTCGCAACAATAAAGTGGTGGACCACTCGGAACCGGCAACCACAGGAACGTGCCGTGACTTTCAATTGACGATGAACTAATGCCGCCATAATATTTGTCCTTTTGGGTCTATCTGATGAACTTCTAACCTGCAAAAGTGCTCTACATCTTCTGCATGCCTTGCGACGAAGACGTGCTCTATGCTTGCAACTTGCAACCGCCTGGTGTGAAATGACTCCACGACAACGGCAACATACAGTTCTTTTTTAATTCACTTAGGAAATCGGCGAGTGGGAGAAGAGGAGCTCCAACCAAAGCTAGAAGATGGTGAAAGCAAAGTGGAAGAGAGGAGAGTGAAGGGAGATAATAGCGGGGTAGCATCGGCGAGTCAATCACACAAATGGCGAGGTAGAGAGGCGGCAGCGATTTTGTTGGGAAGTCACGGGAAATTGTCAGGACTGCTAACGTCAGGCACGTCGTGAGAGGATTTCCCAAAATTTTCAGTGACTGCACCGGTAACAGTGGTGGTGTAGTTGATCGGCTTGATTGTCGCCAGAGCGTTCTGCAGAAGAACAATGCTAGCCTAAAAGAAAATGAAGCCAATTAACCCCACCGCCAGCAACGATGGATGGTTGAGTTCATCGCCACTTAGTCACTTACAGGATTCGAAGCACTGGCAGGACAAAGGATAGCAATTTCTACTTTCCATTCTTACAAGAAATGTGACAAAACGTTCCACAGAAATAGTTTAAACGGGTCCCATTACCGTGTAGAAAAAGGTTGCCTTTTAAAAGACTATTATAGACTGAAGTAGCTAGAGCATTCACACATTTTTAGCATGTCTACATCGCAGATGTAAAGAGAAATGAGAATTCAAGGCTGCCTGGCCAATCTGTTAAAAATAACTAGCTATTTTGTGCAGGTGTGATTATAGATCCAAAAAGACATCAGCTAACCCGGACACATAGGCCAAGCGGATGAACTCGTAAACATAAAGTGTGACACTTATCTCACGACTTGCGTTTGCAAGCGATTGGGTGTGTTTGTCTGTGTCAAAAAATATGCAGTGATGCGAGAAATGCCAAAGACTGAGGTTCCTTCGGTCAGTTAGCATAATATCAACTCTACACATTGGAAATCGGATATATTCAGGCAAATAACCTTTCTTTTATAAAATATTAAAGCATGTTTCATTAACTGTAGAAAATACTACTAATGAAAGCCAACAGTGTCTTCCCTCCAAGTGATAAACAGCAGTACAGACCAAATGTAAGGAAATTAAGAGTCAAGAGTTTCAGTTGAAGAAAAGGGAGAGAAAGCACAGCCTACCTTGGCGTGCTTAATTTGTAGTTCGGCGAGAGCTATGAGATTTTCTTGGAAGTACTTTATCCTTCGTACCTTGAAATCCTCGATTTCTGCGAAGATAAAATACATAAATGTGAACCTATGTAACGGCAAAAAGCTCTCCATACAATATTATTAACGGGCGGATATTTGCCGCAGTTGGAAGGGAAAATGACAGAGAATGGGTCACACGATGGAAAAAAACTCAACTTTCTCGATGACATGATGACTGTGCAAATAACTTGCAAACTGCCAACCGCTCACCAAGTTCATCAGACTTCATCACCAACCTATTGTGGGATGTAAAAACAGGCGATTTGGCCAAACATGCTGTAAAGAATGGTTCTCGCAATTTCGTCAGCTCATTGTCTGCACAACTACCAGTTGCCGGTCTTCAATTCATCCAGATATTTTTAATTATGAGTTCTAAGTAAAATGAGGAGGATGGAATTGAGAAAACCTTCCAATTTGGTGGAAAAGAAGGTGAGAGAGAGAGAAAGAGAGTGAAGATGCAAAAACAACTTGCCTCGACGCGCCATTTGTGAGATGTCAGTGAAGCGTTTATGCGCGGCGGCCTGTTGTGCGTCGGCGGCAGCGATATCCCGCTGTTTGGCACGCGCGCGGTCTAGCGCCCGATTTGCCGCTGCGTAGTCCGCTAGTGCGCGACTCCGTCGATAGAGCAGATCCTTTGCCGCCGCCGACTCTGCGCTGTAATAGGCCAGGGTGTCGGCCAACTTTAAATCCTCGTCCGCCGTCACGCGCATCTGCAGCGGCTGTCAGAGGCAAGAGAAAGAATTCACCATCACCCGCGTTCCCATTCACCCTAGATGGAGCTTCATTTCAAACCAATGGATTCACGCTTGGCAAATCATTTACAACTACAGATAGGTTTTCTGCAACTTGTTTACTCTACTACACAGAAATGCAGATATGTTTGACACGGCCCAAAGAAACGATTGCAACTGAATTGGCCGTGTTGTTCACTCATGTACGCACATACAAGGAATTAGCAAAGAAACGAGCAAATGAACTCACGAGCGAATATGTAAAAACGACATCTCGATAGCTCATTTAGAAGAGCATACAGTAGAAGAAAAAAATGAATCTAAAGCGGCTTAAGATTGAATGCGATTCATTTGGTTTCGTTTTTAAACTTAAAATTGTTTAAATGGTGATTACAAATTTTACTCACACAGACGATTTGAACAATTCTAGGTGTTAGTAAGCGAATACACAAATGAATAATTCTGTACGTACCATTTGTGTTTATTTTCAGTCGCACCAACACATTTTTGCATACATCAGTGCAAGGACATGACCCACTCATCACTCAGCATTACCCTGTTGGTAAAAAATCGCATATCTCTAGCGATATTTTGCATATTATGGGTAAAAGTGATATCCCCAGCCACCTCAAATGAATTACTGGAAAATGAGAAGAAGCGCCTACTTGTAATACTATCTCAAATTTGCCTACTGAAGCTTTACCTTTGTATGGTCTAACCGGCAAACGGCAAACAACACTAACACTATAGCAATTTTAAGCACTCATGAAACTTCGGCAAAAGCACGATGGAAACCCCATCAAAGTCAGCAAGCCTGCATTTCGCAACTAAATGAACATTTTATGCTCATGCGCACCAGATTTCTTTCATCCACTTTCACCAATGTCAAAATTTTTGTGGAAAGGGGTGAGTAGCAATCAGGATATTTCAACACAATCGAACGACTACGAACTTACATAGAGTGCACTGAAGAAATTGCATAATTTTGATGTGAGCCTGTAAAAAAGGCAAAGGTAGAACCGTTCAGAGGTCTTACACACAGCACACATAAGTGGCCAGAACGGGAGCGTACATAGACTCAGCAGATTTGAGGTTGATGGGTGGAGTGGTAGCAAGGTCCTGCAGTAGAAGTTCCAGACGGAGGACACTCTCACCCACAAGCCGACGATTTCGGCACACCGCGTCGGTGGACTGGTGAGCGTCGTGCACAGCATTGTAGTAACGAACGAGATAGAACTTTTCCTCTCTGAAAAAGGGATCATCTTCTCGTTGGTTAGATAACAACAAGTTCTCGTCCGCCGTCTTTGTAACCGATTTGAGAAAGCCTGCCGCCTACGCGAGGAGAAAAATAAGGTCAAAAAGACAAAACCACAGTGCCTACCTTTTCCTTGGCATTTTTAGTGCGCACGCTGAGTTCCTGCTCGTACTCCAAAAACACCCGAAAACCATAGTCGTTTCGCAGAACCGGATGATCAGCTATTCGTTGAAGAAAGACCTGGTGCATGGCAACGGTTTTCTTGAAATTGGCAAGATACTCTCTAAAAGTAAAAGTCAACGCTACTGATACTGAAAATTACGCCTCAAGCTCTGCTTTCAGTTTCTGCATATCCTGTTTTGTCATGGTGCCTTCACTTTTGCCGAGACGTTGGAGTTTCGCTCTGGAGGAGTCAAAATCAGGTCGTGGAGGAGCTGGAGGTACCTGAGAAACAGTCAGCGAAAAAAAAAGAACCCACTATGAAACCGGCGAATGCCTCATTTTCCTCTAGCTGGTCATGAAGCCACATAAAGTCATCGTGAATGCGATTCACTTGCATCTTCCGCTGCTTAAATTCGGGTAAATTGGTCTGCAGGGAGGATGGAAAGTCATTTAGCAAAGCATAAACCTAGGGCGATTAATTACGGGACTGATCGATTGACCTTCGTGCGAACTGTGAATGAGACAAAGTCCTTATTACTAAGGGCGTCAGATATTTCCACATTGAGATAAAAATCAGATGTATTATCCGTAGAATCGGATACGATGTGACCTTGTGAGTTGAAGCCCTGTGGCACGACTGACGCCCCACCAATAGGCACGGTGTCTGCTAGAAATGTCGAGGGATCGGCGAAGTCTGATGTCATAGGCAGAATTCGAAGCTGCAGGGAAACGAAACATGGACACTACGTCAATTTGTATTAATATATGTTGAAGAAACAAATTATAATTCGGAGAACACAAAGAAAAATCTCCAAATGACTTAGTTACTATCTATAAAGAATAAAGATGCCCCATGACAAAATCGTGGATATTGGGACAAGTAAAGTGTTATTGGGGGAGGAAATTAGTACTATCACTCAAAAATTGCACTAATAGGCAAGAAACTCACAGTATGACAAAGGTAACAAGAAATTATAGTTCTCAAGGCAACAATATAATAAAAACCCAGATCAGGTGAGCCATGGGCTAATACTGATGGAGTCAGATGCAAACCGTACAAAGTTTAAGCAATGATTACCAAGCTTACAAAAGAACCCCGCCGAAAAACCCTTAACACCTAGGTTTTATTACAAATGAAATCCTGGAGATAAACAACTATTTCGAAGGATACAACCTGCCTGAACCACTCAAAACGGCTACGCAACAAAACCTACGCTTCAATTCGTCAGGTTACAATAAGCGGGATCTTTAAGGATTGCTCGAAGAAAGAATATTGTTATTTAGGATAAATTGATAAAAAGTTGTGTGCAAAAATTTAAATCAATCAACATGCCTTTATGCATGTTAAAGCAAATTGAGAAATAAGACCTCTTTTACGTTTTTAAGCAATGTGTTTATTATGGCAGCCATTGTATTTAATACACATATCTCTTACTAGTTTTCGACAGCAAAAGTAGATAATCACAACCCTTGCATCAGCTTATTGTTCAAACTTTGCGTTTAATAAATTTATCACACAAGCAGATATTGCCCTCTAGATTGAAAATGTTAATGTGGCGTCCCGAGGCTCCCTTAAGGCAAGCTACCAGAAGGGGATGTATATATGTATATATATATATATATGCATTCACTAACAGGGAAAAAATGGGCTGCAGGCACGGTCTATAGGCTAGCCTACGCCACTAGAGCAATGTGGCCACCTCCGTGACCCTGTATGGAACCGGTAGTTCGAAAAAAAACAAAGCACTACATTGCTCCTCTCTACTTTTAAGCCGCGGCCCTTGGTACACCTCCCGCGTCAGCCATCACAGCGTAATCAGTGCTGCGAGGAACACTCACGAGCCAACCACGCCACTTGCCGACATTCCATGCGATTGAAGCAATGCTTGACATCAACGTCAGTGATCCCTCTTGAATGTGCATCGGACTTGGGGTTTCGTTTGTCTTGGAAACAAATTTCAGAATAATTGGTTCTGCCAACCATCAGTATGTCCGTAGTAAGGTGTTAGCACACCGATCCCCTTAAGCAAGTATATCAGGGGTAGTTTTCAAAACAAAACTTTCCGAGTAATCCATGGCTAGTGTCGCCTTAGTTCTTAATAGCTTTCCTGTGGAACACGGAGATGGGGTGGATGCCGAAGGAGGACGTCGTTCTCAGTCCTTCTGCTATAGGGTCTCAGAGATACTCCCATTCATGGCACTTGCACTTCTTTTGTACCGCTGCAATAGGTCACAGGGGGTAGAGATCGAATTAGAATACCTATAGAGTAGGGTGTAGTCGGGTGCACTTTCGGCTGCCGCCAATGTCGAAGTTTTTGCCCTTTCCTCCTCTTCCCTTTTTTAGCCTTACTACTAGAAGGCTAACTCCTCTTAGAAATCTTTATTATGCGCCTAAGGAAGGTATAGAGCAATGGCGTGGGAGAGTTCAAGACGGGCCAGATCGATCTCTGTAGAAACACCAAACTGCTCCATAACCAGGTTAAAATTGTCCTCCTACCTCAGGCCTACAAAACACATTTGAAGAACATAACTATTGCAGCTAAATATGAAAACGAACTACTCATTTAAATCTAGTTGACAATGATCTGTCTTTAACGAAGTTGTTCATAAATTTCGACTGTTCTTGCTAAACTTGATTTCGCTTCAATTACTGCCTAAGAGTTTTATGCCCCAAAATTGTGGAATTGCAAGCTATGCCACTTACTCTTTGTTAGAAATCATTTTAATTGCCAAAATTTTCCCTTTTTACATACCCCTTAGCGGTAGCTGCAACGGCCTTTCTATTGGCTCGAACCGGGTATCCATGCTGTAATTGGTTTCCTAAGTCGATTTGCGTTATTCCCTTCAAAACCCCGCCACGCTTTCGTGAGAATGACGTTAGTGTTAGAACCTGTGTCTTGCAACAGTTGGACTTAAACACGTATTTTAATGTAGTTTATCATGTCTAGCTTGTTCCTCTGGGTTCCTTAAATACTACCATTTTGCATTTTTAATGCTGAATTGGCTGCATTTACCTAATCTTCCCTAGTTGATGTCAGCCTATCGAGGCTATAAGGGCGGTCCAGTGGGCTATGGGGATCCAGACGACTGCACCATTGCAGATACGGAACGAGGCACGCTGTTTCCAAAATTCGTACAGGAACGTCTCATGTTCGACCTGTGTGCGGGTGAATGGCGCCGCTGGCGCGCTTGCATCCAGGCCCACAAGGATAGTTGGGTCCCCTCGCGCAAGTGCAAGCTAGAATTCGCTCTGATCAATGAGTGCCAAAATACGTAAGCCCCCCTCTGTGCTACTTTTGTCCTGCGCTTTCTGATCCAGTCAATATCATTGGGTCGTCAAGCTTAATCCTTTGACGGTAAAGCATAACTGTTCATTATCTTGCTCTCCTTATCGGTTGTTTGTTCCCTTCTAGACTGATCCAGGATCCGGAGCAGATGAAGAAATTTGAAGAAGAGTATCTAAAACGACGCGCAGAATTTCGTCGGACCGGTGTAGGCGTAAGCTACTTTACAAAAGAGATGCTGCAGAAATCCACTTCAGGCAGCGATGACGTCAAATGAGTGTAACAATACTTGCCTCTCGTTTAGGATCCCGAGTGAATTAGCTTTTACTGTCAAATAAAAGTCTTGTATTTCTTTGATGGTAATTTGCATTAATCTTCGGGCTGCCGAATTATTGTTTCGCATATTTCCGCGCCCAAAAGTGAGGCTTTCATTTTGAGCAGCACAAAGAACCTAATTTCAAATATTAACTTCTAGTGAAGTTGATGTTACTGTTGGTTCTTCTCTGCGTCGGTGGGATTTGCGTGCCTTTCTCCGCTCCAATAATCGTTTTTTAAAAAGGTTTTTTTCGTGTTCGATTTTTGGCGTTTGACTCCCGTTGAGACGTGTAATAGGGACGATGTCGTTAAGCCATTATCATTGAGAAGTGTTTTCAATAACGTCTTCAACGCGCACACTTCATTAGCTGATACATATTTGCTCTCGTCCTAGGCGCTAGCAGAAGGCATTTTAGGAGACTTGCGGTTAATCTTGTGCTAGGGCGTCAACCCACGCTCAGTACTGTCATGCGGTTGCCAGTGCTCACATCGGGAATCTACTTCATCCATCAGATGTGGGAGCTGAAATTTTGAATACGGCGGCCCGAGGGCTCGCTCCAGTCGTTTTATGAAACGGATCTTGGTAGCATATTGTCTGACTGTTTTAGCCGTACATTAGTAAGATCTTGCATTGTGCTGAACACGTGATTTTGGTCCATGAAGTTGCCCAATTTCTAATGAACAATTTATCACTTGAGTCAAGTTGAGACGAATATCAATAAATAGTCCAAAACTGGGATCAGGTGTAGTAGGGTTGAAATTGTCAAGAGATCGGAAAACACACGCCTTGTAACCGGGATAAGGGAAGTCAATACACATCGGAGAGGTTTTTGCAGTCGGTCAAGCAGTGGTTGTGCCTTACGGTAACTCAGGAGCTCAAACCTACTGCTCCTTCTGATGCAGCCGTTTCGTCACTGTGCCTAACCAAGGCAGGCTGGCACCAACAACGATTGAGGTGATCGTAACTACCTCCGCAAGAATGATCGTGTTCTGCAGCCAGAACTCCACACCTTGTGCCTTCCAGTAGGCCCAATTGGCATCCTTGGCGATCAGCGTCAGGCCCCAGCCCAAACAAGCGAGTCTGTCTGCCCACACCACCATCCTCGCGAAAAACGGTGTCTGTCCTTGACCTAGGTGAGATTCCAAATGACTGAAAGCGGTCGTGGCTCAATACTGCGAGAGAATTCGGGGATGTCAGAAAAGGTCATCTACAAGTAGGCACTACTAGGGTTTTTCATCCCACCCGAAACTCTGGTCACTTGATACCGTTTTTGGAGTCGTTTCATTTATTTCAACTTAGCGGATCGACTCATCGGTTAAAAGTGCTCGATTCCCAGTAGTTTCTCCAGGTGCTAATAAAAGAGACGATGCTATTATTCATGGCAGCCTTTACCTTTCAAAAACAATTTGAATGAATCTAGTTTCCTATCGTCTTTTTGGCAAGAAGTGCAAGTTAAAAAAGTCAAACCGCTTTGGGGAAAATGCTGCCACAAAGTCGTACTGTGATCATAAAAGTACTTTGAATGCCCAGCAGTATCTTCCCCTCTTCAATCGCCCATTCCTCAGTAATGTTCTCGCTATCAATCGCATAGTAGATTCATTGAAGTTGCTTACGTCATTTACACTGATTGCACCGTCCAACACCGTCTGCCATAGATATCCTCGACCTTATGGCGGTGGCAGGAAGCTCTGTGATCATCACCACACCCCACTGTTTCATGCCACCTTGTTTAATAATGTTCGAACTAACCCATGACCGGGTTAATAGGGTTTGTGAGGGGATATATTTACAAGCACACTGTCACCGTAACAGCATCCGTTTCCATGATCATAAAATGGAGAGTACCCGTTTGAATTGAATTCCCACAGTAACCTGGAACAAAGTGAGGTCCTCCCCATAATAAAGTGAGCATATTTCACCGAAAAATTCTTACCTGGCGGAGAAACCACAAGAATAGGAAAAGTGTAGCCGATAAAGGCCAGGCAGAAGGCTACTCCAATGACCCAATGGATGAGGTGGGTCACGAAGATGCTGGGAAAGGCAGAAGTGAGCTCGTGGCGATGCGCGGCCGTGTCGAGGCCGGCCAACGTCGTAGTGGGGAGGGAGAGAAGGCCGATGATAGCACAAACGCAGCCTGAGAGACCTGCCCCGAGTTTATCACAAAGCCGAGAAGGGTCAAATTCGCCTGCAGCAAGCATTCGAAGGCTGCCACCCGCCAAAGCCAGAAAGCGTAATGCGACACGTATCCGCAGCCAAGGAGGATAGCTGAACGCCGACTCAAAACCCAGGAGGTAAGCGAGGTGGATGTAGAAGACTGACGCAACGAAAACAGAAGCACTTGGAAATAAACGTGCCGACATTCCGGTCGAGGTGAGCAGGTAGATGCTGGCCTATGAGAAGACAAAGAGTTGTAGGTGGTGAACCTGCATTGCAAGAAAGTGGAAATATTCCGCAAGTGTTCAGCGGCGTTACTAAAAGGCGATTTGACGGGGTCAAAGTGAGTGGGCTGAAGTGAGCATTCAATTCCTTTTTGTGAATTAGCATATTTAAGAAGAAAATTGATAAGGCAAAGAAACATGAAATGGGTGAATCTGCGTCGTGAGTAAAATTGCCGTTATAAATCTGTCTTCAGTCAAAGCACGAAGACGAACCAAGAAGCGCTGGTTGGACAATTTTGGGGGACACGCCAAGACAGTCCAAACATATGAATGATTCGCATGAAATCTAGTGATGTTGTCTCAGCATTCCATTTCTTGCTTGGCGTTATTCAAGTTTGCTTAATGGCATGCTGGGCGCGTTCACAACCAAGAAACCATGGCACAAACAATTCACATTATTGCCGCTCACATTACTTCCGATATCGCATTAGATTCACAATTGTTGTGATATAATGCAGCGGAATTTTGACTAAACGTAAAAATGGTTTAAGTTATACAAAATTCATAAGTTTTGATAGTAAGAATGTGGTGATTTTTAGCCAATAGGAGTTGCTTCGACTGAATCCGACGCGGTTCCATCTATACTGGTTAAAGTAAGCATTGAAGGGCAAGCATGTGGGCAATCACTTTTTGGAACGAATCAATGTCATTATATTTGAATGGTGCTGTGGAGATGGTACAAAGTCCATTGGACACCTGAATCTAATGACTGATGATCAATCAACACGGCTAATGATGGCACACACACCCCAGGGCACAACCACACGCTCCTTTCGTGTACGTTTGTTCACCGGAGATGGGTAACTATCCGAGGCTGCGTAGCATCCGCATACTCCGCATGCATTTGTAATGTGCAAGTACCAAAATGGATATTTGAATTCAGCAAACCAAAAATCTGTCCGCCCTATTCTTGCATACATTCAATGCCTGCAAGAGCTTCAAGCAAGAAGTGATAGGGAGTAAACGAGAAGCTAATTGTTTTCCAGATGGCATTTTAGTCCAATACCCCAAAACTATCACAGAAACACACAAACCGATACTCCCTGATCTACACTGATCCGCCGACATCACCGGCTTCGTTATTCGGTTACTATGATCTCGACGATACATCAATCAGGGTAACAGTATAACGATGCGCCAATTTCGGTGGCAACCAATACAAAAGTGCTGCAACTAACGCTGACGATCCCCGGGATTGTGGAGACTTAAAGAAATTAGCTTTCACGGCTAGATTTTAATTAAATGCAATAATCAAACTTGCCACTTTATTTCTTATTTACGTAGCCTATACGGTGTGATGTTAACTTTAATATACCCCCTTATTATGCGTTATTTTGGACGAGAATAGAAAATGCAAATGCCAATCTGAAATGGTGTAAAAAAGTAGTCAATCTAACGTTTAGTTTTATAGTAGCGTAAGACTATTCGTGGGGAGTACCGAAGCATAATTGCAAACTGAATCCATGTCTACTGAGTGCAGATTTCGGGATCGCTGTTGTGTCTTCAGTTCCGCTTTTACTCTACCACCCTGTAGGCTTCAAGCAAGCGATCGTCAAAAGAGCAGCAGGTTCTTCTGACTGAACCATTCTGCTAATCTGTGAGTAAATAATATGTCTTACGTGGAGATAGATGATCCACGGAGGGACCGGCGGGTGTGTCTCGTGATCAGCACGTTCGCCCAGCAAGCAGAATAGGAAGATAGTCACAAAGAGACCACTTCGCGCCAACAGAAAATGTGCCACTTGGAGACACCGAACGCTTACCCGTTGCCTCGGTGTCAATGCATTAAATCCCACCACTTTGGGCTTCGTCGATGCTGCGGTCGAGGCCTAGGAAGTAACAGTACAAAATGACGATTGTTTGAACGCTCACAAGTCCAACTCTACATTGAGTTATCGTTGTCTCAAACACCATTCAGAGAGGTACCAAAGCCGACAACTATATTTTGTAATCTAAATGCTAACTGGTTTATGCAGTCTAAAAACATCGCAGAAATTGAGCATGAGATTCAAGACAACTGTAAAATTGAAATAGGGGCCAAAGAAGCAATAAGTTCAGCCGTCCCAAGTCTGGCAGCAACACTGAAAAAGCTATTTTTATGTTTAGACCTCTTTCACATTGTCCAAGCAGCATTATCGGTCTCAGCCCACTCATCGTACAAAGGGTCGGTTTGGTTCCACTTTCCCGATTGCAACAACTATGGCATGTAGCCCTGAATGCCTTATTCATCCATTGCACCAAAAGCCTCCAAAAGGAATCCATCGTACTTAAGGTCAACGTGTTCTACTTTCCTTCGCCTTCGAAGTGTAAAAGCAAGAACTGAAAGATCCAGACTCCCATGCTCAAGTCTACTCCTGGTAGTTAAATCCATCCAGGTGGATTCTTGTCAGTATTTTTCCATTTAAGCTAGTCCCATTTCTCTAAAATAGTGACTCTTGTCAAAATGGCGACTTTCTGCCCACTGCTGACTGCTTCGATCTCAGTTCGGGTATTTTACTGAGCCAATTCTACTTTAAGGGCAGAATCACCCGCCAGGATGGACCCCCTTAACCCATTAATCAACACAATGTGTGACCATTAGCCAGCTGTGTCTCACCAACATGACACTGCGATCCATCAGCGCAAAACACGGGGAGTAACCGTAAAATTATCCAATCAAAAGGTTTAGAAAATTTGTTGTCGACCCTTTTGCTCTTCGACAACGGAGGACCAGTCCGTAATCGGATTATCGAAGTCATTACAGGTTGTCCTCTGAGCAAACTCAACCTTTTCTAGTATACCTCGACCTTCAATTGCATATGAACACTTCCAAATGTTGACCTGGGTAAAGACACAAGCAACTACATGGCAAACTAAGCGATATAGATGGTAACCAAAGAATAAGCAAATACAGAATTGGCCAGTGAGCCTTTCTTAACAGTCGTGGGCATTAAACACGACTGCGAAGTTTTGTGAGGGGCGAAAAAAATTGCAATGGAAGTGCATAAATACACTTATAATTTAAGCGATAAATGGTTAGCAAAAAGAATAATTAATAACAAATCATTTATTCCTAAAAAGTCTTGGAGAGTTACATGCTTCAGGAAGTACATAAAAGTAATCCTTCTTGTGCAAATTACACAAGAATAGGTTTTCCTATAGACGTTCCGAAATTTGGGCGAGACAGGAGATCCTGTCGCGGGCAGGAACGCGATTGTGAAGCGGTCCCGATGTGTTGTCTTTATAAGCCCAGAAACAGGATTTGGAAGTTTCGGATCGTAGCAAGAAGGCACGCCCGCACCCGGCATGCAATGCACCCCAGTAGTCTCGAGTCTCCGAGTCCCCAACATGACCATATTGTGCCATCTGCGACTGCAAGACCGTTTCAGCATAGACTTCGGAACCAAAGAACCGGCTGCAAACTAACTTAAATATCCCCGCCTCCGGCTTCATGTACGCACAGCTCCGAGAGAAGACAACAAACTGAGGCAAGGCTGACTAAGGAGCCTAAACGATGAGTCGATCGCATGCATAGCTTATAGACTCACAGTGAAATACTTATGGAGGTCAAGAGCCTTCAGGATGACCGGAGTTCTTTCATCAGAGTTAGAGAGGATAGCCAACTTGATCCCTGCATCTGTTAGCTTGCTCAAGCCCTTGATTGAACCGGGAACTAAGTCCCAAGCCTCGTTGGAAGAAAACCAATCATAGATTTCGTTAGTGATACTCAGTGTGAGAGCACGTCTAACGTATGCTTCACTAAATGGAGAGCTTCGAGTAAAAGATTGAATAAACTTTAGCCTTATTTAAAGCAACTCAAAAACCTACAACTTCATTCCACCAACATTCAGAACTGACTCCGTCAAAACGACCGAAATTGGGCCACTTCTTTTCCATATGGCCATAAACCTCAGTGAAATGATGCATCACCGTGTGATGATCAAAACCATAATTGAGGTGCTTTTGAACGAACCTAGTATAAGTTTTGGCAATGTTTTCCTTGGGATAGATAAGCGTCTTGAAGAGATCTACAGACAGAAAACGCACGGCGCACCCAGCCATTAGGAGTAGAGAAAACGATTTGCTCTAAATGGTTAGCAAAGGTGCTAAGCACGCAACGAGATGAATTATTCTGAATGTATGAATGCAAAAAACTCGCATGCATAAATTCAGATTTAAATCAAATGCAGCTTGATTACGCGATATTGCGAAAGATAATTGATAACTATATTTGCAGCCAAGGTATTTCAAGAAGCGTTAGACGACTCATTTAGATCACTTAAAACTCCCCCGTAATCCTTATTGTTAAAATTGCAACATTATTGCTTATCATTAGCTTGAGTTAAAACTAAGATTTCAAATAACAGTTTTCAAGAAATTTTCAGAAGAATACTAACTAAAGGCTGAAAATATTTAGATCATTTAGTGGATGCTAATACTTTGCTAAGTTGTTTGACCCAATTTCTGTAACGCGCAGCTTCAGACCTTAGCGATATGGCCTCCAAAAGATGCATGCCAGGTGGGCCATGTCTGTAGTGTTATGTTTGTTGGAACTACCGGTCTCGGTGAAGGTCACAGAGGTGGCCATTGTAGCGTCCCGAGGCTCCTTTAAGGCAAAAGAAGGCAAAGTGGCAGGGTAGAATACATATATTCACCGAACAGAGGGAAATAGGCTGCTGGCATGGCCCGGAGGCCAGCCCACGCAGCTAGGGCAATATGGCCACCTCTGTGACCTTGACAAAAATCGGCAGCGCAAACAGATAAAGCACTACATTACCCCTCTCCTCTTTCGAGCGTCGTCCCCGACGCGACCCTTGGTACACCTCCCGCGTTAGCCATCACAACATACTCAGTGCTGCAAGAAGCACTCACGAGCTAACCATGCCAGTCGCCGACATTCGACGCGATTGAGGCGATGCTTGACACCAACGTCAGTAATCCCTCTTGACAGTGCATTGCACTTCGAGTTTCGTCTGGCTGGGAAACGAAGTTAGGAATAAGTGGTCCTGCCGACCATCAGTATGTCCGTAGGGGGGCGTTAGCACACCGATCTCCTTAAGCAAGTATATTAGGGGTAATCTTTGGAACGAAACTTTCCAGGTGGTCCACAGCTAGTGTCGCTTCAGTTGTTGATAGCTTTCTTGTAGAACACGGAGATGGGGTAGCACATGCGCTTCTTTCGCACCGCTGCAACATGCCACAGGCGGTAGAGATCGGGATAGTAACCCTATAGAGACGGATTCGCTTTCCGCTGCCACCAGTGTAGCGTCCCGAGGCTCCCTTAAGGCAAAAGAAGGCAAAGTGGCAGGGTAGAATATATATATTCACCGAACAGAAGGAAATAGGCTGCTGGCATGGCCCGAAGGCCAGCCACGCAGCTAGGGCAATATGGCCACCTCTGTGACCTTGACAGAAATCGGCAGCACAAACAGATAAAGCACTACAGCCATATTGCCATAGCTGCGTTGGCTAACTCTGGGCCATACCAGCGGCTTATATATATATATATATATATATATATATATATATATATATATATTCCACCCTAGTATTCTACCTTCTTTTGCCTTCGAGGGAATCTCAGGACGCTACAATGTCAGTGGGTCCTGAGGCCGTCTATGCGGCGACAGCGTGCATTCAGCTTGACTGCCACTATAGCATTCCGAGGCATAATGCCAGAGCAGAATGTTTATATTTAGCAAGCAGAGGAAACAAGGCTGCTGGTGTGGCGTATCAAGGCCACCCCAAAGACAAAAGTAGGCAGAATACTAAAAAAGAATGTATATATATATTTAATAGGCAGATGGGAATGAGCTGCTGGCATGGCCCATAGGCCAGCCTACGCAGCTAGGGCAATGTGGTCACCTCTGTGACCCTGACCGAAACCGGTAGTTCAAACAAACAAATTACTACATTGCTCCTCTCTACTTCTAAGCGTCGTCCCAGACGCGCCCCTTGGTACACCTCCCGCGTCAGCCATCACAGCGTAATCAGTGCTGCGAGGAACACTCACGAGCCAACCACGCCACTTGCCGACATTCCATGCAATTAGGGCGATGTTTGACATCAACGTCAGTGATCCCTCTTGAATGTGCATCGGACTTGGGGTTTCGTTTGTCTTGGAAACAAATTTCAGAATAATTGGTTCTGCCAACCATCAGTATGTCCGTAGTAAGGTGTTAGCACACCGATCCCCTTAAGCAAGTATATCAGGGGTAATCTTCAAAACAAAACTTTTGAAGTTATAGAGATTGGATTGAAAACCCTGTAGATCCCGGTCCGCCTTCCGTGCTACAATATAGCGCCCTAAGGCTCTCCTAATGGCAAAAGAAGACAGAACACTGGGGCAGAATATACATATATTTAATGAGCAGAAGGAATTGAGCTGCTGGCATAGCCTGAAGGCCAGCCAACGCAGCTAGGGCAATATAGCCACCCCTGTGACCCTGACCGAAACCGGTAGTTCAAACAAACAAGGTATTACAGCTGGCGTGGCCTGGGAGCTGGCCTAAAAGGCCAAGCAATACGGCCATCCAAATCGCGAAAAACGGAACCAGCAGTCAGAACAAATAAAGTGTTACTCGGCCCTCTCTTCTTTCGAGCGTCAACCACTTGGTAACTTCTTACGCCGGCCATCACAACGTAATCAATGCCAGACGTCAAGGTTCGAGAGGAACTGAGATGTTTGGCAGCATGACTAAATTTGGGGGTTTTCACGGTTTTGAAACTAAATTCAGAGTAAGAGTTTCTGCCGAGCATTAGCTTATCTGTCTGTAGGGGAACGTTAGAACATCAGCCGCGAAAAGCAGGTATTTTAGGGCAATTCCCACAAAGAAACGTTTCCATATGATGTATGGCTAGTATCGCTTCATTTGCTGATATATACCTTGAAGAACACGGGGATGGGGTAGATGCTGAAGGAGGACATCGCTCTCAGTGCTTCTGTTATTGGATGTCAGAGATTCTCCCATCCTTGGCATGTACAAATCTTTTGCACTAATAGTTTGTCGCAAGCAAAAAAAAGGATAAAAATGTAAAAAGGAGATAGATAGTCGGTTTATGCCGATGTCAATAAAATTGATTTCGCCCTTAAACGCAATGTTTTGATTGTATCCTTCCCTCCCGCCTAATAGGTACTGCAGTACTTTGTCTATTTGGACTGTCGGTTTCGGTCGGAATTACAGAGGTGGCCATATTGCCCTAGCTGCGTGGGCTGCCCTCCAGGCCATGCCAGCAGCCTATTTCCCTCTGTCCGGTGAATATATATGTAGCGTCCCGAGGCTCCCTTAAGGCAAAAGAAGGCAAAGTGGCAGGGTAGAATACATATATTCAACGGACAGAGGGAAAAAGGCTGCTGGCATGGCCTGGAGGCCAGCCCACGCAGCTAGGGCAATACGGCCACCTCTCTGTGACCATGACAGAAACCGGCAGTTCTAACAAACAAAGTACTACATATATATTCTACCCTAGCATTCCGCCTTCTTTTGCCTTCGAGTGAGCCTCGGGTCGCTACAATACCACCTTTTCAAATTGTTATTTTGTAATTAAAATATTGAGAATATTGCTAGTTTCCGGACTGTCGTTTTTTTCGCTTATTCGCCTTCATTATTAGGTGAGATGCAGTAAGTCCAATAGCCGTTCTACGGTTTGGAAGAGTTAGGACTGCGTAGCATTGCAAGCGAAGATAAGCGCACCTAGTATTTTAGCTACTATGTTGGGATTGGTAATAACAAAGCACGTAAATCAGCCACTGTTTTACCCCACTAATTTCCTTCTCAAGTCCTCAAGCGCGTGACTTAGTTCGCGATTCTATCGCGTACAAAATGGCCTGGGGTTTTTACACTTGTGGTCCAAATGAGGCGCTTATCGTTTCTGGTGAGGACATAATTACTCGTTAAATTTTAGGCTGTTGTCATAATAAACCCCACTACGTACCTGGTGGCCGAGTTTTCGTACTTCCGTTCATTCAGAGACTTGATCGGTAGGACTAGAATCACCATTTTCTGCTATGTTCATTTTTCTGAATTTTAAGTAAATTCAGACATAGTAATTTATGGGTCATCGTGTGTTTTTTTGGATGTCGTATTGTTTCTTTGGATTTTATGCGCCATCACCTCCACAATTCGCATTTATACCCTTACCACGGCCTATCTAAAATACGGACTTATGGCTGACCATTCGTTTTGAATTTTTCCTTCACAGGATTTCTCTTAATATTATGACCTTAATCATTGAGAGTCCACGCATTTATACTCGCAATGGCGTTCCGATTACTGTCACTGGTGTCGCTCAAGTAAGTTTTTTTCGCCTAATAAACCAGTTCTGGCAATTAAGTTGCAAACCAACCGAGACTTGCTTGTGAAAAATAGTATTGTTATGGATATGCACATTTCGACACTAGCCCACTATTTGTGAACGTGTTCTGAGGCTCATTTCCGGGTCTTGCTAGGTAAAAATCCAGAGTTCGAATTTAGACATGTTGAGTGCAGCTTGCGAGCAATTTCTTGGCAAATCAGAACGTGAGATCCAGGAGGTTGCCAAAGAGACGCTAGAGGGTCATCAACGTGCTATTATGGGAAACATGACAGTGGAGGAGATTTACAAAGATCGCAAATTATTCTCCCGCAGTGTCTTTGAGGTCGCCTCCTCCGATCTTGTCAACATGGGTATCAGCGTTGTTAGTTATACCCTTAAGGATATCAAAGACGATGAGGTGAGCAGTGCTTTGTAATTTGCATTCTTAGACATAGATATTGGATCATGTATTTTTCGTTCGATGCTAATGTACCGCGCGCCTAACAGCATAGCTATTTGTTTATTGTGGGCACATCAAATGTGGTTGTACGTTATCGAAGTGTACGTGGAGCTTCGCTCAAAGTGAACCTTTAGCGCTTCAATAGAATCATAGTGTTTGCAGGTAGACGGGGGAAAATAATACGAGTTTGTTGAAAGTGAACATGAAAAAGCCTTTACCTGTTTTATTGTTGATTTATTTAAGTTGTTTTGCGTAAATTGGTTTCTCTTTTGGTGCAAGTTTGGCATGACATGTGTGAGTTCACAAATTCTCAATCTAGCGGTAATTAGCAGGCACTATAGTTTCACAATCGCGACAGGGCTATCTCGAGGCGCTAGGGATGGCACGGACGGCTCAAGTAAAGCGCGACGCGCGGATCGGTGAGGCAGAGGCGCGTCGAGACGCGGGTATTCGCGCGGCGCAGGCGGAAGAGGCGCGGACGGCGGAGCAGCTGCGTAACGAGGCCTCGATCGCGCGTTCTCAACGTGACCTTGCACTGCGTCGTGCCGCTTGTGATCGCGAAGTGCGCGCCCTCCGGGCCAAAGCTCAACTAGCCTACCAACTTCAGGTGCTTTCTACACTCATTTGCTCGAAGTTTTATTCATCCCTCAGCTAATCCAATTACCTAAAATATACTGTTTTGATGCCGATTCAATTTATTTAGATATGCTCCGGCGACTTTTCGAACGTGTATTGTTGTGATCCAGACGTTGATTGAACGCGATCAATTTGTTATTAACAATGATATTTTCATATCAATCTAACATTTTAAGTTTTTAATTTTATCCATAGGGCGGTGTTATTTAAGCATATGATGTTATAGTCATAAACCCACATTGGTGTTTCGGTTGAGAGCTAAAAAGATTAGGTCAACTTGTACTGATGCATTGGATCCAATTTAAAATTACTAATATAAGGTATTTTGTGCTTGTTTATAGATTTAACCGATTTTTAAAAGAATATGTAGTTTGCTCAAACCCAATCGGCTTTTGAAATTTTCCTGAAATTTTAGCTTCGATTGTGCTCTAGGCATGATTACGCTTAAGGTGGGATGTTGATACAGGCCCTATAAATAGTTCATTGGGAATTTTCTGTTATCTACAGGCAGCGAAGACGCAACAAGCAATTCGTTCAGAAGAAATGGGTGTGGAGCTGGTGGAGCGAAGAAGGCGCATTGAGTTGGAGGAATTGGAGCGACAGCGTACTCACTTCCGTCTCGAGGCGGAGGTGCGCAGTCCCGCCGCCTCTGAGTGCTTCCGCCTTCGTGCCCTCTCCGAGGCTGAACAGGTGGTCTAATCGCTACATTTTGTTCCATTCAGCTATCTATTCACTTCCTTGTCTGTTACTAGGCTCTAACCCCTCACCTGGTTGTTAGGTGGGTGTTTTTAGATTCAAAACTAATTGCTTTGTCATGACTTAAACGCAAATACATCTCTACCATCTTGTATGATCAGTAACAGTGAAGCAGCAGGTGGTTGTTCGTGTGCAATCGTCGGCTGATTTCTGTGTTTATGAAACAAATTTTCTATCCCCTATTGAATCTTTACTTACTGATATTTGTATTTCTTAATCACCCTTTTCAGTCGATGCGCGACAGTCATTTCAATCTTTTTTCCGTCAGGTATATTATTCCGTACTGCTCTATCAATGTATTCTCCGTCCCTTCTTGTAGGTTCGTTTAATAGCAGAGGCGGAAGCGGAGGCAGAAGCTGTAAAATTAAAGGGGCTGGCTGAGGCCGAGGCGAATCGGACAGTAGCGTTGGCAGAGGTGGAGAAGATACGAAAGGTGGCCGAGGCGCTAAAAAATTATCAGGTTTGCATCGCATAATTTGCATATGGATAGATTTAGTACCAGAGGGAATTGTTTCGAATATGTATTTTTTGCGGACAATGCTGAGGTATTTAATGGATGTTAAAACTTACAGGACACGTTTGCGTTGGAAACACTGATGGACGAAATGTTAATTATTCATTTGAGTACATTACACGATTACATTCGTGCTGCTCTTGGGATTTAGTTGGTTATATTTGGAAAACTAGACTCCATGCGCTTAGTTTGGTGAAGAAATTTCCTCAAGCGAGTATCTTCTAACGGATTGAAGTGCTTTCTTTACGCTGATGTGGCGAGGGAAGATCGCTTTGCCACATATATGGCAGCTTATTATAGCTCAATTTCTTTCTTACAAAATTTCGATAGGGCGCAGCTATGTTGGACATGGTGCTGCAGGCACTGCCGCGTATAGCAGCCGAGGTCAGCTTCCCATTGACCAACTGCAACAAGGTGACTATGGTTGCCACTGGCGATGGCGAAGTTGGAATCACAAAGCTGACAAACGAGATCACCCGCTTGATCGAGAGCCTTCCGCAGTTGATCACCTCTCTCACTGGTCAAGATGTGAAGTCGTACATCCCAAGATGCTAATTCCCCTTTTCTGCCCTCTTCTATCCCTTTATGTGCTTTATGGTCAAGTACTTCTTCCCCGCTTTAGGATTATAATATAATAAAAGATTACATAATTTTTACCTATGGTTAATAAGTAGACGGCTTTTTTGGCTTAAATCTGCAGTTAAGCGGAATTTGACTTAAAACAAGTAGGCTACGTGTTTACAGTTTATGTGACGCACTGTGTTGGTTATACGTGTCTCAGAGCAAGTCCAAGCTTTCGTGCAATAAAGATTCCCGATCAAAGGTCAAGCTAATCTCTTCTAAACAAAAACGTAATGACTGGCTGGATGTGTCCAACTCCCCCTCACCATGGACGTCGGCTAGATTTGAACGATTTTCCTTGGTCTTACAAGTCAACCTGACGGGCCGATTCCGGCCGTCACCAGCTGCAAAAGTTGTTAATCTGCAATGCATTGCGGTTGTAGTGAAGAAAAAGACGTTGAGTCCACTCCACCAAGACGAATGGTAGTTGGGGAGCGCAAGATGTGGACAATGGGAATGTGAGCCAAGTGTGTTTAAAACGGCCTGGGAATAAAGATGTTAAGGGCGCTCACGTGAACTGTTCCAATGATGAATCCCACTACTACTTTTTGTGCTTAAAGCTGTGAATGATCAAAAGGTTGGCATTGTGCAAAAGGCTTTATTTCACTCAATCAAAAAGCAGTATTCGCAATAGGGAGGGCGCTTATTTTCAGCAACGTTGGTAATAACACTTCCTGGTGCTGACCCTGAGATTAGTATCCATCACCTTTAAAAGGGGTGTATATAACTTGAGAGAATTTCCTGAGGAAAACAGATGCCAACTTTCACGTACAGGCAAACAAGGGGAAAACCGAAGAACGTATGGGGTCTTAATTTAGCCATTGAGGTAGTGGTGGCAGATTTCAAACAAATCCCAGCCGTGGTTTGTGTGATAAGAAGCACAAGAAAAAGGAGAGTAGATGGAAGAAGAATAGATGGTATCCCCCTGTAGTTACAAAACAAGTGTAAAAACAAAACTCCTGGTATTTTTCAAGCCCTGAGAGATTGACCACCACGAGGACAACCAACTATGGTTGCGTGGGCGGGCGGTTGGAGTCTAGAAAGTTGGAGATTTGATAGGGATTGGCTGACGAGATAGAGGGTGTGGTGTCATTCCAATGATCTTGAATAGACCACACAGAATCCTCTGGTTTAATGCTACTCGATGCGATTGGCCAATGGGCTGTGGAGGAAGAGGGGACACCATGTGAAATTGACGGAAGCATGGCAGCCGGCTGCTGAATTAACGTGGAAGCCGATGGAAAGTGTGTTACGTTTGTGGCATCGGTTGTAGAGTGAGCCGTCAGTGCGGAAACAGTCATAAGTGAGTGCTGCGAGAATGCACTTTCCCCAATTTCATACATCTCCACGTAGAGATCTGGGTAACGCAAATCTGGTCGAGATCTCTGTTACGCAAAAACGCAAAACATCATCAGTAATAACTTATTTGCAGTAGAATTTCCTTATCCAATGAAATTACAAACTCCAACCTGCAACTGTTGCGCAATTTCCCGGTACTCTTTACTCATTGATGAAAGCATCTCACTCATAGCTTCCAGTCGACTCCATTTATGGTCAACTAGTTCCTGAGACTCGTTTTGTGCTAAAAATTCAAGCAGTAATGAGAACCTGGGCGAGCAAAGTGTTAAACTATTAAAAATTCGTATCAACACACAACGCATGGTTGCAAGAAGAGAGTGTCTCGCCAGGAGCAATAACTTCCTCGCATCCGTGTAAGCTGGATTAGCAAGAATATAGTAATCTGGAAATGAAGAAAAATTTAATAAATGAAATAACTTTTATAATGACAAGCATGTCTTTAAAGGGGGATAAACGTACATCTAAGAATCCCGATGGCACAGGCGTAGACAAATTCTGTGTGAGTTAAATTGAGCTGTTGGAAAAAGCGACCTGAGATTTTGAGATGTTCAACGACTCTATTGTAGACAGGGAAGTGGCGCAGAACGATATCACGCTCAGCAGGAGAGAAGTCTAAGAAGTTGTAGCGGTCCCCAGCAGCGTCGTAATCACGCGACAGCATTAACAAAACTTCCGAGTAAAGGCTCGCTCGCACCAGATGACCTCTGGCGGACAAACTCATTTGATTGAAGCCTTTGAAGTCGAAAAATGGTTTATTAAGGTGACATAGACCTTTATTGATAATTGCTTGCAAGGCTTATAAAATATTTGCAAGTCAAAATATTTCCCCGCCATAAGCATGGTTATGCACAGTAAAGCCAGTTACTTAATACATTATCAAATGCTGTAAGACTGAGGTGTACTCGCGTATTTATCAATTTAAAAAAAATAAGCAAGTAACCTAGGGCTTCTAAATAGAGACGGTGATAAAAATAAAAATAACTCGGGCGTTAACTGGAAAAGCAACTTAAAAGACAGATCCGCAATGATGTAATCAGGTTAGAGCGTAAGGTTTACAAAATAGCCACTCATTTCAGAGTTGACAAGATTTTGAAAGCAGTTGGAAATATTTTAATTATCTTCATATTTTATTATGGACAATAGAGTCAGAGGAATAAATTGATTTTATTGATGCATTGTGTAAAGTATTGTGTTCCTCCTTGCCTTTTTTTAGTATGTCTCATACAAGCGCTGCGAAAACACAACGAAGCGACACCAGACCTCCGAAAACAAATTTACTAGCTCCCACTATGGCACTACGAATTGCATCGAAAACAACTACTTGACAATATTCGGTAAAATGCCCAACGGCACCTTAATTCGCCGGATTGCTGTGTTCCTAACGCCACAGCACCAAATCTTATTTTAATGCTCACAGAACATTTTCCGAATGCGTATATTAGAACGAAAAATCCAAGTCAGTCTGAACTACCGATCGGGCATTGCCTGACAGCGTGGTTAGGTGTGTTAAATGCTAGTCTAGGATTGCCCAAGTGTTGCAGAGTAGGACAAATTGTAAAACTAGAGGAGCAGAGCCGCACTTCCTTCGATTATCATGAACCATTAGTGGTTATTCATGACCATTCGAGTATTAGTAGCCGGAGCGTTGGCGAGTAGCGTACTCTAAGTCAAGTTTGGCAAACGCACAGGCGCTCGTGTTTATGTTTACACGTGAAAACCCGTTGGGACGAGAGGATAGGCTGGTAGAACACGTGACGCCCTAGTAATGAATCAGACGTGCGCGTATGCGCATGTATGCACAAATGTTGTTGTTGTTGTTGTTGCTGATGCTGTTTTTGTTTAGACGCACCGGCGTGACGTGGGTACTGTCACCAATCTAATTGGTCGATTCCCTTCTACCGCTGCTTCTGTGGGGTCGAATGTCTGAGGGACCGCTATAGAGATCCGTAGATGGACTAAGCACGTCACATTCTACAAAATTGCCAAGAGTCTGGAATCCTCAAGTTACAAGAGTACGATTGAATGCAATTTGACCGAATTCTCATTTGTCTTCTAATGGACTGTATTTATGTAGCATATCGTGGCACATTTTTTTATTGAAACCTCTTGATTCTTGTCTTATCAGAGCGCTTCACGTTCAGCAATTGGAGTGGTTCGGAGATCCCATAGAAAAAGACGCCGGTGGCTTGGCTCAATCACAGAGCGTGCAGTGAGATCGTGGCCAATTGGTAAACAGCACAACGATACAAGAAATCTCGATGTATTTCATTATTACAAATAAGCCAGCCATGTGCAAGACCATAGCTCAAAATCGCCCAGATTAGTTGATGCTCATTTGAAGCAGTTCTAGTGGACGCAAGCAAATGCTTCCGAAAACATTGCCTGCGTCAGCAAGTGAGCTTGATGAGAGAGCCCATACGGCAAGGTTGAGATAGCGGACGAACATTCCGATGGATGTAATTATGTGTGGCAGATTCTTTCTACCGATGGTTAGTTACGCCACAAGGAAGGTCGAAACAACACCCACCATATTTCACATTAAATTTTGCAATGCACGTCGGCATGGGAATTGGGGGAAATTATGTTGTGTGATATTCTTTGAGCTTTTGATGGAAAAAAGGATTCACCAAGTATAGGAGGATGTTGTGGCGGGAATTACCTCCTACCTTACTTAACGTGAGAATTATTTCCCATACATTCCAAGCAAATTGAAAGTGACTAGGCGTCAAAAAATGCAAATGCTCATTCCTACAACTACACTGAGTTCAACAGCAACAATTAATAAATCTTCAAATATTTGCCATGGTTTGTGACTTCTGCACAAAGTTGGTGCGAAATGGTTGTCTTAAAACTGCCCCAATCAGAGTGTCAATAAGGAAGCATTATTCCATAAGGTAGTGCCCAAAGCTGCTCACTCTATTGACACGAGTCAGGCTTGACACCCATGCACCACCCAGTTGCCTCACAAAGTCTTCCAGCCTTTTGACAACCCTGCCATTGACAATCTTCCTCCAATGACTTTACTCATTACTTAATCCTTGGCCCTCGATATGAACAACAGGAAAGCCGCATCAAAGATAGTAGTTTATAAGGGTACAACAATGTGCACGCATCGCCGCATGGGTGATTGTCTTAGGATGGATAAATTATTAAGTCTTCATTCGACAGTAGACACCCCAGTTAGCAATCCAATGCTACTTATAACACTATCAAATTGCACTGGCAGAAAATGAGACACACTCCCGGTTACTGCTCGAAATCAGATTGCCAAAACGAAAGATATTTTGCAAATAAATGGGTGCAGGAACAGACGCCAAGCGACTGTGTGTGCCACTGCGAGAACACATCAAGCAGACATAAACAAAAGCTGGCAAGAGGCTAACCTGGAATCAGCTTAGCGAATTGGACGACCTGTTGAGAGTGAAGATGGAAGTGGTTCATCACGTGATCCCACACCTGGTGTCCGTCGTCAGCCTGTGACGGTTCGATGGTGCTCATGTCGAAGCGGGATTTAAAGTACTGTCCAGGTAGGAAGAGAGAGGAAGAGAAATCGCAAATTAATGTGAAGAAGGCTCAGGCAAGTAAGTTGTATGAGAGCCAAGAGGATACCCATTAAAAAGATTTAGCACAATAAAAAAATCCTATTTCAAATAGCATGCCCTATGTCCTAACAACAGAGGTAACAGGTCAAAGTGATGAAGGGGAAATACGGCAAAACAGTCGGTCGGAGGTAAGGGTGAAGAAGATTGGTATTTATTGAATTCGCTTTCACGATGTTTACCAATTCACCCACATGTTTGATTGACTTATGAATGATTCAAGCCAATCAGCATTTGTGCAGTTCATAAGAGCGGCAGGCATCGGGAATATTTCTCTTGAACTTATGTACAAACGCGTTAAGCTTATCATACCTTAAACATCCAAACTTCGTGATAAATAAGCAGTGGTTTCGGAAGTCAGTGGAAGCGATCCCAACTACAGAAAGCGCTAACTGTCATGCGCGGAGAGTTCAAAAGAAGTATTCCCGATACCTGTTGATAAAAGGGGCATGCAGAAATGGTTGAGGAGGTTGAGGTGGAAGGTGAGGACGAAGGTACCGTGGCTGGAAGCCGCATGAACTCCATAGCCATTCGCATTCCGTAATTGAACCAATTTAGCCCGTCCACCAGAATCTCCTCATCCGTCCCCACCACTCCTGCCACTGCTGCTGCCGCAGCAGCAGCAGCAGCGGCGGCAGCAGCCGCTGACGACGATGCTGAAGCGGAGACGCTAGCTGAGGTGCTTGGCATCTGTGGCATAGCAGTGGTCTCAATTTTCACAGGAGCCGAGGCTTTGCGCCGCGGAAGCATTGAACCAGCATACGCGGCCATATCACAGGCTCCTGCTGAAGCCCTGCGCTGTGGAAGCTCCACTACGCCACCTCCAGCAAGCGCGATCGTTTGCGAAGAAGACGAGGGCGAAGCTGAGGAGGAAGCCAGTGTTGGAACGGAGCTGTGTTTGCGTGGCAGTGGTCCGAAATCACTCGCCAGAGGTTGTCCACTGTCCTTTAGTTGGCGAATCTCGATGGCACAATGGAATTTGACGGCGTTCGGTTGACGCCCTATCCGACTTCCTAAAACCGGTACGACGATGATGGTGGTCATAATGAGGCGAAGAATAGTGTCTGTGTGTGTGTGTATGTGTGTGAATGCGTGTGTTTGTAGTGGCGGTGGTGAGGAGGGGGAGGGGAGGGTTGAGGGTAGATAGTGAGAGAAGGGCAGAGGAGTCATCGCTGTGCAAATAGAGTCCGACAATGAGGTCGCACGTACTGTCAGCCTGGCAGTGGAGGAGGATGACGGCCAAGAGAGGGAAATGCCGGGCAAATGCGAGTGACTCTCTGCTAAAGTGATAGGATGTGAAAAGGGAAGATTTTGCGGCCACAAGGCATAAATTAATCAATACGGAGGACTAGCTGCCCCCATGTGGGTTGGAGACTGGCCCCTTCTTATATTATTTGACGATTAGACCCGATGGCCGGGGGTTGCTTTGGCGTCTGATCACTGATGTCCAGAAATGCATTGTAAATTAATTTCCACAGGCCGGGCAACAGATGTTCCCTGCCTCTCCTCATTCCACTTTATCTGATCAACAAACTTCAATTTGAACGACGCCGATGTTAACAAAAATTTGTACTTGGCACTTGAACGCACCGCGTTTTGACATGCCGGCACGAAGGCACCGACGGAATCTACAGGCCTTGCAGACATTGCGGCTACGTGGAGTGATTGTGCAGTTGTCCTTCCCACCGACGCAGACCAGTCTCGATGCTGACTCCTCTGTTCGTCGAAAAAAGCCCTGCAAGTGGAGGAGAGCAAACTAAAAATGACTGAAAGCCGTATTCACCTCGATCTTCTGGTGAAAGAATATGGGAACGTTGCAGTCTCTTGCCAATCAGAGTTTATGAAGTGATTTGTTAGGCTATTTCCTTGCAAGGTACTAGAAACACAGAGTAAGGTGTTAGGCCTAGCAAATTTTGCCAAGTGGATCTCTTATTTTCCAAGGTTAGAGAGGAATTCGATTGACAACCACCGCCTAGTTGTTACAAGTTTTATCTGGTAGCATCGAGGAGGAAAACAAGACATGAGTCGTGCACCTTGGATGGAAACGTCGTGGCTACACATTAACTTGATTTAATTGTTGTGTGGGAAAGGAATGCATCCCAAAACCTAATTAGTGTCGTGAGTAATCTCTCGAATCGTGATATTCACCCTTATCCAAGGGCGAATAATGAATCCCCAAATTGCCCTTGCAGAGTGTTGGGACAGCAACAAGCATCAGCGAAATGGAATGCGAGCAGGACCCCAGTAATCCACACAGACATGAAGCTCCCAATCGTTGTGATCGCTAAAATTCACGTACACTCACTATTTTGCATATTCTGGCACCCATTCACTCTCGAGTGATTCATGCAGATGGTGAGTTTCATTTACTTTTAATAACTGGTGTCGTATCATTTGGTCACTAATCAACCCTGCCTCTTCCACTAATGCGTTACGATGTTGCGAAGAATAAATGGATTTACGTGATTCACTGATAGAACGCTTGTGAAGCCATTCAAGCCTTGGGCTTGTGAAGCCGCACCCGCGATTTCGGAATTGGCTTCACCCACTGCAGGAGGAAGGCATTGCAGCACAACTGGGAGCGCATCGTTCAGATTTGTAGATCAACTTTACAAAGCCATGGAGATCAATTCAGCCGCGAAAAAAAAATAATAAAAGCCATTTCACACCAAGGCTGATTCGAAAGGGAACTCTGACGAATGCGACTTTTCCGTAATTAGTGAAGAACTTGGAATCATTTACTTCAAGAATCAAGAAGCCAACTGACTGGATGGGCTCCACCACATCCATCGAAGGAGGCAACGATGGTTGCTTTAACGCCACCGATCAATTTAACAAATGCTCTTCATGATAAGACATCAGAGGTGGAACACTTGGACATGCTCATGAAAGCGATAAAGGGTTTCCAGTTATTGTGTTGAGGTGAGTCGATTTGGGGCAACAAATCCAGCGTACTTCGCACTCGCCCGAAAAGTCACAACAATAAATCACACCGACAAACCATTTCTCATAATCCCAACAATTATCATCATCAACAACAGTTCACGCAAGACAGTAGACTAATATGGATGCTTTCGCCCGCACGCGACAGTGACCTTGACGCGGGGGTGACCTTGAGAAAGACAATCCTGCGACCAATGGAAGGCACATTCGTCACGCAAAGCTAGTGGTTGTTTACCGTCGCGTCGTCGTTTAGGCGTAGCGCACATGACCTTGGCGCGTCTTTCCCACCCTTTGCACACACCCACACAACCCTCCTCTTTCGACTCCTCCTCCTCCCCCCTCCATCTTCCCTTCACTATACCCTGACCGACTCTTTTTTCCGTCTTCTCGCCCCTACTCACTGCCAGCACACTTCATTCCATCCTTTCCCTATATCTCCAACCCCAATGGTCACGGATGTGGGAGACAGTCGAAGCTGCGGTAGTGCATTCATTGGTTGGTGAAAAAAGAGGGGGGAAGGGAGGGACTCAAAGTCGAAGGCTGAGCTAATCTTCAATCGTTTTAGCTTTGAAAACGTGGTGTCGAGGTCAAGGCTTAAGAAATACAAAAGGATAGTTCATATGTATTCACAAGTTTTCGATTGGTTGGATCGATTTGACAGTCGCATCATGCTAGATTGAGAAGATGATACGTTTCCAAGCATGGAATGGTACCAGAAACGCATACGCAGTAGATACGTGAGAGCATTCAAAGAGTTGGAAGCATAGCAATCCAAAAGTTGAGTCCTTCTTTCTACCTTCAGTCCCTCAGGAAGCAAGAATCGAATTGTCAGTTATGCTAGTCAAATGGCTCCCACTAATTACCATCACGGTGACGCTCCAGTTTTTTCGCCGTTTGAATGCAAAAATATTACCATTGGACACGTGATATTAGACATCTTTTGTTAAAAATGCCAATAATGCGGCACAAATTGCGAGAACAAGTGCAATCCACCCACCTTGCAGCCCTCGCAGGTGAGAGCACCAAAGTGGAAGCCGGAAGAGCGTCCACCGCAGACCCGGCATGGAATATTGGAGATATCCAACTCGCCTTGAGCGTCCATATCTGAAGGAGTGGGGAACGGCAAGGGAGACACGATTACCACAGAACTTTGCTTCGACGTTTTCTTTCTTTCTTTTTTTGATGTGACAGCGCAGTGAGGGGGCACATGCACACATGTATAGACTCAGGGGCAAAAACAGGCCAAAAGGGTGCTTTTGCGTAGACCACAATGGAGAGGTCAGGCTCTGTGAAGCCATGGATAGTGCGGATAAGCATTGACTAGACATGTTGACGTCGATGCTCATGAATACATTGACCATGATTAAATAAGTTGGGAAAACTCCTCCGCTGACCGAAAACCAGGGCGAGAGGTTTATCAGGCACTGCAGAGGTGCCGGCTTCAGATCAAAGGATCACGTGAGTTAATGTCGGGTGCTAATACTGGTGGCGGTTGTGATGATATTGGTTAGGCGTCGCAATTTGGAGGGATGCATTCACTGCCGACTAAATCTAGACGCACTTCACCTCTCTCAAAATACTGACATACTCCTTGAGTGAGGAAATGGGGTGCTGTGTCAATTGTGCTGCTGTTGTATAACAGACTCTACAAGAAGTAGGACTCACAGTTCCTTTGTGTGTTACTTCTAATAATCTAAGGCACCACACGCTTGCTTTGAAGACTTTTCCAAGAAAACTCGGATGTTTCTTGGTACCTTTGAAAAGGAGTTCGGTGGCAGAGGGTTATGAACTGAAGACTCTAGGAGTGGAAATCTCATGCATGTAGAATACCAGCTTGATCGAATTCACTTTTTGTTAAATCTATGATTATACAGAATGAAGTCGCTGACAAGCTTTGCTCAAGACATTCGATCAAACTTCGAATGCTCGGGGAATGGTTATTAGACACAGAGTTACAGAAGAATGGAACTCTAAGTAATTAAGATCGTTCAGATATGCTGATACTTGTTAATGAGAAGGCGCCACAACTTTGAACTTCTGGACACTATTAAGGAGGGTGGAAGAGCAAAACAACATTGCCGCCGATTCAAGACTAAAGTTGCCGTTCGACCATTGAGGAAGAGAGACGGGACTCACCTTTAAGACTCATTCCAACCTCAAGACACTTTTTATAGCGACATTGTTGACACCGTCCACGGCTGCTCTTGGCAATGACACAATTTCCACCCGAGGGACAAGTGGTCGTGGAACGTCCATTGGCAAGAGAGTGACGCATGAAGAACTTCTACAAGGCAGGGTTAGAGGCGGTGCTAAACCTTAGAATGCACCACCCTGGTACCCAAACGCATGGATCGACTAATTGGCGACATTAGAGTTAAGTTGGCAGCGACTAGGCACTCACGAGATGCTTTGACCTCGCTCCTCACTAATTCAATAGCGAATGCAAGAGCGGCGCTAGGATACAGCGGAGCGATGTGCTGCTACTGATGGCAAGAATCCACTAGATTTTTGGAGGAATCACTGTTTACGTATTTACTGTGCATGTAATTTTGCCTACTCCCTCAGTTAGTAGCGGTGAGGGTGGCCGGAACGGAGCACCGCCACCCGAATAAACCGAAATTTCGTCTCACCAAAAAATCAGTGGTTTCAATGGTAATCCAAATTATCGAATTCTGAGCATTCTCCAAGTGATGGCAAGCAGTGACACGAGTCATAAAGCACATATTTGCGCAAATTATGCGCCATCAATGATTGGGTGAAGGGAGTCCAGATTTTCCTCCAGTTAATGTTACCTTGTGATTACATGTTGGTTAATAATATAAAAGATCAAGTTTATAGGCATCACACTAGTTCCGACTTGAATAGGCACACTTGAATTCGAGAATCAAGCTTTGAACAATTTGCCGCAACAATTTTTTCCTCTAGGAAATGCAAGTCGAACGTCAGTTCCTGTGTAATTCTCGCAGTATACGATGCCAGATTGCATTGAAACCGATCGAGTAAAAGATGATTTGCCTATGTTTACCAGTTTAGACAGATGAACCGCGGTAATGATAAGTTTAGCCAAAATTCTAGCATTGAAAGAGGAGGTGAAGGCTGAGGCGTGGACTCTAGAACGGAGAGGCGACTAGGAACAAACCTACCCATGCATCTGAATAAACACTAAATACGGGGTTCAGACGTCTGTCTAGACGCTTTTTGGCATCTTGACAGCCGAAGAGGGAGTCGTTGTTGTTGGTGGGGCAGGGATAGGAGTAGGAATCGCATCTTTCCTTCCCCTCGGCAATCAATGAGGTCATTTGTCTGACGGGTCAGACGCGACAAATGCCCGTCTGTTAGCGTTTTGTCTGATAGCTAGTACACGCCATAAGCTGTGAAGACTGGGAGAGGAGGAAGGGTTTTCGCGTCTAGTATAGAAAATGCCTGCAAATGTACTGCCACTTTACAGAAAAATTACTCCATACGCCTTCTCTCCTTCTCAAATTTAATCGAAACTCAAAACATTTTGACAAGGTAACTTGTATCCACTTCTTAAAACTGCTCGAAGTAGTGTTAAACTAAATAAACACAATTTTTGACGTTGAAATACGTAAATACCAAAAATGAGAAGAATGGACCACCTTCAACTAAGACCATGTGGAACACTAGAATGTCTGGAAGAAAAGAGGACGACTTAGAAGGCTTACTGAAGTGGAGGGCAAAATACATGAGTGGGGAAGGAAGAAGGCAGGGGGTGGAAGTTGAAAATCGGGACGTTAGGATGAAAAAAACAAAACAAGAACAGTCGACACAGGCAGAGATGACTAATCGACGTGGCAGCCTAACAGTAGTTGGGCTGCCTGCAATTTCCACCAATTGCAACTGAAATTTGCCTCATGAAATTACAAGAAATCAATCTTATTTTCCTTTCTTGAGCTGATAATAGAACTAACAGCAATCGAGAAAAGGACCAAAAAAACCTGTCATTTTAGCTTTGCTGATAATCAAGAAAAAGGCTGCCAGTTTGACCCACAAGACAGAGACCAGAACTATAATGAGGAAACGTAATGATGGATCAATTTTCATAAATACGCTTAAATTGAAATTATTTTGCACATAGTAGGACAGAGACTGTTGTGATTATTTTGTACCCTAAAACTATCAAAAGTGCTCAATGAAACATCGATTTTTTTCGTCAAAAAGGTTAGAACAATAGACAAAGTTCCATGAGCACAATAAAAGCACTTCGAAATTCCTTCGATATAAAATTGTCATCCATTCGGAAAGCAGTGGGTTAACTTAAAAAGCTTACTAATCAATCCTCAAACGAAAAGGCCATCTACCGAGTGCCACAAGACTGCACTTTGAAGGTTAAAATGCAATCGCAAAACACCAATCTATCAATCGTAGGAGAACCACGTAGGACTCATGCTGGCATTTATAAGAAACTGGTACAATATTAAGTAATGCATCAATACACGATCCAAGGAAACTTATTTTCGGCACTAACCTTGCAGGCCTCGCAGACATAGGCACCGTGATGAAAGCCAGCAGCAAGCTCACCGCATATTTGACATAGCTGTCCCTCCATACGATTCTGGTACTGGTAGAATGCCGACTCAGGACTAGTGAAGCCAGGCAAACTGACACCTCCAGTGGAGCGAGAAGGTCCCTTCGTGGCACTATCGAGGTCGGTCAACTGCGTACTCTCTTCTGCTGGAGGAGGCAATTGGTTGAAGGCTGAGGACGATGATGGTTGCTGCGGAGAGTAGTACCCACCACTGGCGTCCATGGCGACGAAATAATTATTGCCGTTAGCGGGTGTAGAGGTAGTCATTTGATGATCAGGAAATTTGTGGAAAAATTGCGAGCTCTCGGTGGGATGAGTGGTAGGAGCGCTGAGGAGGGCGTAAGTGGGATGGAGAGCGGTGGAGGAGGAGTCAGGTTCGTCCACACCCAGACCCCCAGAGGCCCAATTGGCACTGAGACCACCAGGGGTACTTGCATCGAGCGATGTTGGAGGGAAGTGAGAAAGGCTAGAGTTTTGGTGGGGGGAGGACGAGGCTGTGACTGTAGGCGTTTGTGCCATCTACCTCCACCCAGAAATGTATGCTATGAAAATCAGAACGCGGAGCTGGGTGTCGTGGCCACCACCTACGCACATGGCTCTTGCTGAAGACAATTCAACTGATGTTGAGCTGACATTATTGCAATGTACAAATGTGTTCTAAAACCGGATAAGTGTTGGGAAGTAGTATAGTTATAAATAATGGATAAACACAAATAATATTTTTGTCAAAAAAGACAGGATGAGAATACACTAAGTAAGTTGTAGCATCAAAGCGATTGGGCGAAAAAAATGCTCAAAAATGCCCTATAACACTACAAGAAACCGCACAAATTTCGTCCTGTTCAAAAATAAAATTTGGGGATAAATTTAAAGCCAAATATGGATCGCATTTCAGACATCAAATGATTGATGACTTTGTACAACGACTCACACAACAGATGTATGAACAAATTCTGAGCAGAAATATCGACGAAACGAGGAAAGGATGTGATAAATTGAAACACTGACGCAGCGTTCGTAAATCCGCAGATATCCTTTGGCCGTTGAAGTGACGAATCTAAACAATTGTTTAGGTGGGGGTCACAGAGGTGGTCGCATTGCCTTAGCCGCGTAGGGTGGCCTCCGGGCCATGCCAGCAGCTTATTTCTTTCCGTCCGTTGAATATATGTATTCTACCGTAGTATTCTGCCTTCTTTTGCCTTTAAAGAACCTCATGACGCTACATTGGTGGCAGCGGAAAGCAAACAGTACTCTATAGGTGTAGCGTCCTGAGGCTGCCTCGAAGGCAAAAGAAGACAGAATGCTAGGGTATAATATATACATACATACATACATATATATATATATATATATATTCAACACACAGAGGGAAATAGGCTTCTGGCATGGCCCGGAGGCCAGCTCATGCAGCTAGGGCAGTGCGGCCACCTCTGCCACCTTGACAGAAGCCGGTAGTTCCAGCAAACAAAGTATTACATTGCTCCTCTCCTCTTTCGGGCGTCGTCCCCGACACGCCCCTTTGTGAACCTCACACGTTAGCCTTCACAACGTAGTCAGTGCTGCAAGAAGCACCCACGACCTAACCATGCCAATCGCCGACATTCGACGCGATTGAGGCGATGCTTGACACCAACGTCAGTGATCCCTCTTAGCAGTGCATTAAACTTCGAGTTTCGTCTGGCTTGAGAACAAAGTTCGGAATAAGTGATTCTGTTGACCATCAGTATCTCCGTAGGGGAGAGGAGGGGGGACGTTAGCACTCCGATCTCCTTAAGCATGTATATTAGGTGTATTCTTCGAAACGAAACTTTCCGGGTGGTCCATGGCTAGTGTCGCTTCAGCTGTTGATAGCTTTCTTGTAGAACACGCATATGGGTAGATGCCGGAGGCGGACGTCGTTCCTGGCCCATCCGTAGCACATGCACTTTCGCACCGCTGCAACACTTCTTTCGATAGTCGTCCCCAACGCTCCCCTTTGTAAATCTATTGCGTCAGCCATCACAACATAATGATTTATGGAACAATCGCCCACGGCCTAGCCATGTCAATCATTAAAATCCGAGCGCAACTAAAAGAAGCTTGATCACCACGTTATTGACCGTCAAAGGCAGTCCGACTCAACTCGGAGTTTCGTCCGGTTTGGAAACTGAATTCAGCGTGAGAGGTTCTGCTGACCATCAGTATGTCCATTAGGAGACGTTAGCACACCGGTCTCCTTCAGCAGGTGTGTCGGGAAATCTTTGCCTCGAAACGCTTCCGGGTATTCCACGGCTAATGTTGTTTCGGTCATTACTAGCCTTCTTACAAAACACGGGGATGGGATAAATGCGGAAGGCAGACGTCTTCCTTGGCCCTTTAGTTGTGTAGCGTGCCGAGAATTCCTTGAAGACCAAAGAGGGCACAGTACTAGGGCAGAATATGTATTTAGTAAACAGAGGGAATGGGACTGCAGGCATTACCCGGAGGACAGCTTCACCGACCAAGGCAGTATGGCCATCTCGGTGGCCGGAATCGAAACCACCAGCCATAACAAAGTATTGCACCCACAATTTTTTCAATTTGCACCCTTAATTTTTCTAGAGACCTTTTTAATTTACACGTAAGCCTTTCAAATGCTTTAGTTTACAAAAGGGAAATTGTTTTATCTACGTCATTTAAAGTGTTGTTGGACATCGACATTTGAACAGAATGTGCAACCTTCAGATCGCGTTTGTGGTTCCGCAGCCTTTTAGTGTCTTCAGATATTTTCACGGCGCATTAGCCTGATGCTGTCATGTTTTGCATGGATTTCGACACCAAATCTGAGAGCTTCGGAATTCCGCCGTGGCATAATACACTGTCAAACTATATATTCTTTCCCAAAGAGAGGGACGTTGGGGCTGCTGACCTGACCTCAATGCCAGCTCACTCAGCAAGGACGAAAATGGCTGACCTAAGGCCCCTAACCGAAATTGGGGGTTAGACAAGTAACAAAAGTATTGCAATTAAATGCTGCAAATTGCTCAGCGTCAACGCCAGTTCGATTCCCTTGATACTACTCACTTTCATGACAAATTGTCGCGATTTCATTTATTGTGCTAATGAAGGCTAGTTATTAGTGTTGATGTATCCACCTTCTTTACCGCAACATAGGCCGTAGACGCTATAAGCAAAGTTAACGCTACAATGGAGGTAATCAAGCATGAAAGAGGGTTACGCGGTACATGTAGTACTTTGTTTGTTTAAACTACCGGTTTCGGTCAGGGTCACAGAGGTAGCCATCTTGCCCTTGCTGTGTAGGCTGGCCTCCGGGCCATGCCAGCAGCTTATTTCCCTCTACCCGTTGAGCACACATATATTCTACCCTAGTATTCTGTCTTCTTTTGCCTTCGAAGGAGCCTCGGGACGCTACATGGGTGGCAGCGGAAAGCGGACCCGATTCTTTAGTGTTTCGATCCCGATTTTATCACCTGTGGCATGTTGCAGCGGTGCGAAAGAAGTGCATGTGCTACGGATGGGCCAAGAATGACGCCCGCCTCCGGCATCTACCCAATCTCCGTGTTCTACAAGAAAGCTATCAACAACTGAAGCGACACTAGCCATGGACCAACTGGAAAGTTTCCTTTCGGAGATTACCCATAATATACTTGCTTAGGGATATCGGCGTGCTAACACCTCCCTACGGACATACTGATGGTCGGCAGAACCACTTATTCTGAACTTCTGCTCCCGAGCTAAACGAAACTCGAAGTCCAATGCACTGCCAAGAGGGATCAGTGTAGTTGGTGTCAAGCATCGCCTCAATCGCGTCGAATGTCGGCGATTGGCATGGTTAGGTCGTGGGTGCTTCTTGCATCACTGAATACGTTGTGATGGCTGACGCGGGAGGTGTACCAAGGGTCGTGTTGGGGACAACGCTCAAAAGAGGAGAGGGGCAATGTAATACTTTTTTTGTTTGAACTACCGGTTTCGGTCAGGGTCACAGAGGTGGCCACATTGCCCTAGCTGTGTAGACTGGCTTCCGGGTCATGCCAGCAGCTTACTTTCCTCTGCCCGTTGAATATGCATGTTCTACTCTAGCATTCTGCCTTCTTTTGCCTTCGAGGGAGTCTCGGGACGCTACAGTGCATTTTAACCTCCCACCTTAGCCCTCACCTTAATGGTCTCGTTATCGAGTATCAATCCCTTCGGTTATCGTCTTATGGTACAATCATATCCACTCACTATAGAAGAACCATTTGTGTATATGAGAATTTGACTTCGATTCTTTTGATCGAATCTGTCCTTTATTCTCGTCATTTTGGCTCTAGACGCAACATTTCGTGTCCACACTTACTTGCCAATTATGGCAAACTATTTTTGCGCTGGTTTGCATGCTACTTGTTGGGTCATCAAACCATTTAGGTGACGCAGCATTTTGAAGAATCAAAGGCTCTTTTGCAATATCTTTTGGCTAATTTTACATTTGTCAAATCAGTAAGTGACACTCTCCTAATTCGTTTTCGCATATATTCGTAAAAGTATAGCAAGTTGCCTGAAAATTTGGGCATATGTTTAAATAATTTGTGCAGGGCCTCTTACTGCATCACTCGCTGAGTTCATACTTGGGAAGATCCAACTTCAACTGCAACCGTAGTAACCTACTTTCAATCCTTACAGCGTGGAGGCAAAATAGGATCTCTAACCACTCGAAAAGGGGAGAAGCTACTGGGCTCAGTTAGGATAGCCAAATTACTGCCTTCTTGCCTCTCCCCTCAGTGAGTTTGCCCGTCCACGCAACGTCGTCCTCCTCTCACCATGACCAGCGACTTCCCCTCCCATCCGTGAATGGCACCCAAACGCACCACAGGCGTTCGTACATCATGTACTTGGACATAATTAGTGAAAAACAGGATGCATCTCTGTCCTGGACCTGCAGTTCCACCAGAGGAGTGGATGGCAGAAAACCCGCAAATTCAGTTTCGACTCGCAATTGAAGCAACAGCGTCTTTGTACAAGCGGACGCTTATTAAGGCGAGCGATGCATTGTTGAAATCATCAACTTTTCTGTACATCACAGGAATGTGTGACGAAGCCACACAATAAGGATAGCCATGGACAGAGGGCGAAAAGCCCAAGGACCACTGACTTTCGAGCACATCGAACGTAATTTGAACCAACAGTACAAGAAATAAGTCTTCCTGATACTAATTGCAAATACGCCCCGAGGGTACGACAGAGGAATTACCAGTCCCAGCGACTCCCTGTGCAGTTTAATCTGATGAACGATTCTTTTGATTCTTTAGAAAGGGTAAAAGTATAACACAAATTTCGTTTAATGTTCCTAGCGCAGGCAACATCCCCCACATCTGCAAGTGATCGCTTGTTGGTTCACAAGAGTCGTCTCCCAATCATTACTTAATTCCACCCAATGCCTCCTCACTGGTGACTTGGTCCCGAAAGCAGCACTCGAGGCCCTATTCCATTTGATACCCACACAGTGGAGAAGTAGTCCAACGCAAAGCCTCGTCATCCAGCTCATCAAACGACTGAGATTTCTGTGTGGTTGGGAAAAGCTACTTCAAAATGAAGAAACCACCCAACCGTATCCGAAATCACCACTAATGATTGCTTCAGTCTACGTATTTTTTGGCGTTGGGCCAGACTAAATAAAAGTTATTACAGCACCAGGGACTGCAAACGTCATCACCAGTATCCCCAAAGTCCGTCTTTCTACAACCTCGAAGATCATATGTTCGAATCAGCTCTACATTCTCACTACCGAAAAAGGACCTTTCGGTCCAATAACTACAAGTGCTTCTTGTAGAAAGAATATCAACTGTTGCATACCGAGACTTCTCCGAAGGCAAAAGAAGGCATAATACGAGGACAGAATATACTTATATTCAGTAAGCAGAGGAGACGCGACTGCTGGCAAGGCTCACGCGACGAGGCCAATGTGGCCACATCCGTGACCGAAACCGGCAGTCCGGCCAAACAAGGCATCAGGATAACTTTTAAAATTAATACAAAATGCTTAATTCTCCCCCAAAAAAAGGTAAATTAGAAATCTGCGCTGCTAAAGGCAGTAATTCACGCCTTTCGTTCGTACATTTCGGAATTTCTGAATGGCCTTAACATTTGGGTGTGTAGCAATCATCATGCTCTAGATTTACAAAACTGCTCTAGTCGTATGCTCCATTCCCTTCCTCTTCTCTGAGACTAAAATAGCGCGAAAAATTCGTTTCATTTGCGACGTTATTGCCTTAGATAGAAAGGGAATTGTTAGTCTACTAAGAGGGCTTTTCTTAGCATCGATGTAACACTTTGTTTGTTTGGACTGCCGGTTTCGGTCAAGGTCACAGGGATGGCCGCATTGCCCTAGCTGCGTAGGCTGGTCGCTAAGCCACGCCAGCAGCTTATTTCCCTCTGCCTGTTGAATATACATATTCTGTCCTGGTATTTTGCCTTCTTTTGTCTCAAGGGAGCCTTGGGAGGCTACATTTGGAATATAGACCATCACTGCAAACATGAGGTTCCAGTTGTATTCCCGCCTCTCACATGGGCACAACTTTGTAAGCCATAGCGTCATTGAAGCTCTTTTTTCCAGCGAGAAAATCTGAGATCCCTAAAAAATGCTCGAAAGCCAATTAAACTACCGACAAGCAGTTCCCGCCCTTTCGTCCTTAATGGAGATCAACGTGGTTTCATGTGGTAGTTACGATTTGCAAGAATCGAAAGCTTTTGTCACAAAGCATTGAGCATGTTTTTATGCTCTACTTTTGTAGTTTTCTCTCGGGGTGGAGAAACATTTCGAGAAAATGTGAAGTGCTTCGCCGTAAAAGTGCACAGGAAGTTCTGCATTATTCATTGAAAACTTTTTGCTGAACCAGCCCTCCGCATACAATGCCCTTGTAGCATCCCGAGGCTCCCTAGAAGGCAAAAGAAGGCAGGGTACGGGGGTAGAAGATATATGTTCAACGAGTAGAGGGAAATAAGCCGCTGGCATGGCCCAGCGGCCAGCCTACGCAGCTAGGGCAAGATGGCCACCTCTGTGACCCTGGCCGAAACCGGTAGCACAAACAAACAAAGTACCACACCCTTCTCTCATATTTTCTCTGTCCCTATGTACCAACTAAAAGCGCTTAAAATGGCAAATACGAAGAAATCATTTAAGCTCAGCGCCGTACCAGTTTGCGAAATCCTTTTACCCAAAACTTGACCGTGTCGGGAGCAAAATGCAGGAATGCAACCATTTTATGCAATAGGTGCTAGCTGCTACTAATCCGGACTTTAAACTTGACCCAACATTTGTTATTTCTGATTCCGGTATTTTATTCGCAGCTCATGCTTCGCTAACAATAGCCGTCCACTGAGCGTCGGGAAACAGCTTCGCTAAAATAGATGAGGTCGCGAAGGCTTTGGATTTTACTCATTATTTTACATATTTGAGACCAGTATTCGACCTCCTGACCCATCATTAATGCCAACATGGCTCAAGCATCATAAGCCATAGTGAGATAACAACCGGCGAAGAATGAAATGCAAAGCTGAATAAACCCAAAGCGGGAAAAAACATCAAATCTGAGGTATCCCAAAGAATGGGTCGGAGCTACTACCATAGCCCAGAGACCAGCCCAACCGACTAAGGTTCAACGGCCAAGACACAAAGTACTCATTTATCAAAATCGAGAGCTAAACAAACGACCAACGTATTGCATAGCCTCCTGCTCTTTTAGAAGTCGTCCGCAGCGCTCTTCATAGCCAGCACAATGTACTCAGCGCTAAAAAGTAACATACATTAGCCAACTCCATCATTAATCAAATTTCTATGCAAGTGAGGCAATACTTGCCTTTTCCTTCACAGATTCCTTCTGGCGATTCCACTAGCTCTGCGGTTACGTCTAGCTTGGACACTGAAATGAGGGTGATGAATTGAGCAAGCCATTACGCATGTCCATAACTGTAAGTATTTACACCAGCCAAAAAAGGAGGTTTATGTGGAGGAGTACAGGACTTAATGCAGTTTCGAGATGTTAGGTTTCGCCTCTGTTCGTTTACTTAACCTTGTTCATCACTTCAGGGTTGCCCATACATACTTATCATAGTTTCACGTGTCCAGTGGAGTGGTGAAGCAGGTGTCGCAACTTGATATTATCAATACCAATGCGCGAATACGCTTGTAGATCTGTAACGCAACTAGTTTAGATGGTTCACAGCTAGTGTCGCTTCCATCTATGATAGTTTTCCTGAAGAACACGGGGTTGGAGTAATTGCAGAAGTTAGATGTCACTTTCAACCCTTCTGTTCCGGGTCGCCACCAATGCTCACGCAATTCATCCGCCCCGCTGGGGTTTATCAACCAGCAATATAAATCTAGATAGGGATTATTGTGTTGCCGAGTTCGCGTTCTGCTGTCAGCGTTGTAGTATCTCATGTTTTCTCTGAAGACGAAAAAAGATGAAAAACTGGGGCAGAATACATACTCCAAAGGCACAAAAGGGTTCGGGACTACTGCCAGACCCCAGAGGCCAGCACTCACGGCGAAGGCACAATACACATCACACAAAGTGGCATACATTTGGCTTTATGAAATAACTAGGATAAAAAATGATACATTTTGGGCGTAAGGTCGTATTGAATTGCTAATTCTGAGTCATAGTGAAGACCTAATTGCACAGGTAATATCTTCGAATTAAATGATTAGTTACAAATGGTGTGAGGTAACGTCACATTTGTTTTGCATCTAAAATTAATTATTTTAAATTCGACAAAAATAATCGCACATTACTCAAATATCGCTCGTCTATAATGCATTTAATATTCTTTCTCGCAACAAAGCGCCTATTCTGGCTCGGAAGATTTTTCCCATTCTCCGTGCTTTAATATGAATCAACAGTACTCCTTGATTTTTACGCTCCCTATTCTAAATTTGAGGTCCGTTTAACAACTTGCTCTTTTGTTTATTTTGTCCGGTTTGTCGAGCTGTTATTTTGGGTACAATTTTTGGCCATTTCGGACTTCCCTTCCATTAGTCCTGCTCGCTGCGCTTTGGTCATGAGTTCTCCCCGCAAATCATCCAGAAATCGCTCCCGAATAAGCTATGTTGAATTGGTTGGTTACGGGTCTGACGAAGATGACTTTATTATTGATGGTCCAGAAATCCTAAAAACGTCCAAAAGGAGGAAGGAGCTTCGTAGCGATGACGAATGTACGGTAAATGCTCCGCCTACGGCTTTGCCGTTAAAACTGGACGACAAGACGAAGTCACCAAATCTTGCTGCTGTGCAGAACAAGGGAAGGTCTCGTACGAGGAATCCAGCGTCGAATCCTGCCGACGTCACTCCCCAGCCTCTCACGAAGCAGCCTCTCCTCTCGGTACCTGGAATTACTCCTTTCTCGAACACAGAACCTGGGACTGAAAAAACGCGCTCACCTCTACAAGCGAAGCATCTTAATGACTTACGATCTTCTATAGAACCCTTAACTCCGCTGAACAGCACTCCCACTTTGGTATGTGTGACACCCTCTTCTGCCCTGCGTCTTGGACTATCCCGCAAAAATATCCGGAAGACTCTTCATCCAAATATTAGATTGTCGCGCTGATAGTCATTGATGGGCGGCTTGTATTTGTTGATGTACATTTGTTAATTACACAATGTAATATTTCTCCTGTTCATTCCACTTGTTACTTGGTTCTCGTTACTTCCCTCTGACACAATCGATGCACACTACTCTCCAAATCGCTAAAGTTCACTTGATATTGGCACACGAATTTCCTTGGCCTCCCGAAGGAACCGACTACTTTTCAATGCCTACAGGAACCCATCGCTATTCAAACGGGCCGTCTGTACTCCTATAACAGTGGCACATGTTGCAACAAACTTCCGAAAACCCGGTGATTTTGGAGCATTAATGTCGAGAGAATGATCTCAAGCCCTTCCTAGTTCATCTTGTCGTGCACTAGCCCTCCGTATGTTGGAACCGTACTCACCTATACATCCCCATACCGTTGGAGTTATAACTGTCCTTGGCGGAACTACGTAGCTCGCCTATCCTAGCAAATGTATTGGAGAGAGATTCGCCCCTTGGGGCGAGCAATGAACAAATTTTCGTCGATGCGATTGAGCCGTGAAGGGCAACGAATAGGCGATTCAAATTCTCCCAAAACAAAAGAAAAGAATGCATAAAACACGGTTAGATTTGAGAAAGTTTTTGTGCCACGGCTTGGATGAAGACGCGTTTTACCGCGAGACCCGTCGCACGGTTCTCGGTGCGCCGATAGATATAGTCACAGCACAGCACTGATAGGCCCGCCTCAGTGAGCAAGTGCGTCAGTTCGGCACGTGTGAAAAAGTAGGCGAACGTCCCGTCCTGTCGGCGGTAGAGAGGGCGGTCTGCCAAAACTCGTGCACCTCGCCCGAAGCGCATTTGACTGTAGTCGTACAATCCATAATCACGTAATAGGAGTTTCCCTTGCGGCCGCAGTGCTCTGGAATGTTTTGGGTGGGACTTGATTCATCTTGGTCAAGTGGACATAGGAGGTTATAAACGTTGATGTTAATCGTAAGAATAACAGCACACAAGGTACAAAGGTTCCGTGGAGGGATTTTAGCGGAGAGAATTGCTGTTTTTAAAGCTGGTTATCATAAGAAGCGCTTGCACTAAATAAGGTGTATGGCGTGAAATAGAGAGCAAGGACTCACTGAACAGAGTTTCGAAGGCAGAAGGGCATCTGAAGAGGATGGATAGCGGAGAGAACGAAAATGAGGGTTACGAGGTGGAAGCCGATGGTTGGGGGAACCTCGGCGGTGGAGGAATGTTCTAGCAGCGCAGGGATCGGTGCAGCAGAGAGCGATTTTGTCAGAGCGCCTTCGCACGACACATCGCAAACAAAGACGGAGACGAAATCGGCAGTAAACATCGGATTCTCCTGCACTCTTGCCACAGCTTTCGGTGAAATGTCGCAAGCATAGAAGATAACTGGAGTGAAAAGGAAGACAGATTACAGTCACCTTTCGCTCTTCAATTGAATAAAGTGGGTCGCATGGATTTTTGTGAAAATAGCGAAATGCATCAAAAGACTATTTTATTCAAATTGAAATAGTTTCAATTGGAGAACACTCTTCTTCAAGTTAAGGATGTTAATTTAAAATCCTCAGGAACACCAAAGTGATTCAGCGAATATCAGTGAGATACAGAAAAGGAAGCAGCTGTGGCGTTGATAGTCTGCACTTTACCCATTAAACTTACCTGGTTTCTTTCGTCCTGTATTAAGGTCTTCAATGAGGGGGAACATGAAATTCCCTACACCGCACCCAATTTCCAGAATAGTCACCTGAACGTCCTCATCTTCAGAGATTTCGGCCAATTCTCGAAACTCACGTTTGGTCCAATGTCGATTCTAAACAGCAGAAATGGCACGGATGAACTTGAAAAGGGAACACGTGGCTTCCACACGATCAATCACGAACAAACCTTAAAGAACCTTGCTCCATGTCGATTGTAAAAACGATCCCAGTTACGACCCGCGTCCTTTTGCAGTTTTTTGTGCTCAAACGTACTACACATAGTCGCTACTTGACGATCTATAATGGACTGAGCCTCCTCAGAAGTAGTCATGTCCTCAAGACCCTCAGCTGAGAAGGGATCATTCCTTTTATCCTCAACTTATCAAAAAAGGATTAACAAGTTCTACAAATTTAATTATCAATCATAATAAGTCGCAAGACTAATCACCAAACCTACCTATGTTGATCCCTTGAAAATCACTTGCTTCTTGGTCATCACTTTCTTTATTCTCCATTTCTTCCGGCCTAAAAAAACGAAAAATACAAAGTTTTCGAAATTTACACGAACTTGCAGCTCTCGGAATCTGATCCCATTTCCGCGTTGAGGTCAGCATAAACATCAGAGTAGCTACGAGATTTTTTATTACTCTCAGCCTCCAGTTGTGCGACGTAGAGCTTTTGAACACCTAAAATCTCAGCATCATCACAACATGTTTGATATGTGGAGAGCAGATGATTATTAACTTCAAAGAAGGAGGGACCCCACGAAAAATAGGAAAGTACGCGATGTGCCTCCTTCTCCCAGCCGAGAATCGACATACAAGCGGCAAACGCCTCCGCACAACTCAACTTGTGTGGACGTCCGTAGTTAACGGGGTTAACAGCCAAAAGATAAGGTAGCAGTCGTCCGTGACGATATTTAAGCTGAAAAATTAATGCAACGCTAAAGTGACAGAATTTAGCAGGCGAGTTAAATAATTAAACATGTAGGTGGTTACCCGATGAAGCGGAGTGCTGCCAGTTTGTGCCCAAGAACAGTCAATCACTGCAATGCCACAGCGAGAGACAATGTCTTTGTCGGTTGAAGGATTAATGAACTGCGTTGCGGTAGGTGTCAACACTATTCCATGGAAAGATTCCTTATGCTTGAGTAAACGTGTGACGCCCAGCCTAACAAGTTTCCTTCCACTGCAACGCTTTGGGTCGCATTGACCGAAATCCCACATGGCTGTCAGTATTGAAATACTTTTGCTATCTTCTGAAGAGGGAGAGTCCAGCTCATCGTCTGAATGAGAAGAGCTGGAATCCACTGAAGGAGGGGATTCAACGTGAAATCCACGCCACTCAGCAGGACATTTGCCCAAACAGCGATCTTTTCTGTTATCAGAAAGTCCAGATGAATGTGAGTGTTTTTTGAGCGGCATTTGCGCTCCTTGTAAAAATAACTCGAGTGACGCCGAGACTCAATGCTAACCGACGCACACGTTCTTTAATCAAGCGGGCGTCTTTTTAGTAGAGGACAATGGAAACAAGAACGGCGGTGCAAAATCTCCTTCTTCGTGCGTTTGCTTCCTGTCTTATTGTGTGAAAGTGAATATGGTATTAAAATAAAATAGCATGACCAAAAGTGAGATGCTATTATAGGCTACTTAAGGGCATGAGTAAAATACCCTTGAACCTTAAGACTGTTAGTCCATTGGTCTGATTCCGTACTCGACCAAACAAATTTAATGGTTTTGAGATGATAAACTTAAAGCAATGCCAGAGCAATCGAAAGTAGAATTTGTGGTCTGTGTCGTTAAACAACCATGATTTGATGTTTTTAAATACCATTCTAGAATAATTGGGCCCACAAAAACACTGCTAAACTTCTTAAACTAGTCGAAGTGGCCATTGGCTTGACCTAATCAAGTTACTCGTGTGTGCCAAAGCCATGCTATGTGCTTCTAAACGCTTGCTACTTACACTAATAAGGCATACTCAGTGCTATCCGGTCCGTTTCTATTGTTCTTCATCGCTGCCCGTTTTCGATCGCAAGTCCAAAAAAATTCAACGTGCAAGGGCATCGCTAAGGCTAAAACCGTCGTTGTATGACTATTTGCGTGACGAAGCGGCTTTTCGACTTGCAGACCGCATTTGCGATATAACTAGGTAATTAGCCTGTTGAGTGCACTTTCTTGTTTTTCTTGTGCGTTTGAGAATGCATTGCGCCTTCTAGGATTTTCGACATAGCTGCTGAAATTGGATGTGGCAGAGGTCATCTTATTCAATATCTCAGCAGCAATTCCGTCAAATTTTTATACCAATGCGACAATACTTTTGAGATCCTTGTGAGTAAATAAAGGGTATTTTGCACGTTATGCTCTTTCTATAGAAGCAAGTTAATCCCTCTCCTGATGTTGAGACACTGCTTTTAAAAGTCGATGAAGAATGTCTTCCTTTTGCAGAGAACTCCTTCAACATAGTTCTTTCCTCCCTCTCGTAATTTATGCCTTGCTAATCTAAACCCAGTTTGGTTTCTAGATTGCATTGGGTGAACGATCTACCTTCAACCTTATCTCAGGTACTCGGCAGACTTTTGACGATCCTTAGGTTTTACGAGCGCTTAAACCTGACGGATGCCTTTTGGGAGTCACTTTCACTACGGACACACTTTTTGAGTTACGGGTTTCCCTTCAGATGGCGGAAACGGAACGGCTTGGTGGTTTTTATCCCCACATTAGCCCCTTTGTCGAAAGTGCTAGATTCGGTGAACTTCTTAGAGAATGCGGATTCTCCCTCATCTCCTTGGTATTGTACCATCTTCACACAAGCGTTCTTTTTTGTTTCATAGGATGTTGATGATGTTGAAGTTCTCTACCCTTCAATGTTTGAGCTAATTGACGATTTACGAGGTATGGGTGAGTCCAACGCGGTCATTAGTCGGCCACTTCGACTGAACAGAGATGTGCTCTTTGCAGCCTCTTCTATTTATGACGGTTAGCTTTTGAAGTTACTTTACCCATTTCCATTGAATTCGTGTGAACCTAAACAAGTTAACCTTAATTTTCTTCGCTCCGACAGAATATCCATATTCGAACCGTGCATCGAAACTGTCTAGCCATTAATTCGAGTTATTGTAGAGATTTGATTGATCGTCGCACGCCGTAATAACGCTACTCATTACTCTTCAGACATTATTTAACCTAGTAATTTCATTTCGGTGCTCACTCAATTTGCCCATACGCTTGAAGCACTATTAAATATAGTTTGCCACTGCAGTTACTTACTTTGTTAGACCCAAGTACATTGGTTAAACTGGCATTGCTGCTCCTAATTCATGCATGGGTATCTCGAGGCTTTTTCTTTTCCGCTAAAAGCCTCAACAACAGGGCAGAAATAGTCTGAGGCAGATATCTGTTATTAATCTGAAAGGTGCATGATAGGATTTTATGCTGAAGTTCCTGGCAAATATTATTTTTGTGAAATTTGCTAGGTCGATTTGGCACCCAACGAGGTGATGAAGCGGAGCACTGTGTACCAGCTACTTTTAGGTTTCTCTTCTTTATCGCATGGAAACCTGACCCCTCACAGGTTAGTTAGAGAAGAACATTCTCATCTACTCCTACGTCGCTTTCGTGTTTAATACGCTTGCGCCATATCCTTCAGGCCAAACCATTGCCGCGAGGATCAGGTGAATTTTCCCTTAAGAATATCGGCAGATTGGATGAACTGAGTGCTGAACTTGAAAAGAGATATTCTAGAAAACCAGAGTGACTCCTGCCTTTTCTATACCTGTACATAACCGTAGACCTTGAATAAACTGCAGTTTTTTAAATAATGGATTTTTGTATCATACAAAAATGGCATTTTATGATTTATACACTGACAGAGTGTTCGTTGGCCCACTTCTTCATGATGCGAATGAAGTGGTCCGTCTGTGCATTGTTTGTGTTGCGAAGAATCTGTAGGATCTCTCGCAGCGTCTCCTTGGGTTCTTGACCGTCAATTATGAGTTGGAAGACTCCTACGCAAGCGCCCTTCTTACCTTCCCAGTACTCCGGACTGAGGTCCAGGCGCTCTAGTACATCGAATGCCTTTGCTGCATAGTAAAACTGCGCCGTTCGGTAACAATCGTTGGCAATGAGGTGGAGTAGACTGAAGGATTCCGCTGAGGTCTCCATCTTAAGGTAGAGCTCCCATGCAGAACGTGGTTTCTTATTCATAATGTAGCACCTTGCCAGCCAGCTAAGATAGATGTAGTCGTTTCGCAGTTTCTCTGACTGGATGAGTAGAAATAACTCCTGTGCCTCCTTGTAAGCTCCAACAGCAGCCTTCGCTTGTCCGTAGTTAAAGTTGAAGGTGTCGTCGTTGTAGAAGTAGGATTGGATGGAATTGAGGTAGATGATGGCGCTGTCAAATTGGTGGAGGAGAAAGAAACAAGAGGCCATGCACTGGCGCCCTGAAATTGTGTCACACTCGCTCGCAGACCCACCAACTAACTGAAAGTGCTGCTGTGCGAGTTTAAGATGCTCGTGGGAGGCCGTTTCTTGGCCGATCACAGCATTGACTATAGCTTTCAGCACGTACTCTTGTGGCGTGGTGGGATCCATGTCGCTCACCAACTCATATGCTGAATCAATATCCTCATGTTGAAGGTGATGGATGATGAGATTTAGTCTGGCTTCTGGCAACACATCAATTAGGGGGGGTAGCACTTGCAGTGCACCCTCACCATTTCTGAAAACAACAAGATTGTGGTTAACCAAATCCTTGGCATACGATAGGCATGGAGAAGAAGACTCTTGGAGGTTCTTTAGGTCAGAAGCTGCTATTTTGCCATTGTAGAGGCGGTAGTTGATGCATGCTCGCAGGTTGATAGCTGTGGGGCTATCTGGGTAGTGCTGTAAATACAAAGCAAGCACTTCTTGCGCCACGTCATAATAGTCAATTTTGTAGTAACACAAACCAAGGTAGACGTTGAGAGCCAAGTAACTACGATTCTCCATCATAATTCTCTTGTATATATCAATCGCTTCTTGCTGGTGATTACGAAGGCAATGAATGGAGGCGAGGGAAAGCTGGTCCTCCAAGGTCTCGCAGAGTCGGTTATGGTGGGTAAGAAGGTCTCTCTCATCGTTCATTTTATGGGCAATGTGAAAAAGTAGTCGATTTTGCAGGTGACATTGCGCAGCTCGATTAGCCTCTTCTTGAGCTTCTTTATACATTCCCATGAAGAAGTAGCAACATGCCAAATACGTTCGAATGGTTGGAGCGAGTTTGTTGTCAGAAAGGAGCTTCTTGTACTCATCGGCGGCGTGTTTGTAGTCTCCAAGATGAAACCAGCAATATGCGATCCACAACTCGATATCTTTTTTTGGTTTTTCCGTGTGGCGTTCAAATTCAAGAAGAGTAATTGCACCAACAAAATCCCTGGCACTTAGGAATTCTTCCAGCTTAGGAACTTCCTTCCATCTTTGCAAGTCATCAGAGATAACTTGGTCGCTTGATTGAACAAACGGCTTCTTTCGTGACAAGATCATGACATAGAGCGTTTGAGATTGCTTCAGCTTTCTGACGCCAGTAGCAACATTGTCAAACAACTTATATAAACTATTATGAAAGTAATGGTGACCCATAGCCGACGCATAATAGTTAGCATCCAGATTCAAAGATCAATTGAAATTTCGCTATTTAGCTTTTGTACGAATCGTCCAAAACTATCCGCAAAATTTATGACTAATATTGCCACCAAACCCATGTTTTCCTCAAATGTCATCATTGCTTCAAATCGTTATTCATCTCATATGCATTAACTACTCTTTTTAATTCTGAGCTCCTAGTGATACACAGACTCACAGTAGCACAATTGGAAACTAGATAAACTTGTTCATCCAGTTTGTCACTGACTGTGCGTTCCTTTTGCGCTTCTAATTTTGCACCATTGATGAAACAAGTGGGCCTAGCAGATACGAAATTTTGCTTTAGTGGCCATGTTATAGTGTCAAGGTGATCGAAGACAAGGCCTCCCACTCCGTATACTGACACTGTTGTTTGAACGCTTATTCAAGCCAGCAATTACTGCAACCCTCTAATCTTTGCGACTCTTTAATTTTTGGAGGGATGGACCCTCCATTCGCCTCACGGCATGGGAAACTTCTTTGTTCATTTCGAATAGGAAGAAGCGAAAAAGGGTCACTGTTCAATGCACGCCTTCTGAACCGTGAATCTTTACCGCATTGTGGCGTATCACTAACTGCAACGCACCGATTGTTTGACTTCCCGTTCCGTCAAAGAGTAATTCACGCCATTCATGCCTTCTCTCACCTTCGGGAAGGTCTTGAAAACTCACACCACCACTCGTGCTCTACAATCGTACCTCCGGCGCATGGACCAAACGCTGGTCTGCGCCAGTAGTTCTTCGCCCTACGTGTCAAACACAAGCATCCTATCCAAACACCAGGTCTTCTCGTCACCATGGCAACCTCTGAGTGCTATGCTTGCACCCAGCTTCAGGTGAATCATGAATGTGATTCTAGTGAGGCAGATTATCAGCCGTAAACCCTCCGTTAGTGAAACTCATGATTCGAAAAAGGAATCCTTTGGAGCCAAGTTGCCCTCCAATGGTTAGACCATCAGAAGCAGGTTCACGACGGAACTCGATGTGCAGAATAGCCACCAATCGTGCTGCAATACCCAAGTCGATGCATCCGCACGGCGCACCCAAATTTACGCATTCAAACCAAAGCAATCACGCATCAACAAATAGAAAGCGCCTCACTCAACTTCTAATACCAAAACCCACCATGGAAACCGACTCTACATAGACGCTTTCCAGCACAGCTAATAAAGTATCATGGTTTATAATAGGGATTATTACAGCAAAAAAATTAAAAAAGGCCGTAGCCCATCGGCTTCAGGAGGGAAACTGGGTGAGGGGATGCCCTAGACGACCTCGCGAGTCATGAGAGCAGGAGGTGGTGCTTGCACGCTCGCAGTGGCGTCAGCGCTAGCACTCATCGGGGCGTAAAAGGTGCCACCGCCACTAGCGTAGCTTGACGCCACTGCTGCGGCGTAACTCGTAGGCTCCAAGCCCCGCCAAACTTCCACGGCCTCCGTCTGGAACAGATAAAAAAGAAGGTGTACACAGTGCATTAATCAGTCGGCCAGTGGGGAAAATGTACTCTGCCATTCCCGAGTTTGTTCATTTCCAAAGGCTTTGTTCGTAAATGCCGCCTCAAGAAGAGAAAAAGCCACCATCTCATGCACATTCAGACATGAGCTTTGAATTGACGCCATCACAGCTTTATCGGTTTGCCTATAACACGCCTTAAAATGATGGCACACTATTGATACGAAAAACCGATTTGTATTCACTTTAACCTCAATCCTTGGGATAGGTCTTCCCGATTGGGAAGCTTCTCATGCATATTGCTCCTCACGTCGTCTTAACGCTCCTAGGACAACATAAAATAGCCTGGAAACTCTTACCCGGAGGCCTCATCTCATGAGGTGATTCCAATTCACCAATCGCAAATGGCCAATGCCTTTCCAGGCAGACGCCGTTGATAGAAAGCCCATAGGTCCTCCTCCCCCACCATTACCCCCATCCCCAGACCAACTATTATTGTCACATCACCAACAACCCCACCACCGCTTTCATCTGCTGTTTTGTCGGCAGCCCTTTTCTTCTCTTCTAATGTTTGAGAAGTTTCCAAAAGTCGTAACGCATATGACAAGCGAAATTTTTTTCTATCCGCGATTTTAATGGCATCGATTTGCTTTCAAATGGCATCATAAACTCAACACCTCAACCTCAGAGACTGTGCGGACAGGCTAACTGAAAATATGCCAGGTCACTTATTGGAGCACTTTGGCAAACGAAGAAGGCATCTACCATGTGGGGGGCCCAACAATTCAAATGATTAGAGGAGTTCCGTTTAACAACTCACAATTTTCGCCAAAATTAACCGCTCCGAAGCTTAAATACCAAAACCACTTGTTATTCTCTGCGAAATTGGCACATTTTGTGCCAAACGTGACAACAAATGCGACGACCAAAGTGCAGCGGAAACAGTAACAACGGTATGATAGATGAGTATGATGGCGCAATTGCCTTCAAATATTGAACGAAAACCGTGGGGTAATATTGAAATCCGGCTTAGCATCAAATTTCCCGCCAAACCACGAGACAGGATAGCAAAGAAGGCGCCCGAAAATGGTTGGATCAAAATCGAGAGGAAAAATTAGCTTACTCCAGGGAGAGCACCAGCAGCAATGGGAACCATAGTGGGTGCAGGTGGAGGAAGACAGCCGGCAGAGGCTCCTGCCAGGGGTTCATAAGCACCGGCAGTGAAACGAATGGCAGCGGCGGTATCAGCGGCTGATGGTGGTGGCAGCGGTGTACCAACTGCTGCGGCGTCCGCCAGAATAGCAGCTCCGGTGTCCATTTGTGGCATCCGACGCACCGGCCCATTCGGCACGGGATTACGACGTGCAGAGGGACGCAGTGGCGCCGGGAGTGTCACGTTCAATAGATCGGGTGTGGTGTAGGCCATCGCAGCGTCCACTCCACCTGACTGCTGCTGCTTATTAATGTCTTCGGCCGCATCCCTAGTCCCGGTATTGGTACATTGGACCACCAGCTGAGCCAGCTGAATATACTCATCAAATGCGGCTGAGATTCTATGATTATAAAATAACGTTACCATTGGGATTTTTCCTGAAGTAAGCAATCTTTTACCGATTACTTTTTCTTATCGTTTCACTGCTAAGGTATCAAATTAGGCACGAGAGGGAAGAAATGAGCCACATCTCATTTGCGAGACGTAAAATTACCTGCCAACACTAAAAACTTGCATGAAATGTTCTTCGTTTAACGAGGAATGGCGAATCAAGCGCTCTACGGATTTACGCATCCAGGAATTGAAAAAGGATTAACTTTGGCTTTTGGGAAATGACAAAATATCAATCAATGAAAGGTTCCCTTCAGTCAGGCCACCACACAGGATAAATATTATTATCGAGGTTACATAGAGAGGTGAGCTTGATACAAGGCTAAATAAGTGTTTCCGCCAGCGAGGTTTCATGTTAAGATATCCTAAATATTTACGGCAATAATATAGATATAACTGTACACGAGGGAGAGGCTAATACATTAACCGAATTCCTCAAGCGTTGATAACCGATGACTTGCATAATGCTACCACGTCTGGATTCGAATAGAATGAATATTCTTCGGCCTGATTGAAATTTACGAGTCATTGCTTCGAATCTATGCTTACTTGTTGACATCACTGCAGAATTCCTCAAGGAACTGAAGTTTACGTTGTGCAAAGGCCAGTTTGATTGTAGCGGGAAGAATGGAGTCCACAACTGCAAGGTTGGCGAACTCCACAAAACCATCCACATCGAGGGGTCGGCGCTGGTAGGCTATATCCAACAGCTGTGCGTACAAACGCTCATTGCGCTACGTAAGGAAGACAAGCACATCAAGCCTTTAACATTTATCGACATCACCATTATTACTGATATAGGACAATAGAAGAAAATAAAAACAATTTCACTGGTTTTTCATTCGACCGTCAAAAGCAAGGATTGACTGCAAAAATGTACCGAAGAATGCATAAATCCTGAAAACAGAAGCCTATGATAACTAAGCGAGACTTGCCGGATCGAAATCAATGGCATCACGAAGGACTGCGAGAGCTGCGTCCTCAGATGAGATAAGACGGCGCTGCTCTTCTGGCAAAGTTGAGGGATCAGACGGCGGGCAGACGTTAGTGATGACAGCACGTTCCGAGGCGTAGGCTTGCTGTTCGCGGTCGGCACGTGCTAACCGCTCTGCCTCTGCTGCAGCCTCCGCCGCACGCAGGTTAGCCAAATCGCGGTCCGTCTCGCCCTCCACATCTCCCCAACGGGAACGACGTTTCCTCCTCGCCTGCGGCTCTTCGCCTTCTTCTTCACCTTCGCCACCCATACCGCCGCTCTCCGAGGTTGTCAATGCCACCGCTGCCTCCGCCCCCTCTAGCGTCCTCTTGCCACCTTCAACAGACTAATAAAAACATCGACAATAAGCGGTCCTCGCGAAAAGTATACATTGCCTATTTCTTTTCAAGTAATGATTGAGATTTTACGTAGTCTCTAGAGTGAATTAGAAGAAAAGCACACCTTGGGAGCTCCACCGACCGAGGAACTCTTTTTGCGCCCAATTACAACTGGAGGCGAATCGGAGCCTACGCCCGCGTCGTCATCGTCCACTTTTGCGGATGCAACAGTCAACGACTCTAGGGCACTCTCAGTCGGTTCCGCATCTTCCACCTCCATCTCTTCCTCTTCGTTTTGTTGCTCCTCCTGTACACTGGTTGGCACATCTGTTACTGTGTCCGCTGCTCCGGTTTTGAGGTCCTCAACTAGTGCTTCGACCTATTGAAACAATCATACAACCTAAAAATCTGGGCCACGTCATGAAAAATAAGGCATGGTAGCACTGGGCAAAATCAAGCACAGCAACATTACACCACTCTGATCAGCATTGTTGATTTATCAACATAATGACTTAAGATATTGAGAGATCGACATTAATATTTAGATCTAAATATCGACAGGATGTGATCAAATGAACGACCAGTTCTGCCTTTGAGGTAGCTATGACAAGAAATAAAACACAGAAATACTCACTGGCGGTACTATCCCCCCTTCTCCGCTCTGGTCGGCGGTGATCTTGGGAACGTCAGGAGCGGGTTTATAGGAGGATCCGAGGAGGAGTTGCCAGACTGGTAGTCCTTCCCGAGGCACCATGTTGTCCACATTGCGATGTAATAGGCGAGCCAACTTGCTGGCCAGGTAGCTGGCACCTGCTCTTGCTTGAGCTGCCGTTGCTAGAGCGATAGCGGCCGAAAAAGAGGCAGTGGCACCAGTGACGGTATGCGCGAGACTCGTCTGTTCTGTGGCCCGCACACGCAGACGATTTATACCCGAGCGCAGGCATACGATCAGATCGAGGAGCTGACGAGAGTGGTCAAAAGAGAGCATGAGCTATTCCTTTAAATAGCGTTTAGACTATCGAATAATACTTTGATGCATGAACGGAGATGGAAGCTCCAGCGTCGAGATAAGACAGGTTCGAAATTGGCAACGAATCCAAACCAACTCCTTTTGTGTCCATTAAATAGAAAGGTCACTATTCCTATTAGATTTCATTTATTTGTGATAGAAAAATCTCGTGACTCAGGTGAGTTAGTAGAAAGTAAAGCTAAATTCACCGGTTTTCCTTCGCGCCGCATGGCGTCGGCACGACGAGCGCAGACAAGAGCACTGTCGATCAGACGGCCCTCAAGTTGGGTGAGTATTTCCAACGGAGTGATGCGCTTGACAACATCCTTACGATCACAATTGTTTTCATCCAATTCAGCGGGATGGCGTGCCTCGAAGAGGGCCCAATGCCAGTGTATAGTGGGCTTAGAACGCAAATGTACGCCACACGCCCGACGCCACACCTCTCTTGCGCTCTGGATATCCTGTTCCGTGAACTATAATTTAATGAAAGACAATTAAACTACAGCCACAGCCTCTACCCACCTAGAAATCACTTCAGACGTTACTGAAAACCACGTTGAAGACCACTGTTGCATGCTACAGCGGGAATCCTTAGACTCAATATTAACAGGACTGCTTTGAAGACATTTTCATAAAAAATTCGAGGGACATTTTGATTGTTTTGAAAAATAGCACGATAGCGCCAAAAAGGAACTCGATGGAAAAAATTTAAAAGAAGATCAGACAGCGTCCGGTTGAAAAAGCCGTAACGAGTCTTCGAAATGCAAAACTTAACGTTAAAGTGGATGCTATGATTCACCATGCATAAGCGCGGACACGTCGCGATTAAAAACAAACGAATGAAGAATGAGCACCTCAGAAGACGCTATAAATGTTAGGGTTCGAGGTATTCTGGATGGTGAAACGATTATAAGACATTTGTCTGTAAAAAGAGACTGCTTGCAACGACGATTTCCAGGATAATTATTGAATTACTTAGTCATGTTTCTTCCTCCGCCGAATCCATCGCTGGAGAAACAGATGAATCGGTATCTAGTTCTTCTTGACGGTTTGTGGACCAGGATCCACAGTTTGAAGTAGTACTTGAAAAAGCCCAGCAATGCATCCGTCGGCAGACCACTATATCTGGTCGCTGTTGCTTCAGCGGACCGCAAGCCCAATCGGTTTCAATGTTTCATGCAAGTGTCGCTGTCGTTGGAATTGGGTTAGCACACAAATTTTAACAGCGATTCGATAGTTGCACGCCAGAAGATAGGGGAGAGTGAAGATATCTGTACCAACTCGAAATTTGATTGCAGTTTTGAGATGGCTTTGTTATTTTAGGATTGCTGCGTCGTACGAGTAAAATGTTCATCCTGTTTTGAAACTTCGAGCGATTTGTTTCAAAATAAATAGTTCTGAGCTGTCCGATAGGTCACCAGGAGCACCTGCAGAGCGTTGGCCATCACCTCGTCTCCCTAGTGACTTTGATAGTGTTTATCCAATGCGCCAACAAATCGCGCGGAGAAAGGTGACTATTTGCGTTGGTGTTGACGACGAAACACGAAAGCCCCCCGAAACAAACTGCCCCGTTATCCATGTCCAACGTAGCACCTTCAGTGCTCTTGTAGTCGTGGAGAAGGCGCCTGGCGTTATATCTAACAACCTTACAAAGACATTTAACAAAACGATTTGGAAGGTGTCATCAATTGGTGAAGTGAAGTCGAAGTGGAGACCCAACTGTAATTCCGACAGGCGAAAGCAAGATATTTGGGAACTTTCTGATGACGCTTTGACGGTGCCAGCGAATCCAGGTAGGAAAACAACCTCGGCCGTAAAATCAACACCCGCATGTAGAAGTGCAACCTGATCCGTACTGAAACATTGTGATATTATTGGTGACAGAATCCACCAATTCTCGGCTCTCGTTTAGCGGTGCTGAAGTCTGAAGTTGAAGCATTAGGGCGGCGTCCCGAAAGTTCGACTTGTGCTTGTTAAAGTTTCAAGCTAGCGTTCAGTTCATCAATTAAAAAGGATTGTGGAATCCATTTTAACTTTGCGTGCGATTGCTAAATAATTTCCTTGTAATAACACCGCATTGCTATGATTCCAACTAGAAGAGCTAAGGTGATAAAGATTTCAAGAAATGAAAGTTATCCTTGCAGTTCGGATGCAAGCAGTATTAGTGGTAAAACGCCAGATACTCCGTAAAACAAGACACTTTAGGTGCGCAATAACAGAAGAATAGTCAATCATGTAGATTACGGTTCTAACTATGGCAAGGACGGAGGTAAAAAGGACCTCAAGATCTGGGAAAAAATGACGCGATAAACAGGATGGCAGCAATTCACCATAGTAACAACGCTGATAACATGATCGAAAAGTCAGCTAAGGAAAAAAATTGCACCGACTGCAGCAAAAAAGTATGATCCAACATGCACACCTCGAGGTACTTGGCATAACGAATCCACAGATGCTCGTAGAGGGCGCAGGCGACGAGGCAGCGCTCATAGAGGACACGGACCCGCTTTTTAGCTAACTGAACGTCAGCAAGGGTAATCTGCCCGGCGGAAAAGTCATCGGTTGGCGACACTGCTAGGAGAGCCTCTGCACTGGCAGCCTCAGACTCCTCGAAACTGAGGTACTCTGCCCAATTATTGAGCTGGGCCTCCTCCAATGGCTTCACGTGGAAGTAGGGACGTCGAATCTACATCATAAACGGTTCAATGAGACTACGTAATCGTATAAACACCGGACTTGCTCCAGATAACGAGATCGGAAGATCGCTTGAACAAGGCCACGCCGAAATTAAACGTTTTTCGCATGTATGCAAAATTAAGAAATTTGAACGAGCCAACTCAGTATGAACCACAAATCTGTTCTAACAACCGGAGTCGAAGACAAAAATGGCAATGCTTCATCCGAGGCTAAGAGCGTTAACGGACGAAAAAGGCACATTTTGAATGCATTTACTAACAAACTGTCCGTAACCACAAAGGGAATTCAATCGGAAAATGGACGAGCTAAACATGTTTATAGCCATTCTATAAACCACACGATCAAGTACGAATACCCTAATAGCATTAAAACCGCGAAAAAACAACCCAGATTATGAGATTTCATATCATCTCAACATTTAATGGGTCATCAAGCAAAGGGGGAAATCTTTGATAAAAAATTTGGATTCAATAATAGTATAACGGCATGCCAAAATCAGCGCAAAGACCGTGGTTCGGTGCAGATTGCAATCAGGACGCAAAGCTCACCTTCTCTTCGAAGAACCATCGCTTCATGATTTGCAAATACGTTGCTTGATAGACTTTTTCGCGGCGATCAATAACCAGCTTTCGAATGGCATTACGATCGGCATCGCTAATCTAAAACGGGACAGCACAACTCATTAAGTCGAACGAGGCCTTTCAAAAAGCAATAGGATACATCGAATCTACATCTGGAATAGATAAAGAAGCTGCGTTGGGATCGCTCAAAGCTATACGCATTGCGGTGCCAGCGACAGGTGAAACTCTAGCCAGGAGTTCAGCGAACTCTCCAAGTGGCAAAAAGTCCTCAGGTCGGTTTTCTTCAATCATCTTCTTAAAGCTGTCCCAATTTTGAAAGTAAAGCTGCGTCGGGGTACGTAGGAGACGGTCGTAGATAGCCAAAACGCGTCCCAAACGATTGTGGCCGGATTCCCAGCTTATGTAGTGTTCCCAAAGAGGATCCGAACGGAACTCAAGACCTGCTTTTTCCAGGGCTATTTCATACAAACTAAAACAGGAAAATCCAAACTTCTAAGCACCTATCAGAAGTGTCAAGACCGTATTGGGCATGTTCCAAGTGCCGAATTTTATTCAATGGGTAGTACTGTCGCTATCCCTATACAATAAAAAACAATCAAGAAGATTCAACGTCTTTCCACCAAGAGATACATCATAAAGATTCAAATCCGGTCAGATTATGAAAAATTTGGAGATAACATTGCAAAACGCACGCTACGGACAAACCACAAAATGTACCTGCGCATGCGTATTTCATAGTCATCTTGCCCGTGAATAATTTCAAGATTCGCATCGAGGTAAGCAACCCAAAGGTCAATGCTCAGAGGAATAGCCTCAACTCCCATTTCAAATATCTGAAATGAGAAGACGTGTGACGAAACACAAATGCAGGTTAACCAATCAGAACAAAACTCACACATAACTCAGCAATTCTCAAAAATAAGACAGTCGACACGAGGCGATAATCGACAACGGATCAGAATGCCATGATAAGGACTAAGAAAGTTCTCGGGAGATTATTAATTCGCGTAGTAATTCATTCATTAAAACGACTACTAGAACTCGCAATGCTCAAAAACAATTACCTTTAAACATCTGTCCTTGTTTCCAAGGTGGCGCTCAACATTCGCATATTTTTTCCAATAACCGTAACAGTAAGGGAAGTGTGACAAAAACGCATCAAACGCCTTGCGGGTAACGTCAATGTTAGGCTAAAGCAACAGAGAACACTCGTGAGTAAATTGCATAAATTAAAGGCGCATGGAAAAAAGTGGCGCACTTGCTTCTCAGCTGCATCGAGAAGAGCGACCCATGCATTGAAATCGGCTGGGTTTGAATTAACCTTCCGCCAAAGCCTATCAACGAGACTCATGTATGCAATGTGACTTAGCTATTTGAGTGGACCGCTATATTCAAACAGCGTGACCCATTAAAATGAATAAGGTTACATAATTCAATTTAAAAAAAATTGTGTTATTTTTACAAATTAAGCTAATAGGTAATAGTTATTTAGCAAAATAAAAAAACTTTGGCACTTTTTGGGCTGGTTTGCATTACTATAAAATTTGGCAAAGTTAACCAAAAAGGCATATTCTGGCCCTACAACCACTTTGTTGTGATATTTTTTTTGAAGTTTAAGCGAAGCGTATTTCGCTAATATTGCTGATTAATAGTGAATTTCCTAGAATTCGTGAAATTGTCTTTTAAACAGAAAACAAAAAGCTAATAAAACAGGCCGAATGGGCTTGACTGCTGTGTTTAAACCTTCCGAAAGCACTTAGTGCATGTATTATTTCATCCTACCCCTTTAGACCAATTATTTATTATTGTCTAAAGCCCTAATTCGAGGTGACCTGTCAGCGCGTGTATCGAATCGCAGGGTGCTTTATGGGATCGGAAACGCTTACACGCCATTTTCGGTTTCTTTAAGATGAGGTTGCCGGTTGGGGCCCTGATTACGTTCCTTTTTTCGTCGTTGGCTGTTTTTGTTGATTGTTTTCCTAGGCAACTCACGTTTGAGCTTCCCGGCACAGAACAGTTGTGCTTTTATGAGAAACTGGAGAAGAAAGAACAATGTAGTTTTATGTTCCAAATACTCAAAGGCAGTTCAAGTGACGTTGAGGTCGTTATCAGGGATCCAAGTACGAATGTTATTGCCAAGAAGGATGAAAGCTCTCATGAAACAATTGAATTAACTGCAAATGCAGATGGTGATTACTCATTTTGCTTTCACAATCGATTTCCCCCCATGTCTCCGAAGCGCATTTTCTTCGAACTTAGGCTAGATGAATCGCTCAGAGAGGAAGCCGGTCTCCTTGGGTCTGGTCCAAGTACAATGATTGAAACGCTGGCCGAATCCATTCATGAGCATCTCTCAGTCTCTGAAAGCTACCAAACGGAATTGCGCGCCAAACTGACTGCTGACCGTATTTTCGCCCACGAACTGCTCTCCCACATTACTATTTGGAGTACAGCGGTTTCAGTAATCATCATAGTTACGGTCGTGGCTCAAGTAACTATTCTTAAAAGCTTTTTCAAGGACAGGGAGCGTCTCTTTACGGCGCATAATTCTTGCTGACTTTCTTTACCCGTTCCTTGTACGTATTTCGCTGGTTTTCCGAGTTTGAATAGTTATGCAGTACCTAATCGTATGCTATGCGCAAGAAAAGTAACATCCTTTTCAACTTTCGTGCGTCCTACTTATTGACGGTGGTAACTCTCATGTAATCCTCTCATGGTTTGGTAGCGTCTTTATTCAGTCGATGTGTCGTGTCTCATCCACATTACTCTCTTTTGCGCCACAGGATCCGCGCACGCCCTGCTCACGTCTGTAAGTGAGTAATAGTTACATTCATGTCGGAGTTTCTATTGCTTTAGTTTTGATTTGTGTGCAAGGATTTCGCGCAAATGCGAACAGAAGTAACTGGAGTTATCCCTTGCGTTCGTAAGCGTGAGGTTAGCAATCCTAAGTCTGTAGTCGTAGTTGCCGAACGTGCTGACCGGCTATGAGTTTGCTTCCAATTTTGCGATGTATGCGTCAACACTAGATATGTGGTTTTCTCCCACTGCCGAAATGTTTGCAGTTACCTAACGCACGTAATGCATTCTATCTCTTGGAACAGAGCGAAGACAGATCTACGAAGCCAAGGCGAGTCGTAGATCAACCCATGAGTGTGGAGTATTTTCTACTCCATCAATTTTGGGCATAGGTGACTTTTTGCATCGTAACACGTGAGGCCTGAGGCAGCATTTTTCACGCTTTGGTGGTCGGTGATATTTCGCCTTTTCTCAAGGGAGGAAATGGGAGGTCTTCTCTTTTCAGGTAAGCGTGATTATGGTTACTCCTCAATAAAAACACTTGCTGAAGCCAACTCGTTCTAATAATGATGTGGATCAAGTTTGGTACGAAAGTCGTTACGTGGACTGGACGAAGATGACGTCCATGACTAGTCGGTGCACGACCTTTCATTCATTTGCTGGGGAACTCAGTGCCGCCACGATTCCTTTCTGAGGTCGAAAGAAGTCAACACCAGGACAGAGGTCACATATCCGCCCTACGGTTAAGGTGGGGGACCACTGGCGAGGCTCATGCCACGAACCCCACAATAACGCACCAAAAGGACTTTAATTGGTCGCGATTCCAGGAAATTGAGCCAAACGAATCATTAGGGCACTAATGAGTCTTTGCGGAAGGGACTTTATTGAAGTTGGGGGCGTTATGTGTCATGGCCAGTCCAAGTGCACTGGCTTATTCGAAAATACTAAGCTTTATTGCGTGATTAAATTTAATGTAACATGCGTATCGTAAATATCCATTGAAAATATTACAGCACGCAACTCATTTTTTAGAAGCACAATTGGCTATTGAAATTTTTCACGCCTTTAGCAAATTTACCGTTTTTTTGTGTAGCATCATGGATGCACAAAATCAACAAATTACATGTGGAAACCCTACATCTCGTTTAAATGCTCTAAATTGAGGATTTGTTTTCCATCAGCTGCATTCTATCAGCTGAGCGCTTTTATCCCTTTGGGCAGTCTTCTGTGTTGGTTTGCAACAATCATGAGTGCTTAAGATACAAAAAGGTTAATCTCTTGCTTCATACACTATTTTTGTGCAAAGTACACTTTCATGATACCACTTGGTTTCGGTAATATGCGGGATTAATTCGGAGTATTTTATGATGGAGGAGAACAACGAAGATGTCCCAAAGGTATCTGATACCTCTCAAGAAGGACCTTCAAGACGTATTCTAGGTATGTGACTAAGAGTGGTATGCTATTTTTGTAGATACGATCTATTTGAAGGTTTTGGTTCCCTCCATTGCTGCTGGTGCTATCATTGGAAAAAATGGAGAGGCAATTGGACAAATGCAGAGGGAAACTGGGGCAAAAATTAAGCTGTCCAAACTAAATGACTTTTACCCAGGTAGCTTTGCATTCATACTTATTTTTGCTTCTTACGTTCCACTTAAGTATGATTTGTTTCATTTCCTTTCTGTTGCCATTTATTATGTTCAATAAAGGAACCTTTTAAAGGTATGTACTTGCTAAGTAGCCCGTTTTGAATTTTTGGAATGCTGTAAGCGTTGATATTTTTTGCTGTTATATACTACCACGTATTTACAAATTTAGAAGTATTTGTCTACCGGGTTCCTGAGGATGGGTTTAATGGAACTACACATAGTTGACAAAATATGAATTGTCACCTTTATTGTTACAGTAGTTCCCATTCTACCTCTGCGTGATGTTTTTCTGCCTCCAATTTTTTGAACTCCGTCTCCATCTCTCGCATCTCATTGTTGCGATTTTTAGGTGGGCATATCTATGCAAATTTTTTACTCGTTAGTGCAAATGTAGTGAAAAACTTCTGTGCTTTTTGTTCACCACTTTTAAATCTGTCTCAACCACTCCTACTTTTGGCATGATTTACCATTTTAAAGGTGCAATTTTTGCTCCCCATTAATTTTCAGTTCTTATCGATTTTTTGCTGCTTTTGTCTTTACTCTTGACAATAGCGCTCTTAGCAACTCTGATCACTCGCGCCCAGTATCTGTTCCCTAAAGTCGTTTGGTTATTTAATTCTTTATTTTAGCGCTTGCTTAAATTTTGAGCTGGTTATTTTTTTTTTTTTACTGCTGAGAATATAAAATCTGTTGACCACGTTTTTTCTTCCTTAAATTGCTTTGTTATTTTCGTTTAGACTCTCCTTAATCGCTGTGCTTGTTTGACCGGTAGTTGTTGTAGTGTTGCTTAAACAGCTAGAAATCAGCGTTACCGATGCGTTGGAACACCACAAGTATTACTGTATACATAATTGTTTTCACTTCTAAGTTGATGATCTTAAGATGTGAGCACGACTTTTGTCGCAGGCACAACGGAGCGCGTATGTTTGATCCAGGGTCCGTTGACTGGCGTGAGGGCGATGCACAATTACATCATGGAGCGCATATTCGAAAAGCCCGAGATCTCCGCGCCCGCTGTGACACCGAGCGGCCACATCGCGCTACCACAGACCGCCGAGACCCCGGCTATCGCTCCACCCGGCTACGCCCTATGGCCCCTTGCTGCCGTCTGTGCCACCGGCGCACAACCTCTCTCCACCAATCGCTTGCTATGGGAGCGCCATAAACAGGTTCGCTATCTCTCCCGCTCTCTTTACCCCGCGCACGGTGACAGCTCGACAGTCCCAAGGCTGTCTTCTGTTGTGAGCATGTGACGTTGGAACTAGCTCGGCACACATACACACACGCGTGTGCATGAGTACCACTGGGGCTTTAATGCCATGAAAGCATCATTTTTTCTCCTACCTAATTTTATTCATCGCGGACGTTCTCTCTCATGAATACCTTTGCGCTTCAGGTGAAAATTCTCGTGCCCAACTGCACCGCAGGCCTGGTTATCGGGAAACAGGGCAGTTATGTCTCAGAAATCAAGGAGGCTACAGGTGCGTTCATTCAAATCTCTCAAAAGTCGAAAGATATCAATCTGCCGGAGCGGTGTATCACAATTGCCGGTATGTATCTCCTCTCAACATTGTTTTTGGATATTTGTTTAGTTTATTCACTCACTTTTGGGGTTCACTCACTTCAAACTTATTATGAATTGATTTTTGTAAAGTTCATTCCAGACCTTTTTGGTGATCTGCATACGCCGAGTACTCCTCACTACCTTGCTTGCTGGTATTTGTCAGTTGACGAATCATTTAAGATTATCCTATCATTAAATTCGTCAGTCAACTCTCTCTTGTGTTTGTGGTTTCGTGGTCTTGTTGGGGGTATGTCGAGTCGTAATGGGCAATTGTCTCGGTTACGCTTTGTCCTAACATCTGAGGTGTATGCTCACTGTCTCCCTTAGCAGTTATTCCTTTCAAAGTTTTGTTGCAGAAATTAATAATTCTATGTTATTATGATGGCGAGTGTTTTGATGTCTATAAACCAATGGCAACTCCCAGGTGCATCACACACGTAGACGGAACCGTAAGCGAACGACCTTGAAAAGGACACGTGCCTGATCGTTTTATGCGTCGCTTAAGGTGAAGCGGATCAACTACGCGCAGCCGTTGACATGGTACTAACGAAAATTGCGGAAGACCCGCAGTCAGGCACCTGTCCAACGATCTCCTACTCCCACGCACAGGGTCCGGTGGCCAGCGCCTACCCCACTGGTTCTCCCTTCGCCTATACCACGCCTGCACCTCCTCCAACACCGCAGACGCAAACCCTTCTACCTTCACGCCATCCCGCCGCCGCTATCGTTCGTCAGAAAAGTGACGGGGGAATCCCCATGACTGGTGCCTACTACCACAATGCCCTTCAAGCCACCTACTTCGCTGCCGCTGCCGCTGCTGCAGCTGCTGCCGCCGCCGATTATCAACAACGACTTGCCGCTGCTGGCTATCAACAGCAACAGCACCGCGGGATGGATGCAGCACAAAGTGGAGAGGCTTCCGGTGCTAGCAGTAGTCTTGAGAGTGGTGGGGGTGGTGGTGGCTTTGTCAGTCCACTTACTCCACCATCCGGCGAACAGGATACCTCCCCCTCCTCCTCCTTCTATACCACTCCTCTACTGCCTGCCAGTCAGATGATACTTCAGTCGCCGGCTGCCGCCGCACCTTTCGCACTTCTTCAACCTAATGCTGTGGCGGCGGGAGGGATGTACGCCTCCCCTCCGGGTCTGGAGAGTTCCTTGGATCCCTCCAGCTTTCCTCTAGTAGCTTCGTCTCCACCTCCGCTTCCACCCCCCTCTGCTAATGCAATGAATACCTTCAGCGCTAGCGGAGGTGGAGGTGTGACGGCGGCGTTTTTCTCTCCCCTTCGTGCCTCTTCACCGCTCTCCACAACACCGGCGACTACAGCCACTGCGGCGTGGTTGCGTTCGCGGGGATTCTCGGAGGAGGCGGTGGCTGAGATCACCCATGCCATGTCCACGCTTTCGGCTCACGGTGTGTTAAATATTAGTGCGGTAGCGCCTTCTGATTCAATAGTTCTGGCTCCTCCGCCTTTATCACATCCACCGCCGGCTCCTTCGACGCAGGCTCTTCGGGCGTCTCCGAATGAAGAGACTGAGACAGAGGCGGTTGTGTCTGGCGGAACTGATCCTGGAGGTAGCAGTTATTTTCATCGAATCTTTCAATATGGGTATTTGCCTTAGCTTTGAGAAGTTAATGCTGAATAAAAATTCTGTACGCGCTCATGCATGGCTGCCAAGCTGAAATATTTATATTTTCGACGTTCTCTCACCAATTTATTGTGGCCTGATTTTCTGCTTTTTTTATCGTGTGTAACCTCTGGTGCTTTTTGAACAAAAGTTTCGCTCTTTGATTTCCATTTCCTGCTTGAGTTTGGTGGACAGTTTGTAATGGAATGAAACTTGATTACTTGATTCAAAGCCATAAGCATAAATTACCTCGATTTAAACGTCTTGGCGGCATCGGTTGTTCTAGCATTTCATGATATATTCTTAAGCAATCTTTTCAACACTTTATTTCAAATGGCACTGACACTCTGAATTTCCTTGAGTTTTACTAAATCTGACGGATTGGTTACTCACTTAACTTTCGACAGTTTTTTCTTTTATTTTGGCGTCGCTGCTGCAGTTATTGTTTTTTTTTATGCTGCTTCTTTGGAATGGCGATGCTCGGCAAATCGTACCGTGCTGAATTCCGTCTAAAGGACTTGGCTATAGTGCTTGTGCTCATCGAAATGACCGTGGCTTTCTAGTAGCATATTGCGTCGGCGTGGCTTAAGCCCTTGTTGATAGTTTTACTAATTCAAGCATTGATATTCAAATTCTTGCCTTAATTCCATGCTCCATTGTTGCATAAGGCGTTAGTCACACTGCCTCTTTTCCTTTCCTTTGTAGACTCATAATCTGGGAGGCAAGACGAGGGATCACGCGTGGCGTGCTTCGTTTATTGGCCGATTCCCTCACTCGTCCTCCGCTCGCCTCCTTCTCCCCACTTTGTGTCCATCTTCCCTGTAGAAAGGATCCACTTCTCCCTCTCGAGGTCTTTCGTGATTTCGCGTCTCCTCTCTTCCTGCATCTCCCTTCCTCTTTTCTCGTCAGATTGCTCTAAGTGTCTCACACAATTGCCCCTCTCTCTTTCTCTTTGTGTGTGTTCTTGTTTTTTTTTCCTCTTGCTTTGTTTTCTATTTTTCTAGGCGCCTTGAGCCAGAAGCATCCACCCCCAACTACCGACTCACTTCCCCATAGAGATTTCCATCTTTCGAGCATTTGAACACACACAAACACCCGATTTGGGAGGAAAGGACAATCGATTTTGACGATCTCAGAGAACGATGTATACCCCTTCTGCCGCCTATTGGGTTTTATTTTTCCTCCTCTGTTCCTCTGCCTGCTTGTCTTTTGACCCTTCATCTGAGTGACGCTCGATTAGCGAACAGGAGTGGGCAGACACCTGGAAAATGAAATTATATGCACCCACTCACCCGCCCGTACATGCACATGCGTGTGGAAAACACAAGTGACTTATTTATTTACCTATCACTGCTATTTTTGCGGTTCCATACTTTTTGATGCTGACGATGATGCTAATGATGGCACTGACGGTTATGATTATATGGTGTTGCTCTGGGATTCTCTTCTTGTACCGCGGCGAATAGAACTACTACCACATAGTGGCTTTGTTCTCTCCCATTGCTGGTGCGAAGTGCTTGTGAACATCTAATCCCGCTTGCCTATTTACCACTTAATGTTTTGGTTTGGCTTTTGGATGGTGAGTTGAACCGTGCAATCCATTAAGCAAATAAAAACACACATTGGGTTTGGGGGGAGTTGGCTCTTTTCTACCTCCAACGGGTTCCACTGTAATAGGTAGTTAGAGCACTCGATCTCCATCTTTTCTTAGCCACTGTCATAAAGGACTGCTGAAAGAATGTCTTAATGTTCAATAACCTTGAATTGTTTGACAAGTTTACTTCGTTTTTACAAGCCGTAAGGATCAGCATGCTTGATTCATTCTGCTTGTTTCGATGTTCAATGAGTTTTATGTTGAAAAATTAGCCATGTCAGGCTCTGCTGCACCTTCAAATATGGTTTGAGGCGAGCTCTATCTAGTTCTAGCCTGGTTCGCCCACATGGCTCAAGGGAAGCGTTTCACCCAGAGAACCTCATCCAGTGTGTTGTGTCCTCACTGGTCGCTCCACTTTCTAGACATCTTGCTGTTGGGACAATTCATATTTACTGATGGCTCAAGTTATCTTGATTTCAAAGAGGAATAGGCGGATTCAAGTAGGAGATATCACGTTTTATTGTTGTCGCATCTCTGCAACAGTGAAATAGGGATTGCAATTTCTTTGAGTATCCAATCAGCAAGAGCTCATGGGCATTGTGCTGTACAAGAAATTGTCTCTGTTTATGACTTAGAAATGCTGAAACGCCGCTTCTCATTCCTTTTATATCGCTTTTCTGAATGCTCTAAGTTGAGTCATCCCCTGATGCTATGGTGACCTTCGGAATGTTGTTTACCACTCAGTCCTTTCTTCCACCGATAAACCAAACCCATACGTGGAATTTGAATTAGAAATAACTCCATATCACTTCAACCTCCATTGGCATGGTGTGAAGGGTATTGACAACCGGGAAAGTCAGTTTCGAACATTGAATTACGCAAAATGCAAACACTGTTTGGTTGCCGCCAGTAAACTTTACAAACAAATATTTTTATCTATAGCCTCAAGCATAACCCAATGGCGACTAGAATAACGCGATTAAAATTGTTTTGACTAGGTTAAATTTGGTTAACACCGATTGACCATAACGACCAAGTGCTAAACAATCCGATTGTGAAGTGGCTTTACCGGCTTGTCATTGCACCGAGATAACCGTCAATAGGAAAAGCTACTTTTATTTGTGGTAAGACTAAGGACTTTAGTAATGAAAATTTAATGTATTTCCAGTTGAACCGTACTTTATGGGTTGATCGTTGAAATCTAGAATGTCAATACTTGTCACTTCAGCTGATCCATTTGGGCGCTAGTGTTGTTTTACAATTGTAGTAGGTAGATGACAACTCGTTCGCTTCTGGATGCAATGCGTTCGGGTGCTGTGTCGCCTCCGCACCAACTCCACACCGCCCTTCAAGAGGCTCAATCCGCGGTTGCCAGAGACGAGTGTCTGGCCCTGAAGCCGTTGCTAGCACTGCCAAGTGGTGAAGGTGGCGGAGGTACAATCACGGAGACGGACTTTGTCAATCCTTCGGTGGAAGAAAATCTCCTCCACGTGAGTCGCCTAAATTTGACCCTAGGGCTTGTTGATTGTGGGGTCTTTTACGATTGATTGTGGCATGCAATAACGCAACGTGCTTGAGTTCCATCTGGCAGCATACAAATCCGTTTGGTACCTTTTAAGTCAGTCTAACAAACAAAAAGAATAGCACGATTTCCTAATAATCTAAGTCTCTATATGTCTGGTCACACTCAAAAGAGCACTATAAATTAGAAAGTTCATTTGATTTAACGGTGCTGATGTTGGAACGCCTTCAAGGAAACCGAAATATTACGAATCTTCACTTCTCCACAAAGTCGCATTCACGATGCAGGATTTTACACTTGAACTTTGCTAGCTTTAAACAAGAAAAATAGAATGCTGAACGTGTTATTTTCATTACCCTGTGAGTAGGTGTCGTGAACCGAAAAATGCTAAATGTAAATTATGCCTATCACCACTGACTATCTTTACATGGTGTGACTAACAACTGAAATTCTCACTTTCTGAGTGACCAACACGTTCAAAAACTCCTTCTTAGTTTGCTGTTCGTCATTTGGCGGGTTTCTGTGTTCACATGCTGGTGAATGCGCCCTACAAGTGGGATCCACTGCGGCGCAATGTGCTAGGTGCTACTCCACTGGATCTGGCGATGTGCAACCACGATGCGTACCTTCCAGTGGTGTGGCCTCTTGTTATGGCATCCTCCGACGTCTACAAGGGTACCTCAACAAATCCCACGCTCGCTAGCCTCCTTCTAAGACCTCCGATCACTCCACTTTCCCAAACCCTGGTGGGTTCTGACGCGATTAATCAAAGCGCCTTTAAAACTCTTGAAATAGCAGTCTTGCCTTCTCAACAGCCATTTATTTTCTCTTTTACCTTTAAGTTGATAGGAATTCTTAATTCGATTTCGCCTTAATTCTATCCTTGAATGCATTAAGTTTGTTTCTCCGATTTGTTGCCGCCTACAGCCAATGTAGCGTCGGTGTGTTTCTCAGCAGAACCGATTTCAATGACAGTCTAATCGAAAGCCCCTCCTTGCATCATTTCATCAACTGGACCACGGTATACATCCCTTCATTTGCCTATTTTATGAGGTTGAAAGACACCGGCTAGAGGATGAGTTAGGACCTCGAACAAATTTTTATTATTCTGCTTTTACGGCATGAGTGCTGTGATTCGCTCTTAACTAGTGCCAAAAGAGGAAGGGTACGAGTTTTGATGAGACCTTTATTTAGGTTCAGTTAACCTGTCAGGGTTGTAGCGTCGTCAAACTTCATTAAAGCCTCTTCGATTTCAGGCCTTCTGTATGGCTTATAAGTAGGCGGATTGCAGCAAGGATTATCTCTCATCACTGCTCACCTATGTCACTTGCAGATCGTTGGGATTTGTAACAAGAATTTCATTGATGTGGACTTCACCACCAGTACGATCGTCCTCCTCTTCGAATTAATTTATTGTACTCCGACTATGCTGGTGGAGTCTTGGGCCGCACCCGAGGCTCATCGCTGCTCTGAGTGCCTCGCAATTGGCGATACCAACGAGGCGGTTTGCTTGAAGGACCAAAATAAAGCCTTTGACTTTCCTGTGAGATATGCATGCTGGTTGTGGCATCGCTATCACGCAACCTGTGAGGTTCCGGGGCAACTCAGTCCACTCACTCTTCTAGCTTGTTGTCGAGTCGTCATTCGACGAGCGATTATGAGTAACCTCTCAACAGGTGGTGAGCTGTGATTGGCTTTAAAACTTTGACTTTTAGAATTAGTAACGGACTACGCCAAGGCTTTGAAGTCGCTGAATTTGCCTCCGCGGATGCTTGCCTTCTTGGCATTTCGAGAGATGTGGCCCGTTGTGAATATTAAGCACAAATTTCAGTTTCGGCAACGTCAGAATGAAGCACGACTGAGAGGATATCATATTCAACCCCCCTATGATGTTCATGACCTTGCTGAATGACGTCTTCTGCCTTTGCCGTGTTTCTTTTTTTCCTTTTGCTGTCGTTCCCTCCTTATCCCAACTGATTAAACAAATAACTAACGAAGCTAAAAAGAATTTGTATTTGTAACAGTTGAGAGGGTGCATCGGCTGGTGGGCGATTGACGACTGTGCACTTCTTAAACCTAAAACAAAATTTGTGTTTTATTAATTTTCTACCAGTGTACACGATGCCTTTACGGCCGGGATGTTGCTACTACCTAGTTTTAAGTAGCATACAAAATGTTGGACATTTCAAGAGACACTTTTAAATGTGGAAGTTATCCCGGTAGTACTTGCCAAACGGAGGACAAGGATTCATTTAACTCACTTACGTGTAACCACGGAAGAATTAAGAGGTTAGCAGTCGAGTTTATAAAAATACACATTTGCATGTGGCCGCAATATGAGGTCGAGTAAGTAACTATGCACGAGATATTTTAAGGAAATCTTACTTACTCAGATATGCTGTCCAAAAGGTACGTAAGGTAGCTTTAAATCTTAAGAGGATTATTAGTGCTCTTATGCTTTCATATTGGGGTGTCAACAATGCTTGACAAGTTTGTCGAAAATAAAAAGTGTGGGAAAAAACAGTCTGCTAGTATTTATGCAAGTTTTGGCCACTTTCTTTTTTAAATACTAGTTCTCTTGCCTTGGTTTGGGTGAGTTCCATTTGACAGTTAAGATGTCGCGGATCCGAGTTCGCCGCGTTTTATTTTGCTTACGATTGGATGCAAATGGAATGCGTTTTTTTGGTGTTTCCCATAGATGTAGTTCAAAAGGCAAAACATTTTTATAAAATGTTCCAAGGTAGAAATGTGTATTTCGCTTGTTCAAAAGTGCTTATTTATGACTGTATGAAAGCCAAGGAAACTCTCAATCACTTGCAGATCAGCTCATATTCCGGTGACAAGTAGAAATGTGCAATAGCAAAACTGTACAAGGCTTAATGCAGAAAAATTACGCTCATGGAGACGGGTACCATAGATGGACTCCTTTTTAACACGTTCTTTTGCAGTAAATATCCTATTTTCTAGGGTAATATCCTTTGAAATGCTTCGTAGGAGGCAACGTTCTTGTGGATGCATTCTTAAGTCGAGCAATTATTCTTAGTTTTGATTCGCATCGTGTACTTACTCTACATTGAGTAAAGCACAGAAAGCATTATAAATGTCTGTAGTTAGCACATCCCATCCCGTCCGACATAACCTCTTTCGCAATTTCGCGTCAACAACCCTATCCTTTCAGTCTTCTGCAGCTTTGGTATGGCCTCAGGAGAATGTAGAACCCCGCTACAATTTTACTAAACGATTTCTTTGTTTAAGTGGACGCAAATCTTGTAGGTAAAAACAACAATAAGAATAACTTTGTAGAATTCGTATTATGTGATTTTGGGAGACTTAGCTTTAAATCATTTACAAATTTGTCTTTTTTAACGTTGGTATTATTTTTACCCGAAATAGAAGTTCTGCCCAAAGCAATCGTTTATTTTTGTCCACCTCTAAGGGTAGGCTGGTCCCTTTCCACCCCACCTCTCCCCTTATCCATCCCCCTAGCGTTCTTTTTTTCCGATAAATGCGCCTTGTCAAGCACGCGACACCCTCGGTTGACTCGTGAGAGAGACAACAGGTGGCCGAGTGGGGAACTTGTGTTACTCTTAGTGTCCCTCCTCCAACGCTCCCCCGCCCCCTCCCCCCTGCATCTCACCATCCACCTACCATCACACATCCACTTCACGAGTCTCTGGGTGCGCATGCCTGTGTACGTGCCCGTGCACACCAATCAGAGGAGGACTCTGTCTCCCCCGATCGATTGTCTTGAGACCTGTCGGAATCCACGCCACGAGGCGACAAGGGACAACACAGGGTGTAGCAAAAAAGACGATACCACCTCCATGTATTTTGGAAGGTTTAATACCCAATCAACAATAACCACTGACGCCTCAGGACTTACATTTCACAAGGACTGTGATTTAGATCGAAAGCTTTTTAACAAAATTGGGCTTACAAGACTTTTAGTCTCACAGCTGTCACTAAGAGTTATCAAACTGCTGTTGCAATGTCTTTTAAGAGTGCGCCTTAAATAAATCTTGGGGAATTTCATTAAAAACCCATTCATTAATCTCATCATTCTCTCGGCGCATAAACGCACAAATGCTGCATTGTGAATGTTGAAAGAACTTACCGTAACTCCCATGACAATGCCACAAAAGTTGCGTAAAGGACTAACTAAACTGCACAAAGTGTTGAGGCAAATCGCCTGATCAAAATTGGAAGCAAAACGAAGTGATGCTTGTTATGTCAAATTGCCACATTGCCTAATCAACCATATTTTACAGCCGTACAATGGTTGTCAAAAAAAGAAGTCTAAGGCCATTCATAATAAAAAAGGTAGAAATGTCTTTGTTAATGTTGCAAAGGATTTTCTTCCACTTACAGGAGCGTTACGCTAACACTTTAGCTGACGAAAAATATTCATGAAATAGATGATACAAGGGGACCGTAGTTGCAAAATAATTACTGCTCAATTTCTGTTATAAAATGCCAAAATTTTTTAGTATGGGAAGAAATAAATTTAAGACACTTTTGCTGAAATTCCTACGAGAGAAATGGAGATCAAAGATCTTTTGCACAAAAGTATTTAGCAAACTAAAGAGAGAGCAAAACCCACCATTCCTGCTAGGAATAGTATTCAGATGGCAAGATTGATAGCGGTGTAGGTGGCGAAGTTGTGGTGTTGGTGGAGGCGTCGAAAGACATCATCGGGGTCCACCAGGTCTGCGAGGTTGTCATATGTGGCACCGTATGACGAGATGGTGGCTGCAGAGGCGGTGGCGGTGGTGGTGCTGGTGCTGGTGGTGGTGGTAGAGGAGGAGGTGGTGGCGGTGGCGGTGGTGGTGGTGGTTCAAAAAAGCACCATCCCTCCGGAGTCCATCCAGCCATTTCCTCTTCGCCTCGCCATTCTATCGGTTGGACAGACAATCCTCCCCCCTCCAACTCCAAATCTACATCTGCGACCTCTTCCTCTTTATTAATCGGTTTCTTTTGCTCTTTCGTCACTGTCTGTGTCGTTGGACCCTTTAATTTTTTTTTGCGCTCCAGTCGAGCCGCTTCGCGTGCTGGGTCTCTGAATCTCTTCTGCCGTCGAAGTTGGCACCCATTGTCGAACATGTTTCCAGAATCTGGGTGGAGAGTCCAGAAGGAGCCCTTCCCAGGACGGTCCGGACCACGAGCCACTTTGACGAAACAGTCATTAAAGGAAAGAGAGTGGCGGATTGAGTTTTGCCAACGCTGTTTATTGTGTCGGTAGTAAGGGAAGAGGTTTGTGATGAAATCATAAATTTCCGACAGCGTGCACATACGACTGCGAGAGTACTGAATAGCCATGGTGATGAGAGAGATATAGGAATACGGCGGTTTTGAATGGCTGGAAGCACTGTTGGAAGCGGGATGATTCGGTGGTTGTACAGGCTCCAGAGATCCATATGGGGTCCACGTCTGCGCTCCAATCTGGGAGCCGCTCCATTCTTGACTCCATGCTGGGGCGGTCGTAGAGGAGGCAGAGGAGTTTGAAGGATCTGGAGGCGCTGGTGGACTCCAAAATTGTGTGTACTCTGAATAGGGAATCGGTGTCTTTTGCGGTAGCTGCTGAGGCTGTTCCGGACTTGAGGAGTCGGAAAACATTTTTGCGGGGGGTGCTAACACCTCAGTAAAGCCACGAATGTGATGAAGACCAATCGCGCGCTAGACAGGAGAACGCATAGCTTTCCTATTGGTCGAGAAAGCAGCTGTCCGCGTCTTATTCATTCCAGGAATCCTAGCAATGGGTAAATAAAAAAAAATAGCGATCTTATAAAAATTGACCAATAGTCCACCCTTCAAAAAAAATTGCCCTAAATTTTACTAAAGGTAATACCTTAGAGTTTCTGAAAACAACAAATTAGGGTTTGAATGAACGCTTGAGTCTCCTGTAAATACAATGCTAATCAAAATGAATATCCTTTTACAAGAGAGGAAATATGTGAGAAATACAGGATAGTATGAAGAAGTAAGGCGTTACGTAGGAAATAAATTCGATGCAAGGCGATAGATTGTAACCGCCTAAATTAAAGCTACAGATGGCGTGCAATAACGCGAACAAAAGAAGCTTCTCCGTCAACATCTGTCACAAGGTTGCTAGGGCAACGCTGCAACACCTTATAAACTTTGAATAATTTTTCAAAAAATATTCGAATTTATTTCACAAATTGGACACGTTATGGTCTGAAGCATCGGTGCAGGTGACCGCATAGGACAGCGATCCTGGATTCGATGCGGTGGTGGGGGATACCCTGATTCGGCTCTTTTTATTTGCCTGCTTCAGTCGGATGACATTTTAATCAGTGGAAGGCAATTTATAGCTGACACAAAGTGACCACTCGTTATCAATGGTACAAAGTCACATTGTTCTTCAATGTTTAAAATACAAATTTTTGCTTATTCAAAAGAAAAAATGAATTATGCTTAAAGGAACCATTGTATTACTAGATTTATGAATATTTTTACCGAGATAAATGCAAGAATGAATGGAGGTGCAAAGTTTTCCAATGGACACAATAATGCAGACACTGAAGAAATTATTCGTGCAGTCAGAAATTTTTGTTTCATATGAAGGATATATTCAGCCCTAATTTCAATTTACTCCGAAACCGTATTATAATCTACTGCAAAGATGTATAGATGGACGAATCCTATCATTAAATCGTTCCAGACCCATCACAAATTATACGAGTTGAAAAGGCTTGCACATATTAGATGCAAATATAATCAAGCAAAGAGCATTATATTGTCGCCTATCATCAACTGTCACTTGCGCAAGGCAAAGACACACACTCCGACAGGTTCACCGTTTGCAACCTTACAGGAGCATATCACACATGGCTCTTCCACATCCAATGTGTGTGCCTTCACAACACTACAACTTCTCACTCAACTCGAGAACTCACAAACACAATCACTGCATTGTGGGTACTTCGAAAGAAGACGAAGGCGACTGAGGATAATGTCAAGAAGGCAGTGAAATGGTCGATTGGTCCCACTTCCACGGCATGCATCATCCACCTCTGGGTGCACTTTGGCATCACCTCGGTAGAACGACTGAGTCCACACTACGCCTCGACTTCAATCACCTGCACATGCACACAGTCTGTCACTCGACTGACAACAATGATTCTGTTACTGCTGTGAGGCTTAAATGTGAGCATGCGAAGGATACATTGAGACAGGAATGACTCGTGACAATCGCTCCACGCAACAACACACGGTCTCCACACCCACTGGTGTTGGTTGCAAAGGAATTACCAACTGACATCTGAACATCCCGATTTGGTGACGCATTGTGCGTCACAATTGCAGTGGCAAATATCCACGACGTCATCGGCGTCGTGCACCACGCTGTTGGGTTGTGTGCATGAAGTCGAGTGCGACCCACAAAGTCGTTCCGAGTGTCTCGATGCTCTTCCTGTGGAAAAGAAAGTGAAGACAAAGCAATACCATGGTTGGCACTAGCATCGCCTCTGCGACCATATAAGCTGCCTAATGGAACTCTGTACCAGACTTGCTTGGTAAATGTGACCATCAACCCTCAACAGCGATCTCATTACATTTCAGGAGATTTTATTGAATGTTCGCTCATACACTGTAGACATTTGTAGGGAAAAGCACATGAACCAGCAATGCAAACCAGCTGGGACATATCGTCATAAAAGAGGTTCTTGTTGACACTTAACTGGTGGCTGTGTGACGCAAAATACTCACGCCACAGCTGGGGTAAATGGTGGCAAAGTGGAACCACACGCACCCATTGCAAACTGCACGTCAAACGGTGACCGATGTAAGTTAATAACTTATTCCATTTTTCTCAAGCTTTTCATTTTTTTTTATTGTCATAACACGAAACGTGTTGACAGCTAAATGTTATGCATGAAACATTGTGGACAAAATATACCAATGTCTTGACCTACCACAGTGAAAAGTGGAATATTTTCTTTATTAGTTAAATTCACTTCTTTGATGTCTTCGTGAAATCGAGCAACTGTTTTGATCAAACGGAGTCACGCTTTGAAGCCCTTTTTACCTATGTTAAATAGTGGAACCGAGCTAGCTTCAATTGCGCTACATCCTTGAAGTGCATGGGCATTAACGATGTTTAAAATAAAAAATAAATGACTTCTTATTCCACCTTATTTGCCGCATCCTTGTCTTAATGTTGGTAGTGTTAGCTGTTGCTATTTTATGGCATCTGCTCAGGTACTGCTCGGGAGTTTGGTTGCGATGTTGGTGGCAGTCGAGCTTATCGCAATTACCCGTCAGTGATTCGAATTTGCCGGCGCCTGCAGTCGCTGAATTTATTTACCCTCGGCCTCGTCATCTAAGCGTCCACTTCCGTTCCTTACACTCACCCCTACCTCTCCCCTCTCCGGTCCTCACCGACACAAGGCATTATCCACTCAACTCGCCATGGTGCGCACGTGCGCCACCATTTCCAAAAGTCAGCCAGTCGGATTGCAGGGGTGATGGCGTGGGCTTAACGACAACCGAGTGGGTTTAAAGTCCACTCTAGCAGTTTTAGTGACTGCAGTCGTTTGTAGTGATGATAGTGACAATGCTTGCACCTTGAACTTCAACACTGAGTACAGGCAAGGGGTGAGGCTGCTAAATGGAAGGAGCGCTCGTCAGTGCGATACCAATGATTGGATTCCTTCCATGTGAATTTAAATGATTGAGCTAGAAACTCGCAAGGATTTATCAACCATTCAGCCATTTTGTCCATTAATACAAAAAAGACCCTTTCGATTCATTAATAAACGTGCGGTTTGCAATGGGTGCGTGTGGTTCCACTTTGCCACCATTTACCCCAGCTGTGGCTTGAGTATTCTGCGTCACACAGCCACCAGTTAAGTGCCAACAAGAACCTTTTTTATGACGATATGTCCCAGCTGGTTTGCATTGCTGGTTCATGTGCTTTTCCCTACAAATGTCTACAGTGTATGCGCGAACATTTAATAAAAATATCCTGAAATGAAATGAGATCTCTGTTGAGGGTTGATGGTCACATTTACCAAGCAAGTCTGGTACAGAGTTCCATTAGGCAGCTTATATGGTCGCAGAGGCGATGCTAGTGCCAACCATGGTTTTGCTTTGTCTCCACTTTCTTTTCCACAGGAAGAGCATCGAGACACTCGGAACGACTTTGTGGGTCGCACTCGACTTCATGCACACAAACCCAACAGCGTGGTGCACGACGCCGATGACGTCGTGGATATTTGCCACTGCAATTGTGACACACAATGCGTCACCAAATCGGGATGTTCAGATGTCAGTTGGTAATTCCTTTGCAACCAACACCAGTGGGTGTGGAGACCGTGTGTTGTTGCGTGGAGCGATTGTCACGAGTCATTTCTGTCTCAATGCATCCTTCGCATGCTCACATTTAAACCTCACAGCAGTAACAGAATCATTGTTGTCAGTCGAGTGACAGACTGTGTGCATGTGCAGGTGATTGAAGTCGAGGCGTAGTGTGGACTCAGTCGTTCTACCGAGGTGATGCCAAAGTGCACCCAGAGGTGGATGATGCATGCCGTGGAAGTGGGCACAATCGACCATTTCACTGCCTTCTTGACATTATCCTCAGTCGCCTTCGTCTTCTTTCGAAGTACCCACAATGCAGTGATTGTGTTTGTGAGTTCTCGAGTTGAGTGAGAAGTTGTAGTGTTGTAAAGGCACACACATTGGATGTGGAAGACCCACGTGTGATATGCTCCTGTAAGGTTGCAAACGGTGAACCTGTCGGAGTGTGTGTCTTTGCTTTGCGCAAGTGACAGTTGATGATAGGCGACAATGCAGTGCTCTCTGCTTTATTATATTCGCATCTGAGAATCCAGTTGTAAGTTCTCTCAAAAGCCTCTGAATTGACTCATATTTCGCTGTTTTTTCGTTACTCTCAAGATTGATTAACGGACGCATGATATAATTTTTCCCCCCGCAGAATTTCAAAATCGGTGGTGAACTCTCCTTTGATGGTGTGATAACCGATGATTCCATGCTTCATATTATCAAATTTCGCTTTGGAATCGTTTGTTCCACTCCAAAAACACTTGCTTAAACTTAAAACCATCGTTTCATAGGGTGGGGTGGAAAAAAGCCCCTCCAACTTGGACGTACACAATGCTGCAGTTTGCTACACCTTACCTTGCCTACCTCGATTTGCGGAATCACCACTCAAATGAGATTGAAAGTAATGGCATTTCTTTGATTGAACTTTGTACCTAACTGGGAGGTAGGATCGACCTAACATTACGCCAATTCTCCCTGTGCTTGTAACACCAGTAAAGGGAGTCTTTATGCTCTTACTGAAAGGAATTCAGTAGGACGAATTCTCAACTTAAAACTATCAAACAGACCTAGCGTCTGAGTCAACACTTGTATTCATTCAAACTATTTCTACCTCGGCACTAACCGAGGCGATCCAAATCGGCAACACAACGCCTTCTTGAATGATATACTAGTTTAGACAAAGGCAATGGTTCTAAAAAGTATTTTATGATGCCTGGAATGCACACTTCAGCTGGATATTTCTGATTCTTCATTAGATATGCATCCACTTTGCCATAAATTTTCGAGTTGTGAAGAAGTAATGCATCTATTTTCAGGCCACCAGAGATTTTCAAGACGGCGTCAGTAAGATGCGCAATAAATATTCTAGGAGATACTTACATTGGACTTTAATGAGCCCACATTGCCGAAATCCAGGTGATTACCTGTCCCATTGTGAAGTTACGGAGCAGAAAAGCAAGACTAGAATGATGTACAATCCGAGTGAATAAACCTAAGTCAGCGACTACAATCCCGAAACCTTACTCTGAAAGGACGCCTAAAGGAAAGCACTCCGGGACAAGGTTACCTACAAGAACTGATGCTGCAATCACTACACCGGACGCAATGATTCTCGCATTGAAAATGCTGGATTCACAGACTAATAAAGAGGCCCAACACAGTAATTACGGCGGCGTCTTAAGTTCTATAGATTTGACACTGAACTGATGATATTGAAAATGCGCGGAAAAATTTAGCCCTTCAAATCTCTCGCTACGATGAACGCAGAGTAGTAATAAGGAAATACGTGAAGCAGGATACTTTGCGCCGGGCCGGCAAGCGCTACGGTTTCTAATCATAATCGTAATAGCATCTAATCTGAGTAAACAAAGCATAAGGTCTTCTAAAATTGTGCATTCAAGCTTTATATAAATGCAAACATCCAAAAACGTTCTCATGAAGTCAAGGACGCAGCAAAATCGACTGCATGCGTCTCAGAAAAGTTTGCCATTAAACACCCGGAAAATTGGCGACCGCGCCACATTGTAAGGGAAAGAGAATGCTCTACAGGAGAGCATGGGAGTAGTAGGGGTGAGTTTAGACTTATGAGGTTTTCTCTAAGGACGAAGGACGGGTGGGTCCGAGAATCTCTTCAAGGGTACAAAGATCGCGCGACACTTCCTCATGGAGGCGCGCCGCAACAGCGTCCAAATCAGCACGTCGACGATCGCGCTCCTCCACTTCTTCCCGCACTGCTGCCTCCAACCACCGAAAGTCGCCCAGCAGGAGAAGCTGCTTTATTTCTGATACCAAACGTGTGATGCTCTCGCACGCGTTCACCTGTAAGACAGAGGTGTCGAGCTCCAGAGGCGCGCCAAGGGCCATTCGTGCGCCATAATTTGCAGAAACACGTAGCAAATCCCCAAAATCAAGTGAAATTTGGTAAATGTATTCAAGTCTAGAAGAGTGAATCCTAGACAAGTACATGTAAAGATTCCACCAAACTGAAATCAATTGGAGAAAGAGTGGAAAGTCATGAGTTCAAGCAGACGCAAGAACTAAAGAAAAACAAGCAAGGTGGCAAAGACCGAGTTCATAATATCGATAATTCATTGTCACCTGAAAATATCACTTAAAAGGACAACATCATTGCGCGGTGAAAAACAATCTTCATCGGTGAAAGCAGTTAAAAGATAAACATGCAACGTAACACAAGGAAGTGGAGACAGTAGAAAACCGATGCTTATAGATACTTCGACATATCGAATCCAGACCGAAAGGCTGATCCACAATTTCACAACCAACTATTTGCTTTAAATGATTGCATTGAAAAGCTAAAGCTGCCAGTTGCTTTATAAACAACAACTAATTAGCAATAAGCCAGTGCAATTTATTCGACCACTTCCTTCAGAGAGGACCCATTTCATCTCCTTGGGAGGACCGAGTAAGCACTTTAGGACCCAAAATGGAGTGAGTAACTCAAGTTTAGGAACTCATCGTAGAAAATGTGAACAAAGCATCATGGGATTTTTGATGAGACATTTAGGGAAATCTTTGCAAGGAGATTCGTAAAGGACTCACTATATTAGCAGCTCTGACATTGCATTCAAAGTTTTCCTGGGTAGAAAGTGCATATGGATCACTACGATTTAGCAATGCGTGGTTTTCCACCTAAAATTGCGGAAAATAACAGGAAGCCACACCTTTGCACGAGATAACATCAATTCATAATTTTCTTGGATAGATTTAAGTGATTCACGAAGCCTTGAATTTAAATTATTCAAGAGTGTATCCCTTTTCCTGGAATGTACTTGCTGCACCGTAGACCCTATGCGCCCAATTGGCTGCATACCCAGAGATAGCAGTTACGGGCTATGCCGGCCAAACTGAACAGTTGGGTCAAAGTATTTGGTTTTACAAAAAAGCCTAACATTAAAATTGCAAAGCATTTACTACAAGTAGGGGAAATTGGTTTGACGATTAAAGTCTACTCTGCATCATAAGAATGGGAGCACTTTCGCGCAAAAAGTGTTAAAGGCTTTAATCACAGTCTATAGTTAGGCTTGACACTTATTTATCTGTGGAAAATTATTTTTTTAGGAGAAAAGTTCTTGTGATTGTTTAAGCTAACCGGCCTCCCGCCTGATTTGGGTGTTGTTCATAGCTCGACTCAGCGAGCATGGTCAAGTTAACGATTGATCTGGTTGAGGGAGCGATGCAATATACAAATCCTCTTAGGGATCGAGAGCTTGACTTAAGAGGGTATAAGGTTCCCGCCATCGAAAATCTCGGCAGTACTCTAGACCAGTTTGACACGATCGATTTTACCGATAATGAAATCCGTAAATTAGACGGGTTCCCCCTGCTTCAACGCCTCAAGTCGCTGATAATGACGGGGAACAAGGTACTGTGTTGCGATTGCTTCAATCTTGACGAAAAAAATAGGTTAGGTAGGTGCTTCGAAGCACCGAAATCCTTGAGTGACCTTTTTAACCCGTTGGCAAATTCCAAATTTTGCCTTTGCTACATCCCTTCACCTTTTTGTTTAATTTTAGATTATTCGAATTGGGGAGGATCTTGTGTCGTCAATACCCAACTTGGAAACGCTAATTCTTACTGATAACAATATTGCGGAGCTGAAGGATCTCGACTCACTTGCGCCGCTAACTAAACTTACTTTCCTTTCTCTGGCCCGCTGTCCGGTCACCATGAAAATGAATTATCGCCTTTACGTCGTGGGAAGAATCCCGCAGGTTTGTCAATATCCTTAGCTTTCATGTTCCTACTCGTTAGTTAGCTCAACTTATTACTCCTTTCCGTTTGCTAGCTTCGGTTCCTTGATTTCAAACGAATTACACAAGCCGAGCGTAAGCAAGCTCGGTCTTTTGTGAAGCACCTTTCGCCTCTTGCTGTGGCGGAAGCAAATAGTAACAAAACCAAAACAAGTGGAGTCAGAACATTTGTTCCTGGCGCTCCAGTTGGATCGAAATCCACTAATGACGAGAGTCCCGAAGTAGCAAAGCCTCCGCAACAAAAGCATCCAACCAATAACCAGCCTAGGGAGTTTCCTCAGGCCACTCTTCACGCCGGTGTTAAGCGTGTCATGTTGAGTGGTGGAAGCAACCAGGACCTGTTGGCCATTCAAGATGCCATCAAGAAAGCCAAAACAATGGACGAAGTGGAGCGTCTTCATCAAATGCTCAGCAGTGGTCAGTTTGCTGGATTTGCCGCCCACTGGCATAAACAGCAAAAGCACTAAATGGGTTCCTACTCCCATCCAATTTTTGTGTCTGTTTTGTACAGTTTTAATCGTAAAAGGGAAGTAAAGTAGATAACCACATCTAGACTGTGTATATTTAAAAAATCAGAAAGATTATTGGAGTCGTGCGAACCCAAAAAAGGAGATCTCAAAGTCTACGATCTCGGAAGACCAATTAGAGATGGAGAAAGGGCAGAACAGTGGGGCCGTGGTAAATAGTATTGCACCTGGATGGAACAGAGATTAATAGCCTGAGGCGAGGTGGAATGGGCTAGCCGGGTCGTCGGGAGGAGGATTTTTCTGTGGGGGGAGGGGTGGAGGCAGAGGTGCTGCTGCTGCCCTCTCCACCGTTGCTGCCACCGCCGCGAGAGAAGTAGCTGGAGACCTGAGATTGGAAGCGGCGCCACTGTTCGCCCGGACTGATCGATGCCGGTGGCGCCGTGTGTGACCGACTCGGTGTGGGGGGTGGGGATGTCGCAGAGGGGGTGTTGCTGCGCCGCAAACTGTAGGGATGACGACGATGGACCCGTTGACTGCTCTCTACAGTATCCTCATTGTTCTGCAGCGCAAACGCAGAAAATCGCACAACTTTGCAGTACTGAGGAGTTGAGATCTCATTCGGTCTGTCGGCTGGTCTGCAAAGCAACAGCCACCAAACTAGCAGTCCTTGACCTCTACGCTTGTCCATGATTATTTAACAATCTGCGACTAGTGAGCGTGAACGAAATGAGGCTCCTATATCCTCGTGTCATTCGAGTCGGTCATTCATGCAAGGGATAGTGGTTTCTTAGCCAGAAAATGCACGTAACCGGAGAAAAGACAATTGTCGAAAGAAGGCCGACTTGCTTTCAGTCTATTTGCAACGAATTAGTAGGAACGATCAGAGAATAGCATAAAAAATATGCCGACTAGAAAATTATTAGACCATTCTTCGGACACCGACGAGGCAGTCCATAATGATTGTGCGAACCAAAATCCTTCATTAATTTGAAATAATTAAGAATCGTGCAGGGAAAAAAGGCGTATACTCTACGAGGAACAATGAAGCTTGCAGCAATAATGACATAGGCAAGGCTAACTCATTTAAAGTGCCTTGATTTCAGACAATGCAGCAATTAGTTCGACATCGTCTGCTTTCAGCAGAGTACAAACGCGTGCTTTACGTAAAAGGTGACATCGCCTGGAGTCAATGTCTGCAATGCCATTCTAGGCCATTGAAAATGGCGTTTAATAGCAAAAATAAGGCTTTAAAGACTCAAAAGAGGTTGACTAGACAAACCATTATAGGATAGGCATTATTTCGACCGGCAATGAATTATCACTTTACAATCAGGAGCCAACCATTGTCTTATTGTTCTCTATCAAGGGAAGCCTACAGTTGCAGCGACTACTTGAATTCTGTTCATTTTGCATAAATCAGTCTCAAGTTACTTTCACATTCTTCAGCATTTGACTTAATCATCAATTCGTTAAGCCTGTGATAAATCAAACTGACTCGTCCCATGACGTTCACTTTTCTTATTTGACCAAGAGAATTGGACAAGCGCAAAAAAGCCACTTCTGACCACTCCTTTTATTGCACCTCGGGAATTTCACCACTTTCCGTCACAACACAAGGCAGCAACTCGGGCCAAAGTGGAATGGATAATGTGAGGGTAGTCACTTGACATAGGGACAAGGTTAGATGCCACTCCTCCACCCACCACAGCTCCTAAGACGAATGCAAAAGTGCGGAGGATTCACAAACACCAGTCACATGCGGGATTAACGCAGAATCGAGAGTAGAGCGACCTCTACTCCATCGTGCGCTAAAACTTAATTCGCAAGGGTAATGAACTAAGGAAGGTGTTATCATTAAATCCAGACCCATAATGATCTACTTGAGGCCGATTGGGCCATTCATGTTTTGCGAGGCAACATCTTTAATTCCCTGGAGCACATCTCCGCCGTGAATTTGAGCTTTCGGGTTGTCCTGTTTTCAAATCAATTTTTATTAAAACTTTGGGTGGATGAAGTCTAGAGAGCATTGGACTCATTGTGAGGACCATTAGACGCGGCATTTGGGCAAAGCATCCAAGTCGAAAGTCTTGAAGGTGTCTGTTTGGTAGTCCAACTTTTATCTAACATTATCCATTTGTGGGTTGGGAGCCTGACGCGAAAAGGATTCATGCTGCAACCAACTTAGCAAAGTACTAGCAGTAGAATCATTGAGAATGGAACCTAGCCAGCGCACAAATAGCACTACAGAGGCGTCAGGTGAACTTGAAAACTGTCTGGTTCATTCAAAAAGCAAATAATAAGGATGGACCATGCAACAAAAGGATCTCAAAATGTGGCGTAACTTCTTAACCACACAAAGAACCTCTAGAAAGTGTAAGAAGCGAATGCGAAATTGACTCATCGGAGTCAACAATAGTATGCCCTCGAAAGGGGATATTGGATACTGATAAAGGTAGGATTTGATAAATTCAAGAGTCGCACATGAGTGGTTCTCATTAAACACTCCAAAAGCATGATTCAGCAGCAAAATGACAGGAGAAACTGTGCACTCATCCAAACAACATTCCAAAAGGGAATTTCGAAAGCAATAAAACAAAACAAGACATCGCCTGAATGAAAACAAGTGGGCGACCAACCTGCTGCAGGGGAGTAAGCCACTCCTTGGGAATGGACTTCTCGATGAAGGGCAGTTTTGTGCTCACAACAGCCAGTCGATTAATCCACTTGGGCAGCGTAGCTCCACAGAGAATCTGAGAAAAGGGAGCAGAAGAGAAGTGGTAAACAAGTCGCAATTACAATATGGGCAGTTTCGAAACGACGTTTTTCCATCTCCGACTCGCTCATCCTAAACTGCACAACTAATGGCAAAAAACAGGCACTAGTTTAGCCATAACGTCCTGTGTAGATGGATATGAAACCTCAACAGATACACTGCTAATACTTCGAGCCATCGAAATTATGTTTGTGTGCCACACAGCGGAGGCCACAATGGAGAAATGATGGAACACCATCGCACTTCAGAGAAAGATCCCCAAGGACGCCAAATGTAGTCTTGCAACAGTGACAACGATACACCCTTAAATGAGGTACATGCAGTGGCGAGATACCTCACTTTTGCTGGCACCATGACCGCATTGAACGTTGAAAGTGGATTTTGTGCTAACCAACGTAAAGGAATATTTCTGTTTTTTATGGGTAGACTTATGAAGCTAGCAATCTTGGTTAAGTCCTTTGAAAGCGTCTTCAACAAATCGCAGTTCCAAAGCAGCTGCGCGATTCTAGTGGCTTTATCGGTGCGCTCAGTTGACCAGTGCTCCTAAACCAAAATATTTCAGCGAAAGTCCGGTACCGAATTCACCTTTTCACGGTTCTATCTTATATAAAGGAGTCCATAACTCAAAGCGCTAACTTTGAAAAGCGAAGATTCACCAAATTTAAAGTAAGAAATAGTCTTCAACCTAATCAGACAAAGGAAACTTCCGAGCTGAAGCCTGCCAAAAATCAGACCAACCTTCATAAAAGACAACACTTGACCGCACAACGCTCATACAAGAGATACAACTCTAAATAGACACAACATATGGACTTAGAAAATGCCTGACATCAAACGTACGAGAGACATTCAAGTCAAATCGAGATTTTGAGCTTATAAAAGGAGAGAATACATTTTTACGAGTGAAATCTTATCACAATATTTACCTAGTGCTTGAAATGTCTTGTGAACCGGGAATTAATCAACTTGAGGTAGCCTGCATATCCGACGCAAACTGATTTCTAAACCTGTAAAATTTCATGAATAATTCTATGCACCGTTGCCACAAAAAGATCATCGACTCTGCAATCCCACCACAAGCTATGCATCGCTTCATCAATATCAAACGTCCCAATCCCTGAATCTACGTAGGGATGAAACTTTAAAACTTAGAGCCACCACAGCGAAATAGAGGCAGAGGCGGCCGTCTCTGAAACGTTTACGGTGTCCAGGCTCCTAAGGACTGATACTAAGAAGTCCATCATCGTTGTGACGTGTTTTAAGCCTTCGAGAGACTTCATAGGTATTAAGCCCTAGCCGATAAAAGGCCTCATCGCTAAAATGCTGTTTCGTACACAGCACTATCCTCGTCCACCACCTCAATAAATGGGTTCGGGACTGAACTACTTCACAATGTGTGCACTGGGCGCTCTTGAAAAAACGCAGATGCTATTAGTTAGTCAATGCAGTACAGCCACGATTACCACCTCTTTTGTTTGTGAAATTAAAGACACTAGTTTGACCTGGACTACAGCTTTCAGCCGAGCCCATTGACTCGGAGTTGATAATATCAGTTTTGACTCAAGCTGAGATATCAGTATCGAGGAGAGTTGAGGAACACACCTGGAGAAAGCACAACAAAAGCTCAACCATTTCAAATTAATAAGTCACGCAAGGGACAATGTCCAGGCAATGGGTGCTGAAGTGCAGTGTGAACAAGGCGACTGACGTACGAAGTGAGCTTATCTCCAGTTACGCTTCCATTGAAAGCACTGAATAATAAAAATCCCAATTGAAGCGCAACGTTTCCATCAAAACTTCGCTTTTAATTGCCAAACAAACGTCTTATACAAGTGAAAAAAGAGTGGTAAACACTACTCGAAATAAAGTGAGGACCGTGTAGTGCGACGGCTGCTATTTTATCTATGGGAAATTTCGCAGAGGAATTCAAACCATTGCCCAAAGATCTGCTACTTGACTCTCACATAGTATAACAATAAAGCTATCATTATCCACTGTGTTAATCTTGGTATATGTAAAAAGAGATGTGCGATATGCTTACCTCGACAAAAGCATTTGAGAAGTGATTGCAGTTCTTGCGCAAAAGGTGGTAATGTGCGCCTCGGAAGTCCCGCTCCATGTTGCTAAGAATGGCACAGACGTCGCGGTAGGTGAAATCCGTAAAACCCACCACAATCGAGGTCCTACGTCAAAGCGAAACTCAGGATCAAGTAATGGTAGAAAAAATAACTGGACAAAGGAAAGGTACGGACTTGAAGGAATAATTGGGACCGAGATTTTCCGCATCACGAGGAGTCATTTCAAAAATGCCTGAGCCACCGAATTGATGACCTCCATAGCAGTACTCGCGTTCGTAGACCTCCACACCCGTATGGTAGACGCCCAAACCAATATTGCCAATGTACTCGTTCAGCCAGGACTGAAGGGAGGGAAGGAGTGAGTGGCTATTACTGGGAGCACAAATAATAAAACTTCAACACACAATGCAGCAAGTTTACCATATCGTAGACGTTGACGGTGACGGGACTAGACTCCGCTACTGAATTTGAGGGGGTGGGGCTGCCATACATTGCCATACCTCTGCTATCCTAAGGGTAGGAGGTGTCAGCTAACGCGAATGGATAAAAATAAAAGGATAAAAAGCGGTAAACTCGATGGACAGATCAACTGAAAGTCCCTTCATGGTGGAGGTTTACTCGATCCCAATGGCTCCCTTAAAAGAAAAATTACATTCGTACCGACTGACAAATCACACCGGCAGTTGCGAGCAATAGCTGTGGCCTTATCAATACGAGTTTAAACATTAGATTCCTTGCATAAAGCAAATTAAACGCCTCGTCACCATACCACTGCTTCTCGCGACTACATTCTGATGCTACCGTGGAGATAGGCCAAAATTACTGTGCTTATACAATAAGCACGCGGAACTAAGGACTTAAGAACTATTTTTGTATGAACGACTATCGTACGAATGAATTCAGATGATTGGGCAAGACACACAGAGGAAAGACAACTACGGGATGAAATTATCAGCAGAAGACGACAAAAAGTGCAACGCATAACATTCACGATACATTCTGAAAGCACCACAAAAGTGTACTTCAGTTGAAGTAAGTGCGCAAGAGGGCGGAAAAGTACAGATGACAAACGCATTGATAAGCACGTGAATAAGTCACACCGTCCAGATAATATCATCGAATGCTCTAAAGGAGCACGAATAGAAGTGCGTGATTTAAGCAACATTCATAAGTTTCCCAATAAAAGCAAAGTAGAAGTAAAATATAAAATCCGCAGTGGGGACGAGCGTAAACATATGAAAAAGAAGCGACTTTAAACAGCAAAGAATGCGAGACATACATAGATTTCAATAGCACAGATACCTGAGATTGATACAAAACATGAAGATTTAGGCAGATTACAGGTCAAGAAAAAAAACTACAGTATGCGTTAGCATAAGTAAAGCACAATGAACATCAAAGTTGAAGAAAAGAACAGACAACACAGCGAAAAAATTGAAAATATGTGCAGCCGCCTCGACATCACCATGAGTGCAATTCATAACGTACAAGAGAATAGATCAGAATACTGACCAGTAGCACAAGGCACTAAGCTAAAACTAAGTGAGGCAAGAAGATTCGAGCAGAAAATGGGTCAACATGCATTCAAAAAACTGCAAATAAATTTGTGCCAGATGAACAACGGATGAAAAACTAGCGACAAAGTATCAAAACGCGCATCAAGGACCAGTCATGAGCAACTACGCCCCAACAACTTCTCCTGTTATGCCACTTTTATTGCAAAAACCACATGTTTGCCAAAAAAACCTTTAAACTTAAAAATTCTTACGCGAACGAAACCACAATCGATTTTCGTATCCTATAATCCAACTAAATCCAAAGATTGATTCCAAATGACCGCCAGAGATGGAAGCCGCCCACCGATCGCCGCCCGACGAAAAAACAAATGAGGCCTAGTGATTGGCTAGGCATATTAACCAATACCCGAAGAATACAAGGTTCGCCCATTATGCACACGGTGTTTTGATGGCAAAAAGCGTAGTAGCCACAATGCGGTGGAACCGAAGCCTAAAGTATTCAACATAAAAAGAATACGATGATTTGCAGTGGTCCGCACATCGTAAAACAGCCCTTGGTATGAGGAATGAAAAGAAGTACATACTATTGGCAAAAAAGTTGAGGTGACTTGCAGTAAACATCTAAGTAGTTTCAAGTTGCGTTACTGCCTAGTTCGCATTGCACAAAATCCGAAGAAAAGTTATGGTGCCACCGCAAAAACTTGCCAGTTCTTCACTCACCCCATTATTATTTTAGCTACAACTTGTCAATGCTTGGGGGCAACAAGCTTTAAAATTTGCTAAAACGTAAAAATTGTTTTTTTTTTAGGGTCTAACAAATTCCTCCTCTTCTTACCCGCTGAAGCACATGAATGTGATTTAAAGAAAAATTTAAGCTCTTACGTTCCAATTTTTTACGCAGTTTTTAAGACAAAGGCAAGTAATTTTCTTATAAGCTACTGACGCGTTTTAGCCTTCATCATTCTTGGCATTAATCGTACAACGGGTGGGTCTTGAGGTTGGTGTGCGGCTACCACTCCGGCGTGTTGTAAAATTTTTCGTTCGGTTTATAATGAGCCGAATAAATCCAATTGTTTTGTATTTTAAGCTACGTACTGCTATTTGTTTACTGTAACATTATCCTTTCTGCCATTTCTTCGACAAAAGTTGTTGATTGAGCGATACAAAAATCCCAAATAACCTAGGAACTTCTTACCAGTTTCGACATGCTGGAAGCATCGCCTTTAGTATTCCGAAACGGAGGCAAATTAGAGCTTATAGGTAGCATGCTACTACTTCCTAGCTATTTTTTACCTGCCTATCGGTATTGCGATTTTAGGTAGAAACATAAGAAATATTCTGCTAGTCCCCTTTCCTCCTATTTTGCTAGTTTTTGTCCCTTTTTCCTCAAAGAAATGTTTGGAATGATACATTATTAGCTTTTACCCTCCTTATTTGTTTTAAGAACTGTGAAATGCGTTCCTTCATAAATGCGCCCGAAAAACGTTTCATCACCCGCGAGGAGTATCTTAGATTCTTCCACGAAGGTACAGATTGTTACTTTTCCGTCGATGGTCGGCTCATCAATCATCCAGATGATGTGGAAGGTGAAGAAGTGCTTATTCAGGTGCATCCGCGTCTACGCGGTGGAAAGGGTGGCTTCGGATCCATGCTGCGTGCCATCGGTAATCAAATTGAGAAGACGAACAATCACGACATGTGCCGGGATCTCTCGGGTCGTCGGATGCGCGATGTGAATGCGGAAGCCAAACTGAAAGAGTGGTATGCCAAAGCGGGGGAGCGCGAACGTGCCAAGGTGGATCGATACCTGGAAAAGCAGCGACGGCGCCGCGAAGCCTTAGATAAGGGTCTTCTTCATGATCATAAGTTTAATGATCCGGATTTCGCAAAACGCAAGGAACATATTTCCTCTGAACTTCAAGATGCAGTGGAGGCGATGCTATCACAAATTGTCGCTGATGCTGGCCCTTCAGAACCCGTCAAAAAGAAGCCAAAGTTGTGGATTGAACAACTAGATGAGGACGTCCCTTCAAGTAATGATGACAGTAGTGACGGCAGTGATGATTCCGATGATCTATCCTCTTCTGAATTGACAGAGAAGCGGGATCACGCGCCTCTCTCGTTGGGGTCACTATCGAATTCGGAAGCCAGTAAGTCTTTCGTCTGGACGTTTCACTGCCTTAACGGCAAAACATCCTGAATTATATTTTCTTACCTTACTAGATTCCGAGTCTGTTTCCAATAAAGAAAATGCTGCGAAAGTGGAGGAAAAGGGAGAAGAAAAGCAAGAATCTCTTGTTGAACTGCAAAGTGGAAAAAACGAGGCGATGACAAGGGAAACAGCAGTTTCGTCTGCAGCTGAGAAGCTCATGGAGGGTGCCCCTATAACGGAATCGACGTTAGAGGCAGCTTCTTCGGCATTAGAGTTGGAGTCGTTTGGTTTGGAGGTGCTGAAGCAGGCGCTCTCGAGTCGAGGGTTGAAATGCGGTGGAACTCTCTCGGAACGCGCCAGTAGACTTTTCTCGGTGCGTGGACTTCATCCTTCGCAGTATCCTACAAAAATACTTGCAAAGCCTTCTAAAAAGTGAATTTGTTATGTTTCCATTAGAGATGTATAATACTTAACTCACTTTTGGCTGAGACGGTTGGTGGATTTGCCGTGATGCCGCTAACATATGTAATGGTTGTCAGCTATATTCAGGAACTATTTTACCTTTTATTGTGAGCTTACCGACTTGTTCATTTGTTGGTTATTGGTACACTTTAAATGTATTGACATCTCTTAATGACGCATTTAGTAATTTCACTTTTGAGGCATACAATTCGTTTCAGCGTCTTCATGAAGGCCACATGGTACTTTTTCACATCATCGTTGGGTACTCATGTCGCGGAATGCACAGTCGATGTGTTGAATGCCATCGGGAACTTACTGCACGCCTGCCTACAGGGTATGGTCTTGACCTACGAAGTGTCCAAATTGTCTGAAATAAGCATCCATCGCCCCAGGCTTTAAAGAAACCACGTGTTAAGTTTTAATACATAATGCAGCCAAATCACATGCTCAGTAGTAGAGAGTGCGGAGTCGTGGTAACAAGTGGGTTACAAAAGACGGTGAAGGGATAGAGGTGGGAGGAGTTCGTCTACTGCTCTACCTCAAGGAGAGCATTTAAACTGATGCAGTCGTCGGAAATAGAGGAGAACCCATCGTTATCATGACACTCCTTTGTGGTTTCACAAAAGATGTCTTCCGCCTGCTCAAGAGATAGCAAAAGGTGCTCTGCAACACTGCTTGATCGATCTGAAAAAATGGGCGAGGGAGAGGGAGAGTCGCGAACTCCCACGTGATGCTCGTGCACCAAATTCGACTGTTTTTGCCAACGGATGTTGGGCCTGCATTGACCACTGCCACGATTTAATAAGATGAAAATTGGTGCCGGATAAATAATTGAATGAAAAATACCAAATATTATATTAATTTTTAATTCTTAAAAGAATACTAAGTTAAAAAGGGAACATAAAAGTAGAATAGCTTTCATGAATGGTCTTCCACTTACTCAATTTGGAGTTTGGCTTTTCTGCGCATGGGTGCAGCTGCTACTTTGTCGCAAAATTTTATTGAAAATTCCGATGTTTTTCGGACAGACGCGTTATGCTATATTGGTTACAAAGTGTTAACAATAAGGCCACACAGATCCTGAAATGCGAGGTGAGGCGTTGCCATGCGCCGTCAAAAAGAATCAAGGCCGTATATCAAACATGAGCAGCATATTACCACTTTTTCCCACTTAAGTTTTGCCTGTCAATTTGTTTATAAACATAGACTTAGACAGAAAGGTGTGCTTCCTTCAGGATGATAACGAACACGAATTTTTAAACACAAAGTGAATGTACAAATGTAGACCTGAATAATTGTCTTCGCCTTGCCAATAAACGCAGGGACAGCATCAGCTGTTTCCCTTGTGTTTGCTTCAAGTGTATGTGTTTCTGATGTATCTAAATGTGGGACTTAAAGCAATGGCAACGTACTACCGAACTCCCTTCGCGACACCGCGTGGTGAAGTTTTGGCCTCATATAAAAGACAGCGTGTGATCTTTTAGGGCGTTGGAAATATAGTCTTGCAGATTCAATTTTCTTTCGAGCTATTTTAACCATAAAACTTTCAAATGCGTTGTATACTATTCTTACTCCAAATTTGAGGCGAAACTGTCAATTTTCAGAGCCAAGGAGCTTTTGCCACAGATACTTTTGTGGAAGGTACGAGGCATCATAAAAGTAGTTGGTGGAGGTAAAATTTTACCTAGAGCATTTCGTGATGCATTAATTCTTGATGTTATCTAAACTAATAAAGTGAAATGAGTCACGACATGCCTCATCTGCTTGAGCAAAGAGTCCTTTAGCATTCTCCGAACATGATTTTAGTATTTCTTCTGCCTTTTCTAGTTTGGAATCTTTCAGAAAAGATGATAATTAGCTGAACCGAGCTTACGAAAACGGTTCGTTTCGGTGAAGTTGAAGGGTTCCACGAAAAATTTAGTCATCTACAGCTAAGGAAAAAGTCGCTACTTACTAATGCGTCGATTTCCGTGACCGTATCCCATATATCATTAACAATATTGCTTGAAATGCACAAATGTAATGTAAAGCAAGCCTACAAAACGGAAGTAGCATTGCTATTTGAAAGACAAGTAGCAAGTGGGTTTCTTTTTTCATTTTCAGTCGAGCTACGCAGAGACGTCCAAAATCCCTTACTCTTGGACAAACGTAAAATTAATTGCAACATACTTCATTTTTATCTGGCTGGGACGAATCAATAGCACTGTCCCTGGAATTCTGGGAACAGAAGTTAACCCCTAAGAGATCGAACTGACTGGACGAGTTGAATGAATCTTGGGTACAAGAGGTTAACCTTAAGCGCTTCTTTTTAAAATGGACTAATATACCTTTGCGATGAGGATTTTACTTCAAGGCGCGGAATCTTGAACGGCATTTTAAATTAGTGAACTTGCGGTTTAAAACGACCTCTTTGTAACGGAGTTGATGCATAAAAATGTTTAAAGAAGTTGACAGTGCTTTCTGCGTATTTATCCTACACAAAATATGCAGGGCAGATCAATAGAATCATTTGATTTTGAAGGAAAGTCGAGCCTGCAAATTCTAATGCGCTGCAACGATTTGCCACCTTATAAAGCAATCAATTTTATAAAATCGTTGTAGCGTCCCGAGGCTCCCTTAAGGCAAAAGAAGGCAAAGTGTCGGGGTAGAATACATATATTCACCGGACAGAGGGGAAAATATACTGCTGGCATGGCCCGGAGGCCAGCCCACGCAGCTAGGGCAATATGGTCACCTCTGTGACCTTGACAGAAATCGGCAGCACAAACAGGTAAAGCACTACATTGCCCCTCTCCTCTTTCGAGCGTCGTCCCCGACGCGCCCCCTGGTACACCTCCCGCGTCAGCCATCACAACATACTCAGTGCTGCAACAAGCACCCACGAGCTAACCATGCCAGTCGCCGACATTGGACGCGATTGAGGCGATGCTTGACACCGACGTCAGTGATCCTTCTTGACAGTGCATTGCACCTCGAGTTTCGTTTGGCTTGGAAACAAAGTCCAGAATAAGTAGTTCTGCCGACCATCAGTATGTCCGTAGGGGGGCGTTAGCACGCCAATCTCCTTAAGCAAGTAGATATTAGGGGTAATGTTCGAAACGAAACTTCCCAGGTGGTCCATGGCTAGTGTCGCTTCAGTTGTTGATAGCTTTCTTGTAGAACACGGAGAAGGGGTAAATGCCGGAGGTGGACGTCGTTCGTGGCCCATCCGTAGCGCATGCACTTCTTTCGCACCGCTGCAACATGCCGTAGGCGGTAGAGATAGGAATAAAATCCCTATAGAGTCGGGTCCGCTTTCCGCTGCCACCAATGTAGCGTCCCGAGGCTCCCTTAAGGCAAAAGAAGGCAAAGTGTCGGGGTAGAATACATATATTCACCGGACAGAGGGGAAAATATACTGCTGGCATGGCCCGGAGGCCAGCCCACGCAGCTAGGGCAATATGGCCACCTCTGTGACCTTGACAGAAATCGGCAGCACAAACAGATAAAGCACTACAATCGTTTTAGTTTTTCTAAAAAGAATTCATTACATTTTTGGGCATCTGTTTGTATTGACCACCATTGCAGCGTCTCGAGGCCCTCTCGAAGGCAAAAGAAGGCAGAATGCTAGAGTGGAATATATATATTCAACGGACAGAGGGAAATAAGCTGCTTGTATGGCCCAGAGGCCAGCCTACACAGCTAGGGTAATATGGCTACCCTCGTGTCACCCTGGCCGATACCGGTAGTTCAAGCAAACAAAGTACTGCATTGCTCCTCTACTCTTTCGAACGTCGTCCTCGGCACGCCCCTTTGTACACCTCCCGCGTCAGCCATCACAACGTAGTCAGTGCTGCAAGAAGCACCCACTAGCCAACCATGCCAGTCATTGACATTCGATGCGATTGAGGCGATGCTTGTCATCAATGTCAGAGATCCCTCTTGGCAGTGCATTGGACTTAGATTTTCATTCGGCTTAAGAACAAAGTTTAGAATAGGTGGGTCCGCCGATCATCATTATGCCCGTAGAGAGACGTCAGCACACCAATCTCCTTAGGCGAGCATATTAGGGGTAATCTTCGGAAAGAAACTTTCCAGGTGGTCCATGGCTAGTGCCGCTTTGGTTGTTAATGGCTTTCCTGTAAAACACAGAGATGGGTGGATGCCGGAGGCGGACGCCGTTTTTGGTCCATCTGTAGTACATGCCCTTCTTTCGTACCGCTGTAATATTCCACAGGCGGTAGAGATCGGAATAAAAACCCTAAAGAGTCGAGTCCGCTTTCCGCTGCTACCAATGTAGCGCCCCGAGGCTGCCTTAAAGGCAAAAGAAGGCAGAATGCTAGAGTAGAATATGTATATTCAACGGAGAGAGGGAAATAAGCCTACGCAGCTAGGGCAATATGGCCACCTCTGTGACCCTGACCGAAATCGGTATTCCAAACAAACAAAGTACTGTAACCATTGATCAACTTTGGCAGTCGGACCACTACACACTTTACAATTGTTTTGTCCAAAATGGTTCAGCCTTATTTCTAACTCATTTAGACATACAACTAGCGAATCTGATGTTATATAATTAAAAGTGCTTTTTTTCTGACAGATATTTTTAGTTTTGGTCACTTAAGCGGCCATATTGCCGAGCCGATTCGGCTGGCTTCTGGTCCATGCCAGCAGACCTATTCCTTCTCTTTTCTGAATATATATAATCTGCTCTAGTATTACGTCTTCTTTCGCCTTCAAAGAATTCTCAGGACGTTTCATTTGTCATTAATATTCGTCTCTTTGGGTGATTTTTTACGACTGTGTTAAGCCCACCCCCGAACCACTCACCGTCGCACCATCACAATATCTTGTTTTAAACAATTAGGCGATGAACCGTTTTGAGCAACAAGGATTTCATTTTGAGGTTTATTAGTTAGTCTTCTTTTAAGTAACTTTGAGTTAGTCATTAAAAACGGGCTCCACTCTACTAAGAACTTTGCATTTACATCTACTTCCACCAATTGAAAGCGGCTTCATCTGTGTCAACACACGCCTTTTATGCGCGGTCATATAGTAAGACCATACAAATGTTAAACTCGTTTATGTATCACGGAAGACAGACCAGTAAAAGATAAGTGAAAAATTTCTCACACACGAACGATCTTCGGTAAGGTATTGATAACTAGTTTTCCTCCTAAAAGAAGATGCAAGCAATTTTAAGTGCAATGAGTACGCGTCTCTCAACGGCTCTGCTTGTCCTCCAAACCTCATTATCCGTCTCCTCATTTTCGTCCTCTTCGGCGATTACTTCTGCTGCGTCATTGCCCGTCGCTCCTTCCTCTATCAGCTCCCCAAGTTTTGCTTCAGCCATTAGCTCAACTGCCTTGCCCGCCTCTTCCGCCTCTTCCTCGTCTTCCTCCAGGAAGTGCACGTCCTGAAACAACTAACTTTCTTTTAAGCATGGTGTTTGAACAGCTTCAATGATAACAGAGTCTTGTCCTCTCCAGTAGTCAGCCAGTTTCTAGAGGGATTTCAGATTTTTCCCGAAATCGGTGATTTTTACAAGCTCTCTAGATCACTATCAGGACACAGGAATCATGAGTCTGAACAAAGCCTCGACTATTGCTGCTACCAGCACCTCGACCGCAAAATTTGGAGGATGCTAAATAGAAGAATGCAAAACACAAGACTTCATTAAAATTCCCAATGAGCATTTCACGTTCCATATGATTTCAGTGTATGGTCAAAAAATGGCCTTTGGGATAGTTCAGCGTTTTCGAGCACTCAAAATGGCTTTCAGGTCGTTTTGAAACAGGCTAGGAGAGGACCTAACTTAACGCCCAGGACCAACCCAATTCGTCCACTGCCAATCTCGGCGGATAAATGACTACACGAGTGAGAAATTTTACCGGTTATACTTGATACTTATTGTCGTAACTTCCCTTGAACACCTTAAACACCTCCAAAATCCTAAAAATATTTAACCACACTTCCAGATTCGATAATCCTTTCACTGTTTAAATAGTTTGTTTAACTCCACGTTTGGTTGTTTGGGCATAAAAGTCGCCACTGATTTTAATTTCACTTGACGTCATGATTGTTCCATCACACCAGTAGCCTCTCAGCCCTTCTGTTTTTTGCAAAAAATTTTCTGCCATGCTGCTGTTTTTCTCATAATCCTCATTTAGACTCAGGGCGCCACACCTTCCATCCACCTCATTTTTTTAAATTCGCACAAGTGAAGCCATTTAGTATAAACTGATGGAGAACAAGTGTCACGAGTTTTCAACGACAAATTCAGTTAAAAAGGAGTGCTTTTTGCGTATATTTGAATGCGGATTAATTAGCGAATAAGATTTGTTCGCAAGCAAGATATTTGTAACATTTTTGATTGCATGAAATCATTTAATAATCCACCATAGCTATATGTAATGCACTAGCATCCAAATTTAAAGAATCCAGTGCATCGACAACAGAAGTTCGGGCCATCGGAGTGTCTCGATACGAAAACTTTCAATTCACAGGATGGATTAAACTTTAAAAGCTGCAAGAATGATCATCTTTGATTAAAACTGTGCGAATGGGTGGCAGAAAAACTGGTTAACTAATGCAGAGCGAGATACCAAGGCTATCCAAAATGAGTAAGAATGATTTGAAAAACTAGGATCATAAGCAGCTGACGCACCAGCTTTTCATATAAAGCCACTGCCTCTGTTATTTCACTGGGAGAAGTCTTGTCCTTATCCAGGCGCTGAAGGTGAGGCATTGTGCCCAAAACAACGGGTCTATAATGATCTCTATCCGCAATCGGGTTATCTAAAGTAAGATGGATGCAGCCACCATTTTTCCATTATAGGCAATAGCCGCTTTTGTTCTGTCTAGACTTCAGCTTTTCGTGAAATAATTTGCATCTTTTAAAGATACTGTGAACAGCTTGGAAAAGCGTGACAAAGCGCCCCCAAATAGGCCAAAAGATGAAAGTTGGCAAAGAGAAGTATAGGCTGTAAAGTCAAGGAATCAGCATTTTGAGTTTTGCAGGGTAAGAACAAAGATAACTTCAGGCAAGGATGACACTCCGAAGTTTTTAACTCATCTGATGTCTGGCTCAAAATAATGCAGTAATTTAGATTTTTTGGGCAGTAAAAGCAAAAAAAATAAACGAAAATGTATATGGAGTGCACACAATGTCAAGTTTATTTTTATTTAATTAACCATGAGTAAATGATGGACTCACCACTTAGGATGAGGGTTTTCAGACCATACAATGGCGTTAATTTTTTTACCTCTGACCAGCTTTTTACTTGATTTCCTCTTAAAAGGTAAAAAAGGAACAAACACATTAGTATAAGCCGATTAGACATTATCCGAAATGCTTTTCAGATTTCATAACTCTTCTGGAAATATATAAATAGCCTTTTAAAAATGCATGGCTGTGTAGACTCTTCGTTTAAAAAAGTCATTTGCTGCAAAGCGTAAATTAAAGCAAGTAAACTTATAACAAAGGCAGCAGAAAAAATGGTCATCCTTCCTGGCATACCGAAGATTTAGGTACTCCAGATTGGGCAGACCTTGAAGAAAACCATCCAAACGCCGAATATTGTTATCGCGAAGGTGCAATCTAACAAGTCCCTTCATGGACGAAATATCCTCCACTGAACGCAAGAGATTCTCACTAAAGTAAAGTGTCTTTAGATCATGTAGATCGCTCAGACCCTCAGAAGATGTTATCTTATTTCCACGCAATTCTAAGGTCTCCAAAGAGCGCAGCTTAAACTGGTTTAATGGTGGACCATCGACGCCTTTCAGTGTAGCAATTTCATTGTCTAGATGGATTTAGCAAAACATTGTCTTAAAAAAAATTGGGATGGCACAGTTAATCAGATATTATTAGAACATACAACTGAGTATGAGGTGTTTCAATCGACCGTGGTTGATGTAGTCCGTACACGTAAGTTTGTTATGGGACAGGTCGAAGAATTGAAGATACTGTAACGACTTTGTATTGCCGGCTTTAACAATGCGATTATGGTCAACTTTAAGAAACGTAAGATATTCCGCTGCGAAAATGGGCGAAATATCAGAAATATGATTGTGGCTCAGAATGACGAAGCGAAGAAACCGAAAGTTCGTCAGAATAGCAATATCGGTGAGACTCCTATTAATAATGTAGCGTTACAAAACATAGTTACAAGTTTACATCTATGTGGTTATCTAAATTAAATCTAACTTTAAGACAGGGGTATTAAAGATAAGTTTTACTGCGCAACTACAAATAGAAATAAGTAAAAGATGTAGTAGAGAACTTCGAGTTTCCTTCTGCATAAGCTTACCTGCTATTAATAAGAAATGTAGCAAAATTATTTCATTGCTTTTAAAGAAAAACAAAAAATAGGCCTTACCTGCTTACACAGCTAAATTTGATAAATGCATGTGAAAAACCATATCCTATTCTTTTAAGTAGAGAAAGACACGTGGCTGCTAATTCTTTCGTCAGTGGCTTATCAGGAATAACCTGGAGTTTGCACATAATGTTTTAAAACCTACAGTAGGCTTAATCCCAACATCCACCTGCTTTAGCTCTTCTCCAGCAACTTCTTCCTCTTCTTGGGACATGAACTCCCTTGTATGGGTGTACTTACTTCGTATAAGTACGCTATTAGGGACCTAGTAACCATTCATTAAAATACAATTTGCCCCATTTAATCAATCAGCATTATTTATTTTGAGTTTTTTGACAAAATTGTAAAAATTTGCTCTTTCTAGTGACATTTTTTTTTGTTTAAACACACCTCAAAACAAACTTTTCTGCCACGATTATAAAGGAGATGCTCGATTTTCGGCGGTCCGCTGGTAAAATCAGTCACGATAGTGATATTAGTCCTCATCGTCAAAGGAGAACGTTGTTCAAATTGTGCTATGATCGAGGCGACATTCCCGCCGTTATTTCTTACGACGAAAAAGGTACCAAAATCCTGTCATGGAAAGTTAATCCTGACAAACTGGATTATCATCAGATGCTGCCCATTTTTTTCGATGGTCTAAGAGAAGAAAAGTATCCATATGATTTCGTTGCAACAAAAGGTACCCCTTGAGCGTAATACCTATTTACTAGGGCTTCAATTTCTTCTCTCGAATGGTCGTGACAAAGTTCTACCGATCATTCCCCGGCTGATAATGCCCATTAAAAAGGCCTTGGCAACTCACAACCGTCATATTTGTTGCAATGTTATGAAGATTTTGCAAGATCTTGTCAATTCTCACGAAGGTGTTGGTGAGGCATTGGTACCATACTACAGGCAGATCCTTCCCACATTTAATTTGTTTGTCAATTGCAACAGAAATATTGGTGATGCTATTGAATACAGCCAACGCAGGAATGAAAACATTGGAGATCTAATAAATGAGACCCTGAAGATAATGGAAACAAAAGGCGGGGAGTATGCCTACTTCAACATTAAATATATGATTCCGGTTTACGAATCAAATCTGCTTCAATGAATCGAGAGCCAGAAGTCCCACAGGGACCTAAACATTATGCAATTTTGCACACTAAGATCACGAACGCCATTTAAATGCGAATGTCAAATAAATCGGTCCGAAGATTTCTTAGGAAATTTGCAAATTATTATAACGTTGCTTTCCCTATTCATACTGTGTTAGTAGTACTCACGCGCTGTGATAAGCATGTCTTGCACGTGTGGAGGAAGAGCATTTTTACATCGTATAACACTCTTCTTTGACATCCCTCGTATGCGTATCATATGAGTTAGGACACCTCTGAAGCGGAATGGCTTGTCGTACAACGTAATTCGACACTTGCACGACTTTTCAAGCCCCCTCATTGTTCTTTCAATACGTCTGAGCCACTGTCGCCACAAGCGCTGGTCCTCGCCATACTGATGTATCAGCATCGACAGGATGTACTGCCCGTTGTCTAATTGGAAAACCCCTAGAGTGGAATTAGGGCAGGGGGACGACCAGTCAGCGGGAACTCTCCCCAACTCGCGCACACTTTTCTGTTCCGTCTTGTTTTTGCATGAGGCCGGAGTAATGACGGGGGAGCTAGGGGGCGGCGCGACTGGCGACGGCTCAAAAGGCGTGGTATCAAACGTTTCGGGGGTTCCATTTGAACAAGAGTCCGAGTTCGAGGTGGTGGAGAGATCCATTTCAAATAAGTATTTTCTTCCGACGTCTGAGTCGGCTTTTGCAATTATCTGTCCGATGTTTAAGCTCTGAACAATGTCATTGCAACCGGGATCTCCACGTGGGTCGACGATCCTAACACGCGGGCACTCCTGCTTTGAATAATTTCTGCTATTACGACTTGACGCAGTTCCCATCTGCTATTAAAATAGATTAAAACCAAATCGAGACAAAATAAGGGAACTGAAATTGGTCCCTCAAACTGATCACTCGCCCAGACTAATCAATAAAACCATCGAGATTTCACGTGATGAGACAACGTTGGGGTTTCTGGAACCTTAACGACCCTTTCCAGCAGGATGAACTCGGTCAAGAGCTCTGGGAAATCATTTACAGTTCTATTAAACAAAGGGATATGAATAAGGTTAATCAATAACCGTATTTTTTGTTGAGTTGGGTCGTCCCGTCACCAGTTTGATCTACAAAAGAGAAATGTTGGGTTGCATTTGCAAAGTCAGAAGGTATCTGCAATCTGCTTTATTTAGCTTAGTAACGAAGTGCATGGTGATCACGCAAGATTCGAAATCCAAAATTACATCGAATAATCAATGTGCCCATTCGGAGGAAAGTGGTACGCAAAAAACGCACCTTTTGGTGGCACCCATAGGGCGAATTTAGGATCATTCGTGTCGTAGTCGTAGGCGTCATCCAAATCATTCTAAAGAAAGCACAATTTTTCGTCATTATTCCCCCCATGAATCATGTAATTTGTTACAAAGAACGAACCTTTGTTGACGATAATAACTCAGAAGAAACATCCACGGAAACAGCCGACGGCTGTTCGACCTAGGTTGATGCAAAGCAAAGTAGCAGTAATTGGAAATGCAACAACCAAATAATGGGTAAGGGAAGAAATAAGTTACTTTATCAGCATCCGAATTCGGCAGCTGCTGTGGGCCAAAAAATGGTCGCTCCACTTCAATTTCCTCATCTACTCGGAGAGACTCCTGCTGCAAAGGAATGGATAATACTTTTAACAAATCAAGTTCGAACTCCGATCAAAATGTATGCCTGAAGAGACAAACCCTCAGTGACGAAGGTGCCACAGGGTTGACCTCTTCCGTCGAGACAGCAGATGGGTCTTCCTCCACACTCCGGCTCACCTTGGGTTCTGGAGACGCCTGCATAGCATAATGAGGTGCAGAGTGAAAACATTAAAATAATCTTGTGAAACGCAACGTACACAAAACAAGGCGATATCGAAAGATAAAGGAAAATTTTTACAAGGGTAAATGATTAACCTGCTTGTATGAACTTACATTACAGATTGTGAATATTCATACGGAACAATGATGGCAAAAATTGGAATATTTTCTTGCTGTCAAGTGACATACCGACTGAGAGATTGAGGATGAGGGCCGCTTCGATGTTTCCCCTTTGTCTATCTTCTCTGCAGGTGTTAAATTGGCTTCCGAATATTCCTACACAACAAAAAAATACAACTTGAAGCTATCAGCATCACAATGAAACTAACAGAATAACCGCCAAATGATCAAACTACCATTAAATCCTAAAATAACCGATCAATTTCACATTGATAAGCGTGGGTTATAAACCTCCCTGAGAATATCCAACTGCTTAGCGTTACACCACTAATGCTATCCACTAGAGCTTCGCGCAAACTGGTCCATGGATTACAAAGAGATTGCGATTAAACCCCTGAGACATCGGATAACCTACGGACAATGTAACTGTTGCAACACAAACGCACGGAGTGTAAATTTTGGTCTCTGTTGTCAGGCCTACCGATTTGGGACTGACTTCAGGAGACTACAACTTAAACACCACCACGTAAATAATGCTAAACTTTAATAATCGCTTCAATGCTACATATTTTGGATGTGATTAAACAAGGTCAAATATGCCAAATTTAGCAATTTACATGGAAAACAATTACGACTAACTTGTTTTGCATCCACATTGATTTGTATGTCATCATCTTCCTCAACTTCGGGAACAAATTCCTCTTCGTCGTTCGTCCCCTCCTCTACTTTCTTCCTACGCACGGCTCTTTCGCCAATCTGATGACTTCTCCGGTTGGACTAATGAAAAGCTAAGCGAAAAAAACTAATGGAATTACCTCCGACAGTTGCCTCTTAATAGCATTCAGCCTACATTCGGTGTGAGGAAAGGCCCTACAATGAAGGCAGATTTGGCGTTAGAAGCAAAATTTAATAAGTTGACGCAAGCCAATTTCGCAAGATTGTTCAGACGATCAGACCACTGAATTAGTTTGATTTAGTACCGAAACGGTTTCATATTAATAACAAGACCATTAAGGCCTTTTCCACAAAAAAAAATACCTTCCATCAGCACCGGATTGCTGGGATGCAGCAGCAGCACGAACAGCAGTGGCTGCAGCGGAGGAGGCGGAGGAGGAGAAGCGAGCCGTACTACTGCCCCCGCCGCGAATGCCGACCCTTCGGAGGAGACGCGTCTCTTCTTGCCTTAGTGCTACTAGACGGCGCTTCAACATCTGCCGTTCCGCCCTCTTTGGTGCACCTGGTCACAAAGGGATAGACAAGGGAACCAAGAAATTGTTTCACTTTGGCACGACTTTTGCGTTTCCATAGCAATTTGACAAGCGTGTGATTTAAAATGAGAGTCCTGAACAATAACCAGCTGCCTACAGTTTTACGATATAACTTATTAGAGTACGGCGGACGAAAGGCAATAGCATAGAACATTTTCCTAGCATTGTTACCCTTACATCTCCAATCAATCACATCATACGTTTTAAACTGTGAAAGTACTTAATTGCCTTTAAAAATGTCTCCAGTTTGTTCCACATCACTTGCATATTTTTCTACTGGCCCCAAAGGTGAATTGTAACTGCAGACTGCCGCAGCCGACTGCATTACGACCTACTGAGTCAAATCAAAATATGTAGGACGTAATCAAAAGGGATTTCGCAAATCAGTCAAAATAATCGAACCTCCTTACCTCTTTTGATAGCATCCATGTAAGCCTCCAACTCGTCCATTTCGGTGGCGTTTTCGCCGACTGCTTCCATGGCTGTAAGAGGGAGGAAAGGAAGAGATGAGGCGAACGATGAGTGAATGAAGAAGCATTGTGAGGAAATGATAGAATTTACCTCGCTCAGCTGCGTTTAGCTCTGTCTCCACTTCAATTATCTTCTTTCCTAATTCCTCCAGTGCAGCCAACTGAAAAGAGACAGAGACGCAAACGGGAGCCCCGTAGAGGTTAACACCGGCTAACAAAAAAAATCAGCAGTTATGGTTACGCAGCTACTAAAAGTGGTAAATAAAGCGCAATATTTTTATTTCGATGATGATAGGGAGAATATAAAGAAACAAAGTTAGAACCTTTCGTTGAAAGTGTGCAAAAATGTGCATCAATGATAGTAAATAAATAGGGGTCTAGAATTAGATTTCATAACACTCACCAAAGACAGGGAATCTTGTGGCTCTTTGGATGTCTCTTGTGAGGTTGAATCGGTGACCTGAGTAACCTCCGCCCCTTCCACGCCCATGCGCCTCATCCGCCGCCTCCGTCGGGCCTCAATTTGGCCTGTACGGTCTAAAAAGGTGTCTTCATCGGAAGAGTAGTAGTCGTTTGATTGCCAGTATGCCTTCTCACGCGCTCGTCTCACTGCCTCGATTCCCTCTAAATGGGGAATGCCAATAAATGGCACAAATTAGCATTCGTGTCGCTTTACGCAAAAGTATGCTCCACAAAAGACGGTGCTAATTAAAAAAGCAACAATAAACACAATCAACTGGGCACTGAAAACGCTATGTAAGCGTCGAATTAACGGACAACGAGATCAAAATAGGTAAACAGTGACCTTGAATTGTCTAGCCCTGCCTCTGGTGATTAATGCCATCAGTTGTCTTAGCACAGGCTACACCTCCATTACAAGTATCAAATTGAGATAAACGGATGTCTCGTAATCGTTGCTCCAATGCAATGTATTGCATTTCTCCAACGAAATTACATTGTATTATCTATGCATACAAGGAAGACCGATAGGAATGCGTGAAAGCTTGATCAAATCACAATCAGACCTTTATTGGCATCAAATTCACCAAGACGATCGAGGATGCGGCATGCCTCAAGGGAACAAGCCACGATGGCCTCCTTTCGCTTCTGGCCAGTCATCGGCACCTCCGCATACAGTGTTCCCGCCTCCAATGGCAATCTACGGAGAGATTTCGACTTTTGCATTTTTACTCCTCTCACGTTAAAAGCGATTAAGGAACGTGACAAACGCACTCAATTCTGCATATCTGTTGACCAAAACGTCCTTCCACGAATTCGTACTCGGGCAAAGGAACAAATCCCTCACGATCAAAAAAAGCTCTCAACGCTCTCTTTGGATCCGCGATGTAGGAGTTTTCATGGCTCAAGCAGTTCCCACCCTCTGCTAAGCGTTGCTGCAATACGTTTTCGGCCTCATCGACGTCATCTAACAAATAGGAGAAAACTAGCCCCGGACGACTCTCAAGGTAATAAGGCTGTTGAAACAAAAGGACTTACTCACCCACCATGCCCCAGTTGCATACGTCTGCACCATTTTCTTCAGTCGATCCCTTCTTTTCTTGCTCCCATTTCACACTTTTCAACTTTTTTTTCGCAACCAACTCACTCCATGTTTCTTCAGTTTCCGAATCAACATCAGATTCTGGTCCGTTAAGAATGAGTAGACGTGTGCTGCTGCCGAAACGGAGGACGTAGCCAACTCGAAGGCGAATATATCGTCCTGATGGCAAGCGGTGCTTGTTCACAAAAGTGCCATGGGTGCTGTTAAGGTCATAGACGTACCAGCCGGGCGAAAGACCAGAGTCACTGCCGAATTGAAGAACGGCGTGGGCACGACTTATGGAGGGATGGAGGAGGGTAGAGATCCGACCAGTTGTATTTTGAGGATTCAGCAAGGGACCTGGTTGACGTCCAAGGATGCAGTGGTCGATATCGGAGAGGTCTATTGTGGACTCGGGCAATGAAATCCCATTTTTTATCACCTCAAGGAAGTAGCTTGATGCTGAGGAGCAAATACGAGCCCAACTCGGCGGCTCGTAATATTTCTACAAGTGTGCAAATAATTACTACTTGAAAAAATTGGGAGTAATGCTTTTGTTCCGAAAAAGTACTTACGGGAGAGTTTAGCAAATTTTCACTAGAAATTTCGTCGGACGGCCTTTCAGCAGGCACTGTGTCTGGTGCCCTGAATATTTCCTTTTCCTGCTCTGCATGATGCTCGGTCTCTAAAGAGTAATAAATCTGACTGTCTTACCCATTGAGCGTCTGTTTATTCCGTCATCCGAAGTTGTGATGACAGCAGGATTCTCCATTTATGGCAGCTGAAAAAAAGCAAATTCATGTCATAGTTGGCTTAATCAAGCAGAACATGGGAAGGTTACAAAGGCTGTACAGTTCTACTTCATCCCTGGTACATTCGATTTAATCGGATGTTAAGGCGACAAAGCCAGAAATTTGGAATTATGCGCAAAAAGGAATTTTTCTTTACCATGAGCCATCAATGACGCCAGAAAATGTTATAAAAATTCAATAAAGGAAAAATACAAAGGATTACCAGTACAGGTGGCTGGAACGTTACTGATAAAATCCGACACAAGCAAAGCACCACAGAAAAATTGCGCTAGTTGTGAATGTCCGGTTTAGGCTAAGCCAATGGTACGATTGGATTGAACGAGGGACACCTAAAATAACAATACTGACATGCACAGGTTCGCAGCCATTATTAGAACAGATACACCAGCTAGTATGGCAGCAGACTAAATGCCGGATAAAAAATGATTCCACTCAATAAAAACGAAAAACCGCACCACGCATCCATATCACCGTTTTACCACAAGTATACACCGGAGTAGAGCTCTTTTTCGAAATTTATTCGAAGATATCAAAAGGCAGAAGGAATTTGCGTAAATTCTACCGCGGTATTTAAAGACGATACCACACACTAGTCTGAAGGGATATTACTTATATTTGCAATATTAACGAGGAAGTGGGATAAACAGGCATTACGTTAGCTGCCAGAAGAAAGAAGCAATACTAGAAACATCAAACATAACAGGAGCAGAAGTACCGTTAAAAAAAACATGCTTTATTTAATATAAACACAAAGGACACACAGGCCATAGCCCCAGCAATGGTTGGCCTAACAAGAGAAGGTAGCTGTTTAGAGGAGGCCTTGTCGCTTGAGATCCTCGTAGGTTTTGCGCGAGACGACGTTGCCGGCGTGGTCCTCCATCTCCTCCTCCACCTCGGGTCGCCAACGCTCCGCCTCCTTGGTGGTGCGAATGCGCTGCCAGAGGGCCAGAGCCTCCTCGATCTTCGTGACATGTGCGAAGTGTGCCGTATTGGGAATGCCGAGACAGCGCATGCCATGTGCATGACGCCACTCCGAAAAGTGCCGCTGGAACGCTTTCGGTCCCCGGTAAGTCTGATTGCCACAAATCTCGCAGGAGTAGTACATGTTTAGGCCGTGCAACTTGTACAACCAGTAGGGGATTGGCTACAGAGGAGAAATATTCATAACAATTACTAAAAATCTGCTGAGAAAAACATTTTCCGTAGATCAATGCATGACTCACTAACCGAGTAATAAGCACTCAAATTCAAGTCTGATTGTTTCCCTAATTTTAGATAAACGATTGGTCACTAAAATAAAACGAAAACTGACTTTGCCATCCCAGCCAAGTGGAAGATTTTTGGGGTTATAGGGGATGTCATCATCTTCCACATCTGGACCGCCCTCGGTATCCTTGCCTCTGTCGCCACCGGCACCACCGCCCCCGCCCACCTCATTCTCGGCGTCGCTGTCCTCCTCCTCTTCCCTTTCTGCCAGCGTTCGAGCCTGTCGCCGCTGAACGTTCTCGACAGTCGCGGCTCGATGCTCATTCAAAAGCTCCGCCAACTGGTAGACGCACGCCTCTAGCATGGCTATCTCACGCACACGTTCCAAATCCCTAAGCGTGTAGTACAACAGTTGCTGGTGAATGACCCTCAAAAACGCAGCTGCTCCAATCCATTACACAGATTTGTGCTAGCCTCGCCGGTTCAAGCCCCAGATGGAATCAATTGTTGTGCCAATAAATACTTTAAACTTCCTCACTACTGCATTTGGTTAATGACTACGATGCACACTCAGGTGTTTGCTTTTGGAATAGCAAGGTGTCGGTAAGATTTATCTAATTGCCTTCAGTCAAATGCTCCGACGTCAGTTAACTAGGCGTCCACCCGACAATCATAAATTGATCTACCACTTACACGGATTTTCGAATGTTAATGGTTTGTAGATCTTAAGGATCTTTTACCAGATGCAATTAACCACGACAACTTATTAACCTATGCTTCATTGTATATAAACGCTAGGCATTTTGAGCCCATCTGAAGCCATGTACTTACTCAGATGCAACAGCATTAGCAGCACCACGATGATTCCTGGAACGGGTAGCGGCTTTGGCTGAAGGGAAGAATTCGGATGGGAGGTCCTCGAGAGCGCGTCCCTTAGTAGCCCAGAGACGCTGGGCACGCTCCTCCAATGTTCCACCGCATTTAAGACCGAGAGCGAGGAGAGCTGATTTGAGACGATCTAGGCCGAGAGAAGCGAGCTCTTCAGCCTGTCGGAAGGGCGTAAGGTCGAGGTGTGCACCAGCGCGTGAGAGAGCGGATGCAGCGGTTCCACCACTACCGCTTCCGCTGCTACCCCAACCCGGGAAGACGTCCTCCGCCCACTCACGCTCGAAACGAGCGAGAGCAGAGGCGGAAACCTCAGCGAGGTCCAGCATCGGCTTTGCACGAGACAAATAGCCCTCCAGATAAGAAATGAGTCGTTCTAGGTAGTGACGATAGGCACCTGAGGCAGTTTTGCGTTCACGGAGGATCTCATATAACTTATCGTAGGTCTGAAGGTACGTCAGATAGTCCACCTTCTACAAAATTTCCAAGCGCAGATGAAAACTTTAGTAAAATATCTTAGCCTTTTCCGTCTTGAATGCAAGCACTTAGGGCAGTGTTCAAGTATTTCCAAGAAAAGATGCTCGCAAACGAAGCTCTAAAAGCCTTAATAAAATACCATTTAATACGGAGAGTCCCCATCAATTTGCTGGTAAGATTTCCTCACTGCTTGTCATGAGTACCTTGAATGTCAGTATGTTTTGATGATGCCGAATAAGCGAAAAGTAACGAAGGTTCAAAAAGGGATACAGCGTTCTTGAAGAGAAACTACTAAGGACGTCTATAATAAAAACGTCCCTGCATTAGTGTTTTAAGAATTCTTTTACGTTGAACTCGCCGAACATTCAAGAAAATTTGTCTGCTTAACCACTAATAATGCTACAAACACGTAAGAAAGATGGTCATCAGGATGTGAGTAGAACAGGTAATGGACGCGGGTGCAAACATCGTCCAGTGGGCATCCACACGTCACTAACATTAAAGGTAACCTCTTTTGCAGTCTCACTTTTAATTGCATTGGTTGAGAGCGCAACAGCATCGAAGCTCCCACAGATAACACCAGTACATACCAGAATACAGCATCTTATTGTAGTCAAGGCCACGTAAAAAACAAGATTTAACTAAACGAGACTTCTGGGGAGCTCTGATATTAAACCATAGCTATTCACTTCATAGACCTAACAAATGGTGGCTTGGAGCAAGAGATAAATTAACAAGCGAATGATTCGTGTCATATACAGCGAAAAAATTCGAGCGATGAGGCTAGCGAGGCGGAGAATGAAGCGTTCAAAGGTAGAAACAAAGCGATTTCAGAAACCACAGTGATGATATTAGGTGGGCGATCAGTCGCCAAATACCATTTTCATGCACAAAACAATGAGTACCATGGCTGCGAAACCAGAGGCTAAAAAAAAATATCCGAAGACCTAAACCATAACGGTATAGCATTTCAGATTTCTTCAATTCTAATTCTAGAGGCATGGAAACCCACTCGTAAGGTAAACCCGGGGGAACAACGACCCGAATGCAAAAAGAGGCTAACAAGGAAATAAAGAGTAGGCATGGATTGAGTGGAAGAAACAAATATAGACTCAGGTCTCGAAGTTTCAACAAATGGTAATGATAAAAATAACCCGGCAATAAATTAGAAATAATAGATATAACTGCATTACGATGGCCTATAAAAGCAATGACACATAGACACATGGATGTAAATCAAGGAGGCAAAAAGTAAAAGCTTACGGGAATGCCTTTTATATTGATGAAAATTTCATATAGTTCGTGGAGGTCAAGGAAGCGTCCATAACCCTCTTCGTCTGTGAATTCGATCATCGTTGCAGCCGACTCCTCTGGGTTCTCACGCATCTCCTTAAAGCGCTCGAATTCAACTGACATAGGAATGCTCAACTATAAAGTATTAAAGTAAACTAGGGGAAGAATGTCTTGCGCTAACTTCATCCGGATGTGAGCGATGAAAGTCCTTCAACGCTTTGAGACGCAAATAAAATTCGTTAAACTCATTCGGGCCAGAGAGGGACTGAATATCCTGCTTTCTAAGGCTAAAACCAAGCGCAGGATACATTTATTCCATAAAAGGTACGTTAGAAAAGCATAAGAACCAACATTACCCATCTTTGTCCTCGTAAAGTTCCTTAAGTGCTTTCGTGATCTCCATATACCGCTAAATTCCCTGTTAATAAGTGAAATAAGACTCATTACGTCAAACATGGTTCGAAGGCGGAATTCAGAATTAACACCCTCTTTGTGCTACAAATGAGCGTAAGCCATAACATAGAATCCAACCGTTTTGGGTTTAAAACACATCTCCTTAGACATTGCATCTATCAGACGTTCGCGTTCCTCGTGGATACTACGCTGATTTTCCAACACAGTATTCATTCTTGCGACGAAAAACCAAATCTGCGCGTGGGCCCTAGAACCAACCGTTTGGCGATTGCACCCATCTGTAAATTAAAAATATGGTATGCGAAAAAGCCCCAACTTTTTTGAACTGATTTTTAGTATGTTTCATTGCATTAAGAAATCTTGCTAAATTAGTACTCTTAGAATAATTATTGGCTAAGACGTTTTGCATCTAGAATTACATTGAGAAAAATACCATTTTTTCCACCACAGCCAATAATCTAAGCTCAACTCATTACATTAGTTGCAATCGCGAGTGCCGGGTACTTATTTTTTTAATTTGGCTTTTGTGTGAATTCTGTTCTGCTGCTGGATACCTAAGCTTAACGTTTTTTTCATTCACGTGTCCCATTTGTGAAAAACAGGATTACAACCCGGCTGTGGTGACCTGAGACTTTCTTGAAGGCAAAAAAAGGCACAATTATAGTGCTGAATATATACAATCAGCAATTTGATTGAGAGGGTCTGCTGGCATAACCCGTGGGCCAGTAAATCCGGCTGATGTAATACGTCCACCTCAGTAATTGTAAACGTAGCCGTATTACACCGATAGCGTGCTTAACAATGTTAATTTATAGCTTCTAGTTTGACATTCGATTCGTTACAACTGCTGCGCTAAATATATTGCAAAGCGTAACTCTCGTACTGGGGGTAATTGCAGGGGAGGCGAATGAGGCCACCGATACTCTATGTGGTAGCATGAAATTATAGACTGTAGTAATTATGCTCTTTAAATGTATTTGTAGGTCAGAGGAGAACGTACAATTTTAATCTGGCTGTAAAACAACGGGGTCGCTTTCCAAAGCCCTAGCCACTCTCGTCTTAGATACTCCGACCCAGTTATTTCATATCTTTCATCCGCTTATAATAAAGATGTCTAGAAGCAACCGGCCTATTCATAGTAAGGATGGAAGAAACATCTACACTGGTGGTAGCGTTGGCGTACCTTCCCTAATTCAAAGAAGGCATACACTTTGAAGACTGGATAAAAACCTTGAGATTCAATATTTACTTATATCCATAGCAGCAGGAAATCCCACTGATCCTCCACGCCCTTCTACAAGAACTATTCTTGGCAGCGATGGATGGAGGAGCCTCCTCTGACTCCAGCATAGACCATTGCTACGAGCCGCTGGCCCAACTTGTCAATGACCTGCGAGAGCAGTTGATGGCTAGAGAATTTTTTCACCACGAGTAAAAGCCAGGCGAAGATGACGAGGAGTACGCTATAAATCCGCAACTCCTAGCAGAATGGGCTATCAGAGGCAGGCTATCAAACTGGGTGGCCGTTCATTTCAGAGCGGGATTCCAAGCACCAATCATCGCTGCGAAGTTCCACGCTGAAAAGACCAACGATCTCAGTCAGTCGGTCGAGGCCGCGACCAGGAAGTGTCAGGAGTTCCTCCTGACACCGACGTCTCAGACGTCCAACCACCGGTTGAACCCTGCACGTTTACGTTAGACTACGTCGCGCCGTGTCCCAAGAACAGGTGAGCCAGACTCCTCCTTAGCCTGCATAACCCTTCCATTTATACGAAGCTCCGGCAAGCTAGAGGGATATCCCTGCAGTCATTCTTAACTAAAGCGACTCAAATTACTAGTGAAGCCTCAAGCTTTCTCAATTCTGCATAGCACATTTTGCACTGGCCCTGGCTCTACAAAACTACTTCCAGCAGAAGAGAGGAAGATAGAGGCAAAAGGGGAGACGTCATTAAAAGCCTTAATGGAGAAAGAAATCTGGACGGTACAGTTCATTACATGCTCAGAAGTAGTTGGGGATGTGACACTTGGTGGTGACTTCCTTCGTAACACCAAAGCGGTTCTAAATTTCGCAGAAGGCACCATTTTGACCCAGTAGTACAGGGATTCAATCTCAGTCAAACTACCTTCACCGAAACAGGAGGGCGCTGACGAGATCTGCAGTGCTCTTTTCGAGACTGAGGGGCACCATTGCCGTAGCAGATCACCGACATTGAGAGAAAGGAGCTGCGCTCATTGCTGAGTAAGCATTCGAACACGTTCTCATGGCAAGGAGCAAGGACAGGAAGAACACGCATCACCAAACACATCATAAACATTGGCGAAGCCAGGCTCATTGGCAACCATCCGGACGCATACCATCACCTCTTCTGGTAGGAGAGATGCTCCAAGATGAGGTTATAAAGCCATCCAAGTCACCATGAGCCTCGCCAATCGCACTAGTAAGGTAAAGCGATGGTAGTCAAAGGCTGTGTATGGATTACAGAAAGGTAAATGCTGTAACTAAGAAGGGCGAGTTCTCCTTACTTCATATTAACGGCTCATTGGACTCTCCGCATGGATCAAAGTGCTTTTCCACAATGGACTTCAATTCTGGGTACTGGCAATAGAAGCAGCGCAATCAGATAGAGGGAAGACGGCTTCCATAGCGCCCAACAGACTTTATGAATTCCAGTTAATGCCTTTCGAACACTATAACGCCGCAACTACTTTTCAGCGCCTGATGCAGACATCACTAATTGGACTCTTATCAATACACTGTATAATCTGCCTCGATGACATCCCTGTTTTTGGTAGAGGCATTCGTGAACATAACGCCAATCTTAAACTAGTGTTGGACCGTCTGCAGGATGCACGATTGACCTTGACTCCTCCGTCGTTCAGTCACCTTCTTGGGGCACACAGTCTCGTCAGATGGGATGGCAGTCAACGAAGATCGTATAAACCAAGTGAGAACTTGGTTAACACCAACCAACCAGATGGAACTGCTCAGTTTCCTCCTCGGTTTGTCTAACTACCATAGACTTTTTGCTAAAGGCTTTGCCAAGTTCGCCAGAATTTCAAGTGGGACAACGTACATGATGAAGCCTTCAAAGAACCAAAGCGAACGCTCTGCTACGCTCCCACTCTGGCCTTACCAAACATCGAGGACAAGGCACCACTCTTTGTACTACACACGGACGACAGTCACGTGGCCGTGGACGGTGCACTTTCACAAAGGGACAAAGAAGGTGGACAACACGTCATCGCCTACGCCAGTGCCGGACTCAACAAACAAATGAGACAGAAGAGTGCAACTTTTCACTTCGAGCACTACCTGATAGCGAGACAGATCATGGTGAGAACAGACCATCAAGCGCTGACCTGGTTGAAAACAATGAACGGGATTGACAGTTCGGTTGCACGCTAGTACGAGGATCTGCAAAAATATGAATTGGCAGTGCAGTAGAGAAAAGAAAACACGCATAGCGACGAGGATGCAGTGTCCTGCGGACCTCTCTCAGCAGAAGGGGATAGCGGTGTGGTGGCTACGCTATTTTTGAGCGAGTCTACTAGACATCAGTGGAGAAACGCAGAGTACGGATCCCAACACAGCTCTGGCATCCTCGTATAAGCCCCCTGCGGAAGAGGTGAAATCGTCCAGCAAGGCAACCAGACGATTATGGCAACAGTGGTTGAGACTCTTCCCAGAGGATGAGGTTTTATGGTACCAAGAAGACGCCACGTCTGCCAAGTGCCTAGTCGTTCCAGGTTCTTTGATACAAACGGTTCTTTAAGAGTTGCATGAGCAGTTGGGTCGTACAGGCAAGAAAGTGATAGTGAGGCCTCGAGCAAACGATGCTTGTGACCCTCTCTCACTCCAGACGTGCTAGACATTTGCCAAACCTGCACCACTTATAGCAGCCTCAAGAAGCCTCATGCCACAGCAATGGCACCCCTGTAACCTATGCCTACGGAGATCCCAGGCAAAAGAGTGGTTATCGTCATCATGGGTCCTCTGCCACTTACCTATCGAGAGGGGAAACCGATATATTCTGGTTATGGTTGACTACTTCACGAAAGTATCAGAAGCTAGAACCATGAAGCAGCAAGACGCCGATGCGATCACATCCATCTTCTTCGATCTTTGGATCTGTCAACGCGGAGTGACTGAATCCGCCCATAGTGATTAAGTTCCTCATTTCGAAAGCCGACTCTTCACTGAACTACGCAGCATCCTCGCAGTTGTAAAGACGCGCGCCACGCCTCGGCATCCTCAAGGCAACGCATGGGTAGAAAGAACGATACACACCCTGATAGCACTGCTCAAGTCTTTCGCCAAAGAGGCAAGACCTGAAGGGTGCGACTTAAGTCTGGGACGTATAAAACTACAGTCCACGCGTCAGTTTGTGTTTCTCCATTCAACATACTCACAGGCCGCGAAATGAGAGTGCCCTCCCACAACCTCCTACTGAGCAAGGAAGCGGCAACCGCCAATTGCCCGGAGTACGTATGTAGCGTCCCGAGGCTCCCTTAAGGCAAAAGAAGGCAAAGTGGCAGGATAGAATATATACATTCACCGGACAGAGGGAAAATGGCTGCTGGCATGGCCCAGAGGCCAGCCCACGCAGCTAGGGCAATATGGCCACCTCTGTGACCTTGACAGAAAACGGCAGTTCTAACAACCAAAGTATTACACGTACTCCTTCTCAAAGAAGGGATAAGAAAAACGTTCAATTTTGTCCGGCAACACTTAAAAATGTTTTGTAGTAGACAAAAGGAGCATTACCACAAGCACAGTCGTCCCAACGTCTACCACGAAGGAGACCCCGTCCAAACATACAAGTCGAGTCCTCCACCCGAAACGCATCGCAAATTCTACCACCCTTGGAGTAGAGATCCCTTCCGTGTGGTGAGAGTTCTCTCCTCCACGAACTACCTCGTCCGGCGTGCACAACTCCGTACCCAGCCAGTAACCGTCCATCACAATACAATTCGACCTTACAAAGGTGCGCCGTAGGTTGGTTACGAAAATGAAGCCTAGGCAATTATGGTAGAAAGAAAACCACCTCACGGCATAAATAAACCAAGTCAACTAGAGTAGCACTGAGAACGGCACTCAAAATATGAGGGGGCTGTGCTTTGTAAGCGAGAGGCGAATCGACAACTTTAATCTAGTCGTAAAACTGTCTACATAGACATTTATATTTGGTGGCAATCACCTTACTATTGATGAAATTGCACGGAAAGTGTAGTACTTTGTTTGTTATGGTCTCGGACTTCTGTGGCCACATTGCCCTAGCCCCGTGGGCTGATCTTCGAGCCATGCAAGCGGCACCATTCTCTCTCTTCATTGAATACTATTCAGTTTTAGTATTAGGCTTTCTCTTGCCCACAAGGAAGTCTCAATACGCGGCAGAAGCCTTTTTTTATTTTTGGAATTACATTTGTAGATATTATAATGATTGTCGCTGAAGGAAGTTCGATTTCTGCCTTTCATGAGTCACCTTGATAAAATTACAGTATGCATTCTATGAGCGTTAAAACTAGGCTTTTTTTCCATAGGTGATTTATGCATTTTGTAACAAAGTTTGTGTAAAACCAATTTCTGTTAGCAAAGGATTTAAAATCAATTTCTACCACTTTGCATAAAAAGTTAAAGCTGGATCAACCATTAAATCTTTTGCTAATCACCGCATATGGCTGTTATTTATATAATTGCTGTACATGCTTGTTTAAATATCTCGAAAATAACGGAAGAGTCATCAGCAGCTTCTGCGAATAATCGATACATGTTGTCGTGGTTTCCTTGAGGCAATTTTAAATTTCGGAGTGCGGCAACATTACTTTTGCTGCTTTACTTTGCAGCTTTTTCTATGGGTGATCCTGATAAGAAAATTTGCCGTTATTTTAATGCGGTTGGTGGTTGTTGGTATGGGGATAATTGCAACTTTTTACATATTCCGGACAAAAGACCACCTTGCAAATTTTTCTGGTAAGACATCAATAGAAATGATTTTGTAGGGACAAATCATCCGCAGGATGCCGATTTGGGGAAAATTGCCATTTCTCACATGACTGTGCATCTTTAAAATTAGTTGAGCCACCCTCCTGCAAAGTTCCCATTTCTAATGAAGTATGCTTTAATTTTACAAGCTTATGCTTAATCTTTTGTTGATTTTGTCGAGTAACAGTATTTTGGGATAAATTTGTTCCTTTGGAAGCGTTTTTTATTCAGTACCTTAATCACACAAGCTTTCTTATCAGTCAGCCATGACCGCATTCTCAAATTAATAGAAGCAGCAAAACGAGATATTTTAAGCATTTTTTGAGATGGAATAGAGATTTGTTTCATAAGTTTGAATTAACCTCTTGGTGACAATACTTTAATTGTTGAAAATTTTCTAAAGACAGTTTAATATTTTTAACGACCTTTGATAATATTTTTTATATGGGTGGGGGCTTTATGCTATGCGTTTTAATATAAGCTAGCAAATCTTCAAATTAGGAGCCTTCAAAATCAAATGCATCTTTGAGCTTTTAATGAGTATTTACTTAGTGCTGAGCTTTTTATACTTTATACTTGGTAAATTAAAGATGGATATGTTCATTTTGAAGTTTTTCGTCACACTGTATTAATGGCAAAGAATTTTCGTTAATCTTGATTGCATGGGCTATAGCATTTGCACTTTGATAAATGACTATTTCCAAGCAGGTTCTTAAGGACAACCAAGAATCAGGAAATGTATCAGGTCGGAATAATAACAACATGGCTATATCTTCTCGGCTAGTCATCACCGAGCCCCCAAAGGCGACTGACAGCTCCAAGAGTAATGGAGATACAGCTTCCGAAGCTGTTGTAAACATTGAAGAGAAGATTACCAATAACAACCTTACTTCCACTGAGGAAGCGGCGGTGGACCTCCATTTAGATGATAAAGGTTTGCTCTTTTTGCCTCAAAGTATAAAGGTTGTTGAAAATTATCTTTTCATCAGTTTCGAGTTCCTCATTTTTTAGATTCAATGCCGAAATTGATGGAACTTTCTGAATTTACTTCTGATTCCAATTTTCAACAAGAGCAACTTGCTTTAGATTCGCAAATAATGTGTGGTAGGTTAAACAGGGTCAATTGATGGGCTAAAGCTGGTAATAATTACTCTTTGTAACAAGCACCTATTTTCTCACAGGTACTTGCAAACAAATACTGGAGAGAAGAGGCAATGAAAGCTACTGTAACCTACTAAAGGACCACTATCTTGAGTGCTTCCTAGATAAGGAAGGCGATCATGTAAAATGCGTCAAACTGAAGGCTGCTCTCGAGCCAGGGCAGATGTATTGGTGCAAGTCATGCATCCTCATCTTTGAGAAGCCCTGGTCCCTCTTCCAACACATGGCTGACAAGGCGAAGGGAGCCAAAGTTCAGCGTTGGGAGAAGAAGGTTCACCTCGACTGGATCGACAGTGTTGCGGGTCTAATGGCTGGTAAGCCAAAAACACTAATGGCTACATTTCCTCTGTGTACGTATCGCTAATCAGAAGTTCATACCATTTTACAGGCCATGACCTTGGCCTTTTTAGCTTAATGAAGTTGCGCACAGATCTGCGAAACCTCTTGGCTGATCAACATACGATGGAGGAGGAGATGGAGGCAGCTGCTGTAGCGGCTGCAGCAATGGTTCAGTGGCTAGCGCCAATTAGCAGCCCCTGGAGACTACACCAGCGAGAAATGATGCGTAAAATAGAGAATCTCCATCGGCAGATGCTGCGTCGTGCAGGAGGGGCCGCAGCGATTGCCAGAGCAGCTCTTACTAGTGGTTCCAATTGCTTTTCATTTCTCCCACCGTCTCCGTCAGGCGTCGGTGGGCGTTTTGGTTCTCGCACTTTTCGTAGCACAGTTCAGCAACAGCATCAGCAGCAATCGTTCCTCGAATCGAGTGGAGACCATCCTATTCCTGCACCTCCTCGATTAACCTTTCGGAACGTTGACGAAAATGGGCAACCTGTGGACGATGCGGTTGTGGAGGAAATCGTACAAGAGGAAGCCGAGAAGCCAGATGTTGGCGTAGTTGAAGAGTCAGGGAATAATGAAGAGATGGTGACTGAATCGGAGTTCCAAGTTGCGGGTGCATCAGGCGATCATCCCACTGTACGTCCATCTCATCACACAAAAAATCAGCAAACGCAAGACAACAATGAATCAGAAAACCCGTCAATTTCTACCAATAGGCAGGCTAATTCAAACAATACTAACAGCGCGACTGTACTTCCTTGCCCCCGTGGGGACACTGATGTTGGTGGAAGGGGAAATTTTAGTAGATTCGTTCGAGCCACCGGAAGAAGCTTTCGTGGTGGATTATCATTAACGAACCGAAGTAAACCTCTTAACTTAGGTCATCGTCACTTCGACCGCTCTGGGCCACGGTCGATTCCGCAATCTGTTCGTCAAATCACCTCACCAACGAAGCTGGACTTGAATTGCGGTTTCACGGATGATGAGGTGGAGGAGCTGCTATGTCAGGGCATAAAACCTTGGGACAGTGAGGCTTCAGCAGCTTTGGCTGTGTTGCATGGTGAAATGGACCACCTTCTCAACTAAATGGTTTCTAGCGCTCTTTTATACCTTCTATGTTCATTTATACCTTCACAAACATCCCACTTACCCTGCCGTTCTACTTTCAAAAACGAATTGCGTGAAAAAAATGGTATGTCAGAAAATTTCTAACATGTACTCAAGCAACCAAGCTTATTCTGAAAGTTGTTTTGAAGAAATATGCTTCTCATCTTTCTAAATGGTCCGTCTCCATCACCAACTCAAGACTTGGATTCGCCTCTCCAGTGGAAAAGGACCTTCGTGTTTAGTCTCCCGCTCTCCAGGTGCTTGCGTGTGTATACGCGCTTCCCACACGCATAACCTCTGTGGTTTTTCTTTCCTCGCTTTAATGATTGCTAAATGTGTCGTTATTCTTATGTTCGACGCAGAATATATAGTAAATACTATGTCAGCTTCCCTTCGTTTTCGATTGCTTCTGGATCCTGGTTTCACATTGCGCAATTGCCAACTTATCACGAATTGGTGAGTTATCGGTGCGATTCCCTGATGAGCGATTAGAAGTAGAATCGTCTTTTACGAAAAGGGTAGAGATTCCTGTACTATGCCTATTTAAACTTCTAGCTGGCATTTTTGATTTCGTCGCATCTTCCACAAATATTCCGAGGGGTTTTGAGGGAAGATGTTAATTTCATCTCGTGTAGTTTGGTTTGAGTTCTCACACGTGACAGATTACCTTTCAATTAAGTGGCCACATTTTCCGTGTTTCCGAAGCATGTTTTGACACGTACTTAGCCTACACCCCAAGATGTCAGCCTACCAGTAAAGCTACAGAAAGAGCTACGATATTATCTTTTAGAATTATGGCCAGGAAGTTGAAATTAGTGATCTTTTTACTGCAAATCGAAAAAGCAGAAAATGAGAAGTAGTCTGTGTTTCGATAGCTAGAATTTTGCTGCCCCAAATTAATAAGGAATGCTATCAGTGCAACAGGTCCGTGTTTTGTTTATGTGCCAATACTTTTTCATTGTAAGAGCAATTTTTCTGATGCTAAGGTTAACTGAGAAGACAGGTGGATGCGCAACAGAGATTTGGTATTTCCCCTTGGGGTTCGAGCAGGTGCCCTATTAATTATAGAACCTTACAAATAATCAATGTCAAGCACGGCTAAATATGTTATCAGGACGCTGAGGAACTGCATGGTGTGCTGCGGTCAAGTCCGACTTTTGACAAGGGATTTTGAAGTTGAAATCATCTGCGAGTCAGGCTATTGAAATGCCAGCATCGTGCTAATTGATGGGCAAAGAAAACCAAGTGAATAGTTATGTTCGTCTATGGGGGTTAAATCCAGGTGTGCGTGGACGCGGGTCCCAAAAGCACATTTCAAAAGCCATGAGGGTGTGCAGCATTGGCAAAGAAATGCGCCAACTTTGAATACAATTTCCCTCCCCCCAGTTACTTTAATAGCAAGAAAATTTATGTTTACTTATATTGCAACAGTAGTATGTATAACACAAGAAGTTGTTTTACCTTTTAGTTTAAATCATGGCAGTAATTTGGTAGAAATCATTAGCGCTTTTTTAGTATTTAGTTTTTAAATACCCTACTTCCAATCAGATTTTTGGCCAACAATGCCTAAAATTGTGCACACCGACAGGCGTATCCTCGGTGAAATAGGAAAGCCAAACTTCCTAATCTTTTACGCCAACTGGACGCAACAAACCTCCGAACATGCGGGACTGTCTTCCCATCACCACTTTTATTGTGTCATGATGTAAGAGCATATAAAATTTTGCGAGGTGCAAGTCATCCAGCTACCTGGCGTGTCTGCCTTAAAATCCTTTCATTTAAATCTTATCTCTTTTTTCTTATTTCTTTTGTCTCACCTTAGCAAAAATCGTCTTATTACCCTGAGAAAGCTACAAGATTACGTAGCTTCCAATGAGAGGCCGAAGTTCTCAACCCCTAGGACCATAGCAACTGTAACCACGGTATTATGAGTTAATCATACTTGATTGATATCATTGTGGCAATCTGTACTCCATGAATTGAATAATTGGAACTGCGTGGTTTAAGTAACCTACGTTTTAAAAGATGATATTTGGTTGAGAGAATTTCTAATACGTTATTATAACTTCGCTTCCGATTTTTTACTATGCTCGTAATCAGGTTCGCAGCAGACTATGGTGATCACACCCATTCTTCAGCAAACCAACGCAGTGACTGAAGCAGGAAGCTCAAAAGAATAATCGCGGCAAAAAAAAACATTCGAGATTTAAATGATTTCGATTTATAGCTTGAGTATCCTCCCCTGCAAACAAGGAGGCCACCTACGCTGAGTCGGTCTTCCAACTAAATATAAATTCTTATCACTGGACAAACATTTTGGCGTCGCCAATGAAAATCTCGTTCGTGATAGTCGGATCGCAAAGAAACCGTGGATTATCCTAATCAGATTATTCCTGCCTTAAGGCTGTCCAATGCTGCCTGCCACTTTTTCATCGAGTGTCCGACAAACTCAGTGTAGGATGGAGGATCGAGTGCAATTTTTCTAATTTTTCGAATTTAACTTTACAAAAGAACAACGCATTTTCTTGGCCCAGACTCTAATTCCTTCTGGAGTGATTGAATAATAGAAAGTGCAAGGCGACAGAAACTTTATCCAAGTAAAGCAAATGAGTTGCAGAAATTGACTGCATTAATAAATGAGTGATCCTTATGGCAAATGAGGCTTTTTATTTAATGCCCCTCATTTTTAAGATACAAAAACTTTTCTTTATAAAAAAACATTTGTACATTGCTCTCGCGCATTTGTAGCTGTTTCACTCTTGAGCAAACATCACTTTTGGAAGCGACACCTCTTCACTTTTCAGAACTTAGTTTTATGAGATTAATATGCTATTTTAAGAAGTAAAAAGGCGAATTTTTCCAATTAGAATCCAGCACTCCCTCAAGGGTCGACTACGATCTTGAACTGGTTATTCAAAGCATCGGCCTAAAAGGACTCCTAAACAATTAAAAATCAAGGTTGAATGTGAATGGGTGGTAGTGATGGTTGGGTCTGCAAAACCCCTAAAAACAACAGATCTGCATTCCCATTGACAATAGTCAGAGCTGGGATTGCCTTGAAGTAGCCTCCCTGCCAACGCGGTGGCACACTGCGATTTCACTTTCAAAGGCCAAATTCGCCGACGTGAATGTTTGCTTCCAGCATTTAGATGATGGCAACAAAAAAATAACCAAACGCTTGAAATCGGTGGTTAGGTTGTGTTGATCTCATAGAAATTAATTTAAGTACTTTCTGCGAATGCAGCGGTTTGTCATTCACTTCTAAAGCTTGGAATCGTAAATAACTTCAATCAAGCCTAAACCAAAGGGCTTAGAGTTAGTGGTTTAATTTTGTCCAGACATTTTTGTGGTGGCATTGAGGGTGCTTTGAGCGATTGATGGTGCTACTGCGACAGAACCAGCGGCACCTTTGCACCACCATATTGACAACATTCCCACGCCGCGGATTTTGACTTGGGTCTTCTTTATTATTCTTTTAAACAAAACCAAATCGTGTTTTCATGGTAGTGCCTATTCCCCAGTGAATTTAAAAAAAAAGTTTTTTTTAAACATACCGAACAGGTGTTTTCGTTTTGCATCCCTTCATTTCCTGAGTACATGAATGAGCGGACCGAATCATCAAGTTGGCTTATTTATTTTGCGGTAAAAAAAGTGAATCAGATGATTAATTTTAAGGGAGAGAAGAGGGAGGTAGAGTTGAATGCCAACGTATGCAACGGCGCCTCACAAAGAAGGCTTCAATGCAGGTTCAATCAAGCCACTTGCCACCACTGCAGCACGTTTGCCGTGGCAGCGAGGTTTCGTTCAACTGTGGCAAGATTAGAACCGGTTGTTCCATGGTATTGTGTGAAGTAAACAGGAAGAGATTCGACTAGGAGAAATTATCTAAATCGACCTTGTAGAATTGTTGTCGTGATTTTCTATTCTATTGATAAGCATTTATGGTAAAAACACTCGCCTCCACTTCTTAACTCTCCACAATTTTAATAGCCAAGCCAATTTTGATGGTTTACCCTGATTCTTCCTAACTTACGGTGTTACGGGGCATAAATGCTGTATGACTGTCAGGAATGAATCTTATGTCCGGATTTCAAATCCCTACATGCAATTTAGTCGTTAAATCTTCTCCTCGAGCCGAAGGAAAAAAGAGGATTTTGCTGTGATTTGATGGTCTTGAAAGAAATCCATGCAGCGTAACAGCCTCCACTGAAAGAAGAGGATTAATTGGCGTTGTGCAAACTGGCATAGATCGCATCGCACGTTTGACTGTCTGACATCTAAGACTAAAGTACTAAGCCACGTAAAAGTGGTTGCATCCCTGATAAAGGTCTTGTTGTTCCCTCATCCCAAGCACGATGGTAACCAGAAACGCCTGAAACCAACAATTAACATTGTCGGGGAAAATTCACTCAACTGACTAATGTTTCTCCATCCAGGTGGGTTCACATATTCTCAATTTTTGACTGAAAAATAATTTTTTCAAAGCATTCCCAAGCATTTTTTGTCGAATCAATTGATCGTTACATTACATTACGGTTTGTAGTTTTAAAAACTATTATTTGCCCCTTGGGTGACTACATTAAAGATCAACCGAACCGCATTCAACCTTATTTTATTTCATAAATAATTACTTCTGTTTTACTGGCGCTTGCGTCCACTCTAGGCTAAATAATTTTGCAGAGCTAACTTACTGGTCAGAGACGGATGGCTATTTTTTGCAGCAAAATTCCATCCTGATTGATGATTCACCCGCAAGTGTTAAAACAATGGTGAATACATTTGCGCGAAGCAAAATATTTACTTCATGCAGGTGAAGTATTTCAGTCGCCATGGAGACGCAAATAAGTATGCTGTTTTCACTGCTGGATAAAAGCGAATGATTTATTTCAACTAAATAAAACGACTAAGTGTCTCGAGGGGATCAATTTCGTAGCGGGGGCTTGAATCTAATAGGCGGCAAGCAGCAGAGGTGGGTACGGCCATTACCATCGAGTTTGCGACTGAAGTTTGTATCACAGTGTCATATGCCACCGTGCATTGATGGTGGGGCAGGCGTTAGCGTTTAATTGAACTAAGATAAGTTAGTCTGCCTAAAGGGCAATTTCACCCCTTAGATGCCAATTGGGCACGTACGTGGGCGCAGTGTGGCCATTGGTAGGAGAGTTGACCAATGGGAGGTCGAGGACACAACGCGTTCACTATGATGTGCCGTGGAGACAGAGGCGGAAGCAGTAACAGCAACAGCAGCATTGGCAGAAATACGAACACAAGGCCGTGGCACAGACCCACTAGCCTATGCCCTCGCATCCCGTTCAAACCGCTCAGTGCATCCCATCGCTAGGTGCGAACACAGTATTGAGTGCCTGCAAGGAGACTTCCTCGTGCCTGCGTCTCAACGTCAGTCTGCCTCGACGATCGTCTATTGACACCAATTCGGACATCAATCTCAGCGGCAAGGGTAATATTGGTAGTGCTGACAACCACAATGGCGACAAAGGAGGCATCTCTGCACGTTTGCGTCCAGCAATGAGTGACCACCGACTTATGGGTGCCCCCCAGCATGCTGAGGGGGTTCGGTGGCATAGCTATAGTGGAGCACCACCACGTAGTCTCTTCGACGAGGAGGTCGTACTACCCTCTCCAGGTGTCTTTAAGGCCAGCCACCAAGGTGCCCTATCCCAGAAGACTTCGGGGGAGGAAGGTGCAGGTTTACTGACGAGTCTGGAGAAGGCCTCCAAGTCGGTCTTTATTTTGGCACCGGATGGCAGTTGCGTATTCTTTTGGTCATGGGTTGTTTGTGTGGCATGCCTCTACAATGTGTGGATCATTCCCTTCCGTTTTGCATTTGATGAAGTCACGCGTTCCACCGCCCCTGTATGGTTCACACTGGATTACTTTGCAGACGGTCTTTATTTTCTCGACCTTTTACTGGGGTTTCGCATAGCCTACCTTGAGAATGGAATCCTTCAGAAGGACCTACGCAAAGCCAGACAGCACTATCTTAACTCAATACGCTTCTATCTCAATTGTCTATGTATTTTGCCCCTGGACCTATTATACATTTCCGTGGGTGTCATGTCACTTCTGCGTATCCTACGTCTTGTTAAGATCTACAAGCTCTTTGAAAGCATTGACATGGCCCAACGACACACTGTCCATCCAAACGTCTTTCGTGCTCTTGGGTTGGTCATAATTGCCCTTACCGGACTGCACTGGAATGCGTGCTTCTATCAGTGTGCAATGCGATCTCTCGGCTCCCTTTACAACTCGACGAATGATGTCCTGAAGACCTACCTACACGCAGTCCATGACAGTTTGCTCTGTCTAACCTTTCAAAAAGAGCCCCAACTTCAGGAAACTACCAACATTCGACAACTCTACGCTTTCCTTATATTTGAAGGACTGATTGGAATAGCTATCATTACAAGCTTGATTGCAAATGTGAATATGCTTGTTGCTAATGCTTATGTCAATGAGAATGAATTTCGACGTAAGTTATTGCTTGTAACTCCGAATGCTATCATTCCTTCGCGTGATCCAGTAGGAAGCAGCAATAATGGCAATGAAAAATTCAAATGCAAAATTCCTCTTCCACCATAAAGTAGTCCCCTCCATTGCTAAAAGTAGGAGGATTTTTTTCTCAGCTCAAAAGAGCTTGTTGTGAGTGACCCCAAGAGAAATGCAAGTTCACTTGGAAGTTTCAGTGACAGTGGCATTATGTTTTTTTACGACGAAGATGCATTCCATTTCTGCCAAATCGTGGAAAATTTTTAAAAGTGGAGGCAAAAATTTTGTTTATTCCCATAAATTTCTTAATTACCTGGTTTTATAAGCGTCAAAATTTGGCTCACTTTATGATATTGACGGTAACGTTGAAAGCATTGAAATGGCAATCCTTCTAGCATCGAGATTGACAGCTTGAAAAGTTTGTGGTATTTTGCGTGCTGACTTATAATAAATAATGTACGAGCCAAAAATTCACCCTTCTTTTAAAGGAGTTGGGCAAAAAAGTGTCACTCTTAAGAGAAAAGTCGTTGATGCTACTGCTTACTACAAAGTTACATTTGTATTCTGCTGACTATATCGAGCGCATTTCTTCTTACTCATAGGCTAAATCATGGTTTTCTAGTAAGTCTGATTTTCTGAAATGCCTTGAAAACGAATGGTGGAGCGTTTTCACCAGGAAATTCTTATAAACTTGACTCCACTATTCTATAGAAGGGAAAAAGCGGTCAACCAGTCCGTGCAGGCATCCGTGGCTCAGTCGCATCTGAAGACAAACACTGCAGGAAGTTTTGTATTAGGTGCAAGATAGATGCTGCTTGGTTGGACTTCAAACACTACTGCTGCCTGCTATTTGCAGTTCCATTTAAAATGATGAAAACACTGTGCACTGCCCAAGAGTGGACTTGAGTCTCGCGGCACCGCCTATTGGTGGAAGAAATATCAAAAGTTAGGGCGAATGTGCATTTTTAATGAGGTTTGGCAAATGATTAGGGTTTTCAGTTTTAATTTTGTGCCTCAGATTGGTTGCACTACGCCTAATGACGCTATAAGCAATAGTGGGCTGGGGCTTTGGACGAGTTTTCGGCCTGGGTAGACCTGCTTGTGCTGGCTAACCTGAGCCAAATTATGTCTGATGCAAGTGTGACTAATTCCTCGGACCTATGTGGCATTCTACTGTTGGTAATTTGAATATTCATAGCGTGAAAAACACTTCTTGAAGCAATACAAATTTTTGTCATTTGACCAGATGATGATGATGATGTCAAAGTAAAAGCTGCCTCAAATTCGTAAATTTTCCTCTGAAAAAAGTGAATAAATCGTGCACGCATTTTCCCCTCCTTAAAATGTTTCCTCGTAGCACAGGAAATCCTGTGATTTCTTCAATTCTTTTTCCTGGTTTACATACCTACCAGTTCATATTGTCAGATGCATACGTAATCGGAGAGAGAGAGGCCAAATAATCTTCTGTAGAAGTTCACATTGATGGGTGGATGACGAAGAGCTGGAGGGAGAGAGAGAGAGAACCAATAAGGAAGAAAAGTGTGCAAGAAACAGGGCGCCATGTGACTCCCTCAAATGCACAAAATTCTTCATGCAACCTCGGTCCTATGGATAGAATTGAAGCATAGATCCTGCATGAATATTAAGTGTCAACGATTCTGGTGTCTTGACCATTTATATCACCAGCACGATTTGTGAGGAGGCCGATTCATTAATCGACATTTTATGAGTATAACTTCTCTTTTACTGTAAAATTATCCAAAATTTTTGTTAAACCGATCAACTTCTTAGTCACTGCTTAAGGTAAAATAAGGAACCCAGATTAAAACAAAGTTGGTTATCAACTTACAGTGAGTCTGGGGAGAGCTCATTTTAATTCGCCAGCTTCTCTTTATGTGTGTGCGTTATAGCAGGAAAAAAATCCCTACTCTGGCTTTCATAGTTGGCCTTTGTGCGGAGATTGAGGAGATTGAGAGCATTGTCAAATTTGACGTGACCTAGGCAACCTTTTTTACGGGAAATCATCAAGGGTACATGCATGCATGCATGCATACACACAGGCACTCGAGGTTGTAGTGCGACAACCATCGAACGAAATCGGAATTTGCTGTCTCCTTGGATTGCGTTTGTATACCACCGCCGCTATGAGCGACCACAGGAAGGCTTCACGGGCTCTCCGTAGTAGCAGTAATAATGTACTAAAAGTAAATCACACTTCCGTCCCCTCTGAGACCTCCGCCTGCATTTAAATGTCGGACTCAAAAAGCCTAATGGAGGCTTACGTAATAGCGAATGCATTTTCCACCTCTGTGTTAACCTTACATTAAGTTTTTAGATGGAAAATTGAAGCAGAAAGTAGTGATTTTTTACAGTGATCAGGCGACCCCTTGACAGATATTCCAACAGATTTTAACACCACCATCAAAAAAAAAAAAACAGCTTTTTGAAAGAAAATCTGTTTCCACCAGTTTTGTTATGGAATAATAAATTGTTTGGACCCATGATTTGCAGAGATTACCAAACAGACCTTAAATAGCGGTTACGATGGCATGGAAACTCTAGTCTCCATGGTAATACGGTGCCTTTTAGAGTGAATTTTCATCCTTCATCCACCATTGAGTTACCTCGTCCATGCCTGACCATTCAAGTGGTTCATGACAGTGACAACTTTGTACGCACACTTAAATTCCTCGCAAATAAAAATTGCGAAAGAAAACAGGATATTTAGTTTCATTTCTTTTTTTAGAACAGGCGCTCATTAGCTCCTTTATCTTCTTGAGAAGTCCGAAATCACTTTTTTTACTTTTTAATTCTCCATCTGCGTGTAGCATGATTTTTGTTTGGGTTACTCAGAGAATTGCAATGTGCTTAAGTCCTGTCCAGCTTCTTCAAAACGAATTCGACATTTTACCTGTCTTTAAGCCGAAAAACCACTCTCAATTATTAAATAGGACAAAAAAATAAAAATCGCTCCGTAATGAACACCGATGAGAAGGCAAAGCTGTGTACGAACGAAACCAGGGCCGAGGAAAGTTTTGTCAATGTCTTAGCTCGACAATCCAGACGCTGGAATTGCTAACTTTTGAGGATTGCTACACGTTCAAGAAAGTGTGTATAATCCTTATTAATACTTGGTGTTCAGGGCTAGCGATCTCTACGGACTAATGATTGAACCACCACAATAGATCTGAGGTGGTGGGTGAAGGCTGTGGCTCTCCTTCCACTAGTTAGTTGCCCACTTGCGTCTTTAAACACTGTATCACTCAATTCAATCCCCATTCCCCTTTTCCCTTGGTTGTTGGAGAAATTGCCTTTAGGGCAAGTTAAATTGTGTCCATTTCGTTTGTATTGGACACCTTATGTTTAATAATTAACTACATATTTTAGGTCAATTGGCAGAAGTTCGGATGTATTTAGTTAGACGCAAGGCCCCAGAGACATTGAAGCGGCGTGTGGTGTGTTGGTTTGACTACCTCTGGCGTCAGAGTCACATCCCGGACGAGCAGAGGGTGTTTAAACACTTGCCAGATCGTTTAAAGGCCGAAGTGGCCATTCATGTACACCTCGACATGCTTAAACGAGTGGACATGTTCCAGGACACCGAGGAAGGCTTTCTTCTAGACCTAGTTCTGCGCCTCCGACCTTCACTCTTCTCGCCTGGGGATTTCATTTGCCGAAAAGGTTTGTCCCTTCCCTCCGTACAAAGCTTTTGCCTCTGGTGGATGCAATAATCCCACCAATTGGAGCTTTTTCCCCAAAACGATAGTTCTTATGCAGAATGAAATTGACCGACGGATTTAGTAATGTTCAGTAAAGTTCTTTGTCTACACATTTAAGCAGTGCCTATTGCAATCACACCTGTCACTGACAACTTTGTCACTTAAATTCCCAAGTAGCACAATTGGTGTGAAGAGTAATCGACAAACAAATGAATACTGCTATTTGTGAGTATAGTAATTCTTTTTGGCCGAATCACCTCTTCTGTGTGACGAATTTTCCTGCCGCCTACAATAATCCTTCAGCCATTTTCGATCCGATTTTTTCTTTATTTTTTTACCGTCGCGTAATTAATGCAGCCTCACGGAGTGTTCGTAGAAGACGGGCCTGCACACAATCAACAGGCCGTTGATAAGAGGGAGAAGCGCAAAAGAATATGAGAGACAAAAAAGATGGTTGGAAGCTTTCCCTACGTTTCAAGATGGCAAGAGAAAGAAGACTTTCAAATTAACCCGAGGTAGTTCTAATATAGCTATGATATGGAGTTCACCCATTATAATTTGTTCTAGTGGATACTGTCCCAACTGTGCTTCAGGCAGTAAACTTCCCAATTTTAAAGCCTATTTTTAGCTACAACAATTATCCCTTTATGGCATCAACTGCGAAAGAAGAATGACCACGGTGCATTAGAGAAAAACATGGAACAGTCGTACGATGCTACGAGGGGAAGCGTTCCCGTAGTGGGACATTTTTCCTTATTTTACAATTTGAGGTCACTTATAGGAAAAAAATTGGTTTAAGAGGTAAAATTTGAAGGAGCAAGAAGGAAACGGAACCTCCTATGCAGGACATCACCGGCCCGGAAACACTTTTGTTTGATCGCATTCAAGATACACTGGTTTTAATGTCTTTTTAATGCTGCCACTGGTGTGCATGGTGGAACTTGTTTGAGAACTTTGAATCCAAACATCCTCGGTGCCAAAAGCAAGGTTAGGTGGGCATAGAAGTCATTGCATCAAGCCTGATGGGTCCAGTTTCCGCGTCGATGCTGCGGTCAATTGTAATCATCAACAATTTGCCTCGTTTATTACCTCTAACTGACTTTTCGTCCGAAATGAGATTGTGCAATCTCCTCGAATGATTCACTCTAACGATAATAATATGCATTCGTATGCATTTTTTGTTGGTTGACAACTTACGATTTAGGACGACTTTTCCTAACGGCAGCGCATTTTGTAGGTGAAATCGGACGGGAGATGTTCTTTGTAAGCCAAGGCAAGTTAAACGTCCTTGCGGCCGACGAGGGCACCATTCTGGCCACTCTCGGACCTGGCAGCTACTTTGGTGAGATCTCCATCCTCAACATGGGTAACGTGGGCAACCGACGCACCGCGTCTGTACGCTCTATCGGTTACTCAGATCTCTTCTGCCTCTCTAAGGAGGACCTCTGGGATGTGTTGAATGACTATCCATCGGCTAAACGGAAGCTGGAGAAGGTCGCCTTTGATAGACTCAGCATCTGCAGAAGTTCAAATCATTACAACGAAAATTGTGACGGTGCGTTTATTCACATCGAAAGAACAAAAAACAAATAACTACTTAGTTTTGGCATTTTTTCGAATGGTCCTTCTTATGAGTAAAAATTTATTTAATTACAGATTAATTTAGCATAGACAATACGTCTATAAAAGCATTTTTATCTGCTAGGTAGGAATAAGCATGCTTGAAGTACTAGAAATGGTGTTTCTATTCCCGAGTTCGAGTATACTCGGACCGACCGATTAGGATTTGCGTGGTTGCACGTCAAGTGTGCTAGCATCCACCGTAGTCAAAACACTGGAGGCTCTGGAGAGTGGGGTGCTCCCAATGCCTCGGTAGTCGAGCCATCGGCGATAGCGCGCTCTGGCTGCGCTGTGTTTCCCTTACTCTGAGAGCACCCGGGCTCTCTCAAATAAGCACCAGCACATAGTGGATAGAGAGCGAATCTCGTATGTGTTCAGGTTGTTAAAATTTAATTTTCTACGGGTTAAATCCCAAATTTGGTTCGGACATGTTTGTTAAATTAAAGGCACTTTTATTTAAGCCGTCGCAGTAAAAATGGTGCATTTAGAGTCTGTTTTAGAGCTTCCAAAACTGTTTGGCTGAGTCATAAATGTCATTCCGGTCTTTCGTTAGGAGCATGGCTGTGTATTCGATTTCACATGCACCGAATTTTTTCGCATTTTTTAAATTATGATAAAATTACAGTTTGAATTCAAACAGCGCTCTATCCATCGGGCGCATTTCGAGAGTGATGGTGAGTTAAATACCATGTTTCCGAGGCATCAAAAGAGCTTCTTTAAGGCTCGTACATAATTTCACTGCTTATGATCAGATTAGCGAGAAGGAAGGATTTAAAAGCACTTGACAGAAAGCCTTCCAATTCCAGGTGAAGTAGAGCTGCACAGACGTCCACAACGTAGTGTCTCATCGGTGTCGTCCGTTTCTCGAAAATCTCCTTTTCCTTTGGCCCTTCCACTTCAATTGCCACCAGCCCCTCCACCATCCAGTCGATTAGGCCTAAAGCGACGGCGATCCGCACTTTCAATGAACTCGTCATACCTACCGTGTAACAACCATGCTGTCTGTGATCGTCATACATCTTTGGATAGAAGCTATTCCACAAAAACTGCTCCAATTCTCCACCGTCAATTTTCCCTTCAATGTAATTACGGTGAGACTCTAGAATCCGTCACACAGACTCAACGTCGAGCCATCACCTCAGCAGTCCTTCGTTCAATACACAATTCTGGTGAAGAAGCTCCATCTACGTCAATTCTCCTTCCATCCAACGTCACAAACAATTCTATTCCGCAAATTCGGTTCGAAAGAGCTGCCACACCGGTGGGACGGCCAAATCTTGAGTCTGATTTGAAGTCACCCCCGGTGCAGTTCAGCATCCCGGAGGACATTCAAGGAGAGGAGCAGAGCCAAACCCTGTTGCAACTTCCTGAGGCATCCAATCACCTCTTCAATGCCTCTACATCCACCTCCGCTTCGGGCTCCGGCTGCGGCTCTGCTACAACATCACCCTTTTTGGCAGACTCTGCCCAGCTGAATCTGCTTCTCGAGCTCCAGCAACGTGTAACCTCACTTGAATCAGAAAATCGAGTGCTCTCGATGTGTCTGCTGCAGGCCATGGGACAATCTGAGGCGAGTGACCGACCGACACTCTGACCGAAATAGATGAATATAATTACTTTTGTTCTTTTGTACCCATATGGTTAAAAGCACTTAATTGATTGGAATATACACATAAATACACAGCTATCAACATCACGAGTCATAATTAGAAAAAGGGCGAGACCTAGGTGCCTGGAAGGAGCGCTATTGCATACATACGACAGTAGAAGCAGAACCTTATGCCACCTAGGGATTTACAGGGCTGGTTCAATGATATAGCCAGCTGAAATAAACATTAGAAGCAGGTAGCTTTGAGACTGTTGATAATATCAAAATACCCTCAGAGTGAATCCACAATTCAACGATGAGGCGTCAAGGGTAATTACTAACAACTCCAACAAATTACCCTCAAATAAATATTGTAGATTAATCCTATCGATTCAATTACTTCAATAAAATAGGACTTCTGCTGTAGTACTTTGTTTGTTTGCACTACCGATTTCGGTCAGGGTCAAAGGGGTGGCCGTACTGCCCCATCTGCGTAGGCTGGCCGCTGGGATGTGCCAGCGGCTTATCTCCCTCTGCCCGTTGAGTATATATATATTCCACCCTAGTAATCTGCCTTCTTTTGCCTTTGAGAGAGCCTCAGGACGCTACATCAGTTTATGTCACTTTTGGAATCAGGAAAGCTACCTTTGAATTCAAAGCTTAAAGCTTTAACCAAAATATGCCATTTTACACAATAATTTAACATACATAGATCATGCCACTATGTATTTTTCCCGATAAGAATAAATTTCAAGAGCTGAAACCACTTTAGTCACCACTAAGCTCCCCTCTTTTGTTGATTTGCAAACGCCCCAGCGGAACGTTAATGCAGATTGCTGCAAGTTTTCCTGTACAATGGCGGAAAATATAAATTGCTGCGAAAATGAGAGGCGAGACTAACTTGACAAATTCTCATGGTAAAAAAGGGAAGTAGTCACACCCATGGCACTATTTTAAAACTTGAACTAACGATGAGTGATTTATTATCCGTTTATACGTCGCACTGTCTGCTTCCGTTTTACTACATGACTTTCAGAATGTCTCTATAACTCCCATCCTTTTTATGCACTAACAATAAGGATTTCTTCAATAATGACGCTTTTTATTACGATCGCGTAGGTAACACGGGGCGCTGTATTAGGCTTATCTGCTCGAGACGTCCAAATCTAAAGGGCTGTTAACAGACGGGTTGACATAGCACGTTTTAACAAACATTAATCTTTGAATTTTACTTAGTGCCAGCTAATGTGGAGGGACCAAGTGCCGACGAAATGGAAGTAGCTTCAGAGGAAGACTTACCACTGGTTTGCGAGTGAAGATTAAAGAGCAAGGTTATATAGGAAAACAAGACTGAATATGGTTCGCCGACCCCTATGTCCTCTTAAATATATTTTTACAAGTTCTACACCATCTATTCCACAAATGGACATTTTCTTCATACATCAAGATTCCAGTATAGTGTTTCCGAGTCTGCCTCGAGGCTACTTATATTCCGGCATTCAAATCCATACGATCCAAGCAAAAGCGTGGACAGAAAAAATGGGGAAGGCGCTCGAGTAGAAAGGACTATACAATGGCTTACAGCTTATTCCGTCTTGAATTTTATCAATCCCTGGTATTTCTTTATCGCCATTTTTTTGTTATTATTGAGCCCTGGGTCTCATTCGATGCCAAAAAGGGTATGTAATCACTGAAGTGCGGATAATTTGGGAGTCCAGTGGCAAGCATGTCTAACCGTCCTCAGTCAATTGTGCAAAGTAGGGTGAGAAGAGCTGATGCATTTGATTAAGTTTTTCGTAAGACGCTCAAGAAAATTTGATTTTGGTCTAAATAAGTATGTGTGTGTGCAATGCATTATAACATAGAATAAACTGAAAAGTCATAGTATATCCAACTGCCCGATCGATGGGCGCATTTGACGTAATTGCGAAAATATTAATAGATCAAATTTTTAAAACGGGGTGTACACTACACAGTCGCAAAATTTGCTATGGGAATTGAAAAAACAACGGCACTAGATTCTGGCGCGCCAATTTTAAGCAATTGATATTGGCTGTGTGTTGTCTCTGTGTTCGGCTTTCAGTGCGTGGCTGTGATACTTGTAAGCGTTACTTATTTATTCGGGCTGGGTGTTGTCAGGGTTCTTGAAAATTCTCACCTAATTGTTCGCTGCCTATGCTGTTGCGAATGCTAGTTTCTTTGTTGAAGCCAGAGCCACCTTTTAATTCGAATATGATACGTAGGATTTAACGTAATTAGGATCCATGTGTACTATATCTACTAGTTAGTATTTGTTTGCCATTATATTGGGCGCTTTTCCGTATGATCTCATGGCGCGTTCTGCCGTGCTTTTTAGAGAAATGGGTGCTCCTCGTTGTCACACTTGTCAAGCTGATGTTCAAGACACTGAAATGCGGGTTCACTTGCGTTCGGAGTGGCACATATATAACCTGAAGCGTAGCATCGCTTTACTAGCGCCATTGTCTAAAGCTCAATTTGAAAAGAAACACGAGTTGCTTGGTTCAGTTGGTGCTTGTGGTTCAGATAGCATTTCACAGGATAAAAAGGTATGGTATTATATATTTTGCTATTGTTGCCACATTTCATTCTTCAGAATTTCCATTGTGAGTCATGTAGGAAAACTTTCAATTCCAACAAGTCGTATGAGAATCATGCCAGGTCACGGCAGCACATGGCCAGATTGAGAGAATTTGAGCGGTAGGCTTACTTGATTCACCTTCGGTGCCTTTAATGACCATGGTTACCAATGTTTATTTTAATGTTCCATTTACAGGAAACAAGAAGGAAATTGCGAGATGAACGTGAAGGACTTGGAGATTGAACGTGTCGACGGCACTGATGTTGAAGCAGTTAGTGAGGGGGAGAATTTCGGACAACCATTACCGGTCGGTGCTTGCTTTTTTTGTAGTCTCTCCTTCGCGGATTCTCCGAAACCCGAATCTCGTGTGCTACGCCACATGAAGGAGGCACATAATTTTGTGCTACCCTTTTTTGACAAGCTAGTGGACGCACATGGTCTGCTCACTGAGTTGGGTCGTTTGGTTGGGGAAGAATTTACTTGTCTTGGTTGTGGCCGGAAGTTCTCCGGTCGGAGGAACAATCGACACAAGCGTTCACCCTTGCAGTTGCGTCAAGAGGCTCTTAATGCAGTGCGGATGCACATGATTGACAAGGAACACAACTTTCTTTACATTGGTGAAGAGGATCCTGTCGTTGTGGCGTTAGCAGTTGCTGAAGCAGTAGAAGACGGGGAAAGTGGGCAACTTCTGCCTCCAATAGCTCGCGTTGGTGGGGAGTTATACAGCCAATTTTATGCCCTTGATAAGGCCAACAGAACGGTTGTTTTGGTACTTTACCTAATGTTATAGGCGCTTTGATATTTACCCTTTATTGCGTTGTCCTGCATTATTTTTTACTCTAAATTTCTGTGCTCATCAACCCCCAGTTCCATGCTATTCTTACTTTAGCCTGATAATGCAGAGGAAGGTGAGGAGGTTTACGAAGTTCGCCTGCCATCGGGAGGTTTTATGGGACACAGGCGGTACTACCAGACAGTATACCGGCAGAATGTTGGGTCTTACCTCTGTGAGGCAGCGAAGCGTCGGAAGCAGCTTTCTCTTACGATGGGCAGTGAAGGTATTGGTGGACGTCGGCTTTCCACCCTAGAAGCGACAAGATGTGGGAATTTGGCAAATTATTCTTACGGAGCTTCTGGCGTCTCGCACACGGAAGTCCTTCCCCAGATGTTGAATGGGATTAGGCTGAGCAAATATGATCTCAAGCTGGGCCTGCGTGGGAACTGCGTTCTCCGTGGACACCTTCGACGTCAGTACTGAGACGGATGAGGACATCGCCACTCTCACACTGCATCATAATATTTTGCCATCTGATATCTTTCTCCTTGTTATAAAGTGCGTTGGGATAACCAAACGGTTGTTTCAAACGCGTGAAGGTTGGGTTTCTGATGCGTCTCGATTCTTATGTGATATTACACTATGGTCTCGGGGATTGTGTGTCGAGTAGTTGGGGGTAAGCTCTAAGTCGGTCGATGAGCTCGTGCTTTACTATTAGTTTGGTGGTATGAGGGGTAGCCGAGGGGGGGGAGGGACGGCTAATCGGGCGGTCAGTCGTTTCTGCCGCGCTGGAATCTCCTTCCCTAATTCCTCAAGGAAATCTCATGTAGCATTATTCTCTTTCAAGTATCCTTTGACAATGGACTACTTGGTCAGGAATTCATTCCCGAGTATCACGGAGACACCTCATCAAGCAAAAGCGTAAAGTAGAGAACGAGCAGACTTGATTCACTCAAAGTAAAATTACAAAGTATATAGGAGAACGGGGTGTCATTGTGCCACCGGGTTTTCCCCAGTCGTTGTGGGGGGTTGAGGTTGGTTCTCAATGTTGGCAACGGTTGGGCACGGCGGTGGGACAACTTTTCCTGTCACTGACCGGGAACGCATGTCTCCGGTGGGTAAAAGGGGCAACACCAGGTCCGACCCGCTAGGTAAGGTGACTGGCAAGTGGAGCAAGGTGCCATCCATCATCTGGATTGAAAGTGTCTGGGGTTCCGCCTCTGTCAGTGCTGATCGACCGCCACCTTGCCCACTCTCATCACTAAGAGACTGGCTGGGCTGCTGTTGTACCGAAGTTAATGACGGGATCGGCAATGATGGTGAAGACGTAGTAGTTTGGGCACGCGAACCAAGGCAGGACTGGATCAGCTCCCTCCCCTGGTCCGAGTCGATGATAGCCTTCAAGCGGTTTGTCGTAAATGTGTACACGTGGTTGGTCTCCGAGGCGACGAGAAGAAGTACTTCGGCCCCTGTGAGCTCAGCTAATTCAAAGGCCTTCTTCATGAGACCGGTTTTGCGCTTCGAGAAGGTTGAACAACGTCGCACGCGATCTTGCATAAAAGAAATGGGAATCTTTTGTTTGCCTCGAGTTAGTTTACGGCGTTTTAAAGGGATATCGCCATTGGTGGGAGACGCATGTGGTTGGGAAGAGAAGGACTGATTAAATGAGTGGTCCGCATCTTCATCATCAGTATACATATCATTGGCTGGGTTTTCAGCGAAAAATTTGATGTCCGCCATCTGAGTGCATGAAATGAGCTGAAATGCGAACAATGAAATACTGGCACCCCATTTGTAAAAAGGTCTTTCAAAACCCAATGTTAAGCAATCAGAAAATTCGAAATCATTTCCTGTTTCCAAGTAAAAAATTCAGAAGATAACAAGGACAAATCTCATCTAAATAAAGATATTAGAGGACCTCATAAATCTCAATGACCACATAGTGAAACAAAAGCTGGAAAGCAACCTCCACTTTAGAAAGCTAAGTTAGGCAATTTCAGTAGCTGTTAACCTTCACTAGGTATTACGTCCCTGAAATCACAGGATTCAAGAACAGTTATTTGATATACCCTGAGATGTCTGGAAGTAAGTACCAATCTCTGTTAAATGTGCTCCTACTCATCAATCCGACTTCCCATATGTAATTACGCACAAAATCCTATCGCAACCACTGTTCTACACATTACTACCTTCTGAGACTAAATACTAATAAATTAACGTTGAGCTACAGCTCCACATGCATGAGTGAAATCTTTAAATCCCAATTTTATATAAAAGCGGATTCGAAGCACAGATGACCTAGATTTCTTGTATGGATTAGAAACAGAATCCTTGAGCAGTACAACTCTGTCACCAAGATAGAGAGAAAACCAAATTACTTTCAAAGACACTTCTTTATAAGCCTACACAGCAATCGAGCAATAAGTAATGCACTACTGTTGTACAAAGTATGTGAACAAGATTGTGGCATAAATACCGCTTGTCAATGAAAAGATATACCCCATTCGCAAAAAAATAAAATAATTATTACATTAAGTGGCCTTAGCAAACAGCGTAAATAAAACCCTGCGACTGATACCACTAATAAAAATAACGCCACCAGAACCACCCAAATCAATGGGCGCGCTCACGAATCAAGTCGAACCCAACTGGTAAAGAGTTTTTTCACTCCTTGTAAAATTTGTTTCTCAAGGAGGTTAAAAGTACAGGACCCAACAGTCATAGAAATATAATAAGGCTTTAGTCAAGGTCAAATCGACTATTTGAAGGTAATTATTATTGTAGATTTGCCTCTTAAATGGCTTCAGGAAGCTTCAAATCGCCTTTATCAAATTAGAATCTGGAATCTAATCTTTCTATTCGTGGCAACTTTTTATACTTTTGAACTTCTACAATGCTCTTAACTTCTTTAGAAATGCATACCATGCTATGTGGCGTCCTATTGGCAACTTACGGCAGATTTTTGAGCTAGATGTGAAATACTTCGTTTAATTGCCGATTTCGGCTGCAGACTTGGGAAAACATTTAATGCTTTTTGGGTGAAATGGCCTCTGGGACCTACTAGCGATACCATCCCTCTGCTTTTTGAATACATGTATTCTGCCCATTAGTGTGCCTCATTTGCCTTCAAGAAAGTCTAAGGAAGCTTCAATAAGCAGCGTAATGCATACATGCATACATTCTACCTTAGTATTTTGCCTTTTCTTGCCTTCAAGAGAGCCTCGGGACGCTACAAGTAATAAGATTTAAATGTGGTGTCCAAACGGCAATCAAAACTGCGAATTCTATGGTTGGTGAACTTTACAAGTGCCTGTGTAATTGTACTGGCTACACTATAACGCGCTTGCTGTTTGTTTATCTCTCGGTAAAGGTGAAGGGCCATTTTGCGCGTTGATCCTGTTACCTTCGTCTGGTAGGCTGGTCTCTTTCTTGAAGACAAAAGAAGGCATAATACTAGGGCCGAATACACATTCAGTAAACAGAGGGAACTGGCCTGCTGGCGTGGACCAAAGGTCAGCCCACGCGGCTAGGAAATTATGGCCGCCTAAGCCCGAGACCGAAACCAGCATCCAGAATAAACAAAGTATTACGATACGTATTCTGATGGAGTATTGTGTCCCTTTTTTCTTTAGGGATGTCTTCTTGGTCTACAATAAGTTAGTGTTTGTTAAAAAAAAAAAAAAAACCATTTTTTTGGGGAAGTAAACTTGACTCGTCCAATTACTCTTTTTGATCAGTAGGGATAGTTTTTATTACCATGTGTAGCGTCCCGAGGCTCCCTCGAAGGCAAATGAAGGCGAATACTAGGGTAGAATACATATATTCAACGGGCGGAGGGAAATAAGCTGCTGGCATGGTTCGGAGGTCAGCCTACGCAGCTAGAGCATTGCGACCACCTCTGTGACCTTCACCGAAACCGGTAGTTCCAACAAACAAAGCACTACATCATGATTTGTCAAACGCCTAAAAAAAGAGAAAAATATCCAAGTGGCTTGCTGGACGCAGGGTTGATCCCATATTTCGTCGCCCCTATGGACAGTAGCCCTATGCCTTTGACAGTGATGTAGTAAGAGTTGAATGAATTATATCTTCACTGATTGCCTTCGCTTCCCTCTTCAGTAGGCTTTTAACGAGAAATTTTATGATTAGAATGTTTAGTTAATGTAATTTTTTAGGAGCCATGGGTTTCCCTATAACTTTCCTTTTGAGGCCTCGTAACGAATAAAATCGCTCAGAGGAACTCAAAATTTGGATTGTAATTTGTGGTGTAAGTACGATGGGCTTCTTGACGATATCTTATGTTGCACGCAATTAAATAGTTTGTTTGGGGCACCGGAGGAGATCTATTTGACGGATATTAGGGGTGAATTGGATATTGTTAGCATGAATAAACTTCAGTCATTTTTATAATATCATTTCATCTGACGCATAGGGCAAATCAAGAAATCTAAATGGATTTGTGCGTTTTAATTAGGCGCACGGGATTATTTGGCGCATTTTACGCTTGGAATGGGATGCATTCGAAGCAAAATTAGCCCTACAAGTGGTAGAGGCTCTGGGATGTTGGATTAGACATCAATTGACACGGTGAACCTTCGATACCTTCTTGTGCCGTGGGCAATGGATGCAATCCGGTGAATACCAGGGTAGATCGTGCGAACCGATTTTAGTGGGCAGTTAAGTGTTGGACGAGACCGTTGCTAACGTGGGAGCAATCAGTGACCTTTTCAGCATTATACAATACTTTTTTCGGGTTAAATACAACGAAAAAGTGTGGGCAGGAAAAGCATCAATCTCTATTAAAACTTAACAAATAACTCAATCAACGTAATTCAACGAGCAGAAATTTGTTTGCCAGAATTGTAGCTGCTGTTTTTTAAGTGCAAGTAATTGGAGTTCTTCTGTGTGGACATAGTCAGTCGCTGTAATACTTGGTTTGCTTGGACTACCGGTTTCAGTCAGGGTTTCGATGGTGGAGAGTATCTTGTAGCGTCCCGAGGCTCCCTTAAGGCAAAAGAAGACAAAGTGGCAGGATAGAATATATATATTCACCGGACAGAGGGAAAACGGCTGCTGGCATGGCCCAGAGGCCAGCCCACTCAGCTAGGGCAACATGGCCACCTATGTGACCTTGACAGAAAACGGCAGTTCTAACAACCAAAGTATTACATATCTGTCACGGGAGATAAAATATGTATAGATCTCTAACGAAGGGGTTCAAAATGACGTCTTTGCCACAGAGTTTTATTACTATACCTGCATCAAGATATCGATGGAATGGAGTCTTCACGCTCCTCTCATATTTTTTCAACTGGAAAGAGCCCAGATAGGTGTGATTCAGCAGCTCTGAAATGAAAATAGAAGCAGAAAGAGTGAACGGACGCAAAACAGCCGCTACACTACTGTTGGCCTATAAGTGTTTTCTTACAGCACAGATTACACTATGATGACTAATGTGGGAGGTTGAATAAGAGAGCGTAATGCTTTGTTTTTATGAACTACCGGTTTCGGTCAGGGTCACAGAGGGGTGGCCATCTTGCCCCCAGCTGTGAAGGCTGGCCACCGGACTATGCTAGCAGCTTATTTTCCTCTGCCCGTTGAATATATGTATATATTCTACTCTAGTATCCTGCCTTCTTTTGCCTTCGAGGGAGCCTCGGGACGCTACAGAGAGCGCCAAAGATGCAGCGTCCTAAGGCTCCCTCGAGGGCAAAAGAAGGCAGGATACTAAGGTAGAATAAGCTTCTGGCATGGCCCAAAGGCCAGTCTACACAGCTAAAGCCGTATGATCACCTCTGTGACCCTGACCGAAACCGGCAGTTCAAACAAACAAAGCATTATAAAAGACGACGCTTGGAATGAAAGATTAGCTTATTTGTACCCAAATTTTTTGGTTTTAACCTAGGTTACAGTAACAAGCTAAGTTCTAATTTTATGTATTCTTACGTTTCCTGATGAGTATGTCGGTGCTACGAATAGTTCAAAAAATGTGGCAGGTTTCAAGAGAAGTTGAAGACAAGTCCCCAATGAAATAATTTGTTCGTTTTACTGCCGGTTGTAGTTGCGATCACTTAGGCAGCTATATTACTTGGGAATGGTGGACTGGCCTCTGAGGCATGCCAGCATCCCCGAATCCTTTCTATAAGCTGGCCATATGAATTCAACCTAATCACTATGCCTTCTTTTGTCCTTAAGAACATGCTGCAACGCTGCACTTGAATACTTGATACTAGAAAAGGAACGATAACTAAATCATGAAGTATTTGTAAGGATAATAAATAAAAATTGCAGTAGGCACAGCTCCGCACATTACAGGAATCCTAATGCTTCTCCTTTCCGTCACATTGCATGTGCAACTACATGCCCCATTGATTTTAGTTCTTCAGCAGCAATGTCTTAGAAACTTGATTACTTAGGCTATAGGACTCAATTATTTCGTATTGCAACCTTAGATTGTTTGTATCAATCTCATACCTAATTGTCCCTTTATGCTAGCCATGCGCTTGACTTGAATAAACGTGACGCCATTTTATGTGCCGGCTGTTATTTGCAGTCTGTTCGAAGTTCGTTCGTTAATCTGGAGTCATTTAAGGACAGCGCATAAATTTACTTTGTGCAGCGTCTTCGTCGTTTACTTTTATAATCAGTCCGCTCTGCATCCACAAATAATCCTTCATCGTATGATTCTCGGCCATCCTGACCACATTTGATCCTGCGGATAGTTGCCAGAAATGTCCCGTATTTTTAAATCGAGGAATAATTCCGACTCATCCCTGGTGAACTCAAACCGCCCCAGTCATTCCGGCTCCCGATTTGCAAAGGCTACGTGTAGTTCACACAAACGAATAAGTCTTATCGTCTCACTTGATCGTACTCTTCATGAAATCGCCTGCATTCTTCAGCGTCGGTTTGGTCTCGATCTCAAAAATTGTCAATATTACCTCAATGATCGCATTCGAGTAAGTGGTTTTTGTTTCCATCTACATTTGTAGCTTCATGGGAATTGGCCTCTTTCCGCTCATTGTATACAGCCCAGTGGGATGGTGCAACTGCTGCTGGAAATTAAGTCCATGCCCACCCATATATCATCCTACCGATTTACTCGACTAAACGTCGTCGATATCCTCTCTCCTGATACCGAAGGGGATTATACGGAATCTTCGGCGTTAACTAGCAAAACTGGAATGAGTGAGGGTGGTGTTGGCCAGGTAGCATTTGATTTTATTCTTTGCTCATATATCTGTGCGTTATTCAATGCGTCGGCTTTATCTCTTCACGTCATTGCTATATTTTGTGGTCAAACACGACTTCGATTAGTCATATTAATAAGGAGGGTGAAATTTTCTCACTCCACTCCGTCATTGCCCACTTTAAAAAGGCCTCAAATCATGTCTTTTCACTACAACTGTTAGCCCACTTGATAATGAACGCCCCAGTTGCATTTGTGCTCCACCCCTTTTGAGCCCAACTTTTGAAGCGATGGGAAATCTTGTTGATTTTTTTGCAAATGCTTGCGTTATCACTGACTCGGTTCGAAGTACGACCGGCTCACATAAATTACTTCTATTATGCCGATCAGACAGGTTAGGATTGTTTGTTAGTGCGCGTCTGGTCGAATCGGCGCTCTCTTATGGTAGTGCTCCATTTCACATGGGAAATTTGTGTGCTATTAACACTTAGTGGATGCAGTTCGTTTCTCATTGGATCGTTATTGTTCGTTTTTGGGCGGGTAATCAGATTAACTTTGATGAGGTTGCAGTTGCTCCTCGTAAATTCCTTCCAACTAAGACCCCTAGTTATACGCTTCATCTGTTTCATTTAGTTCGTTTTACATCTACCATTCGTCAATTAAACCCGCTATCAGTCGTGACTTGGCTATTTTGTCCCCGAACGCTTTTGGCAAGAACCTATGCTTTTGAGACTTACTTCGATGGACGCTTGAATTGTCAGCATATAGTAGGCGAAATGTGAAAAGTATAGTCCTCAGAAAAAGCTCTTCTGCGTATGCAACTTTGTTTTTCACTGATTAATCGACTTGGTGATTCTGTTAAGATGAAGATTTGCATTTTGGAGCTGTTTCATCACCTCATTTTTTTAATGCTACGCGACAAATATTAAACAGGAAAACCTAGAACGGATTTATTGCGAATATGGGGGAGCCTTTTTTGAAGCCTACGTTTCTCATGCTTCACCTATCGTATGTTGAACGACTGAAATGAGGAATGCTATAAAGCCTCTCATATCATTTCTGCAATTAAAATTCAAAACATCATTCTGATTAACAATATGGGTTTGGTGGTTGCATATGAGGTAACCATAAGCTGAATGGGTTTTATGCCAGTGTTTGCAAAAATGTTTTTTATTCGAATGGAACCGCATTTTGCTACTGACGGATTTTAATTAATCTCTCCAACTTGGAGAATACATTTATACTCTCATTCCACATTGAGCGCTAAATTATGCTTGTTTATGAAGCGTTCCTTAGTAATGTTCTCCACTGAATGCTTATTAAATGTTCTGTATTTCCTTTCCCACAGTCTCATCGTTCTACCTCAGTGGCAAGCCTTAATGGAATGCCATCAGCTTTATCAGTTTCAAATGTCAGACCCGATGGTCCTCTGAACTCCGAGGGGTCTTCTGCAGATCAGGAGTCTAGATTAGTCTCATCCAGTGCCGTTTTTGAGGCATTTACCGTCGCCAACAGAGCCATCGAGAACATGGAGCGTCTTTCTACGGCCACCGCCTCTAGCAACGTTAGTCAAAGTAGTGTAGCGCTACCGTCAGGTTTTTACTCTACACCGCGTGTTGGTACCTCCCACTATGGCTCAAATTACGCCATCATTATGGAGCGTCTTGCAGGCGGTGGTAATGATGTCGGTGGCAGATGGACCATCGATGAGCACTATCGTCGGCTTATGAGGATGAACAGCATTCCGAGTGATCCCGGCCGATGGAATGCAACACAGGTAAAGTTTAGTTTTGTCTTCTCTTCACCCTTTTTCTGTTATCAACGGGATCATAAATTTTGCCTTTTTGTTTCCTTTGCAAATCCGTGTCCAGGTGGTGATGTGGATAAACTGGGCTTCGAAGCAATTCAAACTGGTAAATAACGGTTCCTCCAACTCCCATTACTGCACTAACGGAGGAGGTGACGGCGGTAAATTGGCTAAGGCCTTCGAAGGCCTGCTGGGTGAGGACCTGTTGGGCCTTTCACTCAGTGACCTCTCCGCACGATTCAACTTCTCGGGCTCAACTGCCACTCCTAACTTAGCCTTTTTCACTCACTTCGAACTGCTCAAGAACTGTCGTGAAGTCTGTGAGTTTCCGTAACTTAAAGTGCCCGTTTAGCTTCCTGGCGCATAAAGTGTGGGACATCCAACAATAAGTGCAAAAGCAAGGAGAATTTTTCGAATCATGAGACAATATTGTCGGCTTAGTATTTGCTTTCAAACATTTGGTTTTATGACTTGCATTTTTGGGGGAGATTTAAAGATGCGTGGGTTTTGCATTCCAAAGTAGTGCAATAGTTTATCTAACCTTTTCGATAAATGAATTTTTCAAGTCAGTGTTGAATTCTGGTTGATATGTACAAAATTACCTGGATTGGGTTGGGGTAGACTAAAAACAAATTGCTCTCGTTGTTTTCGAACCCAAAACCCATTGATAAATTTCACCTAATCATTGTTTCATCAATTTGCAATGTGTCTACTAAGAGTAGATAAGTAGAAGAAGTATCTCTTTAAGGTGTCCCCTACAAGCCGCAAGTACAACCCTACACGGTATCGCAGAGTTCTCAGCGCGTCTATCGTCAGATGGGCAGGTCACGAGTTCGCAGCTCCCGTAATGGCGGCGGTGAGTACACTTCTAATGGTCCTTCGCCCTCCACTTATTCTACAAATAATGGCAGCAATGTGATTACACGTTTCTCTGGTGGCACCGGTACGAACCATCCTATCTCTCCCACGCAACCATGCGCACATGCAGCGACTTATCAAGCCTTTGGCTACCTTTTAGCCAACGGCGTAACAGGGCTGAATGGAGCCGTCTTCTCGCCCTCCCTTCCCCTCACAAGTAACCTACGTCTCAACGGCGGGGGTTTTCAGTCGCGCATCAGTCAACCCTCTGCTCCCAGTGTACAGTTCTCCTATGGACGTCTTGCCTCTTCTTCCCCTGCTTCGACCTCCTCTTACTTCAACTCTGTGCCTGCACCCACACAGCCCGCTTTTACTGCACATGGGGGCAGTTTCTATGATTCTGGTGATGGAAACTCTTCTGTTCCCGTGACCTCAACTGTTACCGCTGGCGCCTCTGCCACCGTCACAGCCTTTCGCACGGAGGAGCGCATTTATTCCCCATTTTCCTCTCTGTCGGTCGACGGTAGTGGTACTCCTAATAGTGTCAGGAAATATCGGGTTGTATCGACTCTCTCGCCTTCCCATCATCACGACTCGGGCACCATGAGCGTAAGTTTTAATTTTATTACAGAAAATGTTTTGGAGGTTTTGCTTACTTCAATTTGAAGAAAGGTCATGTTAGGGGGAACGGTTGTGTGAAAAACAAAGAAATTGTGGCTTTCGCCTTTAGATGTCCTCCATCGCGCTTGGAGGAGGTGGTACTCAGTCACCTGCAGCTGGTAGTGGTTGCCAAGTTCATCTGTGGCAGTTTCTCTTGGATCTCCTCACGGACTGGCGCCACCAAGACGCTATTCACTGGGTCAACAGGGACGGCGAATTCATGCTCGCTAACCCTGAGCGGGTGGCTGCGATGTGGGGTCAGCGCAAGAATAAACCGGCAATGAATTACGAGAAGCTCTCGCGAGCTTTGCGTTACTACTACGATGGGGATATGATTGCAAAGGTACAGAGCAAACGCTTCTGCTACAAATTTATCTGTGACCTCAAGACTCTCATGGGTTACTCCGCTGGCGAGCTCCATGAACTTGTGTGTTTCTGCGCGGAGAAGCACGGCGTGAACTTTAGAAATGGTGATCTGGAAGTCAGTCGTAAAAGAACAATGGTAGATGGAGAAGCCTGGTTCGGTTGTCCCTCTCCAATGCGTTTGCGGACCATGCCCACGTCCATGCCGGCCATTTTAGACACCATGGAGTCGGACTCGACTTCCGCCGAAGTGGACGTTAGTCCACATTTCTCGAGACCTGAGGATGAAGGAGAGGTTATTGAGGAGGTAGATGTAGATGAGGATGATGACTCCTTTGAATACTGCGGTGTCGATGACATTGACAAAGTGACCGCCGTCCTCAGGATGGAAGCCGATGAGTGTTGTAAAATTGCTGAGCAGAAGAGTCGGAGGAAGTAATGTGTGTTTCAATATATTTGTACATAAACGAGCTCTCTCTCTCTCTCTGGTCCTGTCAAATGATACCTGTACTCCATTGCCCCTGCTTCAACTCGCACAAAATTACCTACGTTTTATATTCCTTGGTGATGCGTACATCAGTGTTTGCCATGATTTTGTGAAATGTAGAAACAACGCTGCTATTATCTGAGATTGAAGTTTGTTTTTTTTTTGCCTTTTGGTCTGTCAGTTAATGGCAGGAACACTCAGAGGCAGAAAGTTAGCTGTGTGGAAATATGTCGCCCTAAAGTTGGCAGTATTCTAATTATGAAACTCCTTACTTTCTGAGTTTGGACCGAGATGGCAACCACAATCCTAACCATGGAGGCAGAGTGGCCAGTGAAGTTTAGCACAGATGAGATGGGGCGTCGTTCTGTCGCACCACAGGCGGGTGCCTTTACGGCAGTCTTTTGCCGCGCCTGTGATGGCGTGCGTTCAGTGAAGGTGCTAAAGGAGCAGGTGAGTTGATTGTGATCGAAGGTCCGGAGAGTTGATTTGCGGATTTTGCATACCGGATGGGCCGGGGCCACAGAAGACAATTGAATGCAAGGTGTAGAGAACGTCGTATGATGGAGATGTGCCGGATCGGTTTCCCATTCATCGAGTCCGGGTGGTTTCACGGGGCTGCAATGTGTAACACTGGTGTCCGTTTGACATGCGGCCACCACAGGTCTGTTCACCATCTTACAATCTTTTCAGCTGGGGCTTTGTGAGAGTTCTGTGTCACTTGCGAAAGTTGGATGGGTGCTGCCACCACAAATGGTGGATGAAGCGTTACGCCTAATTCCTTAGTCGGTAGCTACATGAACGCCTCACGTTTCCCGCACCATCTTGGTAGACGAGTTTCTAGTGCTCGTCGACGTCTCAGGGAATGTGTACAAGCAGGCTTTAACATTTCAGGAATCGGAGCATTTTTAACCTGGTGCTATAGCTCCACTTTACAGTCATTGTTGGTTACGTACCCAATGTTGCAAAAAGATTATTGTCAAAGTTAAGGTCAGTTGCTTATTTAAGTAAGGACGTGCTGTTTTGTGATGAACCCCGTTCTCCTCTAGCAGTTTGGGGTTCCAAGCCATTGCAGCTTATTAAGGACACACAAAGTGATGAAGAGTTGATTAGTGGAGTTCTTCAAGTGTCATCCTCTGTGTTTCATGTGATTAATCTCTTCGGTGCTCAAACGAAGTACACTTAAACACGACATTGGTGAGCATTCGACGGAGTTGATTTAGCTCGAAGAACAAGCCTGCGGTGTGAGTCCCTCCTTTGGAATTATCGTTTCCGGCTAATCGCGGCTATTCGCCATACCACTTCCCGTTGTGCCGCCACCTCAGCAACCTTCTTGTCGACTTTAGCTTCTTGCGCAATGGAAACCACCACCAATTTGGTAGTAATTGGATTTGGCTTGTTCAGTCTCTAGTTATGGCGATATGCAGTCGGTCTCCGCAGACCCAGTCACCCACTGCAGAGACCTTTTTCATCGCCTCTCAATAGACTCGGACACTTGTCCTCCAAAGTATCGGCGAGAGTAGACTACTTCTTTGCCAAAAATGAAAGTTGGCACACGTGCTTCTTTGCGTTGCCATCGCCATAGTCTCCGTGCTAAAAGGCGTAGGATTCTAGCTGCACATAGTCATTACCATAAAGAAAAGCTAAACAACAATTAACAAGAATGGCCATTCCAGGACTCCACATTACTGGCATTATAAAACTTGTTTGATTATGTATTTATGGAAACAACTGTCTTTCTGGTACACTAACATGTACACGATAAATTGACTGATGAATTTGGTAGCTCCGGTGACGAGGCAACGCCAATCTCCACTACGAAATGCCGTCCCATCTCTCGGAGCCAACAGGCTTGGTAACTCATCATTTTAGCGGCGTCTTCGGTCAAATATGGCTGGCTGTGTCCAGGTCGTAACGAAATGCTGACTGTCATTGGCTGGCCTGACCTGAGACGCCTCCACCCCCGGGGCTGGGTCAGCAGACGTTGGCTGGATTGGGTCGCTTGCGTGCGTCCCCAGAACCAATGTCCTCGGTGGTCTTATAAACCTAGCAAAAATCTGGTGCTTTGTGGCTACTTCCATTGAACGTTTTTGCTTTAATTATCGACTTTGTGGTCAGTAAATGCTATGGAAATATATTCCATTTTACTTCTCCAAAAGCTAATCAAGTAAAACTTTAAGTGATCTCAACTGACGTTTCATTTAGTTTGCTTTTTGTCTCATGTTCCTCCACTGGAACATAATGCTGTGATGTCAGAGTCAATAAGCGGACCTCCTGAATCTTTAACTAGCTGTATTTGCTGTAACTACTTATACTATTGCATGTTTCCTTCAAGCACCGTTAGTCATTCCTCCAACAGTTGGCTTAACCCTCAGTTATCCGACTTGTTTCGAATGGCTCGACACTGCGTCAAACCTCACCGCTATTTCACACTTGGGTAGTTTGGCCTCATGCGCATTTGTCGAGCACCGCCAAATCGGGTGAAATTCTGTATGCATTGGGGCCACTGTGAAGAGGCTGGATATAGAGAAGGAAGATGAAGATAGGAAATGATTTACCCTCTGAATACTGCAGTGTTGGTGTTTGGCTAAACAATTGTGTCTACTGCTCCAACAGCACAATGATTCGCTTAGCCGATTTATGATTCAGCGACAGCTGCGAGGGAGTTTTCCCATTCATCCTTCTTCGAGACATTCAATTGTCTGTCCCTAGGTAATGACTATTATTGAAGCAGTATCTCATTGCCATCCAAAACGATGCTTTTAATTGGTTGTTTTTACTTTATTATGTAACTTTTGACACAAATCAAAACGATTTAAGTATTATTTCCTTTGAGAAAGGCCATTTTGTTTGCAAGGTAACGCTCATTCGATGCTCTAACTTTGTGCAAGTGACAAATTAATATACTTCAGTTACAACAATGTGAATTTAGCCAATTCGCTCAACTCTCACGGCTAGCGATGAGGTCAAGGAAATATGCGGAACCCTTTTGAATGAATCCCGGCGCCCTCTTGCCCATCCATCCAGCACAATTAAATGGCAACAGATCAGTGGATGTTATGCTGTTGGTTTTAAAGCTACTCATTATGCTCTCGATTCTGCATAGCAACTCGAGCCGGCATTCGAATCCACAAATGTCAAATTTCCATCACGTATTTAATTAGATCTGTGTGTAGGCAGAGGTGTATGACGACTTGGTCGCACGCGAGAACCACAAAGTGCTTAATATAACTTTTACTGAAACTTAATAAGTAGGTCAACCGTATTTGTGTGCGACAAGAAGACTGCAAAAAAAGCCCCACAGAAACATGATCTTCTGCCACCGGCATAGATGCTGAGGCGCCAAAGGCATGCTTCAAATCGCACACTACGAATTTGTGTGAATTCTCTCACTGTAATGCTTGCGTGCTGTAAACGGTGGACTGTAATTCCTTACAAGAGCGGTAACTCGACCCTCTCTGATCAATAGATTGCTCGATCATCATTTTCCTTTCCAGAAATTGCAATTGTGAATTTTTTAAAGAAAAGTTCAACAAAAAATACCAAGATCAACTTAACTTAATACCAAGTGCAGTACTTTGTTTGTTAGAACTGCCGGTTTCTGTCAAGGTCACAGAGGTGGCCGTACTGCCCTAGCTGCGTGGGCTGGCCTCCGGGCCATGCCAGCAGCCTATTTCCCTCTGTTCGGTGAATATATGTATTCTACCCTGCCACTTTGCCTTCTTTTGCCTTAAGGGAGCCTCGGGACGCTACACCAAGATTAACAAAATTTTTCATTCTAAACACCAACTTTGCTAAATACCAAACAAAGCAGTTAACCACTTCTCCTCTTAACGAGCTGGCAGAGTCTTTTCAATACACAGTGGTACTTATCAAAATTAATTGTTACGGGGCCTGTGAATCCTAATTTTGAAAGCTTATGTGCTAATGTGTTCGGTTCGTGCGTTCGGAAGTGAATTGTCATGCGTGACCATTCAGAACTTTAAAGATACAAATCTCATGCATTTGCATACCGACTGCATCATACTATCGACTTCACCTTAGAAGTTGGAGCCTCAAACAGTCCCTCGTAAATTCTCGTCATTGGCGTTTTCGAGGGCCAGCAATAATTTGCAAGAAGGGGTTTCTCAAATTTCCTAAAGCACATCTTTGTGTGCAAAATTTCACACGTTGTGCCGTTTAGTATCGCCTGCGTCCGTGCATGAGGGCGTATGCTTATTTCAGTGAATTTCTCCAAGACCTTCACAATGGATCTAACTTACTACTTTCGATCGAAAACGATAATGTCCTCCTCAGGAGTTTTTCAGTGAATTGAACCGAGATGTTGCTTTGGCATGGCAAAAGTTTTGAAAAATTTTTGCGAAACTATAAAGCACAAATGGAAAAGTACAAATTCTACCCTAAGGGCATATTCTTACCTGCAATGAAGAATCTCTTGATGGTTTATCCACCCTAATTTGCTATTTTAGTTGGTTAACTTAGTCTCGTCGATATTTGAATGCTGTTGAGCCTCATGGTGAATCCGCTAGCTGCTTAAAGGCATTGCTTAATTTCTCAACTGCACCCATGTCTAGCGAAGTTACATCAACTCATTATTAGGATTAAAAAAGTGACAATCAGAACTGATGGTTGCTTGCCGCCATTCGTTTACCTCATGCCACTGCATGAGTCCTCTAGGAGTCCATTTTTGTCGTGTTATCTCGAATGATCAACCTTTTTTGCCGATTTTACACGGAGAGGGTCTGAAATGCATCATCTTCTGCCTCTTTCTTCAATGTTGCTTTTAAGGCGTGACCAGAGGTCGGGTAATCTAACATTTAATTCACTTCACTTTGGTGCCCATGCAATAGACTTGAATGTTGAGTCACGTAATGTAGTAAAGAAGTACTGCTTCCCCATCTGGTGATCTTCCACGAAAGGTGGCCCGTGGTTATGTTGTGGAGACAGGGACAAGGTAAGTTGGCAATTGGTGAGATGTTTACGTCGTCGTCAGGCCTCCTTTCACTTCCCTCTCACTCCAACTTTCCCTCGCCTTTCTGGGAATGCCCCCATTCGAAGAGAGGTATTGCTGATGCATTAAGTAGTGCCTAAGTCACTAAACAAAGTGAATTCTAACCTTCATCTCTAATGTATTTGGTTCATTTGAGCCAAAAAATGCATAATTTTAATACTATTGCTTTCTTCCTTTCGGTGGGTGGGGCTTAATGTGGGTTGTATCTCTTTATTAATGGTGAATCGCAAACTTGCTCGGCAAAATTCGTTCTCTCAAACTCATCAGCGCTGAGAGGGCGTATAGATCATAAAAACTGCTCGTGGATGCCCTAAGTCTTGGTCTTGATTAGCTTATTGCGATGCGACATTATGAAATGTCCAGTGGGGTGACAACTCAGCGATATCATACCGCACGTTACATGCTTTTAGGTTTTTACTAATTTTTCATACTTTCTCAATCCCGCTTATGTAAGCTTGTGACATGATCCAGTACAATTGCATTTGAAAACCGGTCATGAGCTGTGGACAAATCGGGACAGCCAATGGCTTGAGTATCAGAACAATGAGTGGATTAAGGCCGAAACTTGACACTACATGTGCAAATTTTACCTTTCGTCGGTATAAGTATAAGTTTTAGCACCTTAAGTAGTTTAGCCGCGTTTCATTTGCGATGTTATGCTATCCACTCAGCAACGTAGGAAATCATCACTGCAAACTCAATTTCAAAGTAAGATATTGGCAGCTTTATAATGTAGCATAAGGATTATGTGATGCTTATATACAAACAAAAATACGAAGAACAAAATCAGTAGCACCATTAAATCACTTAGGATACAGAATCCCTGTCTGTCCACTCCGATTGGCTGCTGTCGTGGCCACTTAACGAATGGACTAATTGGAGGTAGGCCAGCATTGCGACCGTCGAATTGGATGGAAGAGGGGGATTCGGTGGGAAATCGCGATGGGCCAGTGATGAGGTCAGCATCTGTTGCATGAAGCTTGTCAGGCAGTTGGATGAGTTGGCAGAAGTGATAGTGGGGAAGGTGGAGGAAAAGGAAGGGTTGTGATCCGAATGCGTGTGTGCAGTGCTTAGTGTTGGAGGAGTTCTAATGTGTCCTGTGGATAGGGCTGAAATCACCCCACCGGAATGTTGGGAGGCCAGGAGATTTTCCATTGACTCTCTAAAACGAAACCGGGAAAAAATTCTCCAATGGCAGCAATCACTACTTTTTTGACAAAGATTTCGCACCCAGTTATGTAAAAGGGTTAATGAAACCAATTTAAAGTGATAATGAACCATTGACGCTGACGTTTCGTTTAAAATTTTTAGCTTATACTTCCAAAGCTTGCTTTTATTCCACCTTGGAAATCATTTCAGTCAACAAGGTCAACTTTTAAAAGGATGGAAGAAGAAGGTAGCCATCTACAACAGCGCTATTTCGCATTAATTCCACCTGTGAGTATGCGTGCGCGCAGTCTGCAAATTCTGACAGAATTTGTCCTCTCACCCTCCTTTCTCGCCTTCTTGCCAAACCTGGCGAAATAGTCCCCCACAATAATGCGCCCATTGGAACGTTTTCACCGCATGCTACTAATGTAAACAGACACATGGCGCCCCTAGCCAAATGCCGTCTTTGCACGGCCCGTCAGTGCCATTGCCATCATTATCAACACAATCACCGTCGTCACCGCCCTCACCACCACTTTATCCCTCCTCCCTCTCTCGCTCTTATCCCTTCCTGGGGAGAACGAATAAATTAGGTCCCGGTCCCTCCTTCCTTCCTCCCTTCCTTCCTTCCTTCTTCTCTCGCTGCCTCTCTGAAGGTGCTGGCGTCAGAGATTCATATAAACACCGAACTCCTGTTCACGCTTCGTCTCTGGAGTGCTAGCAAGCGCAAGCCCTCATAGTAAACAAAACCAATGAATTAGGCCGCAAAAGCACCTGCCGAGAGAGTTTATCGTCTAGTTTTTAGCGACACTTCTTTTCCCTATATCTGTAGATCCCGTCTAGAGGCGACCAGCACTCTTCTCAAGGCGGAATTTCAACACATCAATTGTGTCACAACTAATCAATCGATAAAGGAGACAGTAAAAGAGGCAACATTGGGAATCCTCTAAAATGATGCTAAAACTAAAATTCTAGAGTTGTTAACTTTTAATGTGCAGGAATGCATTCATTTAAATTTGCGGTAAAAGTGCATTAGATGCAGTGACTTCATGACAGTATTAATAGAAGTGGTATAGTTACATATTTGATCCAAAACACATCGTTAGTGTCGTTGTCGAGATGCCTAACTGACCCAACTCACCGTTCGAAGTCTGATAGACGCGATGAATCACGGAAGCCCTTGGCAAATGGATTGCAGTCGATTTTCAGCTTTGTAATCTACAAAACGAGAACAATAAGGCGCAGCAACCACTGAGGCGATGTGAGGGTATTGGGCAGGAAGGCCAAATACAAGCCGCAAACAGGTGACATTTAGGGCTGTTCTGTGTTATGCAGTGCAGGCGCAGCTACTGGCCGTAAATCAGCACCTTTGCATGTGCAAGACGTCTTTCTGGGTCAGGCGCACAACTAGAAAGTTGTTACGCACCAACACGTTCACACACGTGGTTCACTCAGGTGTATGTTTGTTTGTGTGCGTGGAGGGGGCGAAGGACGGGCGAAGCGTTAGCTAACATCCTCTGCCACCTTTCCTTCCCCCTTCTCTTTCTCCTTTTCCGCCCTCTTCCCCTCCTCTCTTCCATTGCCTTGTGATGTTACCTGCAAACCAGATGTGACTACTTTCGCTGCAAAGATGACTGCTAATTATGAGGTCGATGATGATCTTCGTCGTGCCAGATGGTGCCGCTACTATTCAGACCTTCGGCATGAGGATTAAGGAAAAGGCTTCCCTAAGCGCTTCGTATTTAACACTTGATTACTTTGTTTAGCCCAGAAATTCAAAGTCATTCCTCAAAATTCTTACTTAGTATCTTTCAGAAGACTTTTAATGAAAATGCTTTGTTATTCTGCGCAGAATAGTCGAGGATTAAACTGTTGCAAATTGATACTCGTCATAATTATGGATCGCTTTAAGTAGGCAATCAGACTTTCTTGCTAACAGCGCACAACTCATTCCTCCAGTCGTCCAGGCTTTCTGTTTGGTGATAGTCAGACCCCTTTCCAAGTGTAATGGTGCATAACCTCTTCAAGTGATTTAGGACGGGTTAAAACAATGTAGCAGATTTTGCTACTGCCTCAATAACTAGATGGTTTTTCAATAGATCTCTGTGAACGAAAGAGATCCACCGTGATCACACGCGGTCATCACTCCCAGTTGAGTGGCATAAGGAAGCTGAGGACCGGATACAATACCAGATCGGCAAAATTGGAACCAAACTTCAATACCCAAAGCCGCCTCATATTCTTGCCCTCGAACACAGTCCATTTTTAAGCCCTGCCTTCTAAAAATTAAAATCTTAATAAATTAATTTAATAGGACTTCAAAGTATTCGGGCTCGTCATCACGCATTTCGAGGCGATCACTCAAAAGACAATGGCGTCTGAGTGGAAGAAGTATGGTTGTTAAGATTATGTGTAGTGATATCCGCCCCTAATCTGAATTCCAACAATCAAACAGTCCTTATAGTTGTTAACAGGAGCAACTCATTCGCAATCATGCGGTAGTGGATTTCGACTCTTTCGCAGAAGGCAGGTCCGTCCTCTTGTAGGACACTAGTGACCAGTTCTAACACAGGCAAAGAACTTACAAGTTGATTCTGGTAGGCGGTCACTGCAATAAAGACGGTTTCAGGGAATTCGAACGTTTTTATCTCTTCTGTAGGCAGAGAGGTGAGTGCATCCGATGAAAAACCGCACCTCGGTCGTCTCACTAAGTGAATTCGCGGTTGATATTTGTGCATTGAGTTGAGAATTATCTGCAGAACAAGAAATAAGCCATAAAACTAAAGTACCACAGCATTTTTCCTTTCATATCCCTTACAATTAACTAATGTGAGTTCACGCCGGAGGTGGAACCTAGCCAAGTGTATTGTTCGAATTCACTAGGGAAGTTAACCCAAAGCAAAACTTGTTAGGGATTTCCCAATTAAAATACAGTAATCAGCAAGAAGTAAGGTTTCGATTCACTAAACAACAGTAATTGTATTAAGTGGCTACACACATAACCATGCTTGTCAAGGAGGTTGTTGGTCAATTTGAGTTTCTCGAATGAGACCGTCTGCCGAGCCAACTGTTCGCCAGTGAACGGTGCATCGGGATGCAAGTAACACCGACGACGTCTTCGCTGTTGGTCGGTGGTTTCGGGATCAGCCTTGCCTGCCACCAACCAACTTGATCGGTGGTATGCGTACCGATAGCGCTTATTGTCTACTGGAACAATGTCCATCAACACAGTGTACTTTTGTCCTGGTCTGAGACCTGTGAAGGACACTCGCATTACGGGAAACATCCGTCTAAAATACAATATAAAGGTAAATTTAAAATAAAATTTCGCCCTCAAACGACTCACCTTCCGGATTTAGTGATAATCATTTCAGTGCCGAGTTCGTTGAACCTTTGCCAAAGTTCCCTGGTTTCTAAATGGCATTGGGCTTGTGCTAAGTCGCCTGTTCCTCCGGAAGTTCGACACGAAAAGCTACCGCTTCTAAGACTGGGCGGTACAAGGGTAGTATCAGATTTGGGGAGTCTGAATGTAAAAATTTTATAAATATGTCATCACACTATTAGGACGATCTTAAAGAGTACTGATTATTTTGACTACCTTAGCAGACCCTCACAAGAGGGTGGTGTTTGGGTATCCTGATGGACCGATGGAGATGACGGATAAAAGGGTAGTCGTGGCGACTTTGTTGGAAGTGGTGAAGTCTCTTCGTTGCTAAGGAGACTTGACCAACTTCGTCGCAGCAGTCGACCCTCGGATTTTGGACTCACTGCTAAAAGGAAACAGTTCAATTAAATGATTAACTGACAATTAGTTCTTCCCAATGTAAACATTTTTAGATGAAATCAATCACCATGGTGAGTGACTTAAAAACCACTTTTGCCCTTGTCAATAACCCCAGCAAGCAGTGAACCTCAATCCCTTTGCTGTTTTAACTGAAAGCCAAGTGGGACAGGGAGGATTGAGTATTAATTTACATGAACGAGAGCAGCATTTAACTCCGACTTCTGCTGACTGGAAGGGAGTGCAATGCCCCAACCTAGCTTAAAGACGAGAGTAACAGTATTGTAGGTAAATTTTGTCCGAGACCTTCGGCACCGCCACCAACACCTGCCCTATCAAATTACATTGTCTCCGGCCCAACAACGGACTTGATGGCGATGGTGGTGCTGGTGCCGTTAATGATGCCGTTGATGATGCCGTTGTCTGGGAGAGATTTGATTTCAACAGCACAATTGCATTTTCGTCGCTGCTGTGGTCAGTGCAGTGCAGCGTGTGAAACCATGGCAACAAATGTATCGCAGTCATCGAATTTCGTGGCAGAATTGGGCGGTTTTGACTCCAATCCTCTCTGCGGTAAGAGTGACAAAATTTCAAACAAAATCTGTCTGACGTCAAACTTAAATCAATGCAAGTGTTTGGTATGAGAGCACCGAAATTGACACAATTGCGTATTTTAGGTATGCCCTACCACTTAACTGTGTATTTTTGCTTCAGAATGAAATGCCTCCACTCTAGGAAATGAAGAGATTGAAGTTCTTCGAAGTTTGCTTGAGGAATAAAGATCTAAAAGTATGAAAGTTTATGCATGGAATATAACGAGGCAAGAGTAGCCCTGCATTAAGCCCCAACAAATAATCAGTCCATCAAGTCACCCAGGAGTTAATTTGGGATTAAGCAGTACACAGAAATAATCATTTATTTTGTGGAGTTCAGACAATTTCAAGATGATTGCAAGGATATCCCACCTAAAAACCGACACTCACCCAGGATCAGCGTGCACAACACAGAATCTGGGAGTCTCAGACACACACACACACAAACACACACACACCCACGCATCTGTCTCGATGTGATCGTTGCGCATCACCGATTCCCAGAAGTGTCGCCCCACATGGCAAGTGGTCATTAGCTTTTGCCAAGAGACACAGAGGGAGGCAGAGAGAACGAGCGAGAGGGAGGAAGGGAGGGAGGGAGGAAGGCCTGGGACACGGTCACACATTGAGAGCTGTGGTTACTGTGGCGTCAACTCCGCCAAGAACCCATCTCAACTCTTTCACCATTAAAAACATCAAGTTTTGCCTCTCTTGTGTGGCGATAAATGCAATTACGACTTGAAACCGTGGTTACCAGCATTTTCGCTACAGTTAATACCTAGTTTGTCATAGAATTTGAAATTTGCCAATTTTTCTCTCGATTAGGGACCGCAGCTGAAAAGCTTCGTCAACCACATTTCAAGCTTCTGAGTTTGGAAACCGTTTTCAAGTGTCTCTTTTACACAATTCGTTTCACTTAAGTAATACAAGGTGCTTTGATCTACCCTGACTAGTGAACTGAATGGGAAGGAACATTTGAGCTGAATCAAAGAGAAAGGGCTTGTAGAGTTGAGACCGATTGCTACTCACAGTGCAAAATTGACTCTTCTTCGTGGACAACAGGGGAAGGAGGCAGGAAGGGCCAATGAGACAAGAAGCTGATATGTGTTGCAGACACAAGGCGGCGCCTAATTGGGTCGTGATTGTCAGTTCGCCTGACTACCTCACCCATTTACCGTCTCCTGCATCAAATGGCTCCTGGCATGTCGCCATTTGATGCGGTGGGCGAGTCCTTCGGAGCACTTTGTTGCTAGGTCCACCTAAACCTCATCGTAAGCTGCGATTATGGTAACAATCCTCACTGAATGAGGGCGATAAATGCCATTCAAATTTTGTTAGACCGAAAACGTGTTACGACAACAAGCATTTGTTGCTTTAGATTTTACTCTTTTATCTCTAGGCGGTATACTGTACTAACTGACAATTAGGGAGTTCGGATAAGTCCATGAAAATCAACCTTACCACACCACCTTGTACTATTCTTCTAAATTTCAAGAAAATCCACACTTCTCATTAATCCTGTTTTAAAAGCTTCCCCTTTGTTTATTGAAGTAGCCAATTATTCATAAGGATTTTGAAATCAAAGTGCTGAGGTCGTCATCGATGGTTTGATCTTGCACACACCCGTAACAATCCGCTGATGTGCACACTACTTAGCAAAGGAACTCGAAAAAGTCCACACCTCACTCTTGTTTAGATCAAATCAATTTCAAAAGCAAATTTCGCTGTTTTGAGAAGCTTTCGTCCAGACCTGGCTAATTTAAGAGCATTGTTATCAAATAGTAATAAATCTCACCTAAGATGGGTTATTTGATTCACAAGTCAGTAACAACTCTCGATAAAAAAAATATGTGGGCGTCTTATTTAAGTAATGTTTGGAGTGGCGTAGCTGGCGCGAATGGTCCCGACGTTTGACAGAAGCCAAGCATATCTCCCCATCATAATCCCAATCTGATTAGCTTCCTGGAAAAGCGCCCTCTGTCACCCACGTAGTCCTTTATAATTTTATTTAGCAATCTATAAATCGGTAACAATTTGAATTCTAAATAGCTGATTTCTATTTTATGCCTTTTAAGTTTCAATATCCCAAAATTAAGTAAAAAGTCCATTTTCCAAGCGCTTTTAATTAAATGTATGGATTCACTCCAAATACTGGTCAATGAACCACCTTTTAAACCGCATTTAAAATAAGCTGGAAGGTTACACAACCTCCGAGCTATACGTCGCCGCCTTTCGAAGTAATTAATTAGTCGCAGTATGAACGTCCAGCCAATGAAAGAGATTAAAAAAGCCTTTAAGAAGCGTTAACATCCTGCACGTGATTCGAAATAAATGATTTAATTAATTAACAGTGAATCACATTCATCCCATTATCACTTGAGACTTTTGAATTACGCTTTAATTTCGAGCTTTGTTCATAGTTTGGCTAATAGTTGCATTCAAAAGGCATTTTGACTTTTATCACAACAAAACTCAATTTCATATTGATTGCAACAACCTGTTTTCCTAACCAAAAAGGAAATTTACTGAAATGGTACCTAGAAAGCGGAATTTTTTTAAAAAAAAGGGAGAATAAAAAAAACCAAATAAACTATTTTATTAGTAAATTTAAGGGCATTATCTTCGAAACCAAGAAGCAGAACGCACCAGGACTCTGTTGAGACGAGGTAGATTTAGCAGAGGCGCTGGTAGGTGTGGCTGTCATGATGGCGTCAATGGAGAAAGCGGAGGCCTTCGCGGACATCGTCTCGTTGGTCATGCAGCCAGAGAAGGAGTGAAATTCCGTCCTGTACCTCCCCCACTTCACCCACTACCACCTATCCTCCCCCCACCTGCTCGCGTGTCATGCGCACCTACGGCCGCACTCACGGTGACGATGGCAATTCGTCAAGGCACCACTGGGCTTGCGACGACAGCTCTCAACGCCCATTGGCTGCTCACGTGCCCCCATAAACCAATCAGCTGAAGAGCGCATGCGGTGCGTATGTACTGACGGCTAATCGCGCCTGCCTCTGGGTCTCTTCTTTCCGCCTGCTTAGTGCCACCCTAAGTGCGCACTTCTGGCTTTTACCTCATTTCAAGATTAGCAATGGATTAGCGGGACTATGTGTATTTATTGCTCCTCATGGGGCAAGTGATCAGGGTGATGGGATGACACTCCGTTTTGTCTGCTCGTGGGACTTTCTCCTCAAATGAGGCAAGCTCTCTTCAATTAAGATTCTCTGGACCAGTAAATTTTGACTTGAAATTTGAGCCAAAGGGGGCGTACATTTGCAAAGGAAAATTTCACGGTTGAATTCAGATCCAATTTAGCCTTGTGGATATGATGGACAAACCATTTACGGAAGGAAGCATACTTCGTCAGCGTGAATGACTTGAAAAGGCAGAATAAAGAAATTGCGCAAACTTTTGTGCTTACTGAATTTGGAAAGTGTAACTAATCATGCGCTTAAATGATTACATTTATAGGTTTTAATGCCCTTCATCTATCAAATGAATGAGGAGATTTTAAATAAATGACATCACAACGGACCCATCATATTTTCCTCCGCGAAGAGCTTTTGGGCCACGCTGCATTTTTCAATGCTAACATTCCTGCTTCAGTTACTTTTATACCTAATCAAAACTTCCTTATTCCTAAGGCAAATGCGCAGAAATTATATCATTATAAGTCTGTCAACTTTACCTTATCAATCGACGAGGGTTCTTTAATCACCACGAAAGCCTATAGCCTCTTCCATCTATTTAGTTATCCAAATGCGTCTGCAATCAATCCTCTAAATTGTTCTGGACATTTGTAGAGAGCAACGCAGGCAAAGCGGATGACAGATTAGTGCGCGTGAAAGATGACACATTTCGTTTAGGGCAATAACGCTGATTACTTAATATGGTGGATAGTCCAATCATCCAAACGAGTTTTTTGAAAGAGTAAAAAGGTGGAAACTTTATTAGTCTTGATCTTATAGAGAAAGGAAAACACCTTCCAAGTTAACTGGAAAATTGTAAATCATGTAAGCAAAGTGACTTAGGCACAAGAGCAAGTTATTAAAAACGAAGCAATTTAAGTGTTTCTAGATTTGATTAGTCTTTCGAGGTGAATGTGGCGGTCTTGCCACCTCACGCCTTATGATCGTGTAATGACCGAATCGGGCAAGAGTTGCCCAAGGCTTGACCCGATTTCACACCGCCCGGTGTCCCATATCTCCAACCCAGCAACTAAGACAATGGCAATATAAACGCGAGGACAATGATTTAGCGGTGTTAGCATATGGCAGGAGGGGGACACTGACCAAGTGACTCGGCCGCAGGAAGTGTCCGATCCTGGTGACAGTTGTGTTTTGGTTGGATCAATTTTGTAGCGCTGTGTGGGATTTGCGGATGGTCAGTGCAAGGAAAGGAGGATCCGATGTTTTTTTAAAAAAATGCTTTTTTTGACGATTTTTAAGACAGGTCTGCTATGATTAATCCTAGCCACGTGAGGTAGAGTGGACCTGCTTTTATCTGCTCTTATTTTGATCGGATTCCTTCCCGGAAAAATGTTACTTAGTGAATTTTATTTTAATTGCAGCAAATAGACTTGAGATTAGAGATGACGCTTGCAAAAGGATAAGGTAAAAATATGTCCTACTCTGGTGGTAAACTGTTGCACTCAAGACTTTCAGAAGCCAGTATCACTCTTCCGGACTAACTTTACGCCTTAATCACCACTGCCACTGTCTCACAAGCGATGTATCCCAACAACCACTACAGTTACAAACTTCATTTTAATGCATCATAATCGAGAGTCTTGAAGCAGATTCTCATCGGTATTATGTAATCTTGAAGGTTCCATGTCTTTAAATAAGAATTTTCCTTCCAGTTACAAACTACCGTTTTAGTTGAACTACCTACAGCTCCAAATGGCTAGCAGTTCCAGTAACTTATTCCGTGGTTGCAATAAAAGAATCCTTTTGACTTGTTAGATACATTTGTTAAAATCTTATTCAAAGAAACACTGCGTTGAACACACGCAGCATAAGAAGGTCACTTCATTCACGAATCTTTCAGAGGAGTTTGACAGGAAACCGTATCCGCCAGTGTGCCTCGTAATCGCACTTCACCATTCGGATGAGCCAAAGTCGGCTACAGGCAGATAGGGATACCAGAGTATGGAGATGGTATCACAGCCAACCGAAGCTAAAATTAAAAATAAGGCATCGTGGTAACCATCTGCATACATTTACTTCATACACACACATTACTATGACATGTTTTGTTTGAAGAAAGGGTTTAAAGAATCGAAGCATTCAGTTTAAAGTGCTAGCTTTTTAACCGCTAAAAATGACTTTGATAATCCTCGTCTCCGTTAATTTTTCTGCATTCGCTATTTTTCTCTCCAATGGGCTAAACTGTGATGGAACCATGAAAGGGTTTGCGACTTTTTCCACTAGATTTCAGAAGATAATGATGCATTGAAAACAGCAGAAACCGTTAAATCAAATTGCAAACGAGGTTTGGTTTTATAAGCTGTTTAGAAAGTCGTGCAGTTCGATGGATGGAGGAATGGGTATGGGCATGGACAGATGGTTGAATAAATGGCTGGATGGATAAGTAGACTTTGGTACGTCTGTTTAATAAGCTGCCATGAACGAAATCACCATCCATCCAGAATTGGTCTCTTTTCCGGTGGCTGTTAAAAGAGGCCAATAAGTTACCTCATATGCGCCTTGTTGAAGCCATGCAAGGAGGATACAACGGAAGGAGGAATGTTCATTTGACAGATATAATCTGTTCCGCTTATAGCGTCAATTCCCATGGCATAAATTTTCACGCAGTCAAAGCGCTTGCATACACAATCTCAGTTGCCAACGCTAGAAAGCTAAACAAACGACCAGACGGTGATTTGTTCACCCCTTACCTCTCCCCCACCCTCCCCTCCTATCCACTTTTCCCCATTTAACTATCAAGTGTAAACACATCCCATGTTGACTAGGAGCGGGATTTCTGCAAGTGGGTGTGCGTGCGTGCGAATTGTCATTAGTCTTGTCAGTACAAATCTCCCCAATCAATATCCATTAAGTTGTATCTAACAGAGTGGACACATTTTCTGGTGGATTCTCATTGAAAAGCTTCCATTTCGCTGCTAGAACCCACGTAGTTATTCCGACAGCTTACTCGCTCCGCACTATAGTTCCAATCTGAAAAACTTACAGAAAATTTAGTCAGAATGTCACCCACATTAAAGATAAGATTGACTTCTTAGCACTCCTCCCAAATTCAAAGAAGTTATTTAGTTGCTTACCTAGACAAATATGTTGCACATTTCTCAAACAATTTTCGTGGTGTCAAACCTCTTCTGCAGTAAATTCATATATTAGGCTAATTTTATTAAAATTTACCAGTTGGAAAGTGGCAATCACATATTCAAAGCAGTGTCGAGTAATTTATTTTAAAAGATTTTGTAGAATTAGAGACATCCACTTGTGACATTTAAAGGCTCTTAAGAGCCAATAGGCAAAAGTGGAAAAAAAGCCATTTCGCTCCAATCAAAGGTAGTTGTCTCTTTCCATCTGACCTCGTGTCTTTAGGTCATAATTTATTGAAGAGGAATGCATCTTTCGCGGTATGGGTTGACTTGGGTCATGGATAATTACCACTTCGGTTCCACCGTCACCGCTTCCCCCGGTTAATAAGACTTTATTCCCGCGTAGCCAGTTGCTATCTGGCTAATCGAATGTCCAGGATTGGAGGGAATTAAAGAGGCAATAAAGTATCAAAATTTAACGATATGTACCCCCTGGTAAAGGCTAATCACTCCCACAGCATTATGTGCACATGGGAACGGTGCTGCCTTCCGTGAATCACCACTGATTGCCCTCGTCGATTCCCCTAAGGACTTAGGCAAGGTTTCCTCGAGAGTACCAGCTAATAAAGGTGAAGTAATTATGGCAAATCGACTCCCCCTAAACTATCATTTTATAAGCGAAAGGACAGATTTGAACGAGAGTCCACACTACCATTGGGTGCAGCCAACAAAAACTGTGCAATAATAAACCAGTTCCAGCAATGATACGATGAACAGTGGTTTTAAAATCACTCCGGAGGACCAAGCTCTGATGCAGAAACGGGGTTTCATTAGTCCTGCTACCCTTAATCTCCACACAGTCGACAAATCACGGTGGATGTTTTCCTTGCCAGAGTGGAGCATCGTCGATAGCTGTCGTGCTACTGACACCCTTAAATAAAAGAGGAAAAAATCAGCATCAGAGACGGCGATATGGGTTAGTGGTGAACTCTGTCAACTAACCTCCAAATTATCCTTCACACACCATAAAATCCTACCGCGTAACGGCTCTGTTAGCTGACACAGACCACACTCACTGCGAAGACATAAATCACTTTGACTGCCTTCTTGACAGTTTAACCTTTGGTTTCCTGAAAATTCACGTACATGTCTTGGGTTCTACAAAATTCACTGACGATACCCCAAGCCATCAATATGGCAAATTACTCGATTCGATAGCAGTCGTGGGTTTACTAGAGCATAACGTTAAAATGTCCAGAAAACGAAGATAGTTCATGTGTATCTACTTTAATTAGCTGCTACAGTCTGTTTTAATGGATGGTCTCTTTGACCACACGAGATCGGTGAAATGTATAGTTCTGAGCCAGGTACATTTCCGACAAAATATTCTTTGATTCACGTAAAATAAACACTGAGAAAGATATTTAACATTGAAAAATTGGAATCCGCAAGACGCATCGGGGAGGCTTCAAAGAAACCACATCTTTTGTTAGTCAATGGACATTTGCTAATCCATTTCCAAGTTAATTTGCAAATCAACAACTAAATTAGTAAGTTTTCAGCTGTTTTGAGTCCGAAAAATACCAGTGGAAGGAAATAGTGTACACTTTTGCGTTACAAAAGGCCCTGTAAACGAGTTTCCTTAACAGAAGGCATAAGGGTGGAGAATGGTCGGAATATGCCCCATCGTGCTGTTAAAATTGGACTTGAAAATCCTCTTCCTGACATCACTTTCGCTTCATTCTTGTGCAGTCTCCGTGACTCCGATTGCAGTTAAGGTGGCCTGCTCAAACGCCCGTTGACTGGGAATGGTGCTGAGATGGCGACCAAAACAATGCATTTGTTAGTTAGCACTAGGCCTCGGAATGCTACTGTATCACATTTTCCCCTTTCTTTTTTCTTACTACCTCTGATTGCAGATCCCAGGGTTTGAAGAAGTTGCGCATTACTGAAACTCGGGATGATGCGAATGAGCGGAGGGCAAGAGTTTCTCTTCTCCTCAGGCGTCGTTGGCAATTTCTCGGTCATTCGGTGCATTCAAACGAAGCATCTATGGCGAGTAGTCGCAATCGTAATAGGACAAAATTGACTCTCACTGCTCCGGTCAACCTTGCAATTTAATTCTCTTGAGAAAGAGCATTCCGATGTAAAATTTACCTTCGCTTTCGTATCCAATGGGGAGTCAATTTACTGGCAAGTAAAAGCGCCACCAAACCCACCAGTAATGAGTAAGAACTTATAGGATGGATTGGTTACATTAGAAAAATAACAATAAGGAGCAGTGAGAGTGTTAAAGTTGTTGTAAACTGAGTTGCCACTTGTAGCAAGTTTGGCAACAATTATTATGGACTGGGTTGCCAATTTCATGACTTGGAGCTTCCTTGTTAGAGGTCCAAAGTCCCATGGGGACATCCAGCTGAATAAGTGGCAAGTACAGATACGGATACAGAGCGGATGTACGGTCAGTGTGTGCGGGCTCGGGGATTCCATGGCGTTGAACATTGGAGACTAAGGCTGCTCCTGAGTGAGTTCAACTGCGCGTAGCCATTAGTGACCAAGTAGCTTTGACCCTCGAGTGGGCCGGTTAGGCAGGACTGAGAGAGAATACATGTTGCAACTTTTAGAAAGTCGAACTTAAACGCATTTCGGGGCTACAAATATTCTCAGAGGAAGTTTATTGGTGAATCAGATCTATCTACAGCTTGGGTTTACGAAAGCTTTTGGCTAAATTGAGTTGACAGCAGAGAGTTGTCAGCACATGAGCTCATACGCTTGTCTTTGGTGCTTGGGTAGCACTCATAGAGAGTCCCTTCAGTCACAGAAGTGTCTAAATCTTTAAAAATGTAATTTGCTTGTGGGATAGATATGATGCTTTTAAACTGTCATTTGTTCAAGCTTCTAAGCCATTTACTGTACCCACAATAGCAGAACTAAATCTAAATTACTAAATGGGCAAAATATGGTTTAGGTTTTTTTGAAGTAAATTTAAATGCTTACCAACAAAAGGGTAAACGGCGTTTACACCTTCACTTTTTCCTCATTCATTTGTGCCGTTTGACCATAATTTCTCTTTTGGACATTAGGCACGTTTTTTACGTGCACGTGAGGCGTTTTCGTTTTCTCTTCATGCATATAAATATGCAGATAAACGTGTGTGTGTGCGTGTGTGTGTGTTCACTTTTACCACCCTCGAGGTTGTGGTAGTCGTCGTTGTCGCCTCCGGTTCTCCACCATCGGTACACTTTGGACGGATTGAAATCGCTACAGGAGCATCGGCCTGTCTAATTCCTCCAACGATAAATTGCAGGTGTGGGCCGGAACGTGCCTCGTCGTCTGCGAAAATGCCTCCACACATGGGGCGCGGGTCGCCAATGTAAATGTGCTTACGTGTGCGAACGCGCGTTTAGTCCGGAAAATAACAAAAGTCAAAATGGGCTTTATTCTCAGTGCAGGGAGATTGGGATTCTCACAGACATGCTTCATTAAAACTTTTCTTGAGCATCAACTGCTCTGGTCTGGACATTCGTCTCTGTGGAAAGTACGCGATGCAGATAATGCAACCTGCTGATGTTTTTAATTCCTTCTTTATAAACAATTCCCAGTAGTGTGGATTCGATTGGTCTACTGTGGAGGGTTGTATCTGCTGGCCATGCGCCCCCATTGACTCAAAGGGAGCCTTCAAGTAGGCTAATAGCGCAACTTTTTACCTCTCCTGAGCTCTGAAGCCGTGTTTTAGATGACTGCCGATTTAAAACTTTAATAGTAATCAGAAATGATGATCATACACCAGCAAAGGCCGTAAACTCGGACGTTGGCCAATGGAAAGGTCTTCCTATCTAGGAAAAGGCTGCAAAATATCAAATCAATATTAGTGAAGCTTAAAATGACCCCAAACTTTCTCACTTTTGCCAATTACACGAAAATCTGTCCATTTTTAATTACAGAAATGCTTCAACCTCGTTTTCATTTGCATCCAACCTCTACGAATCTCAAGTGCTGATTTTAACCTGCTTTGTAATTCCTTCGAGCATTCCATGTTAGAAGGTTTTCCCAATGGTTTCTTCTAGAGCAATCACGGTCAAGACCTTTGCAGTTTATAAAGGGGATAACTGTGGATTATTTTATACTGACAAATTCAAGCTGTGAAATTGTCAGAATGATTTTGTAAAAAAATATTTGGAACAATGTTTCGATGAAATTACTGGGATAAGGATGGGAAAGGACAACACCGTAATATAATGTCTAAGAAGAGCAAAAGTATGGTATAACGCTTTGACTGTTTGTTTAAATCTTTGCCTTGGTAACGGGCGCTTGTGTAGTACCCTGTTTGTTTGTACTACCGGTTTTTGGTCAGAGTCACAGGGCTGGCCATCTTGCCTCGTCTGCGTAGGCTGGCCGCTGGGCCATGCCAGCGGCTTATTTCCCTCTGCCCGTTGAATATATATATTCCACCCTAGTATTCTGCCTTCTTTTGCCTTCGAGAGAGCCTCGGGACGCTACACTTGTGTCCCAGCCGTCTTATCCCTGCCGGGTAACCTGTCCTCCGAGCCACGCCGGTAGTTCTAAGCCCCACTGCATGTCGAATGCATGCACTGTGCTCGAGTGTTGTCTTCATTTCACTTTAGGGAGGTATCAGAGCGCTACACTGGCAATAAATGCGCCGGTACTGTCTGTTTTTGTCTCCGAAATCGTAAAGGACTTGGTATTTTAAGCTTGGTTAGATGATCATATGATGGTGACACATAAACACAGCAAAACAAGTTAAGTCATGCGAAATTTAGTTGTCATCTCATTGTGCCGCAAAAATTGCTTTGGTTATTTAATTGGTATGGTGGAATAGAGTTGTAATAAACTATCTCATTACTGAGAAGACCTTGTAAAATTACGGATGCTGACAAACTTCTAACTTGACTTTTGATATTTTTAATAGGAAAATTAGCTCTTAAGTATGTGTTATTAGTGCTTGAAAACAAGTGATTCGCAGTCACTCAAAATGATTAATTAAGGTGTAAATGTAATACTTGTATTCTTTAAATGTGCTTTGTAGGTCGAATACGATAGGACAATTTTAACCTGGTCGTAGAACAGCAGAGTCGCTCCCTAGAGGCCGGCAGCCTCGCCATAGACTCTCCAATTGCAGAAGGTTCATCCTCTTCCTTCTGATCACTCTTGTTATTAAAAGTCTGAATACGCTTCGACATATTTAGTATGGGAGAGAAAGGAGGTACAGCAGTGCATTGCACCTCGAGTTTCGTCTAGCTTGGAAACAAAATTCGGACTAAGTGGTTCTGCCGACCATCAGTATGTCCGTAGGGAGGCGTTAGCACGTCGATCTCTTTAAGCAAGTATATTAGGGGTAATCTTCGAAACGAAGCTTTTCAGGTGGTTCATGGCTAGTGTCGCTTCAGTTGTTGATAGATTTCTTGCAGAACACGAAGATGGGGTAGGTGCCGGAGGTGGACGTCGTTTTTGGCCCATCCGTAGCACATGCACTTCTTTTGCGCCGCTGCAACATGCCGCAGGCGGTAGAGATCGGGGTGAAAACCTTATAGAGTCGGGTCCGCTTTCCGCTGCCACCAATGTAGCGTCCCGAGGCTCCCTTAAGGCAAAAGAAGGCAAAGTGGCAGGGTAGAATATATATATTCACCGAACAGAGGGAAATAGGCTGCTGGCATGGCCCGGAGGCCAGCCCACGCAGCTAGGGCAGTACGGCCACCCCTGTGACCTTGACAGAAACCGGCAGTTCTAACAAACAAAGTACTACAGGTACAGCAAAACCTTGTAAGAGAGTTTAGGACGGGATAAGTCACGCTCCTGGGAGTCACCGCGCCGATCCGCTACCAGGTTCAAATTGTCCTCCCACCACTGGCCTAAAAAGCACATTTGAAGAAAATAAGTATTACACCAACGCTGTTAATCTTTACCTGCCCTCAACATATAATAAAGATGTATAGGAGCATCCAGCCTTCTAATAGTAGAGCGAAAGAATGGATGAGGAGGAAAGGGAAAAGCCGTCTACACTAACAAGGTTTGGGTGAAAAATATGTTAAGTGAAAAGCCATATATTTTAGTTATCGTCTATTCCTCTGCGGGACCAGCATCTATCAGCCAGCGTTTGTTGTTACCCAGCAAACTGGAACAAAGGGTGCAAAACTCAAATTATACTAAATGGTCTATCGAATGTTTATAAATTAGAAGGAGATAAAGGTAATGATTTGCACTAGATGCTCTTGTTAGAGTCATTGCTACGGATGCAATAATTTAAACGATAGCAAGGCCATGAAGTGACACGATAACTTGTTGTGATTTTCGCACGGTATATAGAAGTCTTAGTTAGCCATCATTAAACAAGAATTAATTTATAATATGAATGTTTTGCAATCAAACATGCTTTCTGGACCTAAGCCACGCCGAGTGCAATACAGCACCTTGAAGCCACTCTTGACCTACAAACCAACGGATTTTCGACGGTATATAATAGAAAAAAGACTAAGAACACTGCGTGAATATTCTTTGTATACAAAACGTTCGATAAGAGTACAGCATAGGGAGTCCGTGCAGCGATGTGCTTTATCAGTTGGGACTCATTTTGCCGGGAGCAATATCGATGCTTTGCGACTCGCTATCCAAGATCTTGGATTTAACGAAGTTAGTAAATGCAAAATTCGCTTAGCAAAACTAATATTTTTTATAGAGTTTAGCCTTTGCATTAACAGCAAATGCCGATATCAGTGGCTGTCTCCCGCATAATGATTTCGTTTGTGGAGTAAAGCCAAACGTTTTTAACGCATTAGACTTTAAGCTGCATTACCTAGAATTCTGTTAACTTTGGCAATGGTTAGATCAAATGTGGATCATGTGCAAATATTTTACTGCAACTCATTTTGTTTACTGTTCCAAGGCGTAGTAACAGGCGCCACTAAATAGTAGAACGTACAAAGTTTACAGAAATACACAAGAATTATTTTGTTGGCTGGAAAGGTACAAAGAGCTTAGCTTTTGTTTTGAAAAAGGTATGGTTATCAGTAGTAAATGGCATTTTGGGCTATTTTGTTCCGCCTGTTTCAGGAATTCTTCATTTGTTCCTTAGTGCATTGCCCTTTTGGGCTCTAATTTTTTGTTTTAGTATTCTTCTATATTTCTCTTAAGTAGAGTCTTGAGTAAAGTTTCTCACTTTTAGGTTACGGAAGAACAAGATCGTGATATAACCTGGAACGCTGCATACTTTTTCAAAAAGGACAGATCTAGGAATGGTTACGTCAACAAATATCCGGGTTAGTTGGACATTTTTACATCTTAACACTATACAAATGTATTTTGATGCCAACTCAGTTAAAGTAAGCCTTGGTTTTAAAATGACGCAGCAAATATTTCGGGAGTACTTATTTTGAAGTCTTGGGATAGGAGAATCTTAAAACCTTTTTTAAACATCTACTTTGATTTACATTTCCATGGAGCTGTCCTTATTTCACTTGACATACTAAACCCGCGGTAGATTTTACACATGTTGATATTTTCCTTGCTTTTTTAGGGATCCACTGTCTTTTGACGAAAATAAGCCTTTTCAAATGTTTGGAATTTCAGCGGCGCCATTTCCCCGAAGCGTACAACTTTTACCCTCCCACATGGTTTCTACCGCACCAATACGATGAGTGGGCCTCCTACACCACCAAATGTATGTTTTGTAACATTCTGCGCTTATAACTAGTTTTGAGCAAAAAATGATATCGACTTTTCCTAATCGGGTAGACGAAACGGGAAAAGTCACATATATCGTAAAGCCAAGTGGTGGAACACAGGGCAAGGGGATCTATCTGGTCCAATCTCCGAACGAGTACTGCAAAGAGCAAATAAACGGGCGTGGCAATGGACCTCAAAATGATAACGAGGCATTGATGGATCCGACTGTCTGTTTAGGGGCAGATTCAATGGGATATTTGGCAGCCAAGGAGGTGGTTCAACAGTACGAAGACACCCCGGTACTTGTGAGTGGTTTCAAAGCAGATTTACGAATCTACGTGGTCATAGAATCAATCAAACCCCTCCGGATCCACGTTTATAGAGACGGTTTGGTTCGTTTGGCCAGTCAGAGGTATCATACACCAGATCCCATGAACATGCGAAATGTTGGTTGCATTTGAGAGATACGCCTACATTATAGACATCTGTGTAATTCGATGATCTATTTTGTCTTTCGTAGAGTAAGATGCATCTGACCAACTACTCCATAAACAAGTTTCCAGACAGTGTGGATCCAGAGGCAACGTCTCAATTGGAAGCCGCAGCAATAGGTTCGGCGACGGCCTCCGTAAGAGGTGGTAGTCATAGCGACGCCGAGTGTCTGAATCCCACTTGTGTGGAAACAAAAACCAATTGGCAGTGCAAGCGTCGTCTTCACCACTTTATTCAGTCTGGACGTTTTGAGACTGGGAGTAACCTGACTCCGACAACTTTTTGGCCAAAGGTAGATGAGTTGGTGAGGAATACAGTATTTGCCTTGGTACCCTATCTCCGCGTTGCCTATTGGGCGGAGTGTGGAGGCTTTGGGGTTGCTGATTCTGGTTCCGTCAAATCCAAAGATCCACCTCAATGCTTTCAGGTGTGCTTCAATTAGATTTTTTAGCCTATCGTAGATTAACTTAACTTTGAAACTAATGTCTGCGCTTTTGATGGTTTGCAAAAGTTTGTAATTTTTACGTTAAATTGTCAAGCTGATTACTTGACACTTGTTGTAGAAGACCTTCACAGCGTTCTATCAACTTGATTTTTTACCACTCGATAACTGGTGTCCGCATATTTCTCATCTCACTGGTTTACTCCCATCCATTATAAAGCATCTTGCGAAATTGAAATGACGTTAACTAACATCTAAGTCATTCTCTTATGAATAAGAACATCTGTATGTGAATGCTTAGTCCAAGGTTTTCTTGAGAACGAAATCTTTAATGTCTTAGCATACTTTACTACCCTATAACTTAGACTAAAACTGCTTATTTTAAATAATAAAAACCTTTTTCTGTTTGTTGGTCCGAAGATCTTTGGCTTTGATTTGCTTCTTGTGGAACCTGATTGTCGGCCAGTTCTGCTGGAAGTGAATAGTAGTCCAAGCCTTCGGATTGACTGCATGCGCCCGCTAGTGCGCTACCCTAGCGTGGCGGCACGTCAGGGCCTGTCGCCAGACGTTGTGGTCAACTCACCCAAGTATTCTGCTTTCTTCCGATCACGTGTTGACGAAGCGGTGAAATTGGGTCTATTAAAAGCAACACTCTTACTTATGGGTAGTCGCATTATTCATCAGCGCCTCCTTCGATACTCCCCAGAGAAAGCAAAGGCATTTTTAGAGGCATGTGGATACAAATCTCCCTTGAGTGCAGTGGCCGATAAGGACAGGAGGTCTACTACTGATTCTACTAAGAAACTGAGCAAAGTTGATGGGTAGAGTTTTCATTTGCGCTTGTCTGTGATGTGTAGAAGGCTATGCTTAGTAAATAAGCATAGAAGTTATGCATTTATACCCATTTTTAGCACATATAGATAAACAAATTTAGGTTGCAATGCCTGACTGCCAATAGTTATCCATGCTTGGGGTCAGAACAATGCCTAATAGAGGTTGTGAGTTCAGTAAAATGGTATGCTGGGCGGATGGGTTAGCAACTGGCGAAGGTTTGTCATTGCAAATTCAGATTTTTTTTTGTAAAATTTTGCCTTGGCTCATGAAGAAGTGCCTCAGTAATATTAGAAATTTAAATCATTTTAAAACATTTCCCAGTCCTCCAATGCCCCAAGCACATTCAGTCCGTATAACCCAACGCGGCAACATGGGCTTCAGTAGTAGCAATAGGTGGATGAGCACTCGTATCTCACAGATCTACTGCAGACCTCGTGCACGCGAGCAGAGGTGGAGTGAGAGAAGGAAGAAACATCCTCCATCACCTCTGGTGTCGACGAAACCGTCTGCGACTATGCCATCAACATCGGCAGCGATGGTAACAGTGACAAAGACGTCGACGGTGAATGCCCCATCAATTCCAGCTCTCACTGCTCCGGTTTGGCCACCGTTGCGGTGTCCCTCAATCCATACAGCATCTGGAAGGCAGCGGCACAGTGAAAAGCTGAGCGAACACTTTCTCTCTCAGCCCCTTTCGCGAGCCTCTCGGTAGGTCCAACACTCTTGCTAATAGAATCACACCCGCTTTGAAAGATTCTTTTTTTTTAATTTAGGACCGTCGGCAGTCAGAGAGTAGGTAATAATCCACGATATCGTTCCTTTATTACTATGATACCCGTACTTAAGTGGTTAAAAGACTACTCTCATCACATTAATGCGGTCACTTTGGAACTATTCAACCCCTTAATAAATGGCTATACTAGGAGGTAGCTTTTGAGTAGTAATTTTTAGTATTTAAAGAAGCTAGAAAAGGTGGTAACAGCTGGTTCATAGATCAAAGAATTTGTCGTTGAGTACTTGAAACCTCGATTAAGATATCTTTTTTTCCGGCCTTAAAATGCGCTAGTCCACACGATCCGATTTTCGACATTGATAGGATTATTTACAAGAGTCGTGCCATTTGTGTTTAAATGTCTTTCCTTAGTAAGAGAGACGTTGGAGAATTAATGAATAATTTGTTAGATTTTTCTACCGTCAGTTTGCTTTTAAGCAAGTGAAATAAATTATGCGTTTCTATTTCCACCCAGTTTTACATTATTTTTTCTCCTAGAAAGGCCAGAAACCGACTCCATTGCATATACGCCGAGGACGAGATCTACCCAACATCCACTGGAATCTTCTCTGAAAACGAAAGAGAATGCTACTTTAATGCGTCACACAACGATAAGGTCAGTTCACTTGCAAGTGACAGAGTGGCAAGCTTAACTAATTGAAGTAAAATCTATTGGTTTTCAATGCCACATAGGTGCAGTTTCCACAGTCCTTTCCCACCTTCAATCCTACGGAAATCAGGAAGACTTCTCCACTAAATTCGGAAACCATGGAAAAGGTGCGCCATTAGCTAGTTGTCAACATTCAGGCCTTCCTTTTTCTTCAATCACGTTAATGCTCAGCCCGGTTACTGCTGCCAGAAAGAGGTGCATATCGCCTCATTCATTTGTTCACCATGTAAGGGCATAAATCAACAATGATGTAAGCATTTTGAATGAGTGAAATTGAACTGACAATTGCTACACTAATTTTGTTAGTCTTAAAACTCCTTCATATTCAAAGCTCATATGATTTGACTACACCGGTCTCGAAAGCCGGATTTTGCCTTGTCATTGGCAAGAAGAATGGTTGGAATTCAAGTAGCATAGTTCGCGAGAGTAATTTTATGCCGCTGCTGCAAAAGTGGAGACATAGAGGACTCCGGAGCTTTACGTAACTATGAGTATGATTAAAAATAAAACATTTGTTTCCCCAATTCCACCCAGTTGAGTCTTGATGAAAAGCAACCTCTTCAAGGCGACTCCAAGTCCAATGAGTCAGGCTCCCGAGAGTATCCACAACCATCTCCACCCACCGCGAATTCATTGGCGCATCTTCGAATGGTGGATCGTCTGGCTGAGATATTTATTCATATTCTCTCCATTCGAAGGCCTAATTGCAGCCACCAGAGGCCTCCTGAAACCGTGGATGACGTGGGTCAGAGGAGTCACATCAGTCGATCACGCCTCAGCAACAATCTCTCTTTCGTTATTTACGTGGATCCTAATGGAAAGACTGTCAGTTCGCACTTCACCGCCACGAATAATGGAACCAATGAGGCTCAGGCAATTGTCGAAGTTCCCATTCCTCGGATGGACTTCACCAGCTTTCGAATGTTCACTCAGTAGGTGAATGGTGTAAAGTCTAGTTAGAGTGAATGCGTCATAGAAAAGGAAATGGAATCTTCTTTTATTTTAATTTTGCGTTGGGGGATCCATCAAAATTCTTTAATTCCAGATCTGGTCTTCCAATTTCCTGGCTCGTTTTCAAGATTGTAATGCATCTATAAAAGCGCATTGTTTTGTTTAACAGCAAAATTCATACTGGTTGGTAGCTTGTATCCCACTTGCATTCCATTGGTGCCAGTGCGGTTTTGAAAATGCTTATCCACTTCACTGAATATCTTGCTACCAGCTCAAATGTTTCATGACGCTACATCATTTTACTGCACGATAAAGTTCTTTACTTTGAGTAACTTGATATTTGACTAAACCACTCTGAAAAGGAAACAGAGCCAAAAAGGACAATATATTTACGATAAATTTGATGAAATCCATAAAATAAAGATTGATAGTGAAGGAGGAAAGCATGAACTTCTAACTCCAAAAAACAGAACTTAATGAAACAGGGGAGAGCGCAATAAAATACACTTTAACCACTTCTATCACCACACAAGAAAGGCAAGACTTGACGTTTTTAATGGTGAAAGAGTTGAGACGGGTTCTTGGCGGAGCAGGCGCCACAGTAACCACAGCTCTCAATGTGTGACCGTGTCCCAGGCCTTCCTCCTTTCCCTCCCTCCCTCCCTCCCTCCCTCCCTCCCTCCCTCCCTCCCCCCTCCTCCCTCCCTCCCTCCTCCTCTCCTCCCTCCCTCCCCTCCCTCCCCTCTCCTCCCTCCCTCCCTCCCTCCCTCCCTCCCTCCCTCCCTCCTCCCTCCCTCCCTCCCTCCCTCCCTCCCTCCCTCTCGCTCGTTCCCTCTGCCTCCCTCTGTGTCTCTTGTCAAAAGCTAATGACCACTTGCCATGTGGGGCGACACTTCTGGGAATCGGTGATGCGCAACGATCACATCGAGACAGATGCGTGGGTGTGTGGGTAGTCAAAGTGAGACTTCCAGATTCTGTGTTGTGCACGCTGATCCTGAGTGAGTGTCGGTTGTTAGGTGGGATATCCTTGCAATCATCTTGAAATTGTCTGAACTCCATAAGACAAATTGAATACTGGTTAGGTTCCGCAATTTTACCAAATCTTTAGAGTAAACTCATTCCTTTCTACCGGATCTGGAGCTTGGGCGAAAGGTGTTTCCCGTTTGACTAGTTATTTATTTGCACCATTAGCTTCAGCTCACCTTATATGCTCTTCTATCTGTCTTGCTTCCTTTTCGTGAAGGCGATGCAAATTAAAGAGTGCTGGTATCTCAATACGGGAGGTCGACATACTCTACATGAAGCAAAGACTCCACTGGTTTCGTGTGTTTGAGCCAGACTCGCCGAGTGCCGACTCTGGTAGGTTACTTTCACTACCGGCAATACAGTGAGCCTTGAAATAGACTACTTTCATTAGACACTGTAAAAAATGCATGGGGATGTCATTGTACCCATAAGTAAAGTAAAGTTCCAGGAATTTGTTGACTCAGAAAGACGCTAAAATCTGCATGAAACACTAAAGCGGTCAATGATGTACTTTTGCATTGAATTATGGATAGAAGAACAAACTCATAGGCTAAGCATAGATGTTTTTAGACCGTACTTGCTTAAAATGAAAAACGTTTTAGGCATCTCATTTCCCGCATTTGTGGAGCTGTGTTCAGTAATCGCACAGAAATATTTTGCCAATCCTTCGAACTTTGGTGACTCATGTGACTCGGCCAGGGGGATGGATGACCAAGCGGAGCCTACTTCTGAAGGCCGCAAAAGGGCGTTTACGGCTTTTGTGGAGCATTGTTCAAATGCACTTAACATGCCCTTCATTCAGTCACCGTCACCACGGCCTACAACTGCGACGCCAGTATCACTGCACTGACGTCAGCCTCAGGAACAGCATTCCACACCATAGCCTTTTTCGCTGCATACTTGAACGTGCAAGAGACATGGATTAATGAACATTTGCTTTACAATGACCGCAGTCGCAATCAAAGATTTCCTGTTGACAGTGTAACAAGTTTAGCAGCGTCATTTTTGCGTACTCTGGTGAACAATAATCATAACTATTGTCATGTTACAACTTATTTGCCAAAGTAAAGCCATGGAACCTATCTCAGTAGTCCAACGCAGTATGCAGGAGCATATCTTGTTGATGTACAAAGTAGCTGGGGGTTATTGGGATGGGTTGAGAACTATGTCGTATAGTGTGAAAATAGTGGGATGACTTAATCTCGTTTAAGGGTGTGATTGCGCGAGGTTTTAAACCGCGGTGGGCTGTAGTTGCGCATGCGACTTGAATGGATACGAAGCCCTCCAGTCCGTTTGCGTCAGTCATAGAGGTTAACCTACAGCACCTTGGCTCACTGCGACCTTAGAGAAGACTCAATTCACTGGAGCGGAGGATTGGGTGCCGACGTAACTAAACGAACAAGGTGAGGGGAATTCCAAGTCGCGTCTACTACAAAGCATCATGCATAACATGACAGTCATTCCAAAGAGTCTGTTTCGTCACAGTCGTGTATCTAGTGTGGCACTTTATTTGTTCGAACTATCGGAGGTGGCCATATTGCCCTAGCTGCGTAGGCTGGCCTCCAGGCCATGCCATCAGCCCATTTCCCTGTCCATTAAATATATATATTCTACCCCAGTACCCTGCCTTCTTTTGCCTTCGAGGGAGCCTCGAGACGCTACATCTAGAGTTTATTTAATAACCTGACTCCGGTTTATTCGACCAAAATTAGCACAATTTATTTGATCGCAAGAGGTCACGGCGCGAAGTAATTTTATACAAATAAAACGAAAAAACAGTAAATGAACCAAACGGAAATTCAGCTGAATAATATCATAACTGTTCGCAGTTCAAAGAAGCGTTGGATTGAAATGATTTGTTTCCCAGTAGGTAATGTTAACAAAACTTCAAAAATGTCATTCCGGTGGTTTTATTTTTTCTTCAGTTTATTAAATAAGATGCGATAGGAAAAGCACTAAATGATACGACAAAATAGGTAGGCTTCTTCACTCTGATTTGTTTTAGTACCCCTCTTACATTTGTGGATAAATTAGACCATTTTTTATTATGGATAAAATGGTAATCAGCCATTTGTCGATATGAAGCGTGTCTTTTTTCACCAGTTTTGGTGCTTTTAACTAGATCATTGACTGCATTTTATCGGCATACAACGGCATGTAATCACTGTGTTAGTTAAACCCCGAGTAGATATCAAACCTAATATTTAAAACTTCCGGTAATAGTAAGTTGTCTTTCTGTTAATGCGTTCTGGCTTATACTTTGATAAGTAACAAGTCTCACGAAAACTCTTCTTATTTTACTGCTTGACTTCTTTTGGGTCTCTATTTTTTCCCTTTTGCGAAGACACGCTGGATGTATTTCACAAATTGTTGGTTGCGTTTGTTCTCTTAATATTAAAATGTGGCCTTTGGCATTAGTAGAATTATTTTTAATCTATTAATCGTCTACGGATTTATAGTTCCGAGCCTCTTCCTCTCGAGATCGAGCAGTGAAGAGATTTCAGTCAGTGACGCAAAGCGACGAAAGGACAGCTCTCCATTGCCTTCACATGAACAACTGGAAACTCGATAGTTCCCTTGAGTACTATTATAGCAACAATAGCAACAACTCCAATACACTCAACGAGTCAAAAATTGAGCAACTATTTCAACGCTACTGTGGTTAGTCTATTCCTTTTTACCGTTCTCCGTCATTATGAGAGTGCACTCACCGTGTTTTTGCCTACAGACTCCCAGTATCCCGACCGTATCCTAGCAACCGGGATGGAACGTTTTCTTGTGACAGATCTTCATCTTGATCCTGCAAGTCGTGTGGTACTGATTTTGGCCTGGAAATTCGGTGCCCGCACTCAGGGCGAGTTCACGAAAGAGGAGTTTTTCCGCGGTCTACATGAATTGGGGTAGGCGGACTGCTACTATTGCGCTTTATTTTCGAAACGCAAACTTCCATTGTCTCGGTTTTTTAAGTTGTGATTCCATCGAGGCAATTCGAGATCGTGTGGCTACCCTGGAATCGGAAGTTGAGGATCCTGCTGCATTTAAAAGCCTCTACACATTCACTTTCGGTTTCGCTAACGTAGACAGGCATGATAGTAAAACGCTTGGTAAGCTTTTTACCGTCCCAACCTTCCCTTTGCCTTACACCTAATCGTGCTTCCCTCTCCCCTTTGAAGTGCTTGATTACGCCATCCCTTATTTTGACCTTCTACTTCGGGGGAAATTCGTGCATCTTGATCTGTGGTTCAAATTCCTCCAGGTAGACACACCTTTCTTTCTCTATCTGTAATATCGGCTTTCCCTGATTCACATTTTAACTATTCTCTTTTACGAAGGAGAAGCATAAGTCATCGATTTCGAAGGACACCTGGGACTTGATGCTCGAATTTGTTAACACAATTTCCCCAGATTTCTCTAACTACGATCTGGAAGGTGAGTCTGATTTCGAAACTATCATATGGTCCAAAAGTAAGAGTTCTCTTTTCATTTGCATGTTGGTGCTTCTTTAGTTTTCGGGAGATCTTTGATCAGGCGTTTTTTTTAACGTTTTTTGGCAGAATTTGTTCCTTAATCGAAGCCATTTACATCATATGCTTGGGATGTTGCTTAATTTTATTTTAGTTCCGGTTTGATAGACAAATTTTCTCTTTTTATGCTTGGAAGCGGCTAGTGTGGTGTGTTTCCAGGCCAATGATTCTAGCTAACAAGGTGTAGTACTATAGCCGTGACTCCGTTGATAATTGATTTAATCTGGTCCATCTTTTCGGTTACTTATGCTGTGAGTTCCTACCATTTGCCTGGAAACTTCAGCAGCTTGTTTTTATTGGTGGCTTCCAGTTCAATATTATTTTCACTGGTTTTCCTCTTACCATTGATCACAATATTCGTTGGCATCCAAGCACGACGAAGGGAATAGGCAACTTAACCATCGACAGGCCTCAACAAATGCAGAGGCCTAAAATTTGATTCTGTCGGTTTCGATATAAATTTTGTGTAGCCCTGGGCCCTTTTCAAAATGGCATTTTTACATGTAACTCATTCAGACTAAAAAAATTCTCGAGGCGTGGAAATTTTCTCACAAATATAATCTGTTTTTTTTTGTTAGTTATTTCGGCTTTCTTAGTAAACCATCCCCGACTGTTGAACTCTGTGCCACTGTTGCAAAAGCTATCGGCTGTCGTCAACACAAAATACAGAACGCCTTAGTCAGTTGCTAACACGATTCCAACTCAAGAACTGCAAAAATATGCAAATAGTTGTAAATCCTCACATACTACCACGCATAAACGTCGAGGATCTTTAACCACTACCTCGGCGTGCCACCTTTAAATGCCCATTTGTACTTACCAAATGGTCTTCCCATTCATGTCGGACTTAATGTTCCTCTCAGACGTCACCACTGAACCCTCATTGTTACGGATGAGACTTTGAAAACTTAACAGCGCCTCCCCGACATCGATTGTCACCTTGATTCCCAGATTTTAGAACCCCTGTGGACTGGTTGCGATCTATTGTTGACAATGCCCTGGGATTCTCGGGTAAACTCGACATTTCAAACAGTATTTCATTCGGTTAGGTGGGAGAAGTTCCATCTTATCACCTTATTTTTTTTAACGCCCAATACTGTGAAATTTAAGACGAGTGTAATCGTAGAACCACTCTAGAGCCATCTATGCCGATGCTGACGAGCATATGAAGTTTATCAGACCTTTTATCGTCTGCTTTTTCTGCTCCATCGACTGTCAGTCCGTGATTACTTAAAATATTACCACATCTTTTGTAGGCACTACCTGGTAATACTATTTTTGAGTGCCATCTGAGCATTTGAAGATAGACTGTTGCACGTGTTTTCCCAAGATATCCCTTCACACCTCCGCAAAGCCATGCGCAAAAAATGTGTTCACATGCCTTTCTTAGGTTCATTCTGTTATTATTACATCGGCTGTTGGGGATTTTGGAACGCTGCCACTTTCATCATGGCTCTATTAGCAGGAGAGTTTCTTTTTGATGGAAAGTAAATAACATTTGTCGGCCGAAGACATGTTTTACCCACTTAATTAGAAAGTGTTAGTGTTTCAATCGCGAAACTATACCTGATGTGGAGTACAAATTATTGGATCAATCGGAGTACCGTTTTATCGCCAATTCGAATCCAAATACTTCTTTTGTGCTTTCTGATCAGCTGATAGTTAAGTACCATTCTGGCAGAGACTTGATGCGGACATTCCGTTCGGCCTGGCATACTTCTCTTGCATGTGTACATTTGTGGAAATTAAATTTAAGGTGCCTGGCCGGTGCTAATCGACGAGTTTGTGGAATGGGCTCGCCCCATCGTGAGTGGTGTCGGCGGAGGGGTCTCAGAACAATTGGAGACGGAAAGCTCAGCGCAGCAGTAGCATCGGTGACCGCTGGAGAACCAACCCCCAGTCAGAACCATATTATGTCATCTTCGCTCTGACCCGTGCTCTCTACTCCTTCCCGTCTCTTCCCTCCCTCAAACCCTCTGCTTCCCCACCAGTTGGCTTTCAGTTTTACATCACCCCTACCCTGTATATGCACTTTTCTGGCGCCCAATGAAGAAACTTTCGTTTTTCTTATGTTTCAAGCTTATCTTTTCAGACGCAATTTAGGTCGCGTGGTTTGGCACCGTTGTAGAGACTCGGAGTTTGGTTTGTCAGTAGGCTTAACGACTCAGACTCTGAGGGTTGTACTTAGGCTCGGTATCAGGACACTTTGCCTATGCCTACGGACTCCCAGAAGTTCTGCACACTCGTCATTTGTAATGGAGTAGTTTATTCAAACATAAGGGATGACCCAAATAGCTGCAGGATGTGGTTAACTCGTTTAGGCACATCAGCCAAATCAATTCTAAATTAAATCCGGTAGAATCTGATCGTATCTTGCAGTTGTTTCTCCCAACAAGTGAGATGACTTGCTACTTTGCTTTCTTTGGGGACCGAGAATTGCTTAGTTTTTTTTTGGGAGTTCCCTATCTCAGCATTTCTATAGCCGAATAGCATAGCTTGCAACGAAAAAATGGGACCGTTCACAGATAGGTAATTCCATGAGCATTTTTAACTTGGCACTTGCCACAGCCTCGGGCTCTGCGGGGACACTATTAACTACTGAAGTGGCGTAAAGCATGAACAATTCCAAAACGTCTCCTAGAACGTTGTCGACGGTGCCCATGTGACGATGCTATTTACACGGACACCTGATGTCGCCTGTGCGTATCCACTACCTGAATGCAACACAGCACTATTACGCCTCTAGCGCTATTAGCAAAACTAGGAATAATCGCAAAACTAACCAGCAACGTGTATGGGCTATTGATTGATCATTTCATGCAGTAGATTGTAACGAAACTTTCTATTTGGACTGGTTTAGCCAGTCATCATTATTATAGTTGTAGGTTTGGAGCAAGCGGAATCAAATTATTGTTAACTTCTATTCAGGTGCGCTATAGTAACGGAATCCTAAATAGGGACCGCTAATTAACAATTTGGCTGTTGGTGGATAAGGCCACCGCACCAATGATTTTTTAAATAAAAGCGGCGAATCTGTGCAAATTTGCTATTTTGTGATATTGTTTTATACGTTGATTATGGAATATGTGGGCCAATTGTTTTAAGTTATGTCATTCAATGGAGCGTTTCGTAATCTATTTGTTGGCCTCCGCCATCGTTTTTGGCGTTTTAACACTTCGGGATATGGCCGATATAGCTGCAGCTGAGGGCCCTAAAGAACCAATAAAAGAATTCCCGGAATTAAAGGACACGCAGCCGATTGTGCCCACTCTTCGATTCCAGTACTGGTAGGTCACTGAATCCCGTCGCATGAAAGTTCACGATAGCGTTTCCTGAGGGTACAGGAGGGCCTACGAGGAGCTGGCCCATGTTGTCGTTCAGCGATATCCCATGCTTAATATTGAAGGAACGACTTATCCTCCTCCACAGTGGCGTGCTTTCGCCGCTAAAATTGTCACCTCGTTGAAATTCTTAGTCTTAGCCCTGATAATTGTAGGTATCAACCCCTTCCCTTACTTTGGCCTTGGCACTCCAGACTTTGTGACGTATGCGAATGAAAATAAGGTAAGTTATTGCGTTTATGATTTCAGCGCCAGACTGCCTTTTTTTCATAGCTATCGCCTTATTTTATGCTTTAAGGTTTCGGTCTGCTTGATGTGTTTCTTCATTGGCGGTCTTATCGAAGGCCAGCTTCTATCTACGGGTGCATTTGAGATCACTTTCAATGGTATGATATTTCTACTGGTGTTCAGAACCCTTCTCGTCTTGACGTTATGACTTAGTATCATTAGGCTATAAGTTCTGACCTCGAGAGTTGTAGTTGTTGTTCTTTTATATTCACTACTGAGTACTAATGTCTTGGAAACTGTGCTTTTAGTAATATTGGCTTAATGCATTTCCCCGATCGTGCGGAAAACAATAACTGTATTAGTGACCGCACTTTTCATGTGACATAGCAAGGTCCGGATTGCTTGTCATCTTCATCTATCGTGTTAATACATTGCAATTTTTGTTATATTTGGTGTTTTTTATTGACAGTGTAGGTATCTTTGAACTCTTGAGTTTAATGTTGACATGAGATGCAAAAATGACTTGCTGGGACAACTATTCACTTGTTTTATTGCTGATTCTCAGGGGATAATTCAGTCTTTTTTGCTCTTCCGTGGAACATTGTGGTTTCATTTCTGCGTAGCATTGGAATATGGGTCACTTGGTGCCCGTGTGTACAGCATTCTTACCATTTTAGTGGAATTTACCTTTTTCCATTTGGTTGTCTTTTGGATTTCTCAGGCACGTTGAAATCTCCGTTTTAACACGCCTTATTTTTGGTGGCACAGTTAACGTCTAAAGCTGGTGAATGCAGTGGCTTCAGTGATAAACTATTGGTTTTGCAACTTGGGTGTTTTACTAAGCTTTCGATTTGGCTGCATTATTCTGTGCTAGTGTCATATTTTCAGCGGACTTTTTTGGATTGTCTTGGGTGGGTTAATTTTTTATCCACATGGCCTTTCGATGTTTATATGCTAGGAAAACCAACTACTCCGACTATCAGATATCTTAATAAATTTTCTGACTCAGAAAATGCTTTCGTTGTTTTCGTTGGACCTCAACAGACATACCAATCTGGTCGAAGTTGCAGTCCAATAGGGTGCCTCAGCCACAGGAGCTTCTATCAATTATCAACGCACACTTGCAGCTTCAGGCCCCGGGCTCTACTTCCCATGGAATGTCTTTCAATTCCAATAATAATCCTCAAATCCCAAGGTCCTAATCTGTCTTTCCATCTCCCCTCCTTTCTTTTCTCTGATTGGCCAAGCTGAGTGCATTCGTGCGTGACCTCGGGAATTCAATGACACTGACGGAGTAAAACCGTGATCTCAGATAAGCGGAGCTCTGTTTCAGTCGATGCCACCTCCCCTCACATGCTGCTGTCTCAGTTCGCCTCAAGTCTGTTGTTAATGTTGTTAAGCTTTTCATGTATTCACTCCTTTCTATGTTTTCATAAACTATTCTTTGAATTTTGTCATTTTTGTGATAGCAGAGGTTCAAAAAGAGGATTCTGTGTGCCTCGTGATAACGGGTGATTGTTGCCCTCTCACTTTATCTGTGAAAGACTGCATGGGAAAGGTACAGATGCGAATACTTAGGCCTCTAGCACGTGTTTCGCTCCGATGAACGCAGGCACCTTCGTTTCAGAATAGCGATTCTCACGATGGGGTACGTAAAAGTTGGGCAGTTGGATGTTGTTACTTTTCGTTTCCACTGGAAACAAGGGTGTGGGTACAGGTAGTTTCGGCGCAGCCCTCGAGTGAAGTGGACTCGAATACCACGCTCTGCGGTCTCACGCGGATTGCTCGAGGCTAACGCGAACGTCTGGTCTTCTGTGAGGGTTCGCCCATGATTGGCGCGGGTGAAGTTTGCCGGATATCGGCGTCCTCTGTGAGACGGCAAAGCAGCGTGCCCTGCTGGTGCGCTTTGTGTGCATGCCAAAAATCCCACCTCTTCGTGCTTCAGGAATTCAGTTCGCGTGTCTTTGAGCTGCTTTTGATCGAAGTTAATTGTACAGGTATTCTTTACTAAATATTTGAATTTGTCGCGTTATAATTCAACTCAGACCAAGTGAGATTTTTCCCATCGTCTGTCCGTACTGGTGATGCACGTTCAGCAGTTATAGTTGGGTGTATGTCTACTTTGGCTTCGAAATCTCGCAACACACCAGCCACGGTCCTGAGTCGAATTTTCAAACCAATAGGCCTTTTCCTCATTGTTGAAATCGTGTTACACAACAACGTAACATCACAAACCAAATGACGGAACGGTGCTTGGGTCAGGAACTGTCTATCCTCTCGGCTCGGATAACTATGCCTAGGTCTGATAGTGATAGGCTTTCATCGCTCATTTTGGTAAAAAAAAATCATAACTGCTACGAATCGTTGTAGTAGGAGACTACTTTGTGAGTGTCCTCGTTAATTTCTTGCCATACAGGTTTGCAACAATTCCACAGCTGGTACTGACGCATCCCAAATAGCAAGAGAGCGTTGGAGTATTTGATTTTCCATTTTGTCTTTTTTGAAAAAAAATAATAAAGGGAATATTCATATGCAAGTAAAGAGACGCAACTAAGTGCAGTTTAAAGTAGGGACTGCAAAAAACTCAGGACGAAAGACAACTTATTCACTTAGTAAGTTTTCAACAGCTTTTAACACCTCTTCAAGAGCGTTCGGGCGCCGTTTTCTCGAAAGGTAAGCTCTGCCTATAAGGATCATCTCCATCCAAGCGTCGCCAGAATTGCGCATCTCACACAAGATGCGTCGCAGGAAAGTATCGTAATGCGGATCTTCAGCAACGTCCAAAACTGCTCTAAGCATAGAGACAGGGAATTCCGACGTTCTCCAGGTACCAATTCTGCTGAGAAACCGTCGACAGGCAACTGGATCCAAGTTGATATCGGTGGGGAAATTCATGGCAGCAGTAGTGCCAGTTGGAAGTGGCAAAAGAAGTCTGCAACTGTTGAGGGCCTCTCTCAAGCTCGTGTCGTCTGTTTCGAGAGCCCCAACAGCGGTCAAATAAGCTACGTTGGGTATGCGGGCAAGATGCACTCGTGAGACCAGTTGTCTTGAAAATTCTGGTAAAAAATGATACCGGCCGAAGCATTCCAGCCAACTCTTCCATAAATTCTTCTCATTTTGGGATGTCGTTTCCGCATTTTCAGTCAAACAATAACTCGCTAACTCAATAGCCACTGCAGTTGCTTGAATAAGATTTTCATTGGTCAGGCCGTCCTCACCCAATAACCAAGCAATCGGATCGGCCACAACTTCATGACCTTGAAGAAAGGTAATTAGTCTCGTGATCACCTCTTCCAACAAACTCCTGGTTAAATTATACCGCACAAGCACATAATTGAAGGCATTTTGAGCAATAATGCGACGATTAGCAAAAGATGGATCAGCTTCGAGAAGAACACGTCCAAAAAGCTGACGAGGAGCAGACCACGAGAGGAGAAGAGACATCACTAAGCTTTGCCGCTCCACCGGCTTGCTTTTTATGAATTCCAAAATCACCTGATCAGAGTTTTCAAGATCACGTAGTGACAATGGATCCAAGTAGATCCAGTCTGCCAATTTTCTGGTGAGGAATTCATTGATACCTTCGCACAAGGCCTTTAGTATAATCTGAAGAAATGGAAACATGAATTATGAAAACATGCGCTCACTGCCAGACGAAAGTCGGTAACTTAAATCTACCTCCTCGAAATCCATATACAAAAGTCCCGCAATGCGATGTGCAAACCCGATGAAGGCAGAGAGGAGAGCGCTGAAAGGTTCAGCAGGTTCGACATGAGGTGCAGAGAGAAATTCCTGAACAGCCTGAAGCACCAAAACAGGTCCCGTGTCGATGTCCTCAAAGTGGTACAACAGAAGACGTTGTTGAAGGGGTTCACTTAGAAAGGAGTGGTCTGCAAATTGTCTGATCCAATCGATCCGTCGTTGAAGATATACTTTAAAGTGTTTCAACTTTTCTACTGAGGGATTATCCGACGACCTGCGGTGCAGTGAATAGTAATTTGTTTAGTCTTTGCTGATGCATTCAGCTTCCAAAACGAATTGAGCTAAGTCGCAGGACAATGTTTAGCACAATCTTTCATGCGACTATGTCCTTAATCTTCTCAAAACCTGTATCACATTAAAATGAGTCCATCCTCACGTTTGGTTACGTTAAATCAAACTAATATCGCGATGGCTGAAGCAGAATGAAATGGCAATTATCCAACTCCAGCGTTGCATCATCACTAATGAAAAGTTAGGCAAAGAATTGGCACCACAGTTCTGTAGGGGTGTTCTGGATTAAAAACCACACAAAATGTAAATCCTCCCAATGAAAATAACTGAACTCAACACAAATTAAGAAAGCGTGGCTCACCTGACGCTCGCAACACGGAAGGCGGAGTCGACCAATTGCATTCGTCCCTCTAGATCAATTAACCGACCCGAGGCCTCTGCTCCAAACAGACTCTTTGATATCCAGTCCACAAGTACAGATGCGTCACCACTGTGTGTTATCATGGCATCAAAACAGTCGAGACAATCTTGAACTGGTCTGTCGGAGGTGGTAAGGAGACGAGTCGCATATGCTGCATAAACTCGAGCATCTCCCACGACTGGGGGAGAATGTGATTGGTGGATGAGGGCAATCAGAGACTCCACCTCCGATTTGGACGTTAGGTAGGGTTGAACGGTGGCAAGAAAATCCTCTTCAACCACCTTATTTAAAGCTGACAGAAAGATTAAATAGACCGATGTATCCAGTTGAAGTACTGTACTAATAAAATCGATGTGCCTCTTGATAGTTATGCCACGAAGACGCAACTCCGCGTCCTGGCCACCCATGACTGCCAGAATGACCTTCAAAAGAAGGAGCAAACGCCACAGAGGAATCGCCTCTATTCGTGGGTCAATAGCCTCTTGAAGATAAGTAGTAAGATCGTCTGCAGAAACATCACGTTTGAGATAAGGCGAGAGCTCCTTTAGCCGACGTTTAGTAGTCTCTGCATCATTATCAGTAGAAAACACGATTTCTGAGAGGTTTGTCAATATCAATTGCGAGCGCGACTCCTCCATGTGCCTTGCCAGGAGTAAAGATACTTCCGGAAGAGTTTGTGATATCGCCAATAGCTCATTGCGTCGGTACGCTGCGTCAGAGAAGAATTTGTCACGATGGCTAACTAGTCGCGAGACGAGAGCCTTTGAGCGCCAACCAGCAATGCGTGGATGCTTGGCCGAGAGACGTGCCATAGATTCCAGGAGCATTTGTATCGGAGGAAAGATCTCCTCGGAGTCAGATGCCAATTGAGGACTTGCGGAAACACTAGCTGCCACGAGCCGATAGTCCTCCATCTCACGTCTGTCAGTTGCGTCGACTTGGATAGCTTCGGAGAGACAAGTACACAGAGTTTTGGTCCAATTTCGCGATCTCTGTCCCAGTGGTGGACCGTAGGCGTAGCAGAGTCCAACATCCAGACTCTCTGCATTGAGGCAATCATTCACCCATGCCTCCTGAACAGTGTCCGTTCGAAGTTCCGCCGATGACAAGCTTGACAGATACGCTGACATTAACGCCGAAGGGGAAGACGATGAGAAGGAATTTTCAAATCCAGTGGGATCCAAGGGGGATAGATAGAAACTACAAGGCTGGTAAGGTTTATTCTCATGCACAACAGGTTCGTGAGAGAATGAAGAGAGGGCATAGAGTAGACGTTGCATCACACCGGAACAATGCTCAGTCTTCAATGCAAGTGGTTTCTGTGAGGCGCAAGTTCTCGCGAACTCGGTGCAGATTTCAGCGTATTCGCTGGAGTCTGCTTCGTGAACGGAATAAGTAATCACAAAACGAGCGAGGGTTAAACGGAACCTCTCGACAATTGAGGTCTCTACACCTGGGAAGAGAGAGGCCAAAGTTCCAACAGGTGCACGACTCCACAGCCGAAGCTCTCGCCATGCCGAAGGTACAGGAGCAGAAAGGATTTCCTGCATTAGCGCCACCGTTCTTTCAACTGCAGCACTGCAAAGAGACTCCGCCGTAGAAACCTGAATTGCTGCCTTCAAGAAGCATCGATTTACATCCACTTCAGTGAGTTCAAAGTATTTCCCCGCTTGATTGAAGTTTACCTCATTCATGTATGTTAGATTCAATAAATTTTGCAAAGCCATGGTAAAGAGATCCACCTTCCTTGCCGACGACATCTTCATCCATGTCGACCGAGAGGGTAGACAAGAGGTACGCCCGTTTAGGTGATCAATGCCGGAGAGAAATTTCACAGCTCCGTAAAATGAAGAATCTGGTAAGTCTTCAGGGGAGGAAAGGAGTGAGAGGCAGAGAGCACCCAATTCTTCATTCACTTCACCAACCCCAAATGCTGGTGTGGCGTCGAAATAGACAATAACAGCATACTGAAGCGCTGCACGCCAGGTGGAGTCATTTTCCTGCCCTTGTGCCAATGCAGACCTTGCAAAATCTATAAGACGTCGGTCCCCTGAACACAGCACACCCACAAGCAGGTGGAAGCGTGCTCTCTCGTTCAAGTTGACACCAAGTAGCCTTGATAGAGCGGCGCAGAGACGATAGAAGGTACTACAAGGTTGGAAAGAGAACTGCCTACTCGGATGGGCGTTTGGTTAAAGCGAAGAAAAATCAAGTGAAGATATAACTTGCCTCATGAGAGCCTTATTGTCGTTGTCCTTGTCTTCGGGTGGCAGTGTGGAGGCATCGTCGGAATTACTCGAGAGACGGTTATAGAAGTAGAGGCGTTTCATGGCATGAAGGGGAGACGATGCGGCACTTCGCCTCTCCCGCACCTGAGACTTCTTCGCCATTCCTTCACCCTCTGCAACGAGGGTAGCTCGAATCCACCGATTAACAAGCTGTTTAAGTCGTGACTCATTGCCTGTATTGATAGAAAGGGCTTCACCAAGAGATGTAGGAACACCCTGTGGAGGAACCAGATAGCCAAGCTCACGGACAAGTGAGTGGTAGTCGAGGAGAGCCTCACAACACTCGGACAAGCGATAAAGAGAGCTCCCTTTGTCCCCCTTTTCAGCATGCAGATTGGAGAGGATCCTCTGAACGTGTGTCAAATAGACCTCAGAGTTTTCTGTGGAGAGTGGCGTGAACTCGATCAGGAAATCGACAATACAGGATTCGAAGGAGATGTCTGAACAAATAGTTCCATGTCGATTAGTTCTTGTTTTAATAACAAAGAAGTTCACACATTAGTTACACTGGTTGTGCATGGCAACGGTACTTCAAAACAAATTAACGTGGCAATGGAATCTGTGCCGCCTCCAAAGCCACCCAGCACCAAACAATCAGATACGTATAACAAACTAAAGTACATAAACCAGCGAAAATACATTGCAGTTCCATCCACCATATTAGCCAGACTTGTGTAAAACCGCCCAGAATACTTCATGGCTTTATCAATAAACAAGAAATCGAAATCGCAATACTCGTAGTTTAGCTGCAAACCCCCTTCACTCTATGATACACAAAAAAAGCAAAATTTTAATGCAAAATAGAGTAGTACACCTGATATAATGAGTACAAATTTGGTGATTGCAAAATTAGATCCTACCTTTGAGCGACGCAACAACTTCAACGTCAGAATGCCTCCATCTTTCAACGAGCATAGAAACCGCCTCCAGACCAGTAGTTGTGTAGTTGGCTACCCTCAGAAAACACTGCTTCAACCGAGACTCCACCGAGGACTTCTCATGAAAAGTGACAAAGGGGAGGAGGTGCCGCGTTAGCACGCTGCATATTTCTGCGGCTGTCACCTTCGATGGCGCAGCGATGCAAACGCGAATGAGAAGTTCTAACCGCTGTTCTAAAGTAAGCTGATGAAATTCCACCAGCTTTAGGCGGCTCAAGCACACCAAGTGGCTACCAAGATCAATTTTACGTCGAAGTGTGTTGGAAAAGCCATAGCCAGGGGCAGCGCGGTAGATGACCTAAAGTAGTTTGGATTAATCAGCTCCAACTTACCGTCGTGAATTGGACTACTTCATCGGAGTACTTTTGCAGCAGTGCCAAAGCACGTCGCTTCGAACGACGCCACTTCGTGCCTAAATTATCATTACTGCCCTCCTTGATGATTTCAATAACTACTGTCAACAACTCGTCAGCTTCGGTGGCAAGCCCAGACAGCCGATCCAACTCGTAGGCTCGCGTACAAGCCCACTGAGCAAGATTTACTATATTTGGAGTGACATTCGCCCATCGAAAGTCTTTAGGAAGAAGGGAATAAAGGTGCTCGATAGCAGCTTTGTGACGACCCTCGGAAAACTTACTCATGGTAGGCTGTTCGACCATCGACCCTGAAGGGAAAAATTTGACCGGTCGAATGTACTTGGCAGGTGATTCAATTGCGGGGGCGGTTGAAAGAAGACTAATAAGGTGGGGAGCTAGAATATTGAAGTAATGGGACACTAAAATTCCGAGCGCTGCGTAGCGTTGAGTTTGCAAGTACCATAGAGCAATGCCAAGTGGTGAGTTTTGTCGATAGGCCTCCAATTCCAGCCACCATTTCTTCACCTCGCCTTCAGCATAGTCATCACTAGTCTCTTTCGACAGGGACAAGGCACATTCCTCAGCATAGATGGCTGTCAGCACTTTAAGTTGGTGGAGCCGTTCCTGGAACATCACATTGGCGGTATTGTTAGAGGAGCGAGAAAGACCCGCCCTTAGAAGGGATTTTGTTGCGCGGAAGAGGTCGACCGTTTTCCAACCAGCATCAATGCAAGGAATTTCATGGAGACACGCTCGAATGAGCCAATTCACTCGCTTTGTAATCTTTGAGATACAGACTGCTACATTTTTTTCGAAAACGGCAGGTTTGAGAGGGAAATGGAATAGTGCAAGCATTTGATACTGCCAGGCAAACTCCGAATCAAGTTCCACATCATCGGCCTCATCGTTATCATGAACAGTGAGAGCCAGTGCTTCAGAAAATCGGCAGCATCGAAGACGGTGGATGAAAAGCTCACGACGAGAGGTCGCTGATATGCGAACTATATTAGCCCTCATGAATGTGGAAGAGACCTCTTCCAAAGGCTGAGTAATCTTATCCTCAGATTCCCACTTCCCCGTTATGCCAAGTGCTGCAGCAAATGCACCGATATAGCCTCCTTGTGTACTACCGCGGTGCTGGACTTTTTTCTCCCTCCTAGGAGCCAATTCTATCGAACAATCAAGAAGGAAGAGCTCAGTTACAGTGGGATTGATGACACTAGCAATTGCAAAGGATGTAAATGGGGAAAATTGAATGTTTTCATCACCCTGGTTATTATCTACATTGAATAGCTGATTCTCCATGCTCTCAATGTCGATTACTGAGAGGGAACCATCACTTTTGAGAATCGTCAGCAGAGGGTCAGTGGAATCCCGATTCCACCAATTTAAATGATGTGGCACCGGTATTTTGGAATTGAGCAGTGGAGAGAGCGGTTTGCAGACGACTGTCGTGCTGTTTATTTCCACAGCGTCAGAAATGATGGTGGTGAGAAGAGAGCATGCAGGAAATGACCACACAGAAATGGCACGAGAGCAGTGCAGAGCAGAGAGGAGATTGCCACCAGGAGATAAAGATAGGCTGGCGAATCCATCCGCGAGATTGGTGTTTTGTCGAGTAGAAAATGAACGCACAAGAGAGCGTAACTTTGAAGATGTGAAACCACCAGCCCCAAGGACAGTCGTCTTAGTAGGAACGAATTCAGAGAAGGAAGAGAGATTGTCGATTGAAAGGACTGTCAGATTGTCCCTCGGTGTACCCATAAACTCACCACCAATGACAAGGAGGGAGTTTTTAGCATCAAAGGCAGAGGAAAATATAAACGAATGGTGAAGTTTTTGCGAAACTAAATGAGCAGAGAAGCCAACAGATTTGTCTTTAAGATGCCACAATTCAATTTCACCCGAAAATCGGCACACAACTAGGTAGGAGGAGTTCAGTAAAAAGCTCATTCCCACAATTGGTGAAAAATCCGAATCGCAGGGTTGTTGAATGAATATGTGAGGATTATTACCGTCGCTGAGATTTATGATCTCAATAGCACCATTACTATATCCAATACCAATAAACTGGTTGGCGTGCAGGGCAAGGACACGCCATTGTGGGTAGGGATCCATATAAGCTAGAGGCCACCGCCTCCACTTTACGGAATCCGAGGATTTCTCGGTGGGAGAAGGTGTCGCGGCGGGATCGAAATCGGGCAGAGTTGGATCGATGGTGACGTCATCTGACTCCAAATTGGTTAGAGTAGAAATGGGATCAACCGCTACAGCGGATGGTGACACCTCAAGCCAACGAATCGCCAAGACAATGACGAGGGACGGTGGCAAGCAACCGATAGTCCATGGATAACCGGTACTTTTGTACTGACTATAAGCAAGAATAACAGGAGACGAATGTCCCAAAAGAGAGGACCAGTAGGACATCAACCGGTGGCTTAATCTAGATATGACTGATGGCTTCTTCTCCTCCTTAGCAATATCATGAATTGAATGGCTGATTTGAAGTTTGGCTGCTAACTTGATGAAATCGTAGGAGACAACTACATCGGGAAACTCCGCTTGAAGGGAAATCAGATCCTCCCTAATGTAGAGGTTAGGAGGGAGTTGCAGATTAGGATTATTATGAGGCATCTCAGTAGTTCCACGATGCCTTACATCCTGATCCTTAAAAACGCCAAAATGTTTTAAAATAAGATTGCTGTACAACACTTTAGCCAAACTCACAAGGTTACCGAAAGATAAATAATGGTTCTGTAATCAGCACACCATAGGCGTAAATTAAAACTAGCGATCTGTCATTGACTTACAGGGAATGCACTACCAACAGGCGAGCTCATTATTTTGCCGTAAAGTTGTACAACATTTGCCAACACAAAGGCTCCAAACATACACTTTGAAATGTCCGGCGAAATGCTGCTGCATAATTTGTAAGCTGTTTGAAAATTTTTGGGACCGTAAGTGACAATTTTAGCAGCCTTTTCAGTTCTTTTGAATTTTGGTTTAAAGAAACCGCGCAAAATTTTATGCAAAATGCATGCGTTCAACTTTTGATTTCACTGGGGTTGAAATGCGGTACAAACTGTGTAAGCTGAAGTTTCGCATCATATACAACCAATCAAAAAGCAATTACCCGCCTATTATAAAAATAAGTTGAATTTGCAAGATTGTTTTTGTTTAATTAGATGCTCGTTTTGTGAAAACCTTACTTCTTTCCCTAGTTATTTCACCTCTGCCTGGTGGATTATTGACTTCTGTATATTGCCACCAGCCTTAAGCCCTTCTATACGCCATCTAGATGTTCTGACTGAGTAATCCTCTTCCGTTTTCAGGGAAATTTCGAGACAGCAATACAGCCTGACCGTGGACCAATGATATGGCCAAGGAGCCGGCCTATCTGGCTACGATACAATAACGGCGCATCTAAGTGACCCCTTTTGCAAAGCCGTGGGTTAAACAAACATCCAGCCTGCCATATTCTAGCCAGTGAAAACATCATAAAATGAATTTACTACTCGTGTCTTCCTTAAAGTCGTAACACCCCAAAGAGCTGTAAAAGCACTAATCTGGCGTCCCGAGACTTCCTGAGGACGAAAGAACACAAAACGGGGACAAATATGTACCATTGGCGTGCAGAAGGGATGGGAGGCTGGGCGCAAACATAACGGCGGGGCATTTGTTGTCTGCTGCACTACTAGCTCACCGATTGATTGAGCATCCACTGACGTGAACCAACTGCCGTGGCACAAATTTGAAGTGCTTGCGTAGGAAATCCAAGTAGAACATTAATGCACCTAAGCCGTTTAAGGAATCCAAAACATTACAACTCCATTTCTGGCCTTTTGAATAGGAAACATTATTAATTTTGGAGTGAACTGAATGGGTGTTCCTCGCTCGAAGTGCCCCATGGTGCAACCGAAAGCAGCAGCCCCCCCAGGATAGCTTTGCAACGCTTTAAAGGGAATCGTAGAAACGGTAAATACAGGGTCGAATTCTAGGAGCAAGTGCCCTCATGGCGGACTCATCAAATTGGAGTCGTTGTGAATCAAGCCACTCTTCTTGACAGTGTGGCAGGGCGTCCATTGCGCTACTGCCATGTAGTCATGCGTACCCTGAGCCGTGTTTCTCCTATCGAGGTTTGCGGTTTCGTGAGAATACTCATACCCAGACAATTAAAGCCCTTCTTGCTTAAACGGGATGATCAAGAGGCAAACTAAGACTCGACCAATCCTCGATTGGGTGGACCGACCCAACGTTCAAAATATTGACGCCACTGAATCCCGTCCATGCGAAGTCAGACCCCCTCCTCTTCCAGAGCATGCCATTCCAAACTGGCACGCTGCATTTGTAGTCTAAAGGTGGAATCAGGCATGCGACCGTTTCCTAGGCTGAGGGAAATCAATTGTAGGATGTTGGAAGCACCCTACCACTATGGTACGCCAAGGTGCGACAAATAACCGTAGCAAGGTTGTCGACTTCAGATCGTATGCTTCCATCAATGACAACAAAGCGGCGCACGTCCACATGGGCGATTCACCATTGGCATACTGAGGAGACGCCAACGCCGTAATGCCAAAGCTGCAACTAAAACCGCGTAAGTGGAAAAGTCAACATGAATAAGTACGGAGCTCGCCCTACTCAGGTAGGGTAATGTGTAGTACAGTGGAACGACTTTCCCAATGTGAATACCGCAACAATCACCTTTATCTCTGAAGCGCCCATTTTAGCGATACAAAACGTTTATTAGTGAAAAATGGGATTTCATAAAATACTTGTTAATCAGAATCCTGGCAGGGGAAAAGTCGCAGCGAATTCGGTAACCTCTCTCCTCAAGTTACTTATCTCACCTTGTGCTTCAGCATTGAGACTTAGAGCAGCCTAGGAGGAAAATTAGACAATAAGCTAGACAGCATTGAGGAATCACTAAAAATTAACTTTCTTTTTTCACGAGGCAAGGGAAACAGTGGAAAGGTTGAGTGGCATAGGAGAAACATAAACTTGAGGTTCTGATTTGACTACGCCTCACCTCGAATTCCTTGATCGCCGGTGTTTTAAGACCCGCGGCAACTTTCAAAGCGATTTGCACCCCGGCATGAATGAACTCCGCGACCCGTTTCATCTCCGCCAAGCCGAAGCCGCGAGAGGTCACTGCTGGTGTGCCAATGCGAATACCACTGGGACTAAGGTGTAAAAAAATTCCCCAAACGATGTCTTAATTGTCGTAGTGAGGAAACAATATCAAACAACTCCCTTTCGATTTATTTAACTTAACGAGTGGGTAGGACTAGCGGAGGGTTGATGAGGGAAAATTATCAGGATAAATGGCTTTGTCCGAATGGGTCCTATCTAACATATGGGTTCGGTTACTGGTTCAAACTCAGTTCAGCAAATGAACTTCCTCCGACATTATTGCTAAATACGAAATCCACTGTCGACTCACGTAAACTCACACAGAAAGAATGAAACAGTCCGTTTACGGGCACTGATTGCGCCGCCAATTTTTGAAACCTTTCCTGCTTTTATACCACCTTCAATCAATTTCAGGTCTATTTATTATCAAATAGTTTGAATAGACGTGAAATAACACTAAGATCGAAGAGCCGACGATGCTGACGGAACATCTGTTAGAACTAGATTCGACTCATCCATTCCTACGATTGTGGGTTTAGGATCGTTTCACAGTGAGATCTCTTGTCAAAACCAGGACAGCCGATACCTTATTGCTTAGTCGTCCACTCAACAATGCTTCCAGCCGCATCTGCAGAAAGCCACGCTTTTCAGGGCAGCTAAATTTCAAAAAAGGTTGCTCCAAATGAACGAATAATTCAAGAGCGGATAACAAGCCTTACTCATTTCCAAAATATCGAAAAGTTCAGAGAATTGGGGCTCGCCCATAGTACAAGGAACTAAGAATTCTGTGGGCGGAAAACTAAGGAACCGTAAAATGCTGAGGCAGTTGTTAGTAAACTGATTTATGGTCCTCCATCTCGTCAAGCGCCACTAGGCTAATTACCTTGCAAAAAGCAGTAGGAATGTGAAGTATACTTGCTAGGAAACAGCATTCGAACGGGAACGAATTGGTTGATTGATCCTAAATAAGTTCAAAGTAGGAAGTCAGCACACGAGCACCCATAGGGACCCACGAGATGAAAACGAAAATCTCCCCAGTGTGCTGAAAAAAAAACATTTCGACGACCATCGGGGGAAATACCCAGGGGGCGCCAAGAACGATGCTCCGATCAAACTCGATCGACATGGTAAAATGGCATTTGTTCCATTCATACATGGTGTTACCCGATTTTAATCAGTTTCCTGCGATTGTTAGCCTACAATAAGGTGACAATAGTCCCCAAAGCCTCCTGCTCGAAAGCATAAAAATAACTGACGCTACACGAGTAATACAAAGCTGACTTGAACAAAAGGCTGCAGGTGTTTACGCAGGGAAGTTCTTTCAATACGGAAATGATGACTTACCGAAAAGCGCTTACGTCCCCAGGAACAGTGTTTTTATTCACGGTGATTCCTATCGCCTCCAGCACTGTAGAGACACGCACCCCATCCATTTTGAGGGGTCGAAAATCCATCAAAAAGAGGTGTGTATCAGTACCACCAGTTGTTATCTAAAAACACAGAGCATACTTATTTTGAAAACACCAGTGAATTAGTGAACCGATTTATAACACAGGCCTGGCTTATGCATCTATTGAAGTGGGTTTATTTTGCAGCCCAATGCCTTCCAGTTCGTTGCTCTCTGGGAATGACCACATAGTGAAGCTTCTGCATGTGCGAATAAATATGCCTCCTAGTGTACACAATGTGAACGATTGCGATTCCAAAGAAAACATTTTCAGAATTGTGTCAAAACAAATATTTCAAGTGAGGTATTTGGTATGTTGATGCCAATGACGCCAGAAGTGTTCATTTACTCCAGCAGCATTGTATAACACGTAAATTTCAGGTTTCACTATCAATGACCACATTTGCTCAACAATGAGCAAACAAACCCAATCACTGTAGTCATGAAAAACTTGCAACCAATCCTAGTTAGGACGACTACATGCGACCGATCTTGCGAATAAGGCAGTGAGAACACCTCGAACGTTGGCGACGTTCTTGCTTAAGACAGCCAATTGGGACACTTGGGCATAAACGACAAAGCACAGCCCTCATTCAAGAGCTGGCAAGATCCGATTAGCTCCTGATCTAGGATTTGACATGTTATACGCATGAAAGTTAACCAGAGTTAAGGCACATAACTAATAATGCATGCTTATAAACCAAAAGCATGTAGAGCCTTTTGGATTCAACAAATAGAGCACGACTTTCTCTTGAAGTTCGGCCTCTATCAGTCGGATCACTCTAGGGGTATAGCAATGCATCAATAAGAAATAAAATAGTTCATGCTCTTTTCAGGTATTAAAACAAGCACTTAGCTGTAGCTCTGTTCCAAATTCGCAATCTAGAGCACAAAACGAGGTCAATCTCCCGAATGAACTCAAATAACTGCAATCACACATTTGCGCTCAAAAAAGCAAGAGGAAGCTGCATAGATGGCACAGATCAAATAAGAGTAAAATGACTTCCCATGTGGTCCTCCTTGAGGCATGGGCTCCTTAACCTTTGTACCATTTTGTCAATGAGTGCAAAGTCGTCTATGCCTCATCTCATTACCAAGCAAGAGATCGTTCCCTTGATCGACCCAAAGGGACAAAAATCGGATGCTATGTCTCCGAACTGTAAGACGAATGTTGCATGGCTTTTCTCATGTCAGGGCAATGTTAAAAATAGAGTATGAGTCCGTTTGTCGAATCCTTATGCTCTTTGAGGTGTACGACAAATTTTTCATTATCAATTCTCTGGAAGTTAAAATGCTCTCCCAATACTTTAGCGACCCCAAAATAGATCCCAACATGAATGGAAAGCTAACCGTGTAGCCAAGATCCTGAAGCCGAGAGGCGAGGTATTTACTGTTCTCGACAACGCGGTGGATGTACTGACCGAATTCGGGTTGAAGAGCCTCGTGCAATCCCACCGCGATACCAGCGATGTTGTTGTTATGAGGGCCGCCCTGCAAGCCGGGGAAAACAGCGTCGTTGATACGCTGCTCAAAGTCTGTCGCTACATAGATAGGTCCGTCGCCCGCCTGTTTGAAAGCAAAACATCAAGGCATAAAGGCGAAGAAGTCCTCACTTCATAAAGTCTAAATTAAGATTTTGGAAAATCTTAATTTGACAGATCCAAACCAGCGCTGGCGATGTTGAAAAATAGTCTCCCTACATTTTTTCTATAAACAGAAAACAAATCATTTTACTTATGTCTGAGATAACACATCGACTGGTTGGAACTGAAGATAACTGTCACACGCTGGAAGGGAACGGGTGAGGTGGGCCAATAGGAAGCGCACACGGAAAAATGACGTCACTTGGCTGCGGTCTACTGGATCCCCATGGTGGAAAGTGCTGACGGTCAGACGTGAGTCAGAGGTAAGGAATGAGTCAATTTATTTTGGGCATGGCTGAACCTGCCTCGAGGGTAGAGTGAAGCGGAGTGATTGCAACGGTTGAAATGAGTTAAGAGCAACCCCTGTTGTGGCTACTTTGTAAGGTCTTCAATGGCATATGAAAGCTATAATTTAAAAATGGACGCCCAAATCAACGAAAACAAGGGGCCTATTTTAGCTGCTTGGTGTAATACAAATTTCTGCATTGAAGATAATGGCAACAATATAAGAGGCATCTACCTTCAACATCTATTAAATAAAAACAACTTAATGTCCAAGGAAGGAGGCCCTTAACACGCTGAAACCTGAGCACTACACTCGACTCAACTACTTTAATGTAGATGGCATAACAGACGTGGTGATGCATGGTTCCCTATCGAAATTAATGGCACCGCGTTGGCAGTGGAAAGCATGTCGGAGAATAAACCGATGCATTCGCGCAACGACTTGTGGGTTAATTAAGACACCAGGAAGCGGTCCCTCCTGGGTACCGAATGCAGAATGCTCCTGAAAACCAGTTGCAAAGAACGATTAAAGAAGAGCGGACCGGGAAACAATTAAATAATAATATTGTCAAACCAACGGAGAGCTAGTCTACAGAACGATAGACCACAATGGAGAATCAGCAAGCAACACACTAACCACAAAAAAACAAGCAAAGCACCGTCTAAATTCTAAATACTCCCAATAGAGCCGCAAAGCTGGTAGGAAAGGTCGATTCAAACGGTGATTGAACCGTTGATAAACAATTCATAACTCACCTCCCCGACAGTAGGACCGTTTTTGGCCATCTTTTTCGGTGGTGGGGCGAGTTTGCGCCGACGGAAGAAGATCATAGCACCACGGGCGGCGCGAAGGGTTTTGTGCGTCGTTGTGGTGACCACGTCGGCGTGCTCGAAGGGTGAGGGATGCAGACCGCTGATGATGAGACCGCTTATGTGCGCCTGATCAAGGAGAAAGATTTCAGTCCCCCCTTAGAAGGCACCATAACGGATGAAATAATGCTTTAAACGTTTGGAGACAACCCTTGTTTTCAAAACTCATTCTGAAGCAAGCTGAGTCTTAAGTGGGCAGTGAAGTGACCCCCTATAGAAAAGCCTGTATTAGGGAAGATTAGTTAATAGCTGAAGGAATAGGCGAGACTACCTATTCTCATAGGGTATCCTTGAACCCTCAATGAATTGGTTTCTTAGGTCGTAGGTAGTCCTCAACGTGGCAGGAATCCAAATGAACGTCAGATCAGTTAAGATGACGCAATATTACTGAAAAGACCGATACCTTAATTCAGGATTGCTCCATTGGCGCCATCGGAAATACTCTGCAATACAATCATAGCATGTCCACCAACAAGAACACAGCTTCTTAAAAAAGCCAGATTAAGTAACGAAGATACTTAGAAAGAAATAGCACGTGATTCAACCCAGATTCACCACCCTTTGGACAAACGGAAATAAGTGGCAGCACCCTCAAATTATGCTACCGGTTACACACGGGACTTGTAAAAGGTCGTTTTCCAGATCGTAACGGGTAGCGTGATCACAATGAGCAGCCACCTGGCCCTGCAGTCTGAAGTCGAAAATTTGTCGTCCTGTAAAGGATGCACGACTGCATTATAGCATGATCAATTTAGAAGAATCTGTCAAAATGCAGCAATTCCTTATCTAATTGTCCTTGGAGCCGCTTCAAGGATTCGAGAACGGCCGTGATCGTACCACGGGTAAGGTTCATTAAAGTATGCACAAGATGCGTGATTAAGCAGCTAGCAAATTAATTTGGGAGCAAACGCATCGCAGAGAATGGCTAAAAGTGATACAGTTTGTCGCTAAATATGGCAAATTTTGAAAATCCATCAAAAACATGACCGAAGAAGCCAACCAGGCTGCGAAATCGATTATTAGATACATTCAAGAGCGATATCCTACTAAAATTCTTTTACGTGGTAGATTTCGGGCGACGAAATCCAAATCTTCGCCACCTCAGTGGAGTGCCTTTCCCGACAAATGAATTTGCAATCTTTTCCAACCAATGTGGGAAACTACTTCCCTTTATTGATTCCAGATCAGTATCTGCCAGCTGTCAAAATGAATAGTGGCGAGAGCGTAGTTAAGATTCTTGCCCCTAATAAAGAGCATCAAATTCATTTCGGATTTCCGTTTGTAATGGGAACACCGTAGAAATTTCATAATTACTGAACTATTCGAATCCTAGAAGCGTTGGTAATAACGCAGTGAACAACCCGAGAACACGCCATCAAATGGGACAAAACTGCTGACCATTCAGTCTTAAAACGAAGATTGTAAAAGGTTGGTTTGAATGTTGCAGACTCAAAAGTCACATTTTTAATCCCTTTAACTGTTTGTCGATACTAAACATGGAATTTAGGAGAGGAAAATTCGCAGCCATAAAGCTCACGTATTGCCCGTGCAAAAGCATAAGAGCAGCAGAATAGCGAAGCAAACAAGCGGGCCGCAAACCAAACCACAACCACCATAGTGGGGCAAGAAGTTTAAGTGCCCGACAAACCAAGACCACTTCCCGCCAAAATCATGGCGTAGAACTATAATGAAAGCTTTGGAATGCAATGGAACCTCGTTTCAGGGTGGAAACCGGAAACTGACCAAAAATGTGGATTTTCAGATGCCTACCATATCAACCATCATCAGAGCGCCCACAGAATCGGCGATTTGACGGAATCGAGAGTAGTCCAGCTGACGTGGGTAGGCACTGGCACCGACGACAATAAGACGAGGTCGGAAGAGCTTCGCACTGGCCGCCAATGCCTCAAAATCGATCAGACCCGTGCTGGTGTCCACGCAATAGGGCATTGATTCAAAGAACATCGAGGAGGCCGAGATCTTGAAGAGCGAAAGTAAAAACATCAGAAATGGAATGAACAAGACCAGGCCTCCACAACAAAAAGGAGAGACAGAGATACCTTAATGCATAGAAGAGATCTTCGCAAATAAAGAAGCTAGCATTAGCATGGACAACAAAGCGAATACACGCACGAATGGGAACCACACAAATGTCAACCTCTGTCTACTATGGAGTCAACACAAACCAGTAAGTTAGATTCATAAAATGCTTTAAAGAATGAGCAAGAGCATTCAAGTTTGCTTAATTCAGTGAAACAAAGAGTGCGAAGTTCATCAATATGCGATTAGAAATGTGGTTAGAAGCAACGCACCTTCTTCCCACTTGGAGTGAAGAAACCATGAGTGAGATGACCACCATCTGGAAGATTTAGACCCATGATGCGCCCATGAGGTCCAACTAACCCAACATAGACTGCAACATTTGCTGGAGATCCGCTGTAGGGTTGAACATTCACACCCCAGTCCTCCGGAGACAGTTTGAACAACTTTAGTGCTCTTTCAATGCATAGCGACTCCATTGCATCGACAACATCAACTCCACCGTAGTATCTACGAGGATGCTGTCAAAGGCTCAAAGCCCAGAATACCAACCTTGAACCAACCACTCCTTCCGAATACTTGTTATGAAAAGCTGAAGAAATCGCACACAAAACAGCCTTGCTGACAAAGTTCTCAGAAGCGATCAACTCAATGCAGTTGCGCTGACGTAATTCTTCCTCTTTACAAAGCCGATAAATCTCAGGATCGACTGACTCCAAACTCAACTCAGAGGAGTCCATTTCTTAAAGCGACGAAGGCAGAAAGTGGGCGGTGGCTCCTGACCAACTCAATGTCGATTCGATAAAACAAATTTGAGTACACCGATTTAAGTTTTACCAAAAACTTAAGAGTGACGAAGTCGCTTATAAGATTTATGGGGCTGATGTTTCCTTGCTGTAAACTATTAACTCGGCGATTTTGACTCTAATTTGTTACAGATGCTATTTTGTCAAACTAGTGAACCCATGGGCAACGGCTTCAACACTTTTGTCCAAGCCAAGTTACCCGCACCTACGAGATTCGAGTCTCCACGGTACTAAACAGTGGTGCTTATCCTGAAACTACGTCACAGGTCACACCGTCCAGGTCTGAAGTAGTTACGCAGCCACGCCTCCACGGCAAGCGCACCGCCAAAGGCGACACATACTACGCCCTCCCGGTCTAGCACTACACAGATCAGCCTTGCGTTCATTGAGCGAACCGAATAGTCAAGTGAAGCCTACGCCAAAACTGAAAAGAAATTGCAACCATAGGAATTAGGAAGCCGATTCTGATTACAAAGAAGGAATTACAGCAAAGGCAGATAGAGGTGATCGGAGGAGATAAAGATGGAGGAAACGTGTCGAATTGCGTTGTCGTGAACACAAAATCCCAGAGATTGAACGAAGCGCAGTGTTTACTCGGCATACATTCGCGTGATATCCTCTTCAAACTTCTTCTTGATATTAAAGCGTTTGATCTTCAGGGCATCCGTCACTAAACCCGACTCTGGCGTCCAAGGATCTGGATCCAAAAGCACCTTCCGTGGAATCTCGAATGAAGTGAGCCGTTTCGCTGTACCCACCCGTCGAATGTCTTCTGCCACTCGTTCAATCACCTGCAAATTTGGGGACACAAACACGTGGATGCATTTTCGCGCTTCCTTATAAGCCAAATAGTCATTTATAAACAATATAAGATCAAACCAAACCTGTCAAGTCAAAAACGGCTTTCGGACAATGCTAAGACAATTGTGCATGTGTACGTGATCTCAAAAGCATTGTTTAATCATCTTCGGGAAAGGCTAATGTAAATGATAAGCTTTTGAATCATCCAAGGTCTACACATCACATCGAACTCTGATTTCAAAATCACGACAAACCCTTTGAGGTGAAGCGCGTACACCATTTACTAAAAATTGTGCACCAGGGATAAATAACCTCCTAAAGTACAGGTCCTAACCACAGTTTTCGTGAAGCTGGATGTCACGTTAGCGCCAAAATGATATTCACCAACCATAGCACACACAAACGCATACACAAATCCGCGAAAACACGGCCATGCAGAGCGCAGTGTAAACACAACGGGATCCCGTGTTAAGATGTGTGAAATGGAAAACCAATAGCAGAAACGTCCGCATAAGTGGAACGAGATTCATAGAGCTTCAAAGGCTACAAGAGTAAAGTCATTGCTGGAAAAAACTCGTTCAAACCCACCAGCATTGATAACATCCAAATTTCACCACCTATCACGTATTTCCCAAACCCAAAACAACTCCTACTGCATGGGTGATCCTCAGAAAACTCTAAATGACAGATGTAGCATATTTTTTTTTTTACAAAACGGACATCTACGACTAGATTGCAGGAATGCATGCCCACCGCTGCTTCTACCATTCGTTTCAAAACCATTTGTCGTGGCGGATGTAGATTAGTGATTGAAGGGGACGGAAAGTATATCGAATCCCAGAAACTGTTACATGTACCTTGTTTAGAGGTTTGATATCGCTAATACGATTTCATTATAGCGGAAGGGTGCTTGCTGGAACCATCCACATCTCCGTTTAGACAATTCTAGCGCAGAGGATGGGTTCAGAAACCCCTTCAAAGCAAAATAATGTTAAAAAAAGAGGACTTTAAGTACCTGAGGGTGACGGCAAAGGAAGGTGTGTTCAGCTAGCGATCGGGATGTCGGTTCATCCAACTTGTCCAACGGAAGACTGGCATTCGCAGCGTCGGCAGCCGCTTCAAGGAGGCCCAACTCGTCGCCCAATTTGCGCACCTGAGTGAGTTTCGGATAAATGAAGCAGATTGTGTAGTTCTCCCGTGGGTCTGCATACACACAGACGTTTTCCACGTACATGGACTGGCCTAACGCCAGCTCCACCTTCACCAATGACACGTACTCCCCTCCCTGAAGCTTCACCAGGTCCTTCTTGCGATCAATGATGGAGAAACTGCCGTCCTGGTGGATCATCCCAATGTCACCTAGAAAGCGTAACATACCGTTTCACATCCTGATGCTGGGAAACACCAATAAACAACTAACAAGAGAACCCTAGTGCCATAACGAAATCCTCAGGGACAGTAAACGCTGACATAGGTATTATGGTGCAGCATTTTCACGTCTCCTTGAAAGTATGCAGAGCTCAAATGATTCTTTTAGCTTATCTCTAGACTCCTGCCATAGCACATCCCACAGGGGTAACTCAGGCACCCACAGAATGCCACGAAAACTCATAATGCCAGAAGAGGTACCAGGTTAGACTTAGTGATAATGAAAGGAATCAAATAGATCGCACAGAACCCTGCACGCTTCGTATTTGAGGAAGGTTTGAATTTACTATACCATTTCAAGTATATCCACCTCAAAATAAAGCACAACTTCTATAGAGTCACCTACCCGTTGCAGAGTAGTACAGCCCATGTGATAGCGTTTACAAATAAGTTCAAATGGAGTCGGAGTGGACATCCTATTTACTACCGGCGTGGATAAACGCATAGGAATGTCTAATACCTTTCAGCTTACCAATAATAATAATAATAATATCAAATAGTGCTGCTTCATTTACACAAGTTATTGTTATGTGCGACTTTTCATTCCCCATGATCCTATTTCCAGCTTTACCTCAAATTCATAAAAGGGAAATTCATTTTTATCAGAAAAAAAAGATGGAAAAAGCGTATTTTCTGTGCTGTACAGCACACAGCGATAATTATTGAAGTAGATTGCAAGAGCCACTGATTCACTGGATAGGGCTTACATAACAACTTCAGATAAGACCAATTGCTAATATCTACTTCTCCCACCAACAGCGTTTGCAGCACAAATGCACAAACCCAGACACCTTCATAGTGTCTACTTCGTAGAAGTAGTGCACCCAAAAATAGGACCTACCAGTACAGAACCAGCGGAGACCATTTTTGTCGGTGAAGAAGGCATCAGCAGTGGCTTCAGGGTTCTTGTAGTAACCCCGGGTGACGCTACCACCGGCGATGAGGATCTCGCCACGGGGGAAGGGCTTGTCGTAGGGTGAGTAGCCTCCTTCTTTCCAGGCACGCAGTCGGATTTGAACGCTCGGAATGGGCGCGCCCACGTGATGCCCTCGCAGGTCGCCGCACTCCATTAGGGTCGCAGCTGCGCACGTCTCCGTCAGACCATAGCTGGCAAAGGCAACATCAGTGCTAAATTACGTTTACCACTCCCCTATTTAATTCTAGGCCCTTTTAGGGGAGTTTCGGATTACAAACCGCCTTAGTGAACAGATTAAGCGGTGTTTACTCGCGAAAAGAAACGAAAGTGGAACAAGCAAATCACCACTATCCCAAGCCAAACTTATCCTTCTTGAATAGAATCCAACTTTTATTTTCACAATAACGACCTAGGCTAATGGTACTGACTCCTTACCTCGATCAACTACCCAATTACCGTTGTTTTAGAAACTGTGAGTTCCTTGTAAGAAGAAACACTGGGCTAAACTGACCAGAGGAAACGAAACGACACTGGCAACATATCTTCGACCACAAGTTCTTTGGCATAGGTAATAAGATTGGCATTTATTGCGACCTCCAGTTGCTGACTTTGACAGGGAATTGTGAGAGCAGACGATTTAAGACAGCTAATCAAATGACACCAAAATTATTACAGCTTTTGGAAATTCCGACGTTACCCTAGGGTGGGGTGGTTGATGGGATACGTGAGCACGCACCAAATGCATGCGGTTAGGTGTGCCAGAGGAGGAAATTGTTCATTAAAAATCAGTGGTTGCATAAGAAAAACAAAGAAGTTCATAAATCAGAATTCTAGAATCAAAGCATAATATATGTACCGGTCGGCGAGCGCTTCATAGCACGGAGGCAGTGGAACTAAAGAAAGACTACCTTCTCAGAAAGAGCTTACGAATGGAACAACACGATTTTCTCCATCAGTTGAATAGTTTATTAAAAAATGCCAAATTAGTAGGAGAGATTCATGCAGGGCAGTGCATTCGCCTCAGGCATGGAGTAAAAACGCAGAAAACAGCCTATGCACATCGGCTAAAGTACACCGCTATGAACTTGACTTGGATTGGGGAAACAGATTAGCAAACTGATCCTTCCCTGAAATAGCGGGGTGGAAATAATTCCACTAGAACAGCAATTATGGTACGTGTTTATGCAGGCACTCAAAATATGAGAATAGACGGGGTAGGCAAGACGAGACACATCACACTTGCCCCAGAAATAAGAAAATCAAAACCGCCACAAGGCCTTGAGGAGTGTTTACGGAACCCCTTAATTTGCGTGGTTAGCACGGATTCAAAAGCCTTTGAGGCAGGAGAAAATTTGTAATTATTTAATAAATCCTTCAATAAATAACTCAATGCAATGATCCATGTTATCTGAGGCAACAAACGACATGAGTTGGGTGAACGTAGGAGAGAAGTGAAAACGCCTCCTCATCGGTTGCCAACTTTCGCATTGTCCTCCACTTCAACCAAAGATTGAGAAAGGACATTAAGTATTTAAAAATTAAAGTGAATGACAGATCATCCGTGCTTGCCATCATTGTCGTGAGCTGGTTTTCCATTCATTAGACCTAAGGATGAAAACTTGTTTTTTTTGCTTTGCCAAACATTTAAGGAGACATTTCAATTTATGCAATAAGGTGAATGAGGATACGAAGTTGATGAAGTAATGAGAGGAGGAACAGGATGAAGCACGTTAACTGCGACCAGCACTCACCCCTGCATAATGGGAGCAAAACAGACGTTAGTGAAGAGATGCGATTCCTCAGAGAGTGGAGCACCACCAGAAACGAGTAAACGCAGACGACCGCCGACGAGAGCGCGCACCTTACGGAAGATGAGGAGGTTCACCAAGAAACTCGGGAAGCCCGTATGCAAACGTCGGCACTTGTAGTCGTAGGCGAAGTGGAAAATCTGCACCAAAAACACAAAATGGAGCATCCGAAGTCGACAGGATTGTCCAAACCCGAGTGTTACAACACTTCAAGAATCACATCCACAGGAAATCATCCGACATCAGGTTAATGATAGTTGATTTCATAAAAAGTTTGAAAAGGGGAAAAGCATTTGCTTTTAAAAGAAGTTCCCTTAAATTCTACCATACCTACAGGTTAATTGGGGAAAGTGTGAAAGGCGTGATCTGGGTGGTTTCCTGAGCTACGCAACAACATCAGCACAGGGTTAGAGCAGACCAGGTCGTCGCTAGTTGGAAGCTGTATCCTTAACTTCCACGGGCTTCCACCCGCTTCAACTAAATAGTGCCATTTCATTGCCCACTAGTAGTTCTGGGCTAGATTTTTCACCTCGCTGTGACAAAGCGCAATCACTTTTGAGACCAGTGTAATGCACAGGAAAGCAAATGAAGGACAACCATGCTCCATCTCCACCTCCACCTCATGTTGACTGGTACTAGAAGCAAAGTGCATCCAATTTTGAAAGGAACTTACAAATATGGCTACCACGCCCATCATTAATAATAATTGCTGGCAGCTTTTTCAAAAGAACATGCCATGTCCTTATCTAATTTTGGTAATTTTGCCAAGCTTGGAGACTAACAGGCATCTGACGCTTCCACTTGACTTCATGTTCATATAATTCACTTATTTTCAAAGTAGATCGCCACTATCCTAATCAACAACATTGCTTAGTGATAGTTCCCTTTTTAATAAGTTTTGAAGCAACTCTTGAGAGATTAGATGAAGAGGGCAGTGAAGATATGGGAGGGTTCTTTCCGTTACAACAGTCTATTTTAAATTATAAGGCTAAATTTAACATGAAGAAACTAATGATAGCGATGACTTCTCGAATTCCGGGCTTGATGCCGAGGTAGATGGACCTCATGAGTTGAATAAGGAGGACTGCTTGCAGAAGTGGAGACCTAGCATTATTTTTTTCTCGTTGGCAATAAACTTGCAAGGTGTTAGGAGCATTGAAAATACCTCCAAGAAGTCTACTTTCTGCTGATGCAACGTAAAGACACTTGTTGTATTATTAAATCCAATAACAAATGGCATAGAGGAGAGGGTAAAGTATCAGAATCTCAATTAAAAAATTATAAGAAACCAATTCGCCCACTAAACCATTTGCACTCGATGACTCAGCCTTCGCAGCATTGAGCCTCTCAAAAAGAGGTTGGTGGGAGTCACTACATCGGAACGCGGGTCTACGAAAGCGGACCAGAGCAATATGTTTAATGGTAACTTAAATGCGTCAGCTCTTCAGGCCCATTGGTGCCTGGTTGCAAGATTGGATCTCACGCATGACTCTAGCAGCGGAATTTTAGTGGCCCATCTAGCCATTTGAACGCATAACAAGGCTTCGGCCAGACGTACGCTAAAAGTATTAATTAAGAGCTCAGGAGACATAAAAATCAAGCGCGTTGAACTTACAGCTTCCAAAAGAGGGCCTCCTTCCTTGACCTTCTCCCACACCGCCTTTGCAATGCGATCCAAAACGACAGGCACGGTGGCAAAGAGGGTGGGTTTGAGCACGTTGATGTCACCCTGGCAAGCGCCCTTCTTGATGCGCGTAGAGGTGTCCGTGAGGGTCTGGGGATTGGAAAAGCCTATGGGAATGCTCATAATAAGGGTGCACAGTTCACAGGTGAGTTCCAGCACGTGAGCCAACGGAAGATATCCTATATAGATGTCCGACTCGGGGTTCAGCTTCGGCATACGACGGAAGAGGCCCGCAATGGCGCAGATAATGTTGTCATGCACCATTTCTACTCCTTTTGGAGTCCCTACAAACACCGTATATAAAGTTCTGGTAAAAGCAATCCTCGTTCCCACCTACCATGTGGTATTAAAAACGATAGCATTCGCCTGAAAGGCGTTACTTTTGAAGCTGGGATGACCATTGGCATAATATTACCCATATTTATCCTCCCACGCTTTTGGAGTAAATGGATCCCGGTATTTTGCTAGCCAAGGGCAACACAGACAATTCGCTTGCGTTAAGATAAACTGAGTTTGGGGTTACACTAGAAACGGATCAAAGAACTTCCCTTGACCTACACAATTAATGCTTGCCCTGAGGTAAAGTATTGACACGATTCAAGAATGAATTATCAAATAAAGCGATATCAGGCCACCAAACGAAATCCCACAAACTTAAAAAGGCTTTTACAAAGGATGAATTTCTGGAGATTACCTTGAAAGCCCACGAAGCACAAGCCGGACTGAGCAAGAATGAACCAATTTTATCAAATTTCCTTGCATGGAAACAACCCAAATAGCATCAATAACAGCTATCAATCACCCTTACGGTACGCATGCACAAATTCAACCCAGCAACTACACACAAGTCCCATTATCATAATCTAGTCCAGCGATCACCTTTGCAAAGCGATGTTTACACATTAAGCAGTACGACATCCAGGCATGAAATATCCAATTCTACCGCTTCAATGTCCATTCTATCAAAAAGCGATAAGACTGCGTTTGCATGATTCCTCAAAAGAAGTTTTAAAACGATTGTCTCTTAACGCATTAGTCTATTCACAGGACGGGAGTCACTATCACCAGCTTTTTAACACACCCATTTAGTTGAGGTTAAATGCCATTGCCGATAATTCGAATGTGGCCTTTCGTATGCTCTCTTTTAACACGTCATTACATACCAGGATTTCCTGCTTCATTGTTAGAAATATAGGTCAACAAATAATTAATGAATAATACAAACGCTTCATTAATTGATATTTTAGACCTGGCAAGAACTGTCATCAACACTGTATATGCACGACGAAAGGCCAAAAACAGAGTAGCGCCACATAACCTCACAAAGGCGATAAGTTCCCATAAACCTACTCGACATTAGAGTAACACCACCTCAAGACAAAGGCAGGAGCGCATTCTCCACTGGAAACAACCATCAAAGAGAACTGCCAATCACACATGAAGCGCGAGAAAAGCGCCATCGATGTTGAGGACATACCAGTGGATCCGCTGGTGTACATAATGACGGCTAAATCGTTGGGTTTGGGGCGCTCCTCAATCGGTGGCTGCCAGTTGATCAAGGGTCCTGCGTCAGTGGCAAGTTCCTCACGAATGATGATCCTACCTTGCTCCTCCAGCTCGAGAATGTCGTAGAGCCTGACGCTTTCAGGTAGGGCTTTTCGGGCTGCCTCAACGGAGAGACGCGCTGTTTCATTAAATCGCCCCAGGTCCTCAACAGCCTTGCCGCTGTGCTTTTGGATAACTCCATTGGAGAAGAAGATGACGTACTTCACGAGAGGACAGCGTGGCAACAAGTTCACCACCTTGGAGAGCAGCTCGTCGCTGGTGAAGACCACGAAGGCCTAGAGTGAAAGAATGATAAATGTTGTTAGTATTAAACAGGGATTCAGATCTGCTTCAACCAAGATCTAAATCTCCGGGCAACAGACATTCCCCCTGATTACACTCAGATTCTTGTTTGTTACCCTGATTTCGAATGCCTCGTGTTCACAGTGGGAAGGTTCGGCAAATGGAAGCATTCTGCAGTTTCGTTAGCCATTAAAGCTACCAAATCTTCATAGCACCACGTCAGCTGGCTTATGCGAGAGGATACTCTTATGACCAATAATGGCAATACAGTAAGGATAAATCCTGAGATTAAGGAATCGCGACATGCCCTACCTCCCCATAAGACGCCCGCACAAACGACAATAATTAAGCTGCTGACAGAGGTCGGGCCTACTAAATGCGCAACAATTCTGAATAGTTGAGAAAGCATTTACTTGAACTCAAGTTACTGAATCCTTTGTTCTCAATTTTGATCAAGTGCGCACGTCGCATTGTTTGAAAAGGTAAAAATAAACTCAACTCATAAAAGGTTGTCTTACATCTAGAAGCAGAAACAAAAACCCATAAATTAACCGCATCGCAACCATCCTCCCCATAAAATTAAATATAGTAACACTCTCCCACATTAGAGTTGCTAACCCTTAAACATACCGTATGCAAATTGCTACTTATTAACACTTTTAATACCAGAGCGACTCTCGGCTCTCCTTTCTGTCTACAAACCGTTTGCAGCATTCTTCAATTTTGACACCGACAGTATGCAAATAAAAGTGGATCGCTGACAAATCATGCATTGAATTCTACGCATCAGAAAATTACAATTGCCAAGCTGTACTTTAAAGGCGGCTCTGCTTCAGGGCAATGGCCTTAAACTGTTTTAGTGGAATTTGTTTAGCAAAGTGGTACCTCCGACAAAAAAAATCGAGCGTCAATGAAAATGACTCACCTAAAACAAATAATAGAAACCCAGTGTACAATATGAAATAACGTAATTAAATTTGTTCGCAAATACCATGTTTGGGTTCCATAATCAGTCGGAAGCCATTTAACACTCAAGATAAAACGAATAATATGAATAATTCCGAAGACAAATTAAAAAACAATGGGAAGCGATGAAAACCAAAAACAACACGGGCGTAAAATACATATTAGAAATTCATCAATCCACAAATCGAATTCAGGTTTGATAATTAATTAACCACGATTATTAACTCAGTTAGTAACGAAGAAATCCAATTATTAATGAGCTTAATAAACCCTCCGAGGGCGGATCTGCCAAAGCACGGGCAAAAAAAGAGGGAATACATCAGTCTCACCTCGGTTTGCTTAAGTCCGTGGACAATTGCATCGTCACCAAGACTGGCATAAAGGGTAGCGACCGGCCTATTAAGACGCCAGCACGCTTCCGCAGCGTAGAGCCACTCAGCACGTGTTTCAGAGAAGAGGACCAGTGGAGTGGGGAAATCTTCACCATTATTCCTGTTGTCATCGAGAGGGCCCAAGAGATTCCGCAAACCCGCCGCAAGAGCCGAAACTCGACTCTCTGCCTCCACATATGTCTCCCAAATATACTCACCCATGGTAAGTTTTACCATTTTCTTGCCATTCGGGAGGACCTTAGAAGGCAAAAGTATCCATCATGCAACCATGATCTTGGAATTTGAGTCTACAAAGAAAGCAGACGAACTAGCCACCTCATAATCCGTTTGCAAGATTTCTCTAGTACCAAGGGCAGGCTTATTTGGCCACAGCTTGATTGTACGAAGCCAAAGATCAGCAAGAGTAGAACATCCGGGAAGCGCAACAGTGGCCAGATTGTCAATGTACTCAACAGCACGCCAAGGTGAACCGGGATCACCCTGAACTACTGGCAGGCTTAGAGTACGCGACTCTTCAGCAGCAAACTTTTTAAAGTAGGTCTGCTCGTCTTCGGGAAAAGGCATGAAATATTCAGTTTTGCTGAACATGTAATAGATTGGTAGTGTCAGGTATTCATATGCGTACACCATGAGCTTGATGAATATCATCGCCACAGTGACGTAGATGTCAGACACCCACGACATCGCCGGACACCGACAAAACCAAAACCAGCAAAACGCAGACTGCAAATTCTCAAAAAGCCTCTTGGCAGAGTGGCTCAATCAAACACAAGGTCAGTGATAAACACCTATTCACAGCGTTAGAACTGGTATTGTAAACGATTTAGGGCGACTGAATGCTACCTTTTATTTCAATATGTTGCACTGGAACTAAAGAATCTAAAATGCAAAAAGAGAGCAAGTTAAAAAATTTCACTAACGATTTGCCTACCCCCTTATTAGATTTCATAAGTTGCTTGTTTGTATAATTTTCCGTCTTAAAAAAGATTTATAGCACTAAATCTGTAGTACTTTATCTGTTTGTGCTGCCGATTTCTGTCAAGGTCACAGAGGTGGCCATTTTGCCCTAGCTGCGTGGGCTGGCCTCTGAGCCATGCCAGCAGCCTTTTTTCCTCTGTCCGGTGAATACATGTATTCTACCTTAGCATTCTGCCTTCTTTTGCTTTCGAGGAAGCCTCGGGACGCTACAGAATATTTTTTTAGATTCTTTGTATAACATGAGCCCATGACTCACAGCACAACTTTGGCACTTTTTATTTGATTCGTCAGCCCATTCCTTTTAAAACCGCATCTACCACCGAAAAATAATCACCACCTTGGCAATGTTGCTGCATACAGATATTTGATATAGTTGTAAAATTACAATGCTGCGTGGATATGCACGCACGCGCGTGCACATTCGTAAGACTGAATGGTGGTGCAGCAATTTGTTTATTTAGAATACCGGCTTTAGTCAGGATCACAGAGGTGAGCATATCGCTCTATCTGCGTAGGCTGGCCTCCGGGCCATGCCTGTTGAATGTATACACTCTACCCTAGTATTCTGCCTTCTTTTGCCTTCGAGAGATCCTCGAGACGCTACCAGTCGAGGTCTTTCTTAGCTTTGTACTCTCGTTGTAGTACATTGTTTGTTGGAACTTCCGGTTAGGTCAAGGTGACAGTAATGGCCGTACTGTCCTAGCTGCGTGAGCTGGCCTCCGGGCCATGCCAGCAGTCTATTTCCCTCTGTCCGTTGAATATGTATATCCTACCCTAGCATTTTGCCTTCTTTTGCCTTCGAGGGAGCCTCGGGACGCTGCACTTGCATTCGAACATTTTTTAGTCATGCCTTAACTAGGCGGTCATTAAGTTACTTGCGGCCTTTGATTTAGATGAGCAGTGTCTCCTTTAAGAAACGTTATTAGTTTGGAAACCTTTAATTAAATATTGTCATCTGCATTACTTTTGTTTATTTCTTCTTACGAAGTGGTGTAACATGGCAATAATTTAAGGCATCGCAGCATGACATTTTGCTCTAACATACAAAAGGGCTGGGGGCCGACTGCATTAACCGAAGCGCACGTTGCATTAATAAACTAAAAGCTAGGGCCTTTAAAGCAAAGGTGCTATCAAATACAATGAGGCACATTGTTAGCTGAGACGCTCCAAGAAAAAGCGGGAAGTTCATGTGCCAAAATCTGAAGAAAGTTTGTTGTCACATTAAAGTAACAAAGAAAGCAACCTGATTTGCATGTCAACTCTAACTAGGACGACCATCCCTTTTAGATTTTTTCCGAATGAACTAGCATGGTTGGCGGGAAAATTTGTTTGCTTTTAAAAGTCAGGATAACGCAACCGCAATAGCCACCCCAGAATACTATTCATCTTGTTTGTAAGCAGATTAGTAAAGTGTAACTTAGAGCCTCTCATAAAAAGTAAGATGCTTAATTTATGTGTGATTTTGATGCTGATGGAAATCCCAAGGACGTTGCCACCGTACACACCCGCGATAAGACCTGATGTGCCTTGTTCCACTGATATATTTGTGCGTTTTATCTTCAAATATTATAATTGTGGTTAATGCATATTTTTCTCACTTTTGTAGTGTTATAAATTATGCACCTAAAAATGAAAACAACACACTCTCATCAATTAATTGTACCCGCTCTCGGCATATTTATGGTGGGAATGTTCATTATTTGGGTAGTTATTCAATACTGATGACTTGCTTTTGATATTTTATTTTACTTAAGCTTTTTAGACGTTTTTACGCAAATTTGTTATGCCGTCTTTTGCTTGCAGTATTTGCTACCTAGATACCAAATGTGTTATATTTCAATTAGAAATAAACCGATTTACTTACCTTAAATTATAGCGCTTATTTGACCATGTTGCAACGCCGTATGTAATTGAAGAAAGAGGGAAGTGTAACGCTACTCATTACACCCCAACTTCGAAATCACATATTCCTTTAAGTTTCACATCCAAAATTCTAGTAAAAGCTTACAAGATTTATTAAAATATTTAATTATATTTATATACGTTGAGGCTTTGCTTGATACTTTTTAGTTCGTATTTCTTCAAGAGATTTAACTTCAGCAGTGGTTGCATCCGGCAGGGACCGCGTGAAAAAAATTCAGCCATCTATTTCATGAAATCAAGAATCCTGATTCTTAATCCGTTACCATTATATCCTTAATAACAAAGAAAAGGGAGCAGGAGCTTTAAAAACATATTTAGAAATTCTACTTTTGCAAAATCTTTGTTCGAAAATTCCGGCACCCTCCAAAGCTATTCTCAATCACATTTTAAAAATTTTGCGTGAGCGAGCTTTCAGCGAACCCAGCCAAAGGAATTGTACATATATGTCCCTTGTTACATGTATCATTGAAGCAGTTTTTTGTTTCGATAAGGAGAATCTTTTGCTGATCATTGCTCTACAGAACCTGCAAGACAGACAAAATAAAATTTTAATGAGATCAGCTAAGGTGCAAAGAGACGATGATGAAAGTCTCTTGTGGAACCATTTTTCAGCAGACTTTGAGAGCTCTTCCTTCCTGCTTTCTGAGGAGTTATTCGAGAAAGTTAATGCTCTTGCAAGTGGAAATCTTGCTGGCAAATTGGCACATAATGCTGCTGCAGATGTTGCGCAGAGAATGGAGACGTGTTTACGGGATTTTTTAGTAGTGGTTACGGTGAAAGGAGAAAGTAATGGAAAGCTGTTGGTTCGAACTCCTCAAATAACAGTACTTTGTGCAATAACAGAGCTACTGATGATGGACTCGGATTTCACTTTACTTCTGCTGGGCTTAAAATCGTTTACCAACCTGATTGCCGCAATTACTGAGTCCAAACCAAGAAGAATTTCTCAAAGAGACTTTGATACATTGCTGATTAAGTAAGTTAGTTGGCTAGTGTTCTGATTAAACTAAATGCATTAATTTGTAAAGTTGTAAACAGACTCAGTAACAATGCTATGCTCTACTCTGCTATAACTGATCCATGTAAGATAATGAAAAATACGTTTTTACATTTTTTTGCATATATGGGCGATAGTAGAATACGAAGGCTTACGAATTTTGTTCAAAGTCTGGATACTAAAAATGCAATAAATTTTCTTTAAAGAAACTGTATCCACCTGTTTATTGTGTCATGAAAAGGACAAGATAATTGTAGATTACGGAGACAAATGTTATTTGCTTAAAAGTTTCTTAGTGTTGACTCTGCGTTCTTGCCTACGTCGCTCCAGAAATGAATTGGATATGTTTTATTAAATAAGTGAATGGATATGTCGCTGCTCATCCTTAAACCTCCCAATGGTGTAACTTTAGAAATCATTTTGTGGCGAAGCGGATGCATAGCTATTTTAATGTCAGGCCCTTCAAGACACCTCTAACTTCACTAATACGGCCATGCGTTTTAATGAAGCACAATCTAGGGTTCACGAATGCGTGAAAGTGACCCAACTTTACAGTATCTATCAGAAAAGGGACATTCCGCACCATTAGGCATTTGTTCGACTAGAAAACAAACTTTCCACACGCAGGCATCGAATCATTCACCATGGCAACATTAGGAGTCTCCACGATGCTGCACTTGCCTCTCTCTCTGTGAGCCATGACAACGGTTGTAAACACACGAGTCGATGTTACACCTTGTGTTGGTATTTGGGGTGTTCTTTTTCATCCGTAAAAACGTAACTATCTAAATATTGCAATCACATTATCGGGTCAGTAGAGTAGAAATGTAGAACGATCATATTAAATCTGAGAGTTGAGTACAAAGTCTAAATAGAAATGACGGCAATTCAGTACGACGTGCCTCATTTGTCCAGTCATTTGTTAAACACTTTGATAGAAGTAATGCGTGACTACCCGTCTCACATAATTTTGGAGGAATTAGCCAACCAAAGTTAATCCGTCTTTATGCAAATAACGGAAATGGAACGAAAAATAGCATTTACACGTGTTTGGGTGTATTTGTGACTATATCCGTTTGACAAGTCAAATAAACCCACACCTGGGCATTTCGATTGTCTCGATTAGATTTCATCCGATGTTGGATTCAAGTTAGGATTTAAATTGTAGTATTCTATGTGGCAATTTGCATTCACTCACATGGACTATAGAGAATTGGAAATCATGGTAAATGCATAAAGGTGGAATGACGACGGTTGAGGAGATCAAAGGAGTATTCCACGTGAAATTCGAGTCGGTCCAAGTGCTTATCCGAATACAGTGAAAACTTGTTCAGTCGCCAATAAGTGTGCAATGCATATGGAAGCGATTGATATTTTAGAGCGATGTTTCTCCTTGCAACATATTTTAAAATAGAGAGCTTACATACGCAATTTATCTTTGTTGAGCTCGATTTATATCCTGGCTACATCTCCATATGTTCTTCACTACCTCAAGAAAATTGATAAAAGGACCCCAAAACTGTTATAAAAAAGTGTCTATTTGTGTGGGCAAATGCATCCAGGATACTCTAGATTTTAGAGCTTAAGCATGAATGTCTTCATTGTCGACACCTAGAGTAAGCCGGGGTACTGTTGCCGCCCCATTTGACGGTTGAAGCGTAAAAAAATGAAAACTTGGGTGGAATTGCAAAGCTTTTGGCTAACATTCGCCCTGAACACCAATAATCTTACCCTCTTAGCCAATCTGGAGACGGATATTGTTGGATCTTTCATCTGGCTACAAATTTTCTACGGATCGCCTTCTCTGACTCCAAGCGTCTAATTCGAACTGCGGGCTCCCAACTGGTCGCGAATCTCCTGCGTCTCCCGAAAGGTTCGAAGTCAATTGTGCGCGACCTTGCTGGTCCCATACTTAGTTGCCACGACGACAACTTGAAAACCTTAGACACTGTAAAATCAAGACTTCGCAAGGAAGCAATTGACTGCGTTACAATGGCACTTTTACTTTCCCCTGCCTCGGAATTTAACTTCAACGAGATCGTGGATTCTGTAATTGTTCCAGGATTGAAGGACTCCAAACACACGGTAAGTAATCGGCAGAATATGCTCATAAACTTCCTCTAAAGAGATGAAACTCATAAAATCGTAGGCATTTGGAAGATGGAATTGGCATGATATTGCTCCCAGTGTTCGATTCCTGCTCTACTCAAAGGTGGAGAAGGATGTGGTTAATTTACAGCGATGCAAAAGTTTTAATTTTAGATAACTCACGTTTCAATTAACCCTCATCAATTTTTCTCCAAATACTTTCCGTTATAAGTGCGTTAAGCAAAACATCAGTGGCAATTGCTCAAGGGAAGGCTATGAATGCGTAACGTCCGTGCAGTTATTTATGAACATTCCTTTATCTGCGGCCGACAATGAGAAGAAAGGGCCTCAACTCTACATATAGCGCAGGCGCCGATGGGAATAAATGACCTCCGTTATCAAATAATACTTATCAGAGGACGCTATTAATGAAGGTGACATTACATACCACAATTAATAAGAGGAGTCAACTTGCCAAAAAGGGCGGAAGCTACATGAAATGCTTAACCAAAAAGAAGATTTTCTATAACCTTTAGCTTTTCAGGTCAAATAGGCATTAAAGGGCTAGAGAATAGACTAAATAGGGTAATTAGGATTTGTGGTTAAGGAAAAAAACAAAGGATTAAAGGTTATGTGTATGTAGAATACACGTTCTACTGAATATGCATAAGTAGGTGTCCATATGAGATTACTTCCCGGCCCTACATTTAATGCGTGAGCCTTCGTGATGACAGGAGACTTGGTTGAAGATGCAAGCATAGGCTAATGTGACCACACAGTTACCACCAATTCGCCAAACTATTAATGACACTTTTTGTAAAGTAGCGTCTACCAGGTGCTTTTTGAGCAGGTTCTGACTTAGCTTAGAGGTTGATGAACATGAAATAAATGCGAAATCATTACCGGTGTCAAAGATGCATCCAAAGAATGCCTGCATTTTTATAGCCTATTTTTATCAAGGCAATTTTAACCTTGATTAGTAGTTATATAAAGTAGACGCAAAACGTCTAGCCTCGTAAAGGGAATGCCTGTGCTTCAAATCAAACTAAATTGAAAGGCAAAGAGTCTGTAAGAAGGAAAGCTCACTTCAATTTCACAAACATCTCCTTATCGTAGGCAATGCTACGCTCCGGAACTTATTTTGTTACATCATGACACTTACTTAGATCTGCACTTATTGACACAAAGTCTTAAGCATGTTTTACCCATCTCGTGAAAGAAGTGGGAAAATCATATAATGTTGTTTGATCAATTTTCCATCTTAGATGAAAAGTCGATGGAGCTATAAATTTCCCATAAAAAAGTTTATAATAATTTAAGGCGATGGCAACTAATGGATGCTAAAAAGTTGGTTTTGGAGAGTCTCAAAAACCAGTCAAACTTGACTTAATTTTTAATAATTGGAGTGAAAGGTAGCAAATGTTTTCATTGGATATCCAGATAAGAGTAAATGGCTATTGATGGAATTTGCCACAATCTCCATAATAGTGCTCTAAGTGTCACAAGCAAATACCGAACGCTTATGTTCATACTCTTTCCATTGCTTAGGCATCTAAAAGGCGCGCAATTTGGTAGAGAAGAAAGGTACCGTAAGAATTCTTTACCTGTTACCATTCGGTGTCCGGGACTCATCTCCAAAGCCCCCGCTGAATTTCCTCGTGCCCTTGACTGGAGCTTTGCACACAGAGTGCTCTAGAGAGAGGGAGTAAAGGGAATGCAATAAGACATTGGCAAATGCTAGTGTTACATCGTAATAGATCCCGAAAATTTACCCCTTACTTTAATTACCTTGACTTTAAGAGTGAAGTTTGGATCCAACTCGAGTCTATAAATAAAGAACAGAAATATTCAATCAATCCAGGTGATGGGATAAGGAATTAGGCTGTTTTGAGAACTCAATAACCCTCCTGAGCAATATGCAGTCGCCTAGCATCCCTAGCATTCTACACAATATGCTAACTTAAGTCAAACCACGTTGCTGTAGCAACAACTTATGCTCCTTTAACCATTCAAGCCACGGGTAAACACTACGCTGGAATAATTAGCTAACATCCAAGGCAAGGTAATTCAATAAAGGGACTTACCTCTGTGTGACATTTCCAGCCACGTGCAAGTCATGCAGACAGAGTTACCATGCCGGTGTATCTCAGTTACACGTCCATACTAACCAATCAGGCTCCAAGGAGGAAGCAGGCTCTGGTACCTATTGTTCGGTTCCGCTCCAAGTTCATTCATTGCGTTTAGGCGTGCTTTATTCATACCACAGCCGTTTCCAGTAAGAGATTTTACTTCTAATCATCGTGCATTTCTCTACTTTGCGCATTCAGATTTTATAGTTGAAATCAATTTTAAATTTCTTAAGTTTGCTATTTAATTTCTTTCAACAATTGGGCCATCAAATTCTCTTGAAATAGTTTGTTAGTCAATTTAATCACTAAGACACGCTACATTCCTTTCGTGATCAGACGGAAGCCTACTACAAATTTCACCTTTATTTGGAATCCCGCCTCTAAAAGTCGCATTTTACTTTTTTCCACTATCTATTGTCTATTCTGTATGCAACTGCGTAATTATCCATCGCTAATGTCAAGTTGATGCAACGATAGCTTCCGGTTTGTTAAATATCCCCTTTAAAATGAAAATGAAGATGAGAAGGGAGTATTGCCCCTTTTCTTTCTCCCCTCTTCCTTATGATGATACTAATAAGGCTTCCTTCATTCAAATGTTTGATTAAGTGTTGCAGCACATACTCTATTTGTGACATGCTAATTAGGCAGACCCCATTAAAACTTTTTCAGCTTTCAGCAGGAAATTCGTAGCCGATAAGTCTGTCCGACCTCCACGTACACGCAGTGGTACGTGGTACCCGAAGGTGGATTCTGCTAGCCCATACCACACATTCTGTGAATACTATCCAGTAAATATGTGGAGAAAGAGGCTTCCCAGTCAACTTTGGTGCCGAGTTAAACTAAGTTAAACGGACAAGCTTAATCACCTAAATCATGTTTGACGGTAAAGCTATACATGGAAGGTTAGGATACGAATTAGGGAAACAGTAAAAATTATGCTTGGGTCACAGCAAGGTAGTCAAGTTAATCAGATTCATCCAAATAGCAAACATCAATGTTATTCTTCGCGATTCCTCTTTTAGGTGCGTAGTTCAGCTCTTGATTGCCTGGCAGTGGCAGTAAAGCTAGAAAGTGATGCATTAATCGTCCGAGTGGAATTGCAATTGTCTCGCCTTAATTGCAACAACAACGCCAAAAGGGAGGAGAGGAAGGAAGAACAGGAGGAACTTTCCAAACACCAGGCTGCAGCGTCTTTGCGTTCCATTGTCTTTCAACGCCACTTACCCACTATCAACAGCCAGTTTCGCCTTGTTCGTCCATCTAGATTGGGCTCCACCGTAGAAATGTCAGCTGTGGGACAGGTCAATTGCGAATCCTCGTCTTCCATTGGTGGTATGTATCCACTTGACTGAAGGTGTTTCTTATCAAGCCGATTTCTGCCCGTGGCAATCATCTTCATCAGGACGCTTTTTGACTGACTCATTTGTACACAGTGCGATTTCACCTTTAAATTGGAATCAAATTCATCACATTAAGAGACTTGTAAAGTTTCCTACAAAATAAACACCTTACAGAGGTTGAAGATAATAAAGCTTCGTCTAGATGACCGATGTCTTTAGCCTATGTACTAGAAAAACTATAAGAACTCATAACAGGTAAATTTGAAACATTTATCGTAAATGAAAGCGAAGATTTTAAAAACACATTTTTAATGAAATGATAATAACCACGACAGTGCTAAATCTCGCTCTAAACCCAGTTTTTTTCACAATAATCAACCGCCTTGGATCAGATCCAACTAAAGCCTGTTCGAATAAAGAGAACCAAGCCGTTTCGGTTCTTTTTTTATGCTTATGCTAATTTTACGCCTTTGTTACATGTTATATCTCATCATGCTTAAGTGTCTGACCACTTGGGTAGTTCTATTTGTTGACACTCAAGTGTACATTACTGTTTCCCAATGCCTACACTTGGGCGTTACCATATCACCTCGTCTTGAAGTTTCGTAAACTGAGGTTCTCAAGCTGGTAGCATGGGTCCTATCGAGCTCTCAATAAGCGGGATCTTCAGAGAAGAGGTCAATTTACCGCCGTAGGCAACTGACTCACCTTGGACCTTGAGCGGTCAATAGTGCACTTAAAGTGCGTCTAAACTTGGTCTCAGCCAATCAGGTAGGAGTAAGTGAGATCGATGACGAAAATTTCTAGAAGCCTGAACGCGTTCATTGTTCAGGTGCTCTAAGCATCCTCACCGTCTACTTGGGGTAAATTCTATGAAAGCTTTGATACATATACAGGCCGATGGCGAATTGCTTGGCAACGCCAGTGTTCATGCTTTGTTCAGAAGTTGAAGTCAGCCCCGTTATTGTCGTAACGGCTACTGTAAGTTCTCAAACCATTAATGCCTGCCGATACTAGGTGAGAAATCGATTATGACAATCTCAAACATTTACGTGACAAAGTCGTATTGTTTTGACGTCCTAGGCTCTGCGTTTTAAATTTTGCCTCGTTTTATGCCAACCAGAACGCCGTAAGCCGAGCGCAGGACGGATGCATGGGAACTTGCGACTTCCTTGGGATCCCAGGGACAGTGTCGTCGTGGTTGGTACCGCCAATGGACCGTCTAGAAGTTGTCCTTTTTCTTTGTCCAATCTTTCTCAGTCGGCAACTGCCATCCTAGGCAGCAATTTTGATGAGTCCAGACCGAGTGGTCGGGTGAGTGCTGACAGCTCTACTTCTATTACTTTACCTGAGTGAGGGCGACAAGGCGTAGCTTTCAGTGGGACATCATAACGAAAGAATCAAAGAGTTAACAATGCATAATCGCCCATCCATTAGCGCATCTTATTGTCCTGGCTTTGCACAAAATGGTTCCTTTTCAGTCCCCAAGGCGTTCAGTCAGCAACCAAAATCCCGGCAATCAGTCTCTCGAACTCAATAGTCGTGCAGAAATTCGGCGCAGTTTGAATCCTTCTGATAGTTCCTATTGTGGGGACAATCAAGGTAACTTCTTCATCCACTTTCCTTCAGCTTGGTGATAACTGACACATTCAAATGCAATCATTCTTTATAAAGGTTTTGGCATTGGTAATGACTGTACCATGTCTTGGTTTTTTTCCTTTTCGACTAGGCTAATTTGGCATCTACGAGAAACTTACACAACGTGAAAAGCTTTGCCAGTACCACATTATGGGCACTACCTGTACTAAATTGCACCACCACCACCACCACCACCACCACCACCACCACCACCACCACCACCACCACCACCACCACCACCACCACCACCACCACCACCACCACCACCACCACCACACACCACACCACCACCACCACCACCACCACCACCAACCACCACCACCACCACACCACACCACCACCACACACCACCACCCACCACCACCACCACCACCACCACCACCACCACCACCACCACCACCACCACCACCACCACCACCACCACCAATTAGTTGGGCTTAAAGTGGTAAACTAGTTGAGGAATGTTCGCGGCCTGTGATCATTTCGATGCTTATTTTTCTATTTTTCGGGTTTCAGTTGAATTGGGCGTGTAAGTTACTAACGGGATTATTAGCAGGACGATGAAGTATCAAGACCTACATCCAATACAATTCTCTCCAAGACATTTTGAAGTACCTTTTATTTTCGACTAGATCACTATGGCTCCCGAAGGATCACATTCTGGTTACTCACTTTTAGCTGCGATAGTTAATTTCAAAAGGAGGATCCAAGGCAATCAGGGATTTGGATTTTAAAGACACGGGAAAATTGGTTTGAAAAATGGGATACTGTAAATCCACCAATCGGAAAAAAATTTCAGTAAAATTAAAGAATCGAAGTTGAAACAACATTGAGTGAAAGCGCTCACCGTGCAATTTTCATAACGACTTGCGTATCAATCATTAGCACCGGCTGCCAAGGCTGTGGATTGGAATCAGCACTCCCATTTTAGTTGCTAGCGTTCGAATGCATGCTCTTCATCATTCAACCTTCTTACGACTGAGTGAGCGAGTGCCTTATTACTATGCTGTTGCTGTCAGCGAGCGACCACACTAACACATGCAACTCCATTTCCACACTACCACTCTCGCTTTCCACCTCGGTCAGCATTGCCTGAACGGGACTTATCCATGAAGTATGAGCCATCTTTTAGTAATAGGACATAATTGGCACTTACTATCCCTCGTAGGACCGCCACGATAGCGTCTTTTCTATAAGTAGGTCTCAGTTTGACTGAACTTCAGACATAATTTTGCTTTATAAAGCTATCCGATTCCATTTTCACCATGCATTGATCACTCCTAACGATGAGAGGACCGTTCTCTGACCTGTTTGAGCCTTCTTGCGATTGCAGCTGCTGAGTCGCGAGTGGGAGTCACCTATGAAGGCGGTGGTGCGGGATCGGTGAAAATACTCTCAGACTCCCTCGCGATTTCTCCATCAACATCTGACAACTACGTGGTCGGAAATCGCAAGTTGATAAATACTGACGATTCCCTTGAGGTGAATAATGAATGGTTCCTCCTGTTGAGTTTTTTATTTTACTTTAGAAATTTTGTCTGTCTTCTGCACGCTAGGATGATTTCATTGGTCGCTTAAGCGTAGAATAATAAGAAAGCTAATGACTTATACTACTTAACAGTTATTGGTTGAGTCGAACCGATCATTAATGAACCACTAGAGATGATTTCAGATGCCCTTCACTCTTCATTCAGATTATGTTCAATTGGTTAAAACAGGTCTCCCATATTCGCAACAAAGCTTCTCAAAGGCGATCCCTTCAGGTGAACACAGACCTTGAATTAACAAATTTGCATCTCAGTGATCAATTGGATGCTGCCTCCCCAAATACCTCCCGATCATTTAATCGGTATGATATTAGCAGTCCAAAATATTATTTATTTTAAAGAAACACCGCATTCCTTAATTGCACAAAGCATTTTTTGTGCAAATTAGACCGAAAAGTAAGTACCCTACAGAAATTTTAGGGGCGAAACGTAACCTGATTACCTTTCTTTGAATCGAGACTCTCCAATGGCTGGTTGGAGACAATGGGGCTTGTAAAGGGTTATAAAAGTGAGGCCTACAGCCACGAACGACACCCAGAATAAATAACCGTAACTATGACAACCTAGTAGTCCTCTCACTTGTTAGTAACTGTTGACCTTCGTATACTTGGGGTTTCATTTAGTGTAAAGAAAGATCAAACGTACCGCTTTATGGCAGACTTATATAAATCTGGAGGTGTCGGCCAAATGCGTCATGGTGAAAATGACGCCACTGTTGTGCAAGAGTATTTCAATTTTGACTCACGTGTTGAGGAAGTTATAAATATTGCATAAAACAGTGGCAGGTTGATATTTTCATACTAGTATTGAATTCAAGATTCAATTGAATTCAGATTCAACCGTGGAAGTAATCCATTCCTTCTCACACCGCCCAGCATACCCTCTTGCCTTTCTACGAGCCGAGCTAGTTTATCTCAGCACCATCAGAGTCCCAAATTCGATCAATCCCCCAGTTGCGGCAAGAAATCCAACTCACCTACCGACTTCCATCATTTGCATTCAGGACCGTTGCGGGGTGAGTGTAGTTAAAATGCTATCACTACCTTATATACGGCTTAACAGCAATTACTCATTTCATACTCCTTACAAAATGAAAAGAATACTATTCTGTGCATGAGAAGAATCATGAGTAACCAAGTTCCTTTGATTATTAGACTAACTACATTTGTCACCATAGTAGGTCAAAGATGAAAGAGGTGGGTAAAACATTTCCTTCTGCCTTGTTACAGGATGAAATAAACTTTAGGTTTAGATAGTTATCAAGTCACTTAATATTTATGGTACACCTTTTCATCCTGATGCGGCGCAGTTGTGCCATCTAGGCGACAGCGACTCCCCCAATATTTACTTTTGAATATTACACCGTAGTATCTTCTCTATCCTCCAAAGGGTGCTGAATGAAGTCCGGTTTTGTTGTCACGCCAAATAGTGAGGCAGTGTGTGTTCCATCAAGCAAAGGCTAGCTTTGGTGCAAAGTTATTTTCCTTCTCTCTTTTACTGTACCTGTGGCACTTACTTGAACGCTTTGAATCGGTTACACTTCGGAAGCTACTGGGATGGTACTTTGAACTTCTTATCAGGACAAATATTAACTTCAACATAACAATGGAACGGAGCAGAAGACGTGGTTAGACCGTCTTAATATTTAATACAATGGATTAGCAAAGGAAGGAATATTTGTGCGGCTTTGACAGTTGGATTTTACCTTTTGCGCACGTGACAGGAAGTAATCCAAGGTGAAGAAGATACGATGATTAATTCAGTAGCAGGTGTAGTGGGCCTCGTGCACCCTTCGCCCGTTGATTCTGCCGCTTGCGTACGCCGACTGTAAAAGACTAAGGTCTCTCAATGCTGAATTGTATAAAAGTAGAGCATCGACCTCTGAGAGATGGGCTCAAATTTTATAAAATAACTTATCAGGATTCATCCAGCAGTTATGCCAAGCGGCTGTAAAATTACTTCGATTCGTTAATCACTTGTCAACCAAGAAAGACTATGAGCCTCGTGTTAATATTGGCTCATGTGCTTGACGCTAACATTCGACCGATCTCTTTGCCTTGTAGGATCATGTTTCTAGTGTTCCACTTAGGCTTCCATAGTAACCCCGTTAGGCTTTGGCATTAATGCAGAGTGTCCGCTTCTACGAAAGATTTCAATTCTTATTGCTTAAACTAAAACTCAACAGATTTACTCGATTTTGTACTTTACATCCAAAGCTAAGTTCGTCTGCATATTTTTAGCCAAAAACAAGGGCTAGACATGCATTTGTCGGCATGATAATTGTTAACACAAATAAATCTAACAAATCCAATGACTAATTGACTGTTGTCTTTTGCAGGTCAACATGAACTGGCCAAGAATATGATGCTCCCCAGTCCAGATTGTGGTTTTCAATATCCTCACGTTGACGTTGTTGGCAGAAGTATGCATCCGATTGGTACGTCCTTTATTACCCCCTCATTAAAGTCTCACTTCTCGAGTTCTTGCAAATCAACTATTATGCATTCTTAGGCGATTTTAGGAGAACTTCAATCAAGCATGATGGATGCGAAATCGATGGCCGAAGTGACAACGGTGACGATTATAACGCGACCAATAAATCCGAACGAAAAGCAGCACCACCCGGATCACCAGAATGTTATGTATGGTTTTATTCACTTTCAAACTTACGTCAGTAAGGCTAGTTCGGACGGGAAGAAAATTCTATCCTAGACGTATAGGCTACTTATTGTTGCAGCGCAGACCCGGATCCTCACGAGGACTGATCAACCGACACGTCCACACGAAATTATTCATAAGTGAACAAGCTTTACATATGCTGAACAGTAAAATTATTTGTTTAGCAGGGAAATCTAGTCTGATTTGCGTATGTGGCGTTTTACACGTATGCAATACACCATTATTTGAACTTTAACGAAATTCTAGGACGATGAAGACACTCTGAGGGCAGGCATTGAAGGCCACACATCACGTGGATTCGGTCGGAGGTCGGGTCGCTCTAGGCAAAGTGGCAGTATGAAATCTGTCTGTGAGTGAAAAGAATGATGGGTTGGTTGATTGGTTGGCTAGCCTTTCAACCCATATAATGGAATGAATCCTTACTCATGTTTGCATCAACATCAAATGGACAATTCTGATGGAATTTCTATCCGCTTTTTTATACAAATGGTGCAAGAGAGCAATCCTTTTCTCTTTGCAACCATTCTTACCACCGAGAGATGATTTTTCACCTAATTTAAACGTACCAGGCAAAATTAGTCCAATTTTTTACAGCCGCATACGTTGTATTTCTTGGCCTTCCTTCGTTCACCCTAATTTATAAGTAGCATGGAAGCGCAAACAACTTATTGAACAAACTTTCGTTATGCCTCGGAACTATTAAGACTAATTCTGCATTCACTGACTCATAACGCTGAAAGCATTCACTCAGGAACGTTTTCCTTTTCACAAGCACAAAACCGTGTGATAGGTGCCTTGGGGGGAATTGAGTAGTCTGCTCTAACAGAAGAAGGATTCTAGTTAGGAGAATTATAGTTCCATACGGTTGCACGGTCTAAAAATGCGCATTTGCTTGTTAATAAAATCACCCTTTTGACGTCTGAACTGCAGCTTCTCAACGGGGGAGAAAGGGAGATTTGGGAGATCATGATTCATCAAGAAACGGTCCTCAGACACCCTCCCGGACGCCATCATTACAAAGACCATCTCATGGATTACCAACCAGACGACCGCCCTCCGTTCCTCGTAATGGAAACCTTCATTGCAAGTACGGCCTCTCGACGCATTCTTTTGGTGATTATTAAGTTTAACCTTTGCAAACCTTGTTGGCAATCAATTTTCTTACAACCATTAGTCGGCATCTGCTTTTCACTTGACTTGAGGCTAGGATACTTTATTGCAGACAAATGGACGCAAGAATCAAGAGTTCAGGAAGTATAATACATCAATGTAACAAGAAATTTGGCTCCAATTCCCTATTTATTTATATCTCGTGACCTTTCATTAAGCCGTGGTTCAGGTATCTGACTGTCGGACTTTTTTGACAATATTTTTTTGAAGAAAATATGACCGTGCTCAGTATTTCATTTATATTTCATTCTGGCTGATGAGTCGTAAGCTCTGCCTACTGACGAACGTATCTTGATTTTTCAGGAGTGTTCGTCAGAAGAGTTCAGACAGCGCCTCCGGAGAGGTCTCGCTCTCACGCCTTTCCCAACATCACCCCTCCATGACTGGCTTAGGCAAATGCCGAGATGTCACCTCAGCCCTCAATCTGATCGCGTCCACGGAATGGGAGGACAAAGTGAACGGCCTTCTGAGCCTCTCTGCATTGGCTCTAAGGCATCCAACAGCCTTTTCCGACTCCCATGATACCTGTTCAGCGGTCATTCACGCTGTCACTTCTGAATGCAGAAATCTCCGTTCCCAGGTACTTTGTATCCCGCTTATAGATTTCCATTACCCTCAAAGATAGCAGGACAATGGCGTATCCATTGTTTCCCTGGCCTGCATAGTGATTTTCCCCATTGTTGTGTGAGCTAATGACTCCTGAAAGAGAACGGGATACGTTCATTAGGGAACAGAATGTGAGCCTAAATAGACTTTGAATTTTGTCACGGCCCATTCCCTTATTTGATTATCCGCTCATTACATGAATGTCAACGAACCCACAAGATACCAAACAACGATTGAAAAAACCTTTTCGTTAGATGTCACCTTAATCACATCCGTAGACTATTCTGAGTTGCTAATGATAACTCCAGTCAGCCATTATGTAAGCTCACTTACCCACATCAGAGGTCCTCCTCGATTCTAATCAGGCGCCCCTAATGCCTCTTCTAAAACATTGTTCTACTGGACAACAACATTTTTGCTATGTTTATTAAATTAAAGTCTTTGGGCTACTTGCTGTTGACCAGAGTCGATCAAATTCAGACAATGTTTTCAAATCAAATAGCTATAAGCTTCTGGTATTTAGTAAAATTCCATGGTACGCATACCCTTAAATATTAATAATTTCTTAAAAGAAAGTCGTGTCTGAAAACAATAGGAAATCAACATAATGGTATCGCTCATTCAAAAGAAACAGACGCATTGAGGTGCTCCAACTCATGTAGGTGTCCAGACAAGCAGTGAAGACGATAGCTGACCTCTTCCGCGGTTTGGGTCGCCTCCTCGACGCCTATGTGGACACTTGTGTACGTGTACTTCTTGTCAAGACCGGTGAGGCCTCGGCAGCCTTTCTACGTGGGGAGGTCGCAATTGCGCTTAGCGATCTTGTCCGATCTGTCAATCCCAACAGAGCCCTCATTGCTCTCTTCCAGCATGGACTGGGGTATGTTCTTCGTTTTGAATTACACTAAAGCGCCCCAGAAACCCTGCAGAAAGGTAGTTCAAATGGTAAGTAGAAAACTTTGAACCTAAACACAGAGAGGAGGTACTTGATTTTTGTCGCATTTCATTTGCCACTTCGCTACAATTCGGTGCGTTTCTTATGGGGGACTTTTAAATAAACTCTTGTCGTTATTTTAGTATTTGGAAAGGATCAAAGGTGGTAATTCAGATTAACACATGCAACGTTTTGGATTTCACTCGATTCTTGATGCGTGCCCATTAAGTGGGTTTGTGACCTTCGTTAAGGAAACAACACTATAGCATTCGCATTATATGGACCCCAGGGCTCAAATTCGTACCCTATAATCACCCTCCATACCCATAAAGTTCTGGATCTGTCTGATCAGAAAGGGCTCCAATCGTCTAGGTGCTTATGGTTACTACTGCTGTGAAAGAAGGAGCTCTGCAATTAGTCGGCTAACGTTGATGAGTAATCATAAAATGGTTGTGCGAAAGGTGAACATGAATGCTAAATCTGCCTATGCTCCCAATTCATGGCGTCACAAGTAATGCAAGGCATCTGTTTGGTGTTTGAGAAACTGACAAAAGAGGATTGGTGATCTGGAATAGAGGTAGTCTCAAGCCTTATGCGTGAGTTGCATTGATAGAAAATACCATTCGGTGAAGGAACATAATCTCCTCGCAACAATTAGGAGCTCGTTCTGAAGGCAGACTTTTCTCTCGTTTAATCAACTCACTAGAATGGGAAGTCGAAATCCAACCCTTCAAGCTCAAACCCTAACTTCCCCAAACCTGTTTGAAGTTGGAACTAGTTATCTCTTTATTTGGACCTAAATCGGTAATGGAAATTGTCAAATCGAACGGTTAATCGGGAATCCTCCAGACCCTGGTTATTACATTTGTTTTGTTATTTGTGTACCCTTCGAAAAGTTGGCTTACCCTGGCTTAACAGTCTGTTTTTATTAGGATATTTTGTTATTATTTGAGGTTCGATACATTCTTTGCTCCAAGGAATACAGCACGAGAATGTTTGCAAATCGGTCGCTCGGATTGATATGCGAACCCGCAATTTAAGCAATGAAATCACTTTTACCTAGGCTTTATGCAATGCGTGAATGCTAGATAACTTTACAAAGCACAAGCTTTACTCGAAGCCAAACCAAACCACTTATTTATCTCAACACTGATTATGGGATTGGGATGACAAAAAAATGTTACTTAACTTTGCCCCAAAACAGCCACAAGAACGCAGCAGTGCGAAGGCAGTGCGCTATCCAGGCGAGTTACCTCATTGAAAGCCTGGGCCCTAGTCGGGTTCTGCAAACTGCCAATCAGCGCAGTAACCTCTCCTCCTGGGGCTCAATGACCACAGTATGCAGTGGCGCAAGTTTCGCTCCAAATGTCAATGCCTCCGCCACTGCAATCACCAGCGCCTCTTCTCAGGCCATTACCGAACGGGTGATTGTGGCATTGGGAAAGTTCCTTCTGGACAGCAATCAGGAGACTAGGTAATCCACAAACCCTTAACACCATTCATTCTGGCTGACCGGAGCCGACTCCTTTGTCGAATTGTCCCATTAGTGTTTCAATTTAGCAAAAAATAAACACTTGTCAGGGAGGCCATGAACTTGGCTTTGGCTTGACAGTAAGTTAATAAAAGTCAAACAGTGGATAAACTCATCTGGATGCCATCTGGAACAATCAATAGAGGTGCTACTACTCCGTTGCAGGTCATTGTCAACTGCGTTCATTCGGATGACTGCTTTCCACTTGATTTAGACTTAGCGTTGATTGGTAGGTATTAATCAGTTTTACCCAAGTGGTAGGGAGTCGAAACCAGTTTGAGTCACTGGGCTTTGCCGTTGCTTATAATGCCTTCATAGTTTTTCTTTTTCACTCATTGATCTCCATTTGCAATTTCTAAGTCTATCAGCGAATTCTAGGGTGCATACATTAGCATAACTAGTTTGAGGGGTACAAGGTTAGCAAGCCATGGCGCTACTTACCATAACGGTCAATCAGTGCTACTTTCACGTTGTCAGTAGCAATAAATGTACAATTAGGGTAGCGTCAAGGTGGTGATGCCATTTTTAAAGCGCATACATCAAACTCGTTTAACGCCTTACGACTCTCAGGTACTATGGCCGTCGCATTCTTGCTACTCTACAGCAGAGCCCCGACTTCGAGCGAACCCTGACGCGTTACCTCTCCGGGCAAATGCTGCGGGCCGTGCGTGAAGCAACCGACTATCTGCAGACCAAGGTTATTGAGAGCCAACTTTTAGGTTTAAGGCTTGTGTACATAATTTGTTTGCAGTTTTCTTATTCGCAACTTTACAAAACCACTATAAAACGGTTAGTGCTTGAAGAACACCCTTGCCAGAGAGGGAAAAAAGCCGTAACTCCAAATGTGCTGTCAAAGGTCTGGAACAGCATTATCTACTTGAAAACAGGCAGTCTTTTTTTGTGTTTTAATAGAAAATAGTGATACCTAGATTCAAACATAATCATGCACTCCTATTAATCACAATAAAAAGAAGGAAAAAAGGGAAGCTTCCTCTGAATTAGAATAAATCGAACTAAGATATGTATTGATCGCTTAAGCTGCAACGGACTTCATCTTAAGGGATGAGCATTAAGTGGACTATCGGTATCTCACGAACACTGCTGTTTGACAGGGTCTAGGAGAGCCTCCAACCAGCGTAGCCTCAGCCATTTGTCCAAGAACAGTGGTGACGAGTGAACAAATGGACGCCTCATCACAAAATCGTGGATGCAGTGCCGGTGGTCTGGGAGGCCTTTAGACAGCTCGTCATCCTCTCCACCTGACCCGCGATCAATTCACCCAAGCTCTACACCAACCTCTTCCCTCTTGCCTCAACTTGAGGACTCCACAACCCAAATAGAACGTCCTACTGCCATCACTTACTAATCGACTGATTGGCTAACTCCTGTATTCTAGTATTTGTGCTACGAGAACTACTGATGCAGAAAGAGTCGTACTTGCTTCGTCATTGACGTATACTCTAGCAGAAACGTAAATCCAGTTTGGGCTTTTTATGAAAGGCTCGTTCGCCCAGCACTGGAGCTGTACCCATTCCTGTGGGGACAAAAAAGTTGCCTTGATCACTGACGTCAGTCACTAGCTGCGCACCGTCTTGCAGGATCCTACATATTCACTTAAACTCTCAAGGCGCAAGAAGACACGGAGGAACACACCGCATTTCAGAGCTGCCTTACCAGGAACAACCCAAAATTTGTGATGTGGCGTCCAAATTTTCCTTCGTAAAACAGGACTTGACAGTCATCCAGTAGGCGATACACGAGACGCACACACTCGTTCATCCACTTCCAAAGTACCTTCCGCAAAACACACGGCACGGAATTTATTTAGTGTGTCTATGGAAGCATGGCATATGTTGGCTCAGGATTCCCTGCTTCAAGAAGCGAGAGTGTGAGCCACGACAGTGGGGATTTGATCCCCGATCTTGAAATCCCCATTCTCTCCACTTTATAAAAGCATTGTTTTCAGCAGATGACGAGTTCTTGAGCCCAACTCGTACCCCACCCCACTACGAGTTGGAATTGCAATCGTTCGCCAGTGGAAATTCAGTCGATTAACCGTTCTGCAAAGTTGTTCCAAAGGGATCTGCCTTCAAGGCCACTGCACTAGGAGAATCAGAGTTCCCATTTAAACGAAGAGAATTGAAACCCTTCGGCCAGACTATGAAAAGACACACCATATGCATAGAGATATGAATAGTTTTCGACAAGAGTAGGCTAAACGGGAGTAGAAAACGCCTGGCTCATATCCATAACTTCCATTGGCCAGGCAAGTTCTGCGTAGGCCGAGGAGGGAGCGAGTTTTTTTGTGGAATCTTCTTCGATGGAGAAGCATTTGTCCGCAAATGAGAGACACATAACGGTACGAGCGGCCAAACGGTATGCAGTTAAAGAGGGCGAGCAGCCAACAAGGGAATCTTGAGAGCTGACGGGTGATCGTTCAAGCTCTCCAACAACTGAAACATAAGTACCAAGAGGAGGTAGCTCCATGTCTGGACGGATTGTGACCAAAATCGAACCAGTGCCATCATCCAGTAAGAAAAGGGAAACAGGGGACTGCGGCCTTGGAGTTTCAAAAGCGTACCCCTGAAGCCAAACCAATGAGAATAGAAGTTGGCGGCGAGGTAGGAACGGAACACTGTGAATCAAAGCTCCTTCGCTCGAGGTGGCAAAACCGTACCGTAGCCTGCTTAGCTGACCGATCAGAAGCTTTCGCATAATTGGTGGCGCTTCCCTTGACATTCCTTCCATATTATTCGGCTCGAAGAAAAATTTACTTCACGCATTACTGCCTCACCGATAGAAAAAAGAAATAACTAAGAATTCATATTATAGGGCGAAGTAACTGCATTTCCGAAATAACTTTTTGCTGGTTAAAATGAAAACATTCACTATTACAGTGTAGCAACAAAGTCGAGATTAGGTAGCAATGAGGTGTAAAACGGATAAGATGTGACTCACAGCGCTCCTGTTTGGCCGAGTAAAGAACTAACGAACCCAACACCTAGCAAGAGGGGACGCTTATTTGGCGCGGTCCACGTGATAGCAAGTTATAACCAAGTAGCATCCTTGAAAGTGAACAATAATGATGGAACATAAGAGGGCTCTAATAGATTTGGTTTCACATAAATACTGAAGCGTAAACCTTTGAGGGATTTCGCAGGACCAGGATTTAATTGTAGACTGATGAAACAGAGAATGCAAAATTTCAGGCGCAATACAGACGTTAAATTTTACTTTAGATTTGTATTAATAACCCTATTACAACCTAATTTTAAGTGTCGTTAGCAACTTATGTAATATAAAATGCATGAACTCGTTACTTGGAATTTCGTTAGATTTCTTCATTTGGGACAGTGAAGTTATGTTTATTTTAGGATTAGTGTAGTAAATAGTCAGACTCATTACTATTCACATGAAGGATGCTCCAATACCAGGACAGAGAATGTGTTGCCAACGTGCAAAAGGGCTGAGGGACTGCTTGGTGTCCAGCGGAAGTACAAAGGACGGACCTCAACTACCCGCGCACCAAAAAAGTTTGCGCTTCATCTGTATGAAGCTTGCAGGAGAAGACTGATCTGTAGATGGTGTAGTAAAATTTCTAAGACTTATAAGATAGAACTGTAATAACGATTTACGAACAAACGAGATTTGCATATTGCTGAAGTCAAACAGTGTGGGCGGAATCACAGGTTTGTTCTCACCGGCTACCTTATGATCCAAAAATGGGTATTACAGGAGCCGCATAGCAATTATTGGATGCACCTGGTCTGTTTGATTGGATCAACATTATGCCAGTAGTTCTGTAACAATTAGCAGTTTATAGGATCGAAATGCTAGACTCATTGTAGCGTCCGGAGACTCCCTTGAAGGCAAAGGAAGGTGAAATATTGGGGTAGAATATATACATATATATATTCTATGAACAGAGAAAAATGAGCTGCTGGCATGGATCGGAGGCCAGCCCACCCGGCTAGGGCAATATGGCCGTCTCGCCGTGACTGAGGCCCAAAACCCGCAGTCCAAACAAACAAAGCATTACGCTCAGTGCACTTTTTGAGTTTTACCCCCTTAAGCTTAATGGAAACAACGAGCACGAAACACTCCTGGAAAGTACTCAATTCGTAAATGTTAGTGCTTGATGAATGTCAAATATCATATCATATAGAATATTCTACGTGTTTCTAATGTCAACCATTAAAAATAAGGTGTAAAATGCAAAGAATCAGAAGTTTGAATTCATTTGAATGGCCCCATAAAAAAGGAAGGTGTCTGCCACATTGATGTCGTCAAGTTGAAGGGGAATTTACTTGAAATATGTTAGTTGGTGCATAAAGTTTTTGGTTCATCAGGCTCTGAGGGACTGTCGGCGTCGTTGTAGCCGTTTTCAAATTTTCTTGAACCATAAATTAACAGTCTTAGGCTGGAGCTGGATTTATTCTCACAATAAACCCTGTGCGCATACTACCCACTAACGCGTTGAAAGGGTATTCCACCCAGACATTCAGACGTAACTAATCAAGACACTCTTTCACATTGCTAATGAAGTGCCGCGTCTGCAGTGATGAATGTCGTGTGCTACAGGACTGTAGAAGTAAATTAGAGACAATTGACTTTCTTCAATGCATTTTGCTTACGAGATAATGCTCACAGTCCTCTTTTCATCGCCAGTTATTTTCGAACAACGCTCTGCCTCTACCGATAGCGAAGACTTAAATTGCACGACTTCTGCCACTACAACCTGGAGTTATTATTGTTTCAATTAATTCTCCTCCCTTCGCCCCAATCCCTTTGAAAACGGATTTTACCACAAGGTAACTATTTCTACCATGCATTACTTTTGATTGGATCATAGGCAAAATTAATCCACGACGATAACATTTCCGACGATCCTTCAGTGATTCCTTTTTCTATTGAGGAAAATGTTTTATAATACATTAATTACTTGATTAAACCTCGGTTCTGTTAACGGTCCCCTTAGGGACTCCTTCACCCTACCTGTCTCTGTCAGCGTGGTCGCCAGGCTTTACCAGCAGTACTCAACCCCTCCCTTATGTTGAAAATAAATGCTCTGCCCGAGTATTGTGTCTTCAGGGAAGACTCGAGTCGCTACAGCAGATCCTTGTTCAAGGTGCTCCAAAGTTGTTGTAGCTTATTATCAATGGCACAAAATTCACGGCTGAGGCAGCTTTCTATCAAGTTAAGGTACATTATCGGAGCACCATCCATTTGGTCTAATTCTAGGACTCATTTTCTGCCATCTACCGTCTCTACCGTTTCTTTTGAACTTTTGCATCTATAATTTTGAGGCAGCCTATTTTATTCAACCTGTTTACTGAGTTGGGACTAACCATGCATCACTGTACATGAACCTTATGCATCCAGGCAAACCTGGACCTTGCAGTTACCAAGTAGATTATGTAAAGGGATTGGAACACAAAACAGATTTCCTCAAACTAATACTTTCTTTCCTTTTGTATAGGCACAAACGGCTGCATTTAAAGAGATCGCATCTACTACGTAGATGGATCTTCGTTTCCGCACATTATGAGCCACTGGCCGCACGCCTTGAACTTGCATTTAAACCAAACAATAGGCTGATAACAGACATCACTCAAGGGGGACGACATGGTGCCGAAATGGTGGCTAAAACCACAAGGATTGTAAATTTTGCATCATAAACCATCTCTCGACGCTCTATGAGGTCCACTCCCCCACTTGCGAAACAGAAGCGAAGGTCATATGTCAATCTTCTAAGAGGAGGGAGAGGAATAATTTTGATCTCACCATAAGATCTGCATCCTGCAGATTCCACTGAATCAGTCTCCTTTGTGACTTTCATTGACAAATTCACTTGCTCGGAAGTTCTCAAGACACCGCCCACTGCTCCACGGCAAGTGCTTGTAGTGAGATAGTCGCAGGAGACATCTGCCTCAAAAGAAAGGTCATCAAATTGAGTACAAAACTTAACAGCCTTTACCTTCACACAATTTTTCCTACTCCAACAATCACTGCCTCTAACTTCAAATCTGCTTCAAAAGGGACAGACACATTTTATTCGAATACTGACATCTTGATGTGGTATCAGATGGAGTCAAGGCGTTCCAGTCGAGTGTAACACCATTTACTACTGATCAAGATGTAGAACCGAAAATTGAGTCTTCGATAGGCATCCTGTTGTGAAGTCTTTCATGATCCAATCACCTGCATCTAAAAATGTGCTCACTAAGGGAGTTTTGTGACAATGAGGGAAATCCGTACCGGCATCTTGAAGGTAACTCCAAGGCGGATCACTGGAGTCTAAGGGAAACGCGTCGTGCCTACTTTGTTGCTTGCCTCCTCAGTCACCGGCCACAATCCTTCTCATCTCGTGCACTGGAACTTCTAAGCGCTTCAGAGACATCAAATGCGATACTTTGTCGGGACTTGTACCTTTGAATTACTCATAAGAAAGCGGAGATGCGCAGATACGTTAATGCGACGTCAAGACAAACAAAGATAGCGTCATTCTCACTCCAATGTCAACTTTGCTCAAGTAAAATTGATCACGATGATCTATTAGGCTAGCTGTTCCCGTCTGTTATTCTCATAAATTTTGAGCACATGCAGTGACATTTCAAGGACAGTTCTGGCGATTCAAGTGCTTGTGCAAACAAGGTAGATTGACCAGACAGTCTTTTGATTTGGAGCAGTCACATGCACAACTTGTTTTTCGATGAAGGTTGAAAGCGAAGAAAGTGTAATACTCACGGTCTGTACCACTAAAGAAGTTTGATAGATGCAAAGTTTAAAAACCACTAAAGTTTGCCAGGAAACATCCGGGAAATTTCGTTGCACAATAATTGGAATCCCCCCCTGAGAGTACTTTATTTAGGGCAGTACCCATTTTGACTTGCATGTAAAAGACAGAATCCCAGTTTCTGACTGTTTTATAACCTTTTTTGGGTAAAATTTGTACCAACACCGGGGACCACAGCCACTACAATGATCCACCCGATATGTGATGACTGAAAGAATTTGTAATTTTGAAATGGATGGTTGCATACAAGGGAACTCGACTCCCACTTCCAGGCACTCTTTCTAGCTTGACGGATGTAATTATTCCACTGATACACAACCAGTTTCGTGTAGAAGGAATCAAATGCGCCGAGCACATGTTGTACTCAGAGTCCTATCAGATCCATTGTACCTGGAAATGGAAACCAAATTTGCCATCTTTGATGGTTTGAAGGCTTTGTTCGCAAAAAACGAACTCGTCAAAGAATGCTTAATGCGCACAATTCCAAGGTACTCGTAGGCATTCCTACCCTTTTTTTGTGCTCTTTTGTGCTGCATTGGATGCTAAAATGCTTTTTTTGCTTCGTACAAACCTACTAGATGACAGATATTTTGAAGAGAAAACTTTTTGACAGGTGTAGGTTAGTTGTTATGCCTTGTAAAATTGAGACCATTAATAATTTTATTCCTTTGTTTTGATTGGCTGTCAATGAGCACATAAGAAGGATCGCTTCATTCTCCAGTATGTCACACCTTTCCCGATGAAAGTCAATCTCACATTCAACGAGGAGGGCATGAAGGCGCATAATTTGTAAGTTGAACTCCCCAAAGGTCTGCATTATCACAAAATAATGTGTTAGCATGGGCGAACCCTTATTTGTTAACAAAGTGTCCCTTGAATTTATTCCTTTAACTGCTCTCTACATCTGAACACCTTTGTTAATGAAATACTGCAAAGATTTTACAACTCCAGTTATGATTTATTTAAAGTGTTTCCCATGGTTTTCACACTATAATAATTAACCTGCGGGATTCGACGGTAATAATTGTTCGACTCAAATACATTCTATCGACTAGTTTAAGACGACTCCACGGTTGCGCTCCGCTTGTCATGTCCTTGACTCTCGCGGAGTCGGCGCAAACCTACGCCGAGGCGTTGATCCTCGACACTGGCTTCCGACACAGTGGGATTTTCAATGTCGGTGAGAATCTGGCCAAACTAAGCGACTCATCTCCAATAAGGGATCTTTCTGGTAAACAGCATCCATCATTTATTTTAAAATCGCCGAGTTTTGAAGTGCTGCACTTCTTCCTCATGTATTAAACCGCCTGTTAACAAGCTTTAGCATGGAGCTTTCACATCAATCTCATATCATGAGCACTACCTTGGCAACAGACGATCATGTTTCTATCATCATTTTTTCCAGTGTGGTGCTATTTTTAAGCCGGTCGCAGCAGTGGACTGCTCCGTATGAATCTGCCATTTCAATTTTGCTTAGAGCAACGACACTTACTAGACTATAATTCAGTCAGCCCCACTGTCCCTTCGAATGAGATGGAGATTCCTCACTCTACTCTATGGATAGGTTAATTCTGATTATATTTTCATCTTGATCTAGTGAACGGTTTGCCGTGTCTATTTCTTTCAGCTGCTCAGGTCACATTGTCGTGGTATAATGAAATAAAGAACTATCGCTTTGCTGAAGAAGATCCGATTTGCTGTGGTAGGTGATATTTTGTCTTTAAACCTGAATGACAAATAAATTGCTACCTTCTAGGTCATTTTTCGCAGCTGATTTGGCAGAGCACAACTGCAATGGGCATGGGAATAGCCGAGTCGGCGGACGGGAGGACAGTGGTTGTGGTCGCGCATTATCAACCGCAGGGAAATTGCATTGGTCAGTGGAGTGCTAATGTGCCTCGTTTACTTCATGGGACTCCCCACGCATTCACTCTTGCAGAATTGAGTAAGTTCATCTCATCCGACCGGCTGTCTCTTTGTCTCTCTCTCTCTCTACCCGTCCATGAAACTCCGATGCTTTGTATTTCGAATTCTCAAGATTCTTTCCTTTTCGGTCATTCATTTGTCACTTTAGCATCCGAATCGCATGGACCTCACTTCATGACAATTCGTCCAGGTCCACAATGATAAGGAAAATTGGAAGGGAAGAAGGAAAATAGTTACTACATTTAGATCATTAGGGGTATGGCGAGAAGACAAAGGAGATAGGTGATAGGAGGATATAAAGGAAAAACAGAAGGCAGAGGAAAATGAAAGAAAATGGGAGCGAAAAGTGGTGCAAAGGCATTTTGCTACTAAAACGGGAAAGAGGGGAGAAATAGGCAAGCAATCTACAATGGAATGCTTGTGCAAGGAAAGGAGTGAGGCTGATAAGGGAACTAGCTGAAAAGTATACCCATTTCGCCATCCGTTTTGCCGTGAGAGCTTCTGCCAGCCCACCTACTTTTCTATCCATCTACTTTCAATGCCCGTAATAAAAGGATTCGTTACACATGCTTTCCCTCAAAACCCAAAGAAAAGGTGTCGAAACAACTCTAATTAAAAGTTTTCTCTTCTTTTAAGCAAAGGCTATGAACGCGGAACCCGGGTCTTATAAAATGGAGAAAAGTTGCGCACCAAGAAATTCCAAGCGTTCCATCCCAGACGTAGGTGGCGATCAACTGATTGAACCCCCAGCACAGCCTTCTAATCCCTTTTCCTTTCAAACGCGTTTTGTTTTGCATGTAGGCTAACCAAATGTCGGAAAAAGAGGCGACGGCAAGTGAGTCAATTATGTGGGAGACATTTTCTTAATTTGTCATCAACGGTAGTTGAGTTCAGGCTTATTCGCAAAATAAAACGTGAAATTACTTGTTAAAAGGTTCCCGCTTTCCCATCAAGTTTTTTTCCTCCTGGCACTCAATTTTAGCCGATTTCGCATCGACTTCACCGGTACAAACGAATGAGGAGGAGTCTGCAGGAAATTTGCCAAAAACGATAGTGCATTTTTCCCCTTGGAATGCTCGCCGGATTGATGAAAGTGAGGTCTTTGCGATGGAGGTCTTTATGGCGTTGAATCAACGACGCATCGCCCTTGGTCTACCTCCACTCCTACTGAACGAAGTGAGCAACGACTGCATTTTAACGCTCCCTTGAAAGCATAGGATTTAGACTACCTGGCCCAAGAATTAGCGAAAGAATTAACAAGTGGTGACTCTCGCGACATTCCAGGAGGAAACTGGCAGGGTAGAAGGACTCGACACTACTCTGAAAGCTCATGTCTACTGGACAAAAATGGTGGGTCATGGTGGGGGTAATCGCGGACTTTGACAATCTCAACCTACTCATCAACTATTTCTCACCCTTTTAGCAACAAAGTTTGTTCAAAGGCGCTATTTTACAAAACTACGAGTGTCAGGTAAAGTTCTCACTTAATATGTTACTATACCTCATAATTATGACACTTCTGACACTCAAATCCGTTTCGATTTGACAGTTGCTGATCCGAATTGCAAGTACGTGACAATCGGATGCGAGCTTAATCCACCCTTCAAGCGGTCGTCGGTTGTCCTTTTATTCGCTTAATAACGTCCATTTAAAGTTGACATGATCTACCAGATTGATGGATTCTAAGGCGAACGATGTGCCATTATTTGGGTTTGGAAGAAGCCCAAGATTATTAATATTCCTACACCCAATTTTTCCAGCATACATCTGTTGTTTTGCATACTTGGACTAAGAAAACGACTTTTCAAACTTGATTCACACTCTCCCCAAAAGATAGTTTCACTGGCTAATACTAAAGAAAAAGAAATGAAGGAATGTACCTTTGAACCCCGAGGTAAACCAGCGAATTACGTTTTAATGATTTGATATGGTGCAAATAACTTCTGGGAAAGGATAAACTATCTCTTGTTTATTTAAAAACTATGACAACAGTCGATGATTGAGGCATCAGGACGGCAGTGATTCCGACCATCGTGATATCCTTGCGAGTGACTAAAAGATCCCAAATAAATAACACTTCACATTTACTCCTTGAGAGATAGAAATAGAGGCGTTGAAATTGTGAGAGGCCTACCTTGCCCGTTTCTCAGCATTAGTCTAGCTACCCTTGTCGCTGAAATGAAAAGAGTAGTAACATTTTCGGAGGCGAATGGCGGTCTGCGTAAAGATGACGACAGCAAAAACTTACAATCAATTAACTTGGAGCGTGGGATTTTCGTTTGTTCGTCGTTGTCCCTTGAATCCTTATCGTATCCATTCTCCTCTTGTTTTTCAGAGAGATCTCTCCGAGTTTTCTTAATTAACTCCTTGAAAAAGTAGAATCTTTCTAAGTATTTATGTGCACTTTTGAGGCTTCGGAGATTGATGTCTGGGGACTTCAGCATTCAGTAAGCAGTTCAACCTCTAATACGACTTTTGACTTTCATTACTTCCAACAAAAATTATTTAAGCAAAACCCATGACACTATCATGCCTTCATGGTTTTAATTCTAAGAATGAATGAACTTACAGGATTTAACAGAAGAGGTGGCAATTTCTTCTCCGCTCTGATGGAATTCAGTGCGTCTAAGATGCTCTTCACATAGTCCTTATAGCTCTAGAAGACAAAGGGTCCATTTACTACCGCTGCTCTTCTACCCAAACATATTAATAGGGAAAAGTTGTTGTAATAGTTTGGAGTTAACCCGCTCCTTTAGAGAAAGACGATGCCTTACCTCCTTATCTTTAGATTTTTCAGTCATTGCCTCTTTGTAAAGTTCAACTGTAGTAACAAAATAAGGTGGAAATGCTTTAGTTAGTCTCATTATCTGGATTAAATTTAACAAAAGGACAGACGGATCATTTTTTTGGTTGCCTGAACAATCTGCTGACAAACAAAGCAGTCGGCTTGGCCACGTTGTGCTGCATTCTAGTCCCGTTTTGGAAGATACTTTAATTAGACTGGAGAACATCTGAACTTTATGTGCCGCATAGAACATTCATATCTGATCTAACCTAAGAAGTGGTGTTGTGGACTTCTGCTAATTAAAACAAAACATAAATAACTCGCCAATTTCTTCCGATGTGGGGACATAAACTTTGTTGTCGGTGGGAGGCGGTACATGTTCCTGCCAATACGCTCTCCGACTGCCTCGGGGTTTGTAACGCCCCACCACGAAAGCCCTTTTACCATCCACCGATTTGGCCATCCCAAATCCTGCATGTTTCGTTTTCTTCCAAACGACTTGTGCAAAGTGACCTGAAACCCGGAATCAGGCCATCATTCGAGCTGACTATAGGCAGGGACTGTGTAAAAGATGGAATGCAGCACTATTCGCCACTTAGCCTGTAAGAATGCAAGGAACAAGGCGTGACCCGCATTTTGCCAACAAAATTTTCTTTGTCCACCATACGCACGACTGCTCAAGTCACTTGTCAGCGTGGATGCTACCGCAGCGGCAGTTGGTGGGTGTGGTTTACCAATAGTGACTAGTCAGCTCCAACCCTTACACAACATTTAATTATAAAGAAGTTGTGAGCGAAAAAGTCAAAACCGCATGTACATACCCGTGGAGAAGACTTTAAGCCTTCATCAAAAGCTCAGCTGTTAAGTCATGTGAAAGATGTAATGACTTCAAGGACGGTTATGCGCCTTCACGACATTGACGGACTCAATCGTGGTGGTTCCTAGTCTACCACTGCAACAGACACCTAAGTGGCGCACAGTTCATGTTAAAAACGCTCATGAAATAGATCTTTCTGTGGAAGCTGTGAGTAAAGTACTCCACAAATGTGGAAAATTTCATGAAATCAACTCTTTGTGGATACCAAATCAACATTCCGCGCAGACTCATTTTGCCCGCAGCTCGACAGTATTACCATACCTCGCTAAAGTACGGACTTCGTTTAGCACTACAGCACCAATAACCGAAGTTTGCAGGATTTTTTCTTTGGTGGACAGCATTTCTGTGAAGAGCTCTTCAGACATTGAGTTGACACTGAGATAAGTGTATTTTGAGAGCCGAGAATTCTGTGGCGAACTAAATGTGCTTCTCAATCTATGACATTTATTGTCTTTGAAGTGAGCACCACAGGTGTAAAAGTAAATAGAGAATTCCTGTACTATCGACAAGATGTAGGTGAAATGAGCATTAACTTGGTGACAAAATGATGGAAACGCGCTACAAATACCTGGAAATCTCGAAAACGTAACTGCTTAACTCTTCTAGAAGTGATCATTTTCATGACTACTTCCAGAACATTTGAGAACGCCCTTCAGATTGGCTGATATTGCAAGTAGCAGTGTTTTGGATGTGCTAGCAATCACTGTAAGGCCAGGGTCAATCAGAGACTATAAAGCTGTGAGGCTGAAAAACCATCCAGCGCTTTGACAGTCTCCGCTAGGCGTCGTCTGCTGCGTGTCCTCAGGTCGTGCTCCCCAACTTGCTTGCTGTTGCAAGTCGGCAACAAAGCCGCAGCGTAAAGTTGTAGGCTGTTGGCTGCTCTCGTGAGGGACTTGATAAGATCAAAGTTTTTGCTCATAAAAATGATGCTCTTCTCTCATTTTACTTTGTTTGGGTCTGAATATTCTTTATTAACCAGGGTGTAGGTGTAGGATGGGCGATATGGCGCGTGTGGAAGTAGTGGCCACCCGACCAGCGGAGAATGTCCGGTGGGAGGGGAGTTATTCCACTCTCGCTTGCTTGCAGGTCTAACGGAACTTGGCTTTGTATAGATGCGTCAATGCCCATTATAGACCGATCAGAGGGGAGCATAAAACTTCTCGAAACTCAAACGGGAACACTTTATAAGGGGAAGGTAGGCACTCCAAGCACAAATAGACGGAGGATGCGAAATGCCACTGTCACTTTTCCCACATTGGCTAGTCGACTTTTAAACCACTGGACTTTGAAGTACCATGTGAAAACATCAAGTGAAATCATCCTCACATACTGCTATACAAGCACAACAGTGATGTTACGCTTTATGGAATGGAGGGTTCCTTGACGTTAACAGCAATAATGACATATTCAACCATAGATTACATCAAAATTTTAATAAAGCTAAAAATTACCACACTTTGCTTGGTTTTCACGACCAGATATGAAATTGAGGATCTCTCTATACCACCGCAGAGTAGCTTCAATACCTTAAAAGAACAAAAACAACTCTTTATTGCTTAGCGTCAATTAAATGCCAATTTTGTCGCCATGTTTCATGATTCATGATTTTAATAGGTTACTTTGAAGTCATTGTAATGCGTTACTTGTTTGCATGATTCCCGGTTTTGGTAATGCGCCACCTTGGGGGTTCCACTATTGCACCTCCACAGGGTGGTTTGGCCTCCAGGCCATGTCATTAGCCTCAACCTCCCCTCTACGTCGACAATGCATACTCTGCCTAAGTGGTGTGTCCTCTTTCGTCTTCAGAGAAGTCTTGGACGCTAAAGCATCAAGTTGTCTACATGTTGCTGTTTTTCTGCGAGACCCTGGAAACTTTACTTCAAAAGGCGTGGCTTACATTTGACTAATAAAAGGAACAATATTTAGCAAAAAGGAGAAAGATGTCCACAAAATTGTCGTCCCTCAGCAGGTTGTGATGCCGGTAACCTACCCGTTAAGTTAGCGTCTCGACTCCTCACTCGATAGGCGACGTTTTCTCCATAGTCAGTGGGGTAGTGATACTTAAACCTCGGGGAGTGTGCCAGTTTATTTGCGAAGGCTTGCGATGACTTGGCCAATTCCTCATCGTATTCGAGGGGTGGACAACCGTGACGCTCGCGTAAACTGAGAGGCAACAAACAAACCTCACTTAGGTGTCGCTCAAGTATGCTTGACTGGTTCACTAATCGCATCTGTAAACGTTATTTAATGGAAGAAGAGAGTAAATGAGATGGAGAAAGAGAATTTGTTTCCTTAACATTTTGTCTCTCTATCACTCTACCTTATTGGCTTTTTCACAAATCATTTCACAGTAAATAAATGTCAAACGCCCGTTTGGATGAGTGGCGTTGACTACTAAGAAAGAGGGTCATGAAAGGAACAGGCAAAAAATACACTGAACTCACTAGTTATGCGCAAAAAGAGATTCCTCGTTCAATTCTGAGTTGACCGCCATCTAAGTGGAAGATACTTAGCACTCACAAGTTGTAATGCTCAAAGATATTTATAGCCACTCAATCGACGACTCAAACTAGAGGTACTTGAGCACGCGTGAAGGGCTCACGTGAGGAACCATCAGACACCTTGTCCCACCTGACTTCTCGTTTCCTTCTGCCAGATACACTTCAACCTGCCTCACAAAATTTGTGCTTTGTTCGAGCAAAACACAGAGCGAATGTTGACCAAGTCTTCCAGAAAGATGATGGACATGTGAGTTGGACGCAGCTCCTTAACGCAGGAATGGCAGGAACGCATTATGCCGCCCGGGCGGTGATCAAAGCTGCAGATGGTAGGGAACCGGTGCAGCCATTATGTGTACAACTTTAACAGCTTAAATTTTATGCCGTTTTTCTGCTCCTGATTTTATTTTTGGGACCTTCTGTGACCAATCCTCAGCTCAAATCAGCACCTTGGGATATTAGAAAAGGAGTGAAGGTCATACATTGGTCTCTAATCAGTAGACTCTGGGAATGCCTTGTTCAGCAGTGCTCGGAGATGGTTTATACCAGTCACAAAATCGTGGGAACACAGGCTATAAGGCAGGGCCATCGTAGGTAAAGCCAAGCTCAATTTTATCTCTCTTTACCACCATTTGATAAGTCCTCTATCTGAATTACTTTTGGCTTCTTAAAAAGTGAAGAAGTAACTTTTAATCAAGCAATCTGCCATCTTTCATGCATACCTATTCGAATGCTTCCATGGCTGGCATTCTTGAAGCGCTCTAATATGGCTTGCTTCATCTATCACCGGTTGCAGTTCAGAACATGAAATTGCCAAAGGCAAATAGTTCTTTGATGGCATCGCATGCGCAAGAATCTGTGGCTTCAGTCATCCACAGCGAGTTTCTCCAATTTCCAAACTTTTGAGCATTGGTGTCATAGAGTCGAATATGAGCCATTGTTCGGGTCATCACCGTAGTTTGAACATGTGAAATGAATAGTGAGTTGTGTGAAATATGACCAAAGAGATGTTGTTTGATTAATCTCATAATCTAAAGGACAATTTCCATCACCAGTTGGTCATTTAACAAATAGGCTAAAATGCACAAAGAAAGGCGTAACAAATTGACAATCCTTAAAACTTACTCGTTCTCATCTATTATTTTGCAGCCACCCTTATGACCCTCCCAGTTCCTGCAGGTTCCAATAAGTGGAAGACAGCAGTAACTCCGTTGGACACATTTTGGACATGTTATTGCAAGGCTAAACCACGGGTTCTTCAAGTCCTTGACGCGTGCTAATAACTTGGCATGTAAAACACCTCATGTTATCTAGGTGATTAGGCATATGACACGTCGCCTGGTTAATTTATAATAACAGACAAGCAAGGTAAATGAGGTGGGCTGATTTAGGAATCGTGCTTTCTGAGAACATGTAATGAAGGCAAAAAGGCTGTAAATGTCTTTGGCTCATTTCCACAGGAATAACCTTTGCGAAGTCACTCGCTGGACAGCGGGTGTACAAGAGGTACACTCCTCTCCCCTAATAAAGTCAACTTTAAGTACATTTAGCGCCATCTGTGAATACCTTGCTGAAGGTGCCAGCAATCTGAGTAGCAGTTATCCGATTTCCTTCAAATCCACAAGTCTAGAACTCGTCGGCAAGTTGCCTCTAAATCGTTAAATTACATGAGGACGCTTCAAATGAACCGAAATTAGCAAGAAGACGACGTCCAGCCAGAATATTTTAGAATGTGATAGAATGGTACAACTCCTGCCAGCAGACGCACACGCAGATACCGTATTCTGACTTTACTGAGATTTTCGGTAATAAAGACCTCATCCTCCTAGAGCTGTATCCCTTGCATACCTTAGCTAGGAAACTGGACAAGAGCTAAGCGCAATAACCCGATCTACCCATAGGACAAATCATGGATGGATAAAATGACTAAACTATGGACAGAGTTGTAAATGCAAACACTTGTTCTTTCGTTTTCACATTCTGATTAGTCGTTAAGGCGTACGTAACTTTCTTCCCATCTCATCGAGCTCACAGACATCACTCATCTCTGGCCATCGAAAATGCTGAGGAACTTGAACTGTTGGGTTGAATCACGCACCCCGAATCAGTAGTCATAAGGTATGGTAACTTAATTTTGCATTCATTCCAAAACAAACAACATTAAAGGAAGGGGACCTTAGCCTAATAATAATAATAATAATAATAATAATAATAATGTCACAGATATGTGGTTTAACAGTTTTACCTTTTAGCATCAACAGATTTGTGTAAAACCCGAAGGTAGTGATCAGAGTCCCACATTAAAAAGTACCTCCCTTTGCTGATGTGGTGGGTCCTCTTTCTCCACCTGCTTTACTTATATTTAAAAGTTGTACTGAGATATGAAAACATGTCAAACGACCTCTGGCATTAATCATAATGAGACATATCAGCAGAATCAGTGCATGAATTCTAAACTGGCGTTACAGTTTGTTCTTGTTATTTTTCTTAATAGACACGGAATGTGAGAACCTCTTCTCTTTTAAAAAGGCTGTACTCATAGATTGTAAATAGACTGGGTATAAAAATTGGAAAATGTTGACTTATTAATGTCCAAGATCATTTTATCGACACTCCAGGTGAGGCCTTAGACTGCAGAGAAAGTTGGAGAACACAACTATCAGGAGTGTCACCAACCAAAATACAATTTCTCGTTTTCGTAGAAGTTTTCTCGGGTCTGATTTCCGACATAAGAGAGTGTCGAAACCCCGCCTTTATTCGTTTACCCTAATTGGACATCACAAATAAGGCCATGTTTATTTAAAATACCGCAAATACGCAGGAATAGGAGCGCTGTGGATCATCAAAGGCCATCCTGGAGGTGGTGCAGACTTCTATGCTGAAGTCTTCACCTCATGTTTATTCCGGTCTGGATCTCGATATCGGCTCTTACTCACGCACATAGCAGTCCATAAATATGACGTAGTGTTTTATCATCGAATAAAAGTAACTAATGGAATCACGATGTCGCGGTTGGCTAGTGTCTCCTTAGCCAAGCTTAAGTTAACACTACCTTCTAAGCAAATCGGCCATCTGAATTTACTAAAATCGCATTCCAATTAAATTCATTGTACTCAAAACTAAGAAAGAAATTTGCCACGATTCTTATGGTGAGTAAATCCTTAATCTACTTTTAACGTTTTATTTAAAAACACAGATATTATAACCTGATTGAGAACATGTCACAAACATATAATGCTTATTGCATATGCGTTAAGTGATTTTATTGGTATCATTACCTTACACAGGAAAACAGCCTATATTTCTGCAGTCAGAAAAGGTCTCCTGTGCATGCTTCCCTATAGATTTCTTTAATTTTCAAAAGAGTTTTCTTGACAGATGTGAACGCAAATATTTGGTGGACGATTGAGCGTTACACAATAGCAATAATTTTGAGGTACAGCACTGCATCCCTTCTATGAACAACCAATCAGTGCGCAGTGACCTTGATGTCTTCAAGGGTTCATCTATTGGTCAACATATTTGCCAATCAAATTGCAGAGAAGCTGGTGGCCAGGCGTTGCCAACACTGGGCTCGCCTGCGCGCGCTCTTTTCCTCTCCTCCGACCTCGCAATCGCAAACGATAGGAATTTGCTCTCGGTGATGGACACCGATTCAATTATTTTACAGATATCGAATGGTCTTGCCCAACACGTGGATGATTTAATGAAAATTTGGATTTATGCCGGTTAGTTTTACAGAAGACCCCAAATTACCGATAGCTTATTGACAAAGCACTTTTTACTCTATCACGCTTACCAGTTTTTTGGGCGCATTCGTTAATCGTTCTCATTTCCTTAAAGTTATTTTGTTTTTGTTTGTATGTGTTTTCAATGAATCTCGGATATGAGAGAAGCAATTCTAGCATGACCATATCGCACTGAAAATATCTCCGCTAATAGGACCTTCTCAGACTTGCTTAAACGTGACCAAAGCCTTAGGACGTAGATTTTGAACCTTCCATTGGGTGTAGTTACCTTGAGCGAGGACGAGGCCAATTTAGATGCCCTCGCTCTATTGCAGCTTTATTGTAAATAGTGAAAAAACTGTGGGGCTTCCACCTGGTGCATTTACTGAAAACCACTTCTGCCTGTCAGTTGGACTGTTTGTTACAGTCTGTCACTTTGAGGTAGTTATGGTGATGAGGGGAACCGGCTTTCTTGCGCAAATCATGAGCGGGGTGGTAAACTAGGCGAACAATTCCACTTCTGTCGCTGGAACGATAAACTTGCCGCCTAGGGTGATGATTTTACAACCCTTCTACCGCTCAGCTATCGCCGGCTCAAATGAGTAGTTTGAAGACTTCGTTTTAAAGCAGAACGTCAGTGCCTTAAGTTTAATATAACTTTTGGGCAGGCGGGAACCGTAATTGTTAATAAAATATTTTGCCATGTTTTGTGGTTGAAAATCGACTTAAATCTGGCATTTTTACCACTCTAATTTTTTTGTTATTTGTCCTAGCCTGATTTGTGATGGTGAAGTATTCTGGTAGCCATAGCTACCTAGTTTGTGCACATGTCAATGTTGCTGGGTTAAGGCGAAAATGCGCAGAACTTTCTTGTTCCAAAAGTTTGTATTTGGCCGTTTATTTCACCGTGTTTGATTGCTGAAAAACTGTAACAGCTTTTGCTCACATTGAGTTTGTGTAAACCACGTAAAGGAAGGTGACGAATATTTGCAGTACCAATGAATGTTGAATTCCCATAGCAAATAAATTCTGGATAAGCTACAGTGCGTAAGGTATCTTTGAAGGCGCCACATGCCATGCGCCTCTTTTGCTAGTGGGAACGTACGTCAACTGGGCGGAGCCACGAATCACGCTTGCATTCTGTTTAACTAGGGCAAATGACCGTTTGTCTCTGAATGATTGAAGACTTGGGTACAAGATGAATACTCTATCCTCTCTGCTTTGCAGGCTACAGCAAGACAGAGGCGGATCAGAAAGTTCTCATACTACTGAAGTCTCTTAAAGCAAACTTTGATACATTCATAAAGTCAGAGAATGATTTGTTGAAGGAATTGAACGCAAAGATAGAGTCGCAGCGCCAAATTGTTGCCGAGTTCTGCAGTCTTCTTTGCCTTCCTCCTTACTTCCCTCCTCATGGGTTAACCACCTGTCAACTCCTCCAAGTACGTATTAATTAGCTGCCACAAATCAGCAGTGCTTTCAGAAAAGTAGAAAGCAGTCTAACCATTTCTCTCTAAATAATTTCATGCATTCCTCGGATTTAAAAAAATTAAATGTGTTTAAAACCATAGAATCTCACTGATAAAGTGTCAGAACTGGAACAAGAAAAACTTAACCGGAAGGAGGAGTTTCAACGGCTGTGTCGCGAAATTATCACATCCAGTCTGCAGCTGGGCCACTCACCTGATGTCATTAAAAAGAAATTATCAAAAGGTTGGTTTATTGTCCCTCCTCCTACCGCCCAATTTGTTTTGCATGGAGTGCGCACGAGGAGCCAATTAAAATAGACCTCGATTCTGATTGGCTGTGAAATTGAATAGTAGTTAAGTTGGGCACGAACAACTTTCGCCCATGCATTTATAAAATTTTGAGTTGAATCTATCCTTTTTTTCTCAGCTGTTGATGTGCCTTCGAATGAGGATATTGCAGGTCTGAAGTTGATTTTGGATGAAAATAACGCAACGTTAGGGCCACTTGTCGCCCAATTGAATGCCCTTCAAGCAGACATTCAGCGCATAGCGGCCGAAATCGCCTATGTGCCAAAAACCGAACGTGAGAAGTCCTTGTTGCATTTGGAATTAAATGGAAGGGAGTCTGCTCCTGATCAAGTACTCAATGGACATGAAGAGGTTTTCAATGTGGATGAGGAAATCAAAAGAACGGCCGAAAGGTTGAAAGGAGCCCTCCCTAACGAAGCAGATCTGGAGGCAAGCAAATGCGGCTTTTCGCCTTCAACTATCATTAAATTTATGGTTTTTAATTGATGAAGTGCTCTAGGCTACACAAAGCTTATTTAGTTATCTTCCGTTTCGTCAAACTCTGTTGCGAAATTAACAAATGCAGGCATATAGCTCAGAATGGTAGAGCCTAACCTTTAACCAGTTTTGAGCTAGGTCAAATTTTCTACAGCTTTGAGCTGTCCAGATTTTGTAATGAGTCATGCCTTCTGCTACGCCTTGGGCAGACGCACAACGCACGGTGTAGCTAAATAAGCAACAAAGGCAACTACTTGTCCTTGCTACAGTGGATCTCTCTTTTGATTGTTTGTGTATAAACAGCTGCTTGGTAATTAGAATCGAATTAATTGCTTTACAAAATTTAGCGAAGATCAAACCTCAATTTTCCACCATAGAAATGGAACTTTAGTAGTCAAGCTAGTAGGGCATTCGGCTTGCCTGTCGAGTATGGTGAAGCCACTAGTGTTCCAAACATCAGTTCTACAGTTCTAAGAAATTTGGATGTTCCACTCCAAAGGGCCAAGCGTTTTCACCTACCCTGGTTGTAATAGTATAAAGACATCCCTCCACTTGTAGACCATTTAAGGTTTGCTAGATGCCCATGTTTAAGTAGCTGCGCTTGCTCTTTTTCAGACGAATGGATGATGGCCCCATCCAACCAGCCAATACATTGCCATTGGCAACAAATGCTTTCTCTCAGTTTAGTCAAGATATTTAATTCACATTAAGGGAACGAACATCAAATAATTCTTTTAAAATTTGAATGCAAGCTCGAGTTCATCTGACCTGAATGTGGTTAAAAGCATGGGCTCTGAGCCTTCAATTGTCGCAAGAATCTCCAGCACGTTGGTCAACGACTCTATTTAATTAAAAAAGACTAGGAATTGTTCTTTGTAAGTCACCAATTACGTTGGGAATTTTTGACTTTGATTTAAACAATACAGGAAAATAATTAGCATCCCGTGTTTCACCTTCTCCATAGCTATTTCTATGTATCGTGGAAGCACGAACCAAATGGAAAACCTAAGACTGCAGCTGAATAGCCACACTATCGAGATCATGGGAGCATATTCTAAATTTGGTTAAAAAATTTATTGAGAGAATTCCACTTAAGATGCCATAAAGAGGTGGGGAAATTGTATTCACTCATCACGTATTATTATTCACATTTCCTTGTTAGTTGATACTTCTTCATGCTCTCGTATCACGGTTCTACGTTAGAACTCAGTCTATACTAATAATGACAAATTTTCTAATGTTTCACACTTTCTGGAGCTTTGTCACATTCGTCTTTGACAATACAAGAGAAAGTAACAGCTCATATGCCATTGCAATTTCCAAGAGGAAAATAGAAGAAGACATTTTTTGAGCCACGCTAGATTCGTCCATTTGGCATCGAAGAGGAACAACCCATACTGATAACTGATTAAAAAATTGCGATTGCTGTTTTTTAACTCACATTTCTTTGAGAAAAGAAGATTTTAAGTGGTGCCAAGGTTACGTTGTCTTGGGGATAATTTCCTCATAAAAGTAAATAAAATGTGGAGGCTGGACGTAGAGATGATGTGAGTAGTGCCAGGTAAAATAGACGCGACTGCTTTGAAATAGTGTAGCAATGAGTGAAATGCTCTCTGTTCCCAGCAGTCTTGCTTGATTTAAGGAGTTGAAAACGATGCGATTAAGCCTGGTGAAGGAGAAGGCTCGATTGGTGGGAACGTGTGAGGAGTTGAAGGCCTACCTAGCAAGCATGTGGAAACGTCTTCAGAAACCGGTGGAAGAATGTGAAGCCTTCCTCAAAAAGTGCGAATCCTTCACACCTCAATCCCTTCAGTTACTTCAGGTAAGATTATTTGTCATGGGTCAAAAACTAACCAATGAAATTCCTCCAAAACAGTTGGCCTTTGATCGTTTATGACTTTAGTCGTTTGGAAAAAAAGTTTAGTAAAACTTGACAAACAGTTGAGTTTGTTTCCTGAGCGTCAGAATTGCCTTTCAATATCAAAATTTATGCTTTAAGTCAGCATGCTATTTTTTCAAGCTCGATGGATCTATTCCCCTTCGAAGAGCATAAAAGATGACCTCAGAGATTGAGTAGGCTATTAATTTCCTAAAATCTCTAAACACTGTAAAAGACCAAGACGCTGAAATGGCCTGCACTTACCGCATGTATGTATATTGATAAGTCGACAGTTGGATTTCATAATCAGCGATTTCTTTTAGACGGAAGCTGATGCATGCCGAAACGAACGTCTTCAAACTATAGTAACATACTTGCCAAGTGTGAAGGCTGAATTGCTTGACCTCGCAAGGATCTGTTGTCTTGAAAATCAAGAATCATCCGATTTGGCCAAAATTGAGGCGAAAGCACGTCAAGACGGTGGTGTCGAGTTACTGGACTACTTAGAGCGCCGAATTGAGGAACTGAAGGTTGTATATCAGCAGCATCGACGAGTCTACGAGGCCATAGCGACATTTCAGACCTCTTTCAATGCTCTCCAACAGGTAGAACACAGGCTCAAAGACCCATCGATCTTGAGCAACCGAGGTGGAATTTTGCTGAAAACGGAGAAGGAAAAGAAGCGATTGTTGAAGGAGGTGGAGAAACTGGAAAAAGAGACATTAGCTGCGATTAGTGAATACGAAGCGGAGAAAGGTCAACCTTTTGTCCTTTCCAATGGTAAAACTTTCGTGCAGGCCATTGAGGAACAGCGAAACGCGGCGACAGCCTCTATGCGCGGAAGCAGATCTTCCAGTGCTGTTGGCCGCAGACCATTTTCTGGCGGTCATCCTGCTTCACAGCCCTGTTGAGTTGCCTCGGCTTCTTTACGACATTTCATTCCATTCGTGCTTTTTTTCTTTTCTTGTTAGTTCTCGGTTGAGTTCATCGTTCATTTTTTTTCTGCTTTTCACGCTTTCTTTCCTTGTGTCTTTTCATGCCCTTATTTTCCTAAATGTAGATGTGAATTTAGGCTGTGGATTTGGTCCTTTATGCAATTCCGCTTATTTATTATATAAGGGACATTTGTGGAAAATGGCGATTTGCATTTTATTGCCCTATAGGAAGTAGCAACGGAAATTCAAGGGAAGTGAATGAGAGCGAGAAATATGGGACAATCTAGAGCGCATTGAAATGGGAAGCAGCAAGCGAATTCCCTGAAAAGTGTAATAAGGAGCGTTTTCTGAGGCTGCAGACAGCCCTATAGGCTGTCCCTTTGCGCCTTAATTGACACAGAATCGCAAGCAGGTGACACAAATGCAGCACTGGCTTGCCGCTGTGCTGGCAGCAACCTTTACGGTGACGTGACCTAATCTGGTCAATCGATTTCGCCAGGTGGGTGTTTGCTGTGCCCATTTTGACAAAGGAATCGGCGGCGAGAGGCAAATCTTCCCTGTGTTTGCTGAAGTGGCATTCCCCATAATCAAATGGATGTTAAAATTCCGACAGTTATCAAACTATCGTATTCACTGGCTCCCTTACAAATTGACTTTTCCCTGAGCACTAGCAACTGGCTGAAATCAAATTGATAGTGTTTGTCCCCTAAAAATTATTACCAAGTATTCTCAAATGCGATCAGTTACATGAGAACACCACCGTGATCTGCAGTATGTGAATGCATGCGGCAACTATTTGGCCGAAATGGTGTGGGAGCAAGTCTAGATTGAAGTGGATTCCTCTCGCTGACAAAAGCTAAAGTACAATCACATCATAGGTCATCTATTCTCTACTTAGCAAGCCAATCAGAGGCTCGATCTTGTAATTTTTCTAATGCGCCGTGCAGGAGTTTATTCAAATCACCAGGTCCCACTTACCAAGCCGTAGAAACCAGGTCATCCGCGGGTAACACCAACGCTACTGAGCTCATTGTCAGTAGCATTACCACTTCCACATCCAAATTATTGAATCACACTTGGGGATTATGCTGTGCTGTGGCGCTGGAAGCACCTCAGACGATATTAGTGAGCTAAATGCTACGGAAGTAGCAACCAGAACGAGAAGAACTAAAAGGGCTTGCAACTGCAATGCAAACCTTTAGTGCTTCCAGGATTTCATTAGCCACTTGAATGGTCACTCTAGGCGGTAACGTGTAACGTTGGGTGGGATTTTAGTGGAAAAGCAGTTTACGTGTGAATCGCTTTCCTAGAAGCATCAAACAAGATTAGAAAATTACCGTCCACTCCTCTTCCGTCTCTATTCACATTATCGCTTTACAAAGGGACCAATCATCTAGTTATGTGCCAAATGGGCATCTGTGACGGGAGGGAACAAACCAGGAAGCAAGGTTTAATGCTTCCAATTTTAGGAAATTTGCCAATGGAAAAGAAAATTAGCATAAAAACTACTTCTACTTCCCTTATACTGTTTGCCAATAAAGGCCAAGACAGATGGATTACATTGAAACCTGAGGGAAGCTTCACTTAAATTTCCTCGGGGAGGATGGAGAAGGCAACACTTTCACACTGATCAGTGTACACCACAGCTGCCACAAATCTTCCAGACCTTCTATGGACGTGGGACACAAGTTCGCATGGAACCATTTTCCACAATACCTCCAGAGGTGATAGACCAGAGCACCTGGTCATGCGGGCGGAGGGAGTGAAGTCACTGCCACCACGACCACGTTTTACACTGTCGGTCAAGCCAACAGCTCATATAATCGTACATTAGTAGCCTCCAATGGATAACTCGAGTTCTTCGGTACAGAGGCGGCAAAGCAAGTATGCGTGTGTGCGTGAAGACCTCTACAAGAGCATTGAACAATCCAATACAGGTGACATTGGAAACATTCTAGTGGTGAAAAAACTTCCACCCTGATTTGTGTAACTCATTGAAGCTCTAGGTGACTCCATATCTTGAGGCGTCAATCGACTGAAAGTGAGAGGACCAGCGCTCCCATCAGCGAGAGTCGCCGCCATTCTGAAACCGGCGTGTAAGGCCATTGCACCAATTTCATCATCCTCGTCTGATCACGTGACACCGCGGTGGTTGACTGACTCACCCACGTTTAGCACGCGGCTGTGGCGTGGGTGGAAGGCCACGCGACCCCGCACCTCCGTGGCTCAATTGACAAGCGCGACCGTCTGCCAACTGAAAAAGCAGGACGTATCTGGCCCATTGTTTTGCCTACAGCGATGCCACCAACTTCAGCCCCTGTAGGCACTGGGTCTAACCCGTCCCAGTGCCTTTCGTTAACTTCGAAGGTCCTGCCTAGGCGCATGCGTAAATAATACGGGTGTCGGTCCAACTCCCCCCCAGCATTTCGAACCCACATTTCAAAATTACTAGTTTTACCCCGAGGCCATGATTCAAGCTTGTCCGGTTTAAAAAGGACTTCAGCTTGGTACCAATGTTGAAGCATTGTGTTAAGGAGAGCGCCTACCCTTAACAGATAAACAAAATATCAGATTAGTGTAAATGACAAGTCTTCAACAGTGGGGAAGGCGTAGCAGAAGGCACCAAGAAAACAGTTCCCACGCACAGTCGACAGACAACAAGTTTCGAATACCGACTCCGCTGTTTTTGACTCCTTTCACCCACGCTAAGTGAACGCAGCCTACCACCCAAACGACCTCCCAGTTGACTCACCTGGCATGCCACGGCTCCACCTCGCGCTTGCTGCCCCTCGGACGAACTGTGCACGCGGTGGGTGGACCCAGCACCGCGAATCTCCTCGAGAGAACTAAACTACTGAACTCCTAGTGAGCTTAAGGCCATGACCGAAACTAAATGAACTTTGTGTGTCCCGCAGTTCTGCCTCTGAAGGCTATAATAAACCCTACCTACATGCAGGCAGGTGGTAAAACTCCTTTCATTCGTCTGCTCGGCAAAATCTTCAAGAACAATTCAGATGCCCACAAGAGTGGTCGCTAAAATCCCAGAATCAGAACGTTCCTCAATCTTTTTGAAATACCATTTTCCTCCTCGACCTCACACCACAAAGACAGTGAAGGGGGAGACGAAGGCCAACGGAAGAACAACATAGTACTAAAGCAGGGGGAAGCAGGAACACACGAGGACGAACTGTGTGGCAACGAAAAGGGAACACCGAGACTATAACTCCGTTTCCGCCGAGACCGTCCTGGTGGCACAGAACTCCTTGAAGCGTTCAATCAGATGCTCAACTGTGTGTTCACCCAAGACCTTGTTCTCGCGTGATCTTACATTCACCGTCCCGTTGTTTAACTCCTTCTCTCCAATCACTAAAAGAGAGGGGAAAAATGAATTGATGATTGGAACAACGTGACAGACCGGATCCCAAAGCTCCAACTGTCGTTGGGTTCTCAACTCACGTTGCTCGCTACGATACAAAAAACCGGCAGAACTGTTTGTGGTGGGGGGTGTTTGGCATAGGTATGTGTGGGTTGCACCGTCAAAACGGTTGCGCTAGCATCACCACACCAAGGTTTTCGGTTAAATAACATAACTACATAAAGCTGACAACTACCACACACCGAGAATGAAGTTGTACTGAGCTAGTTGTCCGTTGCGAACTTTCTTGTTCAGCGTTCGACCGGGATCTGTGTCAATATTCACCATGAAGCCCGCCTCGTGAAGCTGGTTGCGTACCTTGTGACCGTACTCGTCCAGCGCAGAGACGACTGGTACCACCAACACCTGACGCGGATTTAGCCAGAATGGCCACTTGCCTACCGATAAAGAATGACCGATAGCAGGACGTCAACGATTTACGTATGGGGGAGGATCCTACTAACATACCGGCAAAATTCTCCGTAAGAATGGCCATGAAACGTTCAACGGAGCCGAGGATAGCACGGTGGATGATAACCGGACGCTTGAGGACAGTTGAACCTTCGCCATTAACCGAAGGCGCGTCACCCCTAGGAGGTGGAAAATATGCAATTAGGATAGAGGCGAGTTCAAGGTGAGGTGAAAAATCGAGGCGGTTGAGCTTACGCCTGGTAGGTGAGATCAAAGCGTTCGGGCAGTTGGAAGTCCAACTGAATGGTCGCGCATTGGTGACGTCTTCGAAGCGCATCGAAGAGGACGATATCGATCTTGGGGCCGTAAAAAGCACCATCACCCTCGTTGAGAGTCCACTTTACACCACTAGCGTTCAAACTGTTCTCCAATTGCTAGAGACATGAGAGAAGGAGAGTAAGAGGAGCGAACAAAAGTGGTATTGGGGAAAATCATCATCAAGGCTAACCTTTTCCGCCCGATTCCACAGTTCCACGGCCCCCATAAAGTCTTCGGGACGCGTAGAGAGGAAGAATTCAAAGGTGAAACCGAAAATACCGTAGGTATGTTGCACGAACTCGATTGCATTGATAATCTCAGTTTCAATCTAAGAGGTGGAAGAAGTGATAGACTAGGTTGTTTTGAAAAGTGACCCTACTTATCATAGTGTTCTCATCAAAGAACACCGCTCAAAATGTTTTGATGTCGACCCTGTGCAAGCATCTGTTCAGCTGCTTCAAACGCCAAAATTTTGGAAACTAGGGCAAATAGGAGGGAGTACAACACATACCGGAGTAGAGATGGTATAAAAAAGAACTGTGAATGGACTTAGCCTAAAAGCATGGATCGCTAGAAGGCAGTCATTCTAAGGCAATTCATGCACACCTGATCTTCACGACAGAAGATGTGGGCATCATCCTGTTGGAAACGCCGGACCCGTGTCAGCCCAGTTAGTGCACCGGAAAACTCGTTGCGATGAAGCACTCCGAAATCAGCTAGCCGAAGCGGCAGATCCCGATGTGAACGCAACTCGTGGGCAAACATGAGGCAGTGACCAGGACAGTTCATAGGCTTGAGACCAAACAACTTCTTTTCTATGTCTACCTTGAACATATTATCCTACAAACAAATGAAAGGAAGAAATAATCAACAACGAAAGTGAAACAGTCAGACAGATGAGAGATGCAACACACCGCGTAGTGCTTCCAGTGACCGCTTATCTCCCAAAGCTTAGAGTCGTAGATGTTGGGTGTGATGACCTCTTGAAAGCCGCGTTTCCAGTACTCGCTTCGCATCAGTTCCACCAATTTATTGTAAATGTGCGCGCCAGCAGGGAGAAAGAAGCAGCTGCCAGGAGAGAGCTCGTTGAAAAAGAAGAGCTTCTGCTCGAGACCCAGTTTCCGATGGTCTCGCTTTGCAGCCTCCTCCTGTACAGTTGATCAAGAAAGGAAATCGCATGTTTGCCATAGCTTACAAAATGGAATTAATTCGCATTGAAATGGGCTATGCGATCCACAGATTCGTGCTTACTTCAGATCACGTGATGAAATATCACTCCCATAGCACTTACTCCCCTTCTGTAAGGAACAAGATGGACAATAACAGCTGTGAGATCCTCCTAGTCCCATAAATGACTTGACATTATCTACTTACAGACAGGTGTTTACATCCCAATCATAACATCGAAATTCAAGAGTCCAACAAATAAGACACATCAAACAAAGACAACGCTACATTTAGGTCACGTAGTCTGGAGGTGAATTTGCTCCTTCTCGCGGGTAATCAGAAGCGATCCAAGTGTCGTACTGCCTTCGTCAACATTACAGCCTGTGCTCAATGCGAAAAATAAGGCCGATAACGTACCTGAATGTGTTTCCAGTCCTTCAAGGCCTGCTGAGAGGGGAAAGAGATGCCGTAGACTCGTTGAAGAGATTCGGCGTCAGGGCGACCTTCCCAATAGGATGAGCTACTTTTCGTGACAGTGATAGCTTTTACGCAACCTAACGTAATGTAGGGAAAACCAACAGTTCGAGAAGCTGAGAGGTGAATGATTGGCAATTTGACCGCTGCATCACCCATTACTTCCAAAATTTCAATTCCACGAATTCCCTGTTGTAAGTAATGAAAAAAAAGTTGTGGAGAACTAACACGGTGATACGCTATCTGCCTCCTGAAGACAGCATTCCGTAAGAGCATAGCACCTCTTGATAACTGTTAAGAGTGAAGCAGTTCAAGTGCTGACTACCACAATGTAGTCAATAAGGGCGACTCAAGACGCCTGCTGAAAAGAAACCGTGATAAAAGCAGCATCATTCTAAGCATCGCACTGCAGAACCAATACTAAATCAGAAGCCCCAGCATTCTGCCTAGGTCTCCCTGCTCTGCAGGAAGTTTGAACACCTCAGCAATAATTCCAAAATGCTTGACTAAAGCTTTGTAGCATGTAAACTTAGAACACACTATAGCATAGCACACCCAATCTACATGGGCGAGATCATGTGCCAATGCCTTCAAAAAGTGGAGAAGTAGAACATACCGGTATGGCGAACATGAGGACCCACACAGAGATCTATGAGTGTACCACATTTGTAGACGGTTGTCTTAGGATCCGTGACGCGCTCCTTGAGAAGGCGCACTTTAAAATCGTTGTAGCCAAACATCTTGAGTAGATCCGCCTTTGCCAAAAGCAGACGCTCAAAAGGCTGCTTCTCGCTGATGATGGTGTTACAAAGCTTGTTAAGTTGCGGATATTCGTCGGGACGAACTTGCCTTAAGGTGTAGAATAGCAAGAGGACTTAAGGCAAGGCCCTAAACATGGTCCCACGGCTACTGGGCTATAGGATTAAAATCAAGTTGCGGTGATATCGAATGCTAGTGACAAGAATGATAATTGACATAGCTAGTCTTGCCACAAAATCTATTAAAATTTGTGCCAGGCGTCTCGTTTCGATGGTATCACATTTGTCAAGCTGTTCGACAATGAGTGGGGCCCTTTCGCATAGTCTAGTAACACCGAAGTTGGGCCATAAGTGAAGTACGCACAACACGCTCAACTATCTTAAGACATTTCCTGTTCCGCCTTCTTACCAAAAAAATAAACACCCAACCATTGAATCGAGGTGGCAACGACTTATGCTGACGAAGGCCTTATCGAGAGCAGACAAACAACCCGAAAAAAATGACCTCCGAAAGGTACGATAAAACTGCAATCGATGGCGGCATTAAAAATTCGAACGGTCTTGACCTAATGGCAACCTATGATTATGTAGATGTCAATTTTAACCACTACGCCAATCGCCTGAGAGCGATAACATTTGTATTTTTGAGGGAAAATTCCAATCAAACGGCGATGAGGCAATTTGAATAAATGATTCGGCATTGAAAGCAAGCTGCTGAGCGGTGATAGCAACAAACGTCACGTATTTGTACAGCGATTGCCAACGCATGGCTAGTTAAATTACCTAAACGCGGAAAAGCTCAAAGTGAATGATCATCAGGCCGTGTCAATACCGTGTAAAAGGCTGAAGGCTATGTGAGGGCATATAACACCATTTTGACACAGGGGAATAAGCAACTTCCCCGTACGACAATCGAACCAATTCGCAACGACGATTGAGAACTGACCAAGTAGAAACCAATGACTAGGACAATATCTAATGGAGTAATGCGCCCTAAGCAGTAAAACGAACGCACAAATATGTTAAGAAGCACTGTGTTATCAAATAGTACCAACAATGGCCTATGCTCCTTATTTCCTACTGCACGGTAGGTAATAAAACCACAATCCGAAAAGGCATGCAGAAAACACTGACCTCCCTTCCATCCACATGTCATAGTAGAATCCTTCCTCAATGGGTGGGCCATAGCAGAGGTGGCCACCGTAAAGACGCTCCATGGCCTCTCCCATTATGTGCGCAGACGAGTGCCAGAATACGTACTGCCCTGAGGAGTTGTAAAAAAAGTGAGGCCAAGATCCGTGAGCAGATTTCTACCAAAAAACTAACACCATTTCGTCTAAAAATGGCCGTAAATCTGGTGAGTGAAACAATCACTCCCACTATAGTGTTCTGGAAGGAAACGCCATTCGCAAACCTCGGAAGCGTATGGAAATGGACTTACTGATACAAGACTAAACTTCACAATAGTCGATAAAGATGGATTATCTCAGCACACGGAATAGAAATCATGGAATTCAGCGAAACTTAAAGAAACCGACACAATTTCAAAAGCAGAAGACGAAATTAACTAATTAACTAATCAATTGGCAAGTGAATATACACACCATCCTTGTCACTGAAATCCAGAAATTCAACCGTTGAATTGCCTTCGAGCGGCCGTTCAAGATCCCATAGCTTGCCGTTTACCTTCGAGATGACGAATTTATCGGCCTTATTCTTGCTAAATTAGAGTAGACAATGAGCTAGGTCAAATAACAAAAGCGCAAAACCCAAGAGACTGTACATACTCTAAGGATCTAGCAATATCAATGGGACGAGTTTCCCAAGCCTTGCCAGGTATCGTGGATCCATCCGACAGGGTAATTTCAATTGGTGAACGAGGCTGTGAGGCAACAAAATGCTCATACTCCCTCTTCAACTTTTGCCATAGACGTTCACGATGGGCAATAAATTCAGGTGGAGGCGGAGAGGAAATCTCAGAAATGGATTGAGAGAGACCACAGACGCCAGCAGCCTAAGTTTCACAAAAATATTTACAGTGTAAATATCGAAAACATAGACAGAGAGAACTGCCCTCTCTCGATGATAAATAAACCCGAACAAAACAAAATAGCATTCAAGTTGACAACTCCGTACCATAACTCGAAGCGGAGAATGTCGGAACAGCACAGAGAACCCACGTAAAACACGTATTAATACAAGTGACATGCAACATACATTAAATTAAGTAGTGTATTGAAACAAATGTTGATGAACAACTTAAATACTAGAAATAGAGGAACACTCATACTTGCACAAAACAGCATTATGATAATTTCGCCTTGGCACGTCGTCAGTCTTTTAGCGAAGTTCTTGGCCTAACTGGCATATACTCTATGTGCATACATGAGCAAGCTTTATGCAGCTCGCATTTCCAAACGCCTTAACCATTATCGAACTTGTACTTAATTAAAGCCACTGTAAAGGGTCCCCCTTCTTCTCTTGTACTACCCTTGCCATTAGAAGTCGGGACACGCTTCAACATCTTTATTATGGGTAAGAGAGAGAGTACAGAGAGATCTTGTAGGAGAGTTCAGACAGGGACCAATACCTATCTTGGGAGTCACCACGCTGCCCCGCAACCAGGTTCGGATTGTCTCCCTGCCTCTGGCCCACAAAGCACATTTAAAGAACATAAGTATTGCAGCCAGCACATATTGTTTTTAGTAGAATTAAATTTCTTTATATGAAATTTGGATCATTGCGACTTAAGATCTGCTCCGATTAGTCAATTCTCTTATAAATCCATTTAAAATTGTCTTCCTTGGTTACTTTGTTTTTCTCTCTGAGGATATTGGAACAGTTAGTTTCTTACTGAAAGTTTGCACCAAAAAATAGTTTACGTGCCGAAGTAGGTGTTAGTTTTAGATAGTTACGGTTGGACTTTGCGTTCTCAACATAAAAAACAATTAACTGTCGGCATATCTGATACTTTGAAATACGCATTCTATGCAGCGCAATCAGTCAATTAGTGATTGGTTAATTGCACGCATGCGAAGTAGCCTTCCGTCAAACCTATGGCCACGCCTTTTAGGGTCATGGTGGACTCGTCTCATTTTTATCACAATGCAGCTCAGCTTTTGTGTGTTGTTTCCTCTGGGACAACGAGCCTCAAAAATGCTTTTTACAATCAACAGGGACCAGTACTTTGGAAATAACCTCATTACTACTTTTTTAGAAGAATAGAGCTGTCTACGCCCTTGTGGCTAAATCTTTGGGCTTACAGTCGATAATTATTAATGCGCTGACAGAATTGGGTGCTTTAGGAGACCACTACTCGCACATCGCCTGCTCTACCTCACCGGCCTGCACCACGTGTCTCTTGACTGTGATCTCTTTCGACCTCTGCTGTCCGCGGAGGTCGTTCGGGCGACGAAGCGAAGCTTTAAGAATCCTTAAGAAATACTGTTCATCTAGTAGGATTGCCTCTGATCTTCGCAGACTAATAAGGAGTCGAGCTAAGAAGGGTTAGTTAACCATTTTCATGACTGGCCCTAACTTAGTGAGACGAGGGGGGGACTGCATTCTGCGAGTTCCCCTGTTTTTGCGCTCCATTGAGCCGATGGACAAGGTTATAGAAGCGTTAGTTTCCTCAGGTGATGATATTTATTGTCAGGTCTCCTACGACCGAAAAAAAACTTCCTACAAAAAGTACGCCCACTCCCCTTCTGACTAACTCACTCAGATACATTAAACTAGCGCAGAACCTTAAAAAGTACGAATTTTTACGAGATTATCACTTCCCGGACCTTATTCTACTTCTCCCGCCCGGCACGGATTTGCATCTCTCGCCAGTAATTACCTCTGACATGGCTGTCATTCAAGATAAGGTATTGGGAGCTCCTTTTTTATCCAACGTCCTGATCTCATTTTTAGGCAAGCTGTGTGCCATCCTTGGTTCTTCTGGACGTCCTTGAGTTGCCTCGATCTCAGCCGCTTAAAATATTGGATGCTTGCGCTGCCCCCGGCAACAAAACCACTCTCATTTTGTCCGGTCTTAAACAACTGTCTCAAAAGGGTTGCCTTATAGCCCTTGATAGAGATGAAAGAAGGCAGGTAGTTGTCTAATGCCATTAATTATTGTTGGTGGAAGCCTTGTCATTTTCTCACTCATCAAGTCAACTCAACTAACACTTTGGGGATAATGGAAAAATTCAATTTTGTTGAAACGCTTTCTTTTCGACATAGTTTTCTGCTAAATTTTTGCACACATTTTAGTAAGCACTTCGTCAAAGCCGTTCGCTGCTTTGATGCTTGATTTCGGCTTGAAATGAAGTACTGGCTTTCCTTGTTAGACCACTTCCCTGTTTTAGGCAGCTTTTAGATTTACCGTTGTTAAATATTGAAAAATGCATTAACATTCGGTGGATCAACATTCCGAACTGCAGATTTTGGGCATGAACATGTTTGCTGTCTCCACAGGAGGATTCATCTCTTAATCAATTTCGCTGCAGCTTATACGTCAATCCTATGTCCAGAATCAGGAGGGTTTTCCATGCACTGCCACATTTCAGCGTTTCACTGCAGTTGCGCGTCCTACCATCTTATAGCAATGCTTGAAGTCGTCTGTGCGTTCTATATCTTCCTTTGTGAGAAACTGTCCTAATCTCCACACTGTTTCCTGCGTACACATCCACTGTTGACTGCCGTCTTAGTCAACGAGGCACAATCGAAGGCTATCGGTGTGTGTTCGAGCACACTCGGCACTTACTGCTGCACGTAGTGCTGGCACAGTTATGTTCCATTTCATATGGGCAAAATAGAAATCCCCGTTTGTAGTGGTGTGTTAAAATCTTATCTCAGGGTGGCTGCGCTATGTTTCTTGTCCACTTTTCCATTATTTGCGATTTTCTCGACTTTGCCATCCATTTTCCTGCTGATTTGCTCCACAAAGCTCACTATCTTTGGGGTAGTAAATTCGCCACGCATGATCGCTATTTCACCAGTAACTCTATAGCTTAACTGACTCATTCTTATCTGATTAAAGGAGTTTGCCAAAGAAGAAGATAAATTGCTTAATGGTCATTAGCCCAAATTTGTGTCTATTTCCCTTCATAAGAATAGGAGTCGCAGGAATTATTGGTGTCGATTTTCATAACTGAATGTTTAAGTAATGCCTATCTTTTTCAATCCTCAGATTCCAACAGCTCTGTGATAACCTTCGCCGGATGCACGATGGTGTCTTGAAGGTGAATGGTGCAATAGATGACAGGAAAGTCGGCACAAAAGCCTCTGACAGGGTCATTTGTGAGGCCTTCTCTCGAGATTTCCTTACCGTCGACCCTGTGAACGAAGAAAAGTTTGCAGATGTCAGAGCAATTCTCGTCGACCCTACCTGCTCGGCCTCGGGTCTGCGTTGCAAGCGGCCGGAGCTGGCGGCCCAGGGGCAAGAGGACGAAACGAAGCGTGTCGAGAGATTGGCCAGCCTCCAGGCGAAAATTCTTCGACACGCTCTCTCCTTTCCCTCCGTCGAGGTGGTTGTCTACTCGACTTGCTCAGTCTACCAACAGGTGAGGTCGTGTAATATTTTCTCTTATCAAGCACCCTCCGGATTTCATTGATGATAGCTTTCTCATACATACCATTCGATACGTTCCAACCCTTCGACCACCTTTAAGAACACTAATATGCTTACTACTGAGTAAATCCGCTGTAAATCACTGCTCTTTGTTAGCGGTGTTTTCCCGTTAGTTTGCTGTTTTTTTAATTTTAGGAAAATGAGGCGGTGGTTCATGAGCTAATGGAATCTAGTGCGTCGGCTGATTTTGAGTTAGTGGCGATCTGGGACAAAATCAAAGACAAAGGGGAGAGGGAAATGAGGAGAGGGACTACTGCCGTGCCCAATCTTTTTACTCCATTAGCTCCTTGGAAGTCACGAGGTTTTGCCGAAGATGGCAACGAGGATACCACGAAAATGATGGCAATGTGTTTGCGATCGTCTACCGAAAATGACCTCACTATCGGCTTCTTTGTGGCCTGCTTTAAACGTCGAAAATAAGTAGCAGCGTCACAGTTTATCTGTTTGTAAATATACAGATTGCTGACTATCGCGCCTACTTTTTAAATTTGAGGTGTGCCTTGTGACTCCAGATCCTAGCTTCTATTCGAAATCGGCTTCTTTCAGATGAATGAGCAAACAGAGGTCGCTGGTAAAATTCCGCTCAGTGGCACTTTTTCGAAGGAAGTGAATAAGGTGGACAAAGTGAGTAGTTCTTATTCTATACCGCTTTCCTTTCAAACTTCATTCCTTATGAACTATCGGTTTTTTTCCTCGGAAATAAGGTAATCGCATGGGAGGATAGAGGTGAGGCTAAGATTGACAAGTCGAATGCCGTTTACATTATTCAGGTTGGGCTGATTTTCCCCACAAATTATGCTAATGTTTGCTGGTTAGAGGGCCAGTTTTCCGATTTTGCACTACACACCTTCGTGTGACATATCTAACCGATCATAGTACTGGAAATCCGGCATAAGGGATTGGATGAAATAAGGGGCAGGCAATTGAGATTGATCACCAGAGACCTGCTGGAGTTGTCATTCGTCGATCGTATCAATTGACTACGCGGCATGTCATCCCTCATTGGCTTTAGAAAAGATCAAATTAGGGGAATGTTCATCTTTACCTCCTTGCGATACTGGAAGTCGCGTAGTTCTTCCAGCTGAACTATTCCCGTGATTACTATTTGCGCTTACCAAGGCTTTGGACTAGATGTTTCATGCCGTTAAAAATTTTACTAGCGTGTACGGGTCTTCTATCTCTACTCACTTTGCATACACCATTGCTCGAACTGAGGCTTGCAAAAGGGGGTTTTTTCATTTCTTATTTCAAGTCGGTGAAGTCGCCTTCGTTGGAAGCAATTGAAACCAACACCAGTGGGGATGCTGAACCATGCCAAAAGAAGAGGAAACTCTCCAAAAAAGAGCGATACATGCAGCGGAAGGAGGTAGGCAGACATATGGTAAAATCCGTACTTATGTGCTTTTGCTAGTGACTTTTTTGTGGCTTGATGGAATCAGGTAATGTTCGGCCTTTCTCTGATTACTGTTGTTTGTAAAAATCTGCAAACGATTTTAGTACTGTGATGTGGAGATTTTCGTAACATTAATGGATCCCGAATGTTAAAGCTTCTAGGCAGATTAGGGGTGAAGAGTATCTGATTATCGTAGTAATTTCATATGGCTTCGCGTCTGTGAAGGGGTTTTCAGCGAGCGGAGAAAAGAAGCGGCGTTGACGCTGATGACATCGGTAGTTGCGTTCCTACGTTCAGGATCGACGTAGCAAAAGGAAGGCGCTGAAGATGCGGAGACGGGCGAGACGTGATGCAACGGCTGCCTCGGCGGCGGCGGTTGGAGAGGCTCCGCCAAGAGCCCCGCTAAAACCACTTCGAGTTTCTATGGCTGAATCGAAGTGCAGGACGCGCGTCGTGCTGGACTGCGCTTACGATCACCTCATGTCCTTCAAAGACACCTGCAAACTCGCACATCAGGTGAGCTCCTTCCCTTTCGTTTGCTAGCTGCCGAAGTGCCGTCTGTAAAAGTTGACCGTTCCCCACTAGTCAGTCAGTGAAGAGAATTCATTCTTGTTTAGATAGCTTATTGTTACTCAACGAATCGGCATTTGCCAGCGCCGGTGCAGCTCTACATCACCGGTCTTGGGAGCGCATTCAAGTTTGAAGAGGGAACGGAGCAGTCAGCGGAGCTGCGTGAACCGATGGAGGAGAGCACGCTGGCCAGACTGCGTAAGGCCGATGCTCAAAACTGGGACGTTCATTTGAAAATGGTACCATGTGTGATTCCTTTTATGACCGATCAATTTCATGTGTACTAAAGTCGCATTTTTTGTAGTTGTACTATTTCCTATTTGCGTTACACTTTGCTTTAAGATGATTAAATGGATGCTGTGGAAGGGGGATAGACAGTTATATGCCCGTATAGAGATGAGTAGGCTCAGATTTCCCCCTTTCCGGCATGGAAGCTCTAGAAATGCAACTAACTGCATTGCCCTCATTACCCAACCTCATCTCATTCAATCGCGGAGTTTGTTGACATTTGTACCTACCTCTATTCGACGGCTCGTCCCTGAAGGAACTGATGTCAAACTTTGCACAAATCTATGTAAAGAATTCACTTCAACTACATTAGTCATTAGCGCGTCTATGGCATTGCTCAGACCGCAAATGCAGATAGAAAGCCCAGAATAATTAATGTGAAACCTCAGAGAATTATTATAAGCGTTCAAGCTATGGAGTTTTGTGTACAGAAATCTGGCAATCTAGCTGAGTTGTGGTGAGGTACACTTATTTGGTTGTTATTTTCCATGAAGGAGGACTATAGGGAGCTGTTTCCTGCCTCTTCGATTGTCTACCTTTGTGCGGAGTCAAAATACGAGTTACCGGACACTTTCTTGTCTGCATCCAAGTGCACTGATGCCACCGTTGATAATCTAACCGATGGTAGTGCGACTACCGCCATAGAAAACAGTTCTAGCGCTACCGACGCAGCCATCCCCGTCTTCACCACCGATGACATCTACGTAATCGGTGGGCTTGTGGATCATAACCACCATCAGGGCCTCTGCTATCAGCAGGTGAGTTCACTAATTCGTCATCTCATTCCATTCAATGAGTTTTGATATTGTTCTAGGTCCATTTTAAATGAATGGCATACCGTGGTCATTCAGTGCCCTGAATTACTTTTAATGTTGTGCAAAGGATTTCGGATTTAATAGTTAGAAAAAATTGGGTGTACGCAGAAATGCAGTAGTGCACGTGACAGAATAAATGGTGAGAAGACCATTGAGGCGAACAGTAGGGAGTGCTGGAGGTGTAGAGTAATGCTAGTGTGTACCGCTTGTTCGCGAAGGCGTTGCTGCGTGGCCACCGGACGGCGCGACTGCCGCTAGAACGAGCGGGTGTGAAGGTGGAGGGTCGTCGGGTGCTTTCTCTGGTGCACGTCTTCCAAGCTCTCGCCTTCGTCCTCTCCGGTGCTCATCCTCAATGGCATGATGCGCTGTGTGCTGCACTTCCTCCGCGCAAATTCAACCCACAGTAGCAGCATCGACCCCAATCGTAATCACCAATATCTTTCAACAGTAACTTGATCCAAATATTTTTCTTCTTATTCCTACTGTTAAGGAGAGAGAGGAAGTAGTCGTCGAAGGTGGTGGTGACAAACTGATCGAGTATCTAATGGCCGATGTCGGCTAGAATCTGGCCGAATTGGACGGTTTGGATTAAAGCATGCGAGATTGTTGACCTAAACCGTTGGCAGATGTACCGAGACTTGTCTATTGAGAGGACTTGGGAAATCATGAACGATCTGTAGTAGTACCTGTCATTGGATAATCGACCATTGTGAGTAACTGGATCACATGAAAGGTCATACGTTAAAAGAAAAGTCAAAAATACTAGCAGCCTAAAGTCATCAAGTATGTAATTTCAAAAGCTCAATGTTGTATCATCTGGCACCTCTCCAACGTGTACCTGCAGGGACCTCAGGGGAAAATAGTAGAGATGCTAGTTGCATGCATCGAGGTTGCCTTAGTCCTACGGATTATGCGATGGGAAACTACCTCCACCGATTCCTTGAAGACCTAGCCTAGTTTCTTCCTCACGGCCTGCCATGTGTGTTCTTCGGTACAATATGACCTATGGTTACGAAAAGGAGACAAGTTCAAAGAGGATCACCCAGTCTGATATTGAGATTAGTCTAATCAGATTTGTGTCGCGTACTTAAGGTGCAGGGCATGGTAAGGTCCATGTTACACGATTCTTCTGAGTTTTTTGTCATTGCGGTGTTTGAGTGAGGATCTACTACTATTTTCCGAGTTAGTAGCTTGGAGTTGCTGTCCGCTGTGCTGCCGCCACGGTTGCTCTCAATTCGTACCCATCCACTCTGACTTTTCAAATGGCTGCTGATGTGAACTATTTTGACTTTGCAAGGGCATTAGTTTTCGTCTCCACCGTTTCATTAACCGTAGTCCCCGCTGGGATCTCTACTACCATCCCGTGAGTCTATAATTTGGTAAGCTTATCCGCTTCGATATCGTCAATTTCCTTTTAATTGATGGATGCGCTCTATTCATTTGTAGTATGGGTTTTTTTGTCGTCGGCAAAGTAGCGCTTTGAGTAACAACCAAGACTGCAAAAACAAGATCAATCTTGAGAAATTATCCAGCAATGTGAACCAAATATTTGCGTTTTAAACAACCAAATCGGAGTTGGTGCAGACCGCATTTAAAGTGAATACGTTTACTCTTACCTCGTCACATCTCAGTTGTCATATTGACGGCGTTTCTGTCCACGGATATTGTTTCAACGAAGGAAATCATGCTTCAAAGTTATGGTATGGATTGTGACAGACTTCTTGATAATTTCATGCAAGTGGTATTAAATGATCATTCTTTTTAAAAGGTGTTATGAATCGAAAGAATGATCTTTAATAAACACATTCGTCAACAAAATATGTTATGAACTTGAACTTGATGTGTAATACGCTGATTGTATGTTTAACCCCCGGTTTTGGTAAAGGACAACTTAGGGGCTCCACCATTGTAGTTCTGTTGGCCTCCAACCTCCTCTTCGCGCCAACAATGCACATTACGTTCAAATATTGTTCTTTGTTTTCAGGGGAGTCTCGGTGAGCTGCACGATAAATAATTCTTATATGAATAAAATCCTTCCAAAGTTTATTTTTAACATGAGGAGGAATTGCTTTTCACTTTTCACTTCCAAATCTTGGGGTTAATCACGTCTCAAGACGCGTGCCCTTTCCATCAATTGCCTCGGGCAAAATTATTTTTGTTGTGAAGCAAAAAAAGTTTGCATACTACATCTGACCTACGGGATTTGGAGCATGTTTTGCTACAAAAGGAAAATATTTCCAGCTTTTGCCTAAAATAACTTCTCATAATTTCTGTTTTCGCTTAATGGCAAATTCGGCGGACTGGATGAGTCCTGAGTCAATATGGCTTTACCTTTTGATCTCAGCTAAAAAGGAGAAAATATCTGAAGGGATTTCAAAACCACTCCTCGCATCCCATTTTTTTTCGAAGATACCGTCATCCGAGGTGTTGCAGCAATTTAATTAATGCTTCTTTACAAGACCATATCACCTATACCATATGAGGGGTAAATAAATGCCAGGACTCCAAAAATGAAGGCGGTTGGGATGAAACATTTTCATCCTCAGCATCTCAGCTTGATAAAGAGGAATAGCATATGAAGAGGATTTTCTTAACCCTATTTGTAGAAGATGAAGGATGGAGGTTAATGGTGTTGCAGGGCAGCGGGGTGGGAGCATTGAGTCCTGTTGTGTCCCCATCAAAAATGTGTATTAAACTGGCTTTTAAGCAACTGACAGAGTAGGGGCGTAAGTGCGAAGGTCTGCGTCGCCACGACGGAGTGTGTGACTAGGACTAGCTATGTCGCTATGATTGACCTATGACGTTCTGTTCCGACTGGCAACGTCAATTTGCCGAGATGGGAAACCTGCGCCGGGACAATTTAAAGAGAAGGCTTCTTTGCAAATGGCTGTGCGTTATTTGAAACAAAATGAAAAAATGAATGCTGCACAGCCAAAGAAAATCCAGCAAATGTGTTTTCATCAGTTGTGTAATTTACTTGAAGTGAATTACCAGCGAAGGGAATTCAGCATGCTTCTGTAAAATTGCCGACATTCGCAAACGTATCACAAAAGGCTGCACAAACAATTTAAATAGTCTAACAACGCTTCTTGTGAAAAAGAGTCTATTTACATGACAATGCAACGCAATCCGCTTGGGAATTAATCACAATCCTCCATAGATGAATTCGTCGCGTTTCGGTCGGAGTCTCCTCCGTTACGTCGAAACTTAGCACGCGCATTTTGAAACCACACCTGAGAAAAAAACATAACAAAACTTCCATCATGTGCTCATCCACATTTCGTAACTGATCAGCCAGTGAAACACACCTGAAGAACTCGTTTGGCAAGACCGGTCTCCTCAGAAAGACTCATAAGATCATTGGCATTGGGGTTCTGGTTTTGAGCAAAGAATGCTTGCATAGAGTGCTGTTGTTGTTCATTGAACGAGGTCCGAACGCGCTTCCGTCTCGTAAAAGCATGTGATGGCGAATAGGGAAGCTGAAGATAGGGTTCCATTTGATTGGCTCGTCTAATTTGAAGGTCATCTTCCAGACAAACTGGATAGTTCTCATGGAGGGTGTAGGGTTGCCCTGGCAGAAGGTCTTTTCCACAAACGTCACAGGAGAAACAGCGGATGTGGAAGGTGTGGAGAGGACTGTGAATAACCTGTTCACCAGGTTTGATTGAACGTTGACAACTCAGACATTTTGGTGTTGTCTTGATTTCGTTCATCAGTGGAGAAAACCTGTTACAATAAGAAAAGCAAAAATATTTCATATCTGTTACCTTCTTTGCGGACAATTGTGCTAATGATTGCTGTTTCTACGTGTGGGTCCGACGTAATCTTTCTAAACTTGCCCTGTTATGACGTCTATATGTTCAAAGCACAAATCTTCCAAACGATGCATCTGTCTCTTTCATCGCCGTGTATGCGAAATAAGACTGATAATACTGAGCAGTCATGAAACATCCAAATGGCTTCCAGCGGTCCAGAAAATGCTGTAAGTGCGTCCTACCGCATTATTCTGAGTGATCCACTTTAAACGCCTTTAAAGGCGTATCCAAATGTACCTGAACTCTCAAGAAGCCAATGAAGAGGAAAGGCAAGTAGTTAATGAATAAAACCTTGGTTTAGATTTTATTGAATGTAATGTAGCCCTTGAAAGGTTTACTGATGCAAAATGGTGATGCGATTCAATGATAACATCCACGCTATTAGACGACACTTCTAATTTGCTTTGTAGAAGTTTACTTTTTCGTACCGAAATCTAAAATAACCTAGGAAGGTTCAGAAATCTCTTGTTCATGCCCTCGTATTGCCAATATAACATGCTAACAGACTTTAAATGTGCAAACATTTACTGCAGTGTCAAGGTCAATCAAAATACAATTATTACTTGCAAATGGGGCTCCCTACGTCCCCAACACTCACTCAGAAGTCAGGCATGTACGCAGTATACCCAAATCACTCACACAGGTCAGCAACAGAGGCCTTAATAGTGAAGGCTCAATCGCTAATTATTTGAGTCAGGAATTCATCGGGACCTATGCTCACGCCTACGTAGTGGATGGTTACTTTCCTTCTTTGAAGCAAAGTTCGTTAGTAATTATCCTTTACTTGTAGTTCGCATAATCATGAAGCTTCAAACACTGTATAAATGTGGTACTGTAGAACCAAGAAAGAGTTGCATTAAGTCAAAGTCAAAGGAAAGCCGTGCACAAACGAAATTGCTATTGGGCCTTAAGATGAGAATATCACCTAAGTAAGGCTTGACTTCATTCCACCTGGAGCACAGAACCCGCATTCAGGCTGTTGTACCTGGACCTTTCAGATTTTCCTACAGGTATGCAAATTAGATTGTGAGGGTTCTCACAATTTGTTCATTTGTTAGCAGACGCTACTTAAATTTCTATTGAGCAAACGGAATCGAAGCCCAGAGAATATCCACAATCATCGCCCATTATTTGCAAGCGCTCCCTTTTTAAACATTTCCAGTGAAAAGGTCGGACCGTTCGTGTGCTGGTAACAGCCCGCCTTTCCACGAAGAGCCGATTTTGATACTATTTTAAACATCGGTTTTAGCTCTTCGTGGCCTCCAGCAACGTAACTCGGCGCCACTGTCTTGGTAAAACCAGAATTCGTTTATATAAAACGGGGAAATTTAATTATTCGTTTAAATGTAAGGGGTCCAAATCAGTTTGACTATTATCAGGCATGGGTATATAAAATGCGTACATGAAACAACGGACAACGGTAAATTGGGTATTTCATGAACGGATATTTAGAAGCTGCAAACATCTGCGGAGGAATTTAAGCACACTATGGTAATATAAAGATTCGTTACAGTAAGGTATTTCAATAACGGTAAAGTTTTGAAGGCATCCTTTTGTGTGCACACGACCGTTGATTTGGTTTGTTATGGTTTCCACTTCGCAGCTGTGGCAGCAACACCTGCGCAACTCCGACGAACAAAACGACCGATTCTGGACACCTGCTCAATGCCTAACTTGCCTCAAAATTGGGCAATATCTAATTTATTTTTGTTGGATCAGCACCGAATAACCAACAAAAAGGTTTTATTTACTATTATTGGTTTAGCTGCTTTAGGGGAAGTAAGTTGCACTGAAAAGTCTTCATATGCGTTATTAAATACTAAAAAGTGTGCGCGAATAAAATGGTAAAATATGTTGGAATGCGAGCCAATTTCGTTCTGACTTAAAATAACCTTTAAATTATCGGTTCTATATAAACGCCTCTCATGCAACCGGACAAGTTTTGTGGTTTTAGGCAACAGCTCTTCTCTACCTTTTAATAGTTCCGACCACTATTAATGCTTTTTGGTCTTATACTATTTTCTGGTCATTTGAAATAAAATTATATGAGCCTTTGTACTTTCAGAAATTACTTTAACAGTGGAAGGGGTAAATAAATTACCGAAAATAATCACTGGGACAATAAACCAATCCACCTCTGCTGTAACACCGGGAGGTAAGTCCAATTTTGGCGTCGAAAAGGGGACACTTGCACCACGAACAGTTCAGGCACTCAGCATGCCAAGCTCGACCATCGTTAGTTTGAAGACGGTGATGCTGTGCCTCGTCTCCTCCCGTAGATTCAATTGGTCTTTTGCATCCAAAGCATTTGAGAACGAAGACTGATGGAAAGGGATACATTCTGCAAGGACCAAAAGAGATCGTTGACAATGTTTTGCAATCTAACATCATAAATCGGCAAATATCTGCTGTTGTATGATTTTAAAAACTAAAAAAGGATGGATAAAAATTGCAAGAAGATACATGTGTGCCCTGATGTACTTTATGAAGATGCAACGTATTGATTTAAATGAAATAGGTGAATTTTCAAACTGATTACGCTCACGTTGTGTATTTTATCCACTGTAATAAATTAATGCTTTATGTCTGTTATATACCTACACCAACCAATTAGCGTTGGACAAACGTCGCGTTCCACGAGTGACCAACGGCGAGCAGGGACGATAAGTGTTGCGATTGGCCAACTAATTTGCAAGCTTTAAACGGCCACAGGCCATGTAAAAAGCCCTTAATTAAATTTCGCTTAAAAGGAAAACTTGTTGCATAAAAAGTTCCTTTTTGAATCACTCGTCGTGAGATTCCCAAAAGAAAACCTTACGTAACAAGCTAGATGCTTGACTGACCTACTAAAAGTTGGGCTACCCACAAAGTAGAAAAATTAATGTAAATTCTCTCGCTCAAAGAGCATTCCTCACCTATGCTATTGTTTTAAGTTTAGCCAACTCTTTTCCGCACGATTTTTTACATTAAGTTATTAGGAATTACAAATGATCACAGGTTACATTCTTGACAGTCTAGATGAACTTGATGATCCGTTAGCTAAATTAATGCTCTTTATCAAATGAGGAACAAAAATGTAGTTAAATTGCGTGTTGTATTTACGGATGTATGTAGTTTGTAAAAGGGCTAACATTTTGTCCCTCTGAATCATCTTCACACGTGCAACCATCTGGTTAGACCATGTGTTGTTAATTCGGCTGTCTCAAGGGCATTTTTGAGGTGTTGGACAATTACCACAAAGTGTGCATCTGCTAGAGAATTTCCGGATCGCTGTAAGTTACATCACACATCCTTTTCGGCAAAAAAGTATTTCTTTATTAACATAAGCACCTTGTTAAATATTAGTTTTGATTTACTTTTGAATAAATTATTCATTCCTCATCAATTGTACCATCACCTAAGGTGATAGCTTCATTAATTCATGGCAGTACGAAAATGGTTAAAATATGTATGTCGGTTTAACTGCATCTTCCTTGAAATGCCGTATAATATGTATGTTGCTTGGGTAACTTCTAAGATCTGTTAGGGGTCACTTGGTAAATCATTGCGCCTTGGTCACCTCAGTAAATAAAATCCTGTAGTTTCTCAGGGTACTTTACATTACTAACTACTGTTTGGGGAAGTAATGAGTATTAACATTATTTTAACTAGTTTTTCAGGCAAAATTAAATTATTGAGTACTGATAGTGCAAGCGGAGCTGAAAAGGTGGGAGCTCGGGAAGCAGAGATACCGAAAGGAGTAAACTAGAATGTTAGAATGGCTTCATTCTCTCAGATTATGCCACCATCATTGAAAAACCAATAAAATTTTGATCCCCATTACCATTAAGGAGATGTATTTTTCGCTAATTATTCCAATCAGAGTGCCGCAGGCGCGTATTTGCTGTGTATAGCAGGTGTCGTCGTTTTAATTGGGATCCTTGGTCAAATGGCACCCTATTGACCTTTCACCTAGGCTGCACCTGTATGGGGTCATAACGTGGGCATCGTACGAAATGGCAGCCCTTGCGACATTTGGGAAGCATTAATTATTAACTGATACACTTCTTCCCCCATTCTTTGCGTTTATGAGAGTGCCCCAGTAGACTCCCGATACTTCATTTACTTTGCATCGACATGTAGCGCCATCTTTCAAGCGATTTCTCATTTCTACCTGTGAGCGATTGCTCATTCCACCCATGGCAAAAAGAACTATGCGTGCAATCTCACTCAAGTTCATAAGTTTTCTCTGGCCCATGTTCCGATAACAGAAATTAGTTTCCGGCTTTGGCGTCTTTAAATAATGCCGAATACCTCTCTGAAAATAGCTACCTTTGGGTGGAAATTTTCTCTACGGAAATGAATGTAAGTAGAATGACTTCGATGACTGGTTACAGTTGCAGCCGAAAAGATTTAAAAGAAGTTAAGTGGAAGTGGTGGGTTCGATTATGAACAAGATCATGACAGTCTCATTCAATAAGGAAGAAGCAACCACGCAAACCTCTAAAGGACTAGCCTTGTGGGTTTGTATGCGATCGTCTTCTCCAGAGTACAGTCAACTAAGGACGTCGGGCCTCATGAAAAGTTCTTCACTGCTTCAATAGCATCATAATTTAATAGTCAACCTTCTTGCTTTAACAGATTCTTTTCTAGGATTGGAAAATGCATGACTATGCGATCAAATGTGCTTGTAATGCCATGCCATTCGCTTAATCTGAGTTTTCGCGTTCTGCATTGCAACCATGACGAATCGACACATTCATAACTCCATATTTGCCCAATTTACTAAGCACTTGGGGAGGATCGGAGGTCTGCTTTATGAAACATTTATTTGCAGTTACAAACTGCATCATGCATTTGTAAAATCAAAGGATAGATGATTTATTTAACGAAGGCGTAGTTGGATACAAACGCGCAGTAGCTTTTTCCAATGTCATGAGGTGCTTAGCTACTTTCTGTTTTTGACAACAAGTTGATCTGCACAGTAAAATTTAAGACTAAGTTGGGTGATTGAAATAAGTTAGTAAGAATGCTAGTGAAGGCCAATCGGCTGCTTGACGAAGGGCATTCAATCAGTCGAGTTGTTTCGGGAATGCTACACTGCATTATGAGGTGCTCTTCTACCTGTGGAGGTTGGTTTTAGTATAATAAAGCAGGTGGACTCAAAGGGACTGAAATCCCAGAATTTACAACTTTTTCAAGCCTGATAATTTCGCTTCAGCAGGACAGCACTTTTAACCCCATTCTTGGCGTTCAAGTTATAAAACATTCGTTGTATTGAACACTACCGCACTGTGTTCATTTAGCAGAAAGTGGTCTCCACGTTACCGTCAAGTTTAACAGCGAAAATATAGGTTTAATTCACGCCGAGATTTTAGTTACTTGGCTGGATATTTTAGATTTGAAATGAACATTTACAGTGCGCTTATTGCCACCAAGATTAACAAAAAATTTCAAGATCTTATTGAGTTTACTGACTAATATCAGCAGTTTTAATGAAGTACTTGTTCAAACAAGCACTTTATTCAATAATTTGATCCATTTGACGGTGATGTTAGGTTCTCTTAAAAATTTTCATGTTTTTAGACTTCTATCTTTTCTTTGTGGTAATGAATATGCCTAGCTTGACTCCAATGTCGTATGACACGGAGACTATGGCCATGGCAACGCAAAGCAGCACATTTGCCAACTTTCATTTTTGGCAAAGAAGTAGTCTACTCTCGCCGACACTTTGGAGGACAAGTGTCCGAGTCTATTGAGAGGCGATGGAAAAGGTCTCTGCGGTGGGTGATTGGGTCTGCGGAGACCGACTGCACTATCGCCATAACTAGAGACCGTAATTGAGCAAGCCAAATCCACTTACTACCAAATCGGTGGTGGTTTCCACTGCGCAAGAAGCTAAAGTCGACAAGAAGGCTGCTGAGGTGGCGGCACAACGGAAAGTGGTATGGCGAATAGCCGCGATTAGACTGAAACGATATTTCCAAAGGAGGGACTCACACCTCAGGCATATTTTTCGAGATAAACAAACGCCGTCGAATGCTCACCAATTTCGTGTTTAAGTGTACTTCGTTTGAGCACCGACGAGCTGGATGATAGAAGAGATTAATCACAAGAAACACAGAGGATGACACTTGAGATAAGACGGAGTAAGAATGTGCTCCCAATCACAAGGAACTCCGCTAATCAACTCTTAATAAATGCAGTGGCTTGTAGCCTCATATCTTAAGCCGAGAAATCCGGTCTAGTCAAAACAAAAACAGCATGGAATATAAAGATAAAGAACGTCTCCTCAAATTACAATTCGGTTTTGGCTGTGCTAAAGCTAGCTTGATGGTTCCCTATAGATTTCCATGACTAAAATATGTCAATTTTTAGGTTTGATTTGCGGCTTTTAACAGACTTCCTTCCCTATAGCATGGAGCCTTTTCGTGATGACCTCGTTACTGGAGTCGACTCGTGTATCCTCTCTCCGGCACAGATAAACATTAAAAATGTCGCGTGAATACTGGCACCGTCGTGTGTGCGCATGTGTGCAATTGGGAGAGGGGAGGGAGGAAGTGGGAGGTTGGATGTTGGGGGGTCGCTCTCGCACCGATTTAGGGACGATGCACAACGAGTCCTCTCCCTCTCTGTTTACCACCTGTGGTGGCAGCGCTCATCACACTTACGCAAATAATGCCGAGCCACCGCAAAGTTCCCAACCAATCGGGTTTTGGCCTCCCCCACTGGGTATTCTTGAAGGCGTCACGAGACTTGAATCTGGACATTATTTAGAAGAGCTGAGAAGTTAGTGTCAGCGATTCACCGCCTAATTTTACGGTTTAAGGTAAAAATGCTCCTTTTCTTAAATTTCAGTCCCAAAATGTCAGCGTTCCGTGCATCAGATGAGTCGCATTGAAGAATTATTAATGACCAAACTGAAAGTAATAACTAATGGCTGACTAAAAAACTTATCTTCCAAGCAGAAAAGATCAAAGTAAATGCCTAGTTCATTTGCTTTTACTTTTTTACCAGGTAGGCCAATAACAGTCAAGAATAAAACCCAATTATTTTAAATAAATTTTATTGTTTCGCTTGGGGATGCGTTGAGAGTGTACTCAAGTTTCCATATCATAGAACACTTAGATCTCCCGTGGGGATGAAGCTGACGAGCCCATGCCATTCCACAGAAGATCTAAAACCACAACCGACGTAGAAGCCTTCTTCACGATGTTCGTCGCAGAGAAGAAAGAGTCAAATGCAAAACTTGTGCCTCTCTTACCAAGGTCTTCCAATGAAGTATTCGCTGGCATTAATCAACACCAGTGCCGCAGGCACAGCTGACAAAACACCCACCTTTGGTACTGCTCAAAAAGACTCCTCCTTCCTACCTTCACATCTTCCTCCTCGCCTTCTTTCAACCTCAGAGCTCAATTTCGCTAACTGAGGAGGTGGAATTTAGTAAATTTAGCAGCCATTCAACTTTTCACCATTGAATGAGCCAACCCAATTCATGACATGAAAGGACTATTGAAAATAGGGACCTAGTGTCACCGAATGCAACCACAATTCCATCCAACCCAGCATGCACTTGTCTACTCCTCCTTTAAACCACCATTCCAGCATTCGAACTAAGCAACCCCATGGAGTCTGATGAATAATGATGATTATCATGGCAATCAGCCCAGCACAGTTCACTACACTAATAGACACCTCCTTAAGGAGAGTAAAAAGCTAAATGCTTTATCCACCAGACGAGGCGATTATAACTAACTAAATCCATAGGTGCATGATTAAGAGTTTATGATGACACATAACTGTCAGGCTCGGTAATCATGCACAGTGGCAAAAATGTGTTAGGAGGTGGAGATCACTGCCCATTCGCCACTACCGTCTCTAGGAAAAAGTACAAGAGGAGGAAAAAAGGAAGGCGCCTGCAGTGATCTGCTGTATTCGAGGCACCTTAATCATTCTATGGGAGTAAAAGTAGGAGAATTATGCAATATGCGTTGTGAATTATGGCATTCCATAAACATAGGGATGAAGAAAAAGGAAAATGTGCTTCTTATCTTATTGAATGTGTTATTTTGCTCGCCTTCTCCACTCGCTCCACCTCTTTCTTTTCCTTTTAACAATATCCAGTGCTATATGCCAACACATAATTGGTGATAGCGGTTATCATGCAATCGATGATGACATCGCTAATGGGAAAATAATGTAAACAATTGCTTATCATTCTCAATAATAAGTCCAACGCTATAATAGGGGTGACACCAATCAGCTGCAAGCAAGAGGTAGCGTCAATGTTATTTATCTAAAGCCCAAGTGAAGATCTGCAGGGAGTACAACAGTTACCAGCCGCTTGGGCGACACTGTGTTAATTGGACCACTACCATCCGACTCCTAGATCTGTGGATTACCCTCGACAAATGACAAAGTCAGAGAGACACAGAGGTGGCATTGGCTAAACTCCTCCAGTGTGTTCCACACTAACAAATCGCACTGAAGAATGCGGAAGATGACGACACTAGTCGATGCGATGGAATCCCATTCTTGGGCATTCTTTAGTGCGATTTGGCTACAGCGACTTCAAGACATTTCTCCCACAATCTACATCTATCGTCTCTGGTGATGCATCATAAACTGAGGTAAAAATTATTTCAAAATTGGGCAGATGGAATCGGAGGTGTAAGAAAAGGCTGATGTATGATTGACGATTACAGGAGGCGGATCTTCTCGCGGTTAAGTCAAATCATGGTATAAAATTGGATAAAATAAGGAAATGGGTTGAATGAAGGCAAAAGCTTTGCGCATGCGAATAAATGGCCGTGATTGAAGTCTTGCCTATGCTAACCTCAACTGCCGTGACATGTGGTAGAACTGTCCAAAAGGATTGTGACATCCGACCTCACATTGACCAATCATCTTTGAGGCATCGGTCAGTCGATGGTGTGGGTTGGCTTAACAAATGTGTGCTACAATGGTCGTCATTTCTGCAGTTGATCAGTTGCTTATCGCATGTCTGTCTCAAACACATTGTGTCTGCTATTCTTACCGGAATCTCTCACTTGTACTTTAGAATTTGAATGGATATTAGGACTGCGTATAAACTATGGATCCGGCTATAAATTTCAAAACAGCCTCTCAGAGTCTGATGGTGGAAGAGGACAATTAATGCGCACCAGTAGAAGGAATAAATTCAAAATTTCCTACCACAGTATCTAAAAGGTAAGCTGAGGAGAAGAAGAATGATGTTGACGACGACGATGATGAAATCATCTCGAAAGCTCTTCAGTATGCGGGGATTGGATCTACAACACCATCAACGCATACTTGTTCTCCCGCGGTTACCCCTGTGCGATCGGTATCAATCTGCACAAATGACAACCACAGAGCACAGCAAACGTTCTACAAGCTTTCGGCTGTCAGCAGTAAAACGCGGAACCTCAGTGCGTCTGTAGCTGCTAGTCAAAGCATAAGAATAGTAATGTTTTTTCTCATTTTACCCTCCTCAACAACCTCAACCACCTTGTGCTACTACCGTGTTTCCGAAAGTATATGCGGTTTAGTGGCGTTAATCCCAATGCAGCCATATCCGTCGCCATCTCTGCTGCCTCCAATGCCGCTGGTGTCGGCACCACTTCAAATGCCAGAGGAAAGGATTGTGGACGTTTATCTCGCCAGAAGAGACAGCGAAGCAAGTTTAGTCGCAGTGATCAATCTGCCTAAAATCGAGCAATTTATTAAACTGCTACATCACCCGAGCCTGTTGGTATCACAACACTCACATCACACCCCAAAAATCCAATATTTGGACAAACCCTAGCCTTTTCTCAAAAATTTGTAACTACACGAGCTCCAACTTCCTCCTCTTCCCTGCTTTCTTCCACCTTCCATGCTACTCGACGCATGGATGAGACAAGAAGGGCCAATGAGAACAAAGGCTGCTGCATGATTCATCTCCCTTTCTTAGTGTTGTCCGTCCCCCCTATTTTGTGATAATGTCAATGTGTCAACATTGCAGCCGTTTCATCTTCAACACCAATAGTGAAAGCAGACGATGTGACAGTTTAAGCATTAAAGCTCACTTTGACACCATTCCCAGTCAGTCATTTCGAGGATTTGTACCTCCAACGTCACAGAGCTTCAGCACTGATATAACTATTGACTTTGGTTTGGTTGTGATGCCGTCCGATACAACAGCAGTCACCATAGCTACAGTGGCCGAAATTTGCTCAATTTTAGATCTTTGTGTGATGAAGATCGAGGACAAGGGCTGATCCGGTGGTAGCGGAAGTTTTAATCGGCAAAGTGGAAAGGAAGTGCGTGAATATGCCTGAGTTGAAGCTACTGTCTTGAATGAAGTATCGGGGAGAAAGGCGACACATTTCTTCAAAATGTTAGCTATTGATACTGACAAGTTTTGAAGTCTAGGAGCACCTGTCAAAGGGCCCATGCTTATTCTGTTCCTATGAAAGAGAAGAGATGGATTGTGCCGCGTGAAAGGAACAAGAGCAGAGTGGTAATCCATTTCGCTATCAGAATCCTTGGTGAATAAATTGAATCGAATTTCTCCACCTGCTTACTACTCCAGGCTACCTTGTATTCATTTCTTTGATTATGGGAGCTCATAATTTTTTCTGAGTGTATTTCAGTAGTACATGGAATGCAGAAGTGAAATTGCAGTCGGAACTAGTGGATTGACCGACTAGTGACAAGCCCTGGTATCGCTGCACCTTGTATGTCAAATGCTACCTCCTACCATTCACCATTGTCTGATAAAGTCAACGTCAGGTTGTGCAAACTAACAACGCTTGAATGGCAGGTTCCCATAATCCTCGCAATTGCATAAACCACACCTCCTTCCATTGGCATCCTATAGAGGCACTGTGACCCGGTTGTAAATAGATTGTTGTCATTAAAGCATTCTGATTCCCGTTTCAAAAGACCTCCTCTTGGGTTACTTGAAATGGAAACTTAAGATAATTCAGCCTCATGTTAACCCATTTGCATCCTGTGGTAGTAATAGACACTCAGTGATTCGGCCGTGACCTCCCAATCCCATAGCACGTGCTGTCTTCATGTCGATGTGGAATTCGAATTGCTACCTCCGTTAGTCGATTACAAGGGCATTGTACATTCAACTGATGTCCATTGTAAAGTGTTTGGAGAATTTAATTTAGCTACTCAAGTAAAATGCCTCCACAAGTAATGAGTAGTGAGTACTATCGACATCCATGACCATCGTCAGCTTGATTCGGTCAAGTAAGGAAACAAAATGGAAGTGGTTGTACTGCATCGGTCTCTATTCGATCAGTGTGTCGCATGGTTACGTCACGCGTGTATCTTAAAGAAAATTTAAAAGATACGATTTTTAGGAGACTTGCCGGAAAATAGAGTTAGAATGGGTTGCCACTTCAGTCTACATTTAGTGCCAGATCCGAAGGTTCTTCAGAGATCAGGTGCACCTGCGAATGTTGAGCCCTCTAGGTCTGTCCATCGAAGGCCTAAAGATGACCTTGTCTTAGACTCAACCGATGAAAGGTAAACGTTGTGGCAAAAGAAGGGCAATTTACTCCCTCGAAAGCTGATTATGAAAGATATTTCTTAGGACTGATGTAGTAAACCACACATCTGTCAGTTAAGCTGTAGGAACTAATAATTAGAGATGGAAGACTTCTTGCAAATCTACAGTAGGTGAATCAGTAGGGTACTTAAGGTTGAATGGGAACCTCAGCGTGCATCGTTGAATGCTGCGTTACCATTTTACAAATTACATTGCGTGTGTTAAGTTGTGACTAAGTTCACTCATTGCAAAATGCTGTGCTTTGCAACTGCGATTTTGGCAGTCATCCAAAGCAGCAATTCCCGTTCACTAGAAGTGTAATGAACCTAACGGCATGTATGCCAGCCAATCTATTTCTCCTTCTTAAAAACGTTGAGAGCTTTGTGTCTGGTACTTTGGCTAGTTAAAGCGTTCGTCTTGGGGTGGAAGTTTGCATTGAATGCGGCACACTTCTGGTACATTGCCTTTTTACCTTCTTGGGGATTTTCTATTGAAAGGGACCTGTAAAAACGTCAATTCTGACAACAAAGCCAATAATCTTGTTGAAGGCACTTTTTTCTTTGTGGTGAACACCTTTTTCCAAAATACAAGCAAAATCTTCGAAAGTGATGGAAAAGATTGCGAATTTAGGCAGATTGAGTATCGAAATGTGACTTAGTGACGGAGACTGTAGAGCCTCCAGAAACTAAAAGCAGAGGTGGAGCTTTGTATCGAGAATGCGTAGAGCAGTCTAGCGCAAGCAGCAGCTAAGGACTTGTTTATTGTTAGTTTTATGCTATATTTTCCTACACTTTCTGATTTTGTGATTCCGCATTCATTTCTTGATCGTCCAATTTTACTACTCCTATTATCTTGGTGATTCGGTGGCATAGCGCGGAAAAGCAACTGAAGGTCTTTTAACTTCCTACAACCGAGGCGACGCGTAGGTCCAGTGGAGTAGATAGTTTCCTAAATGCTCAAAGACCACGAGGTCTGTGCAATCAGTTACTAAAATGTCACAGTCCTCAAATTCCATCTATCCGTATCTGCAAGCAAACTGAGTTATCAATGCCTGACTTTAATCATCTTCCAGTATCTGACAGTCTTCTAACAGTGCAAAAGCCTGACCCTTAGCCTTGTATACGTACCCCTGTTGCTATGGCACCTCATTTTGATCATATTTTGTAACTTTAAATGTATATAGCATGTGTGAAGCAAAAATGGCCGTGAACTCCTACAATTAGGCCGTAGGTCATGCTGTTGCGATTCACGCAGGCGCTTTTGAGTAATTTTGCGGAAGACATAACCCTACTTAAATCGGTCAATTTGAATCCTACCCTCCAATTGCACAACAAGTAAAGGTGAGGGACAGTTTCACATTTCTAAAATTAAAATCACTTATCTTTTGAGTCGTTCCTGCAATGGCACAGTTAGGCAAGATTCTGCAATGATGGACGTGGTTTTGTGATTGATGGGAAATGATCCATGAATATCCACAGAAGACTTCAAGCGAACAATGGTGTTAAAACAGGCACACGATTAGCAGTATGGTATCTGGATAGGTCAGAAGCTTAAGGAGGTTCTCCAACTAGTTGGCCCCATAAACGAATCATCAGGCTTTGATAAAATCAATGCAGCATCTCTTCTGTGAGATTTGTTAGTCTTTTTTCATCATTCAATGAATACTATCGAATTCGCTTCAATGAGCCTTTTGGAGGGACTCACAACCCTAGTGATGTATCGCTGACAAGGTTGCAAACAAGAATGCTGCTTCAGCCTCAAACACACAACAAGGAGAGTCATTAAAGTTAGGCGCACGTTCCAAGTATTTCAGGACATTGTGCTCAAAGTCTTTCTCAAGAACTTTACTGCACATATTGAACAGACGGTTTTGGGGGGGGCGAAGGCGATGACACCTCATCCCAAATTATGTTTGTTTTTTTTTATTTGCAACATTTCATTCTGTGCGTTTTTATCTACCATCAGGCATAAGGTGGAGAGAGGAAAGGTGGAGGGGGATGGGGTACGGCGTATGCGTATGTAATTATCAATCGACTAAAGGGATGGCACTAGACTCAAGCATTTATGATAATTTGAATGACCTTCACCTATACGGATTTTGCCCCAACGTGGAATTGGTCAGTCAGAATACTGCACGGCAACACAAACCAAAAGGTAGTCAAGGATGTTTGAGAAGCATCTAGAACACTGAAATGATTATGTTCTTTTGAAGGCTGCAGATGCCATTGGCAAAAACACCTTTGGTTACAATCCCGAAGTATCAATCAACGCAGAATGTGACTTTAAAGCTACCTGTGGAATTGTAGGCAATAAAGCACTAATCCGAAACCCTGCAAATGGTACCCATCAAGCGCATGTGAGAGAGCTTTCTCTTAATTTCAGAGCAAAGGTGCTTACCATTGCCGACGTCGTAATGATCAACGCATGCAGGGAGAAGGATTGATGACTAAAGATGGCTTGTTGATGGCCGCTTGATGGATTGGGTAGCGAAAAACGTGATGGCAAGGTCATGCTTCCAAGTAAAGGTAAGCATCATGTCAAACGAAGTCATCTGAATCCGCTTTAAAGCACATCACTTAAGCTCGTTCTGCAAGGATTAGCGACTACACTAGAAGAAAGACGTCACAAATGCGGCTTAGATACTGCGTTTGATGTTTCAACATAACATTTGCAAAGCAGCCCAGTGAGTGAAGGCAAAGAGATGTATAAGGATAGGAATGAGAAATGTATTAGCAGGCTTAGATCGGGTAGCAGATCACCGCTATGGGACATCAGAAGCACTATGGCTATCAGGATGTAAAAATGCATTTCAGTTTCGGTAAAATTAGGCTTGTTTTGACCTAGCAGGCATGCAATGCCATTACATGGAAGTGAAAGTGGAGCCAAATGAGAGGGGCATTGTAGGAGGGAAAATACAGGGCACCCTGCATTTTAGAATACCCCGATGAGTGCCTAGCATTTTCACAACCATTGCACGTAGATCCAGCCAGCCAGCCGGTCAGTTAGGCTGCAAGAGGGAAGGGTAAGGAACGAAGGGCAAACCAATGATAAAGTTAAACAGAATAATTGAATGAACTAAAGAATGCGGTAAATGAATGGAGAGGAAAGTGATGTTGTGTCTGTTGCCACTGCTACAAGCGGTAGCTAGTCGATGCTTAAGAAGTGGATGGGCCGAGAGATGTGTGGGTTTGTGGAGAGGCATAGATATGTAGATGAGTGAGTGGACGATAGAGGCAAGAAATCGTCCACTTCCTTTGAGTTTCCCACGTTCATAAGTAAGTTTGCATTATTCTCCTCTTTAATTCCTTCCTCTCGTTCACTTTTGTAACGCCTTTCATGCTCACGAGGACCCGCCTCATCCTCCGCCTCCTCCATTCTAGTGGAGGCATTGCCGCTACCCACTCTTGTCCTGCTACTGCTGCCACCGCTGTCTTCAACCTCAATCCCACTGACTGACTTCCAAATTCCCTGACTCATCCATCGACAAATGACTTCACCATTTGACTGACAAATTGATTGATTTGCTGGCAAGTTGATCGATCCTATTCGAGTAAGAAGCGAGGTGGGTGGCTGCACACTATCGCAGTCATGGACATAGTACTCATTCATCTTTCCCTCCCTCTCTCCATAGCTCCTTCCTTCCCGTTCTCCAAATATCCAGTATCACCAATGTATGCTTTCGTGCACCGTACACCGCCATGTGATCACGAACGCCACCATTGACTCCTTCATGCGCATTGTCAGGAGACGGTGAAGAGAGAGGATTGTTGCACCGTCAATAACTTCTTTCAAATCGCCATCCCGCCGCTTACTCAACTACATCAAACCACAGACCGACAGGCAGTCGTCGAAAATATCCGTTTTTATTGAAAGGTTGTTTGGCAGGAGTGGATAGGATAGCAAGTAAATGGTATTTACTAGACCTGACATTTTTGGACGGTAAATGTGAATGCTGATGCAAGGGGGAGGCAAAGTATGAGGAAGAAGCACACTATGGGGCATTCTATCTTCGCACAAATATCTACTGCAGGTAGAGGAAGATTTTGGCAGTTTCTAGAGTGAAGGAGACTTTTAGCAAACCTGGTATCTAATTGACGCGGTCTGTTGGACATTGCATTCATTGTTACTGTGGGATGCCAAGGTCAATTAATGTGAAGAGACGGACCGCTGGCCTACACAGAACCCTGATTGCGATATGTATTAGTTAGAGAAGGAAAAGGCAACGGTGGAAATCACCCTCGTGGCTCCCAAAAAGGTGCAAATGAGCTGCAAATTTTGCTCAGCCAGTGTAAAAATGGAGGATGTACTGAACGGAAAACATACATAAATTAGTTGCGGCTTAACACTTCAGTTAACTAATTCCCAATCGTCATGAAGCACATTCAGGTATTGTACATAAAAGAGAATAGTCGATCGTGGAAATGGGCTGCTCCTATCACAGTCGAAGCGTATAAGTCGGATTTCAAAGGAAAGAATGAACAACTGGGACCTACGGAGAGAAGCCGCGTGAATTAAGTAGACAGCTTCCCAGAATGCAAGAAGGTAATCGAAAGCATTTTTTCGAAGTGTAGAAAACCAGACAAACACTGCATCAATAATTAGGACCACCTTGATAAGAAAGATCCCACCGATTTTGTCTTTCAGGTGTGGGACAACCTGGTTAAAATGCTAATGCAACACTCTACTGCCCTCAACTTAAGTAATGCGTCGAGAAAGTGTCTTGCGAATTACGAAAACAGGACAACCTACTCTGAAGAACAGCATTTAATTGTAATATAATTTGACAAGGGTGACCTATAAGTAATCCCGAGTTTTTCTTCGTCAAAATCCTCTCAATGACGCAGATCCGTCATGGGTAGCGCCCTCAGCATTCCGCTCCGACCATTACAAATTAAAAGGAATTAAGCTTTCAACGTCCTGACACGACTGAATGTCCGCATGACAAATGGAATGAATGCTAGACCCCCTTGCTGCTTATGTCACATAAATTTTCTTATCCCATTTCAAAGTGCTACGAGTCATATGTCGCTTTATTCCCTCCTCCCATTGCTTAATCGAATTAAAGAAGACAAACATCCGCAATACAACATTTACATTTATTTGATGCATAGTTGAGGACGCAGTCATCATAACACATAAAGGATGCAAGAGCACAGTTTTCAACCGTCATTAGACGTGACTAATATGACATTATGCATAGGAATCCCAAGTCCTTCATACAAAAAGGTACGTAAATTAAATGAATTAAAAATTAGTGAGCTTTATACTGCTAGTAGATCGGATAAACAGTGCATCCTACAAATCCCGCAAGCAAATGTCGGGATTTCTGCCACGGACATGGTAATAATCAAAGTCTCTCAACACAGCGCAAGGGACGCCGAACATAAGCATAATGGCGACCGCCTATACGCTTACATACCTCTTCCCACCCCACTACCTGACTGAATGCCTTAAGTGAGGACACTTTCAAGTGCCGCGCGTGCGCCTCCTAAGAGTAGGTGTGATGAATTCCATGACCGCTACGGCTCCCTTCAAATTTCGCCCACGTCTCGTTAAGATAAAACATGGCTACGTCTACAGGTCACCAAAATTATGCCAAATCAATAAAATCCAACTTTTGGTTAGATTCCTTAGGTCAATAAAAGTCATGGTAATAAGGAGCGACACCAAACCAATCACACGCAAGACAAACCCGAACGCAAGCCGCAGCTGCACAGCCGTTACTAGCACGTCGCTGCCTCGACTGACAATTAAAACAAATCAAATAACTATTTTGAAATTGTCAGACTTATTGGTTAAATGAATATCAGTTTGCAGCCGTTTTACTTGTGCGAGTTGACATTTTTAAGCTGGGTGCATAAAACTCTCAACCGCTCTTATAAGGAAAGTAAATGATGTCATTAAGGAAAACAAAATTACGCCACACATAAGTATTACTTTATGCGTTTTCATGTAGTTAAACTAAAATATATCAGCAGATTACATATCATCTATTTTTTATGTTCTGTCCAATTACATGCAATAAGTTATGTGAAGCCTGGTTGCGTACATGGCTGAATCCCATCAGTTCAAATATACCTCAAAATATTTGTGAATAGTTTGAGTATATTGTAGCTCACTCGTCGTTTATTTTCTCTTTCTTTGGCTATCTCGAGAACGAATAGGCTGATTATGCTTGGACATGAATTTTATTTGAATCACTTGGTAGCAGTAGGGGATCGGGGAGTACCGGTGTCTGAGGGCGAACTTGTTTGATTTGCTCAGCGCAATCGCTGAAATCCATGTTCGACTTAAGTTTTCGCCTCCCGCCTAAAAGGCCGATTTAGAAAAAGCAAGCATTTTAGCAGTACGCAGTGGCTTTCCCGAAGACGACTATACTCATGAATCTCTGATAGAATATGCATCGCGAAGTACTGAAGCACTGACATAGCCTTAGGGCCAGTCTGCATGGCAGAGGTAGGACGGCGGAGCCTCCATGTGGCCCTTGACCATAGATGAGGGTTAAATATGCAGCTAAAGCATTACAGATATTCTACCGTAGCGTTCCGAGGCTCCTTTGAGGCAAAAGAAGGCAGAATACTAGGGCGGAATACAAATATTCAGCAGGCAGGGAGACAAACTGCCGGCGCGGTCCGGAGGCCAGCCTACGCAGCTAGGGCAATATGGACACCTCTGTGACCCTGGCCGAATCCGGTAGTCCAAACAAACAAAGTATTACACTGCTTTTACTCAAATAATGTTAAAAAGAATTTTATTCATACATTTTCTATCACTATTCTTGTAATGTGGATTTTCACTATCTGTTATTTCGCGCAAATGGAACATTGTAATTCAGGATATCAGTGTGCATTTTAGCCTCCGAAGCGCACGTTTATGGAAATATTCTGTACGGAACACTTTTTTAAATTGCAGTACTGAATACCATGCTTATTCCCTTCTTGTCTTCTCTCAACTCATAAGAAGTGAGATTAGTATGGTACAAATGTATCTCTCTAATTCTGAGGGGCTAAGAGGCTACCAGCATGCCTCAAGGCCATTTCGCCCAACTTAAAAACAATCTTCGGCCTAAACTGATTCTCGAAGGATAATACCCCCACTACGATAAATTAAGACCCTTTTTATGGAACAAAGGCAGGATAATTCTTTTTGCCTAGTTGTTTGTGTGTGACTGACAAATCTAATTTGGTCAGGGAAAAGGTTCTTAAAAATGGTGCTGTAGAGGGTTCCTCCTCTCCCTTCTGGTCACCCTTGTTAGTAGAAGTCTGCGTATGTTTTGATATCTTTAATATATAGGGTGGTAATTACACAGCTAGGCGAGATGTGAGGTTCAGGCCGAGGAAGTGTCACGCTCCGGCGTGTCTCCACGCTGCTCCGTCACGTGGTTCAAATTGTTTTCCCGCCTCTGGCCTACAAAGCACATTTAAAGAACATAAGTACCACAGTGCATAATTTTTAACAATTATGCCTTAAACCTCGATTTGTTTCTCGATCTTCAGCACACGGAAGAGCCAAAAAGCGTTTAAACTACTCTTCATCGCGACTAGTTCGCCTTTTTGATAGTGGAAATTCAACTTTAGAACCATGTCATTCACATACGATAAGCGCAAATTCTTCTCAAACAATGGTGGAACTTTTACACCTTCAGGGAAGACTTAGTGAGATGAGAGGAGTAGATTTAAAGTTTACAGGAACAAGAGAGAATTCGAGGAGGATAATTCGACTTAAGTTACCTACAAAAGGTAGAAAATATATTTGCAACAAAGCCGCAGACAACAAAAAGTTCCATCGGTGTTCTGCAGGCGTCGCAACAATGAAAAGCTGTAAGCTGTAGCAACGTGATATACACGCATAATGGTTCTGTTATCACACGTATTTCTCTGTTAATTTGCAATCTTATGGTACGCAATATTAGTTGAATGAGGCAGACATTATTCAAACCGGAAGGTAGCTCCTCGTCCAACTTGTTGCAGAGCATCTGGAGAAGGCCCTGTAGTTGGTAAAAGAGCATGCCGAACAGAATTCGTCTTACTGAAAGTTCGATTGTAGAAAGGTATAACCTTTACCGTTTTGTAGAGCAGATTCACATTCTAAAACAGGGGGTTAATTGTCACCTCAGTGTGAAAACCTCCAAACCCACATTGATTCCCAAGGTGATATCGTGAGGTTCTCGAAGCAAACGGGTGGCATAAGTCTCATGTTAGCAAATGGAGGTGGACTTCTGCAACCGTGAGGTTCTTCTACACCTCCTTCCCCTCACAATTGTGTTCTGCTTGCACACTCATTACTGGTCGGCTTAATGGCTGACAGACAGACAGACAGATAGGCAAGCAGACTAATAGGTAAACAATGAGAAAGTAACTAGCTAACTAGCACCACCTCAACCTAGAAGACTTGACGTGTGTTGTGAGTAACGAGTTGCACACACAAGTGTTGGGTGTCAAAGAGTAGCACGTCATCTGGAAGATGTGCGAGAAGCGCTACCGCTACCTGAGTAACTTGAGAATGGGTGAGGAGGATGTCGCCTCATCCTCTGAACCACTAACATGCACTGTCACTGCTAGTGACAGATGTGGTCTGGCCTTCGCTTGGAACTATCTCTTGGTGAGAACTGGGGAGGGGATGGGAGGAAAGGAAGGGAAGGGGAGGAGGGAGAGAACCGGTGTAGAAGGAAGTTGAGGTGGATATGAAGAGAGGTGCGGCTGGATTGTTTGCTTGTGGAGACAAAGCAATGGCTGCAACTGGGTCCAGGATGTCAAGATTTGCAGGAATGTTGATTATGTATCGCTGTAATAAATCACCATCACATTTTTAGGACTTGTTGCTTATATTTAGTTTATCCGTCATGTTAAGCAGCTCAGTTCAAGAAGGAATGTAAAATGAGTAATTATTGCCACTTTTTGTCACATTCAAAGTAAAGCGCACTCTTTTACCGCATTTTAAATGCAATCGTTGGCATTAGTGGCTGAATAGGAGGTTTGCTTAGGCCTTTACCGCATTAATCACATCGCGCATTCTAGAAAGGCGCACGGGGTAGCCTAAGCATTAGTCAAATCCTCAGTCTTTCCTGGTACTTTTTTATTTCTCTTTCTCTACAATCTGCTGACAAAAAATGTGTAAATATGTATCGTTTATTCCACAACCTCAAAGCCCGCCCTCTTAGCTCAAAATGAAGCCGGAATGTGCTCTCAGTTGTGCATCAATGGCATAGTTAATTGCATTGTTTAATTAAACACTTTCAAGCAGTTAAGTAAAGCAAAACCATCTTTCTTCCGCTCTGTTTTTATTTAATGATCAGATCGACTTCATGAGAACCTTTATGTTCTGGAGTATTGTCTGTGATATTCTTATGGATGATGAGATGTAATTGGACGGCTGTTCCTACCATCGGGAGAAGGACGGGAAAATGTAAGCCCCATTCAAACTACAGGATTTATTTTTTGCAGTATTAATTATAAACATCCTTATTCTAAAAGTGCCTTTATAATAAATTATGAAATAACAAATTATTGCCCATAAGTTTTATGGAAATGAGAGTTGTTTTCCATCTTGGCATTGTGCTACTTGCCTAACTTTCTATTGGCTGATACCCGACCAATTGGATTGACGGCACAACCTCCCCCTGCTCGCCAGCGTCTGTGTAATTGGTCGACGGTATTTGCTTTACACTCGTCTTGTTGGGCTAGTCATAATGAAAGTAGAATGAATCGAATCAGGAACTGGTTTCGCAATACGCCTGTTTGGGAATGTAAGAAAAGGCCCGAGGTCGCATCAGTGATCTCCACTGAACCATCGGATATGGTGGAACGGAGACAATGGGATCGACCAGTCCAATTCATTCTTTCACTCGTCGGCTATGCTGTCGGTCTGGGTAGCATATGGCGTTTTCCTTATATTGTCATGGTCAATGGTGGTGGTAAGTAATATTCTTTTGAATACCTAAGTTATATCACTGCTAGGTATCAAAATCGTTGATACACACATAAACACACACACACACACCGGTACTATTTGCTATAATCCGTAGTTACTTTTACTGCTGCAGGTCCCTATTTACGTTCTTTGCTGAGACTCTTTTGATCAAGGCTGCATGAGGCAAAAACAAGCCTCTAATAGTGTATGCAGATGCCAAATCTTGTAATATAGTGGTCCAGCAAACTTCGTTCTTGATGGATGACATGTCAATTAGGTTGCTGGGATCACAGAGACGTGAATAATAATGTTTTCTTACTCCATTGTCTTCAGGTGCATTTCTCGTACCCTACATCATTTTCATGCTTTTTTGTGGCATCCCCTTCTGCTACATGGAGTTCACTTTGGGTCAGTTTACTGGCTTGAGCCCGGTGAAATCGTTCGAATTTTTGCCTCTGTTAAAAGGTACTTAGGTTCTGAAAGTACATTGCATACCCAAAGATATTAGTGTGCAATGAGTGAAACATTTCTATAGGTCTGGGATGGTCGATGCTGCTTGTTTCCGGTATGCTTTGTGTCTACTACAACATCGTGATGGCTTGGGTTGTCTTCTACTTTACACAGTCATTCCAATGGAACTTGCCATGGAAATCCTGCAATAATTCATGGAACACCCCAACCTGCTTCTCCTATATGCAAATGGTAGGCCACTTCTCTTCATTAAGGTGGAAAATGCAATCATGTTTATTACTGCTCATGGATCCACTTTGTAGACCAATATATCCTCCATCCGTGAAAATGGAACGAGTTCGACTTTGGAATTTTGGAAGTAAGTCTCCGGATGTAGTCCCCACGTACGTGACTACCTAGAGTTAATCCACCAGGTAGATTGTGTTTTTTGACAAGTCGTGATTGCGCTAAATACCTTTGACATGTGTTTAGCCATGGATGCGTCCCCACATGATGTCAACCTCACTGCATCGACGGCACGATCTGAGTGAAAAGGGGAGGTGGCATCAGCTACCGAGGCTTTCGTCTGTCGAAACAGCCTGGACACAAAACCGATTATTAAACTGACACACAAAATTCTTTACGAAAATAGTTTTAATACCAACTACATGTCTAGAACTTAATTCCTTAGATGCAGGTTATTGGGAGCAAAACAAATAGTTTGAGATGTTTTCGGTCCATTCTAGCCACCGAGTGCTGGAAATATCAGCAAGCATTGATGAGATTGGTGGAGTGAATTGGAACCTCTTCGGTTGCATGCTTGCCGCTTGGGCTATTACATTCTTGTGTCTCTTTAAGGGCATCAAGACTAGTGGCAAGGTGAGTCGCCCTTCTTGGCATTTTTTTTTCGGTTTCCTAATAAATTCTTATCCCATTTGACCTAAATGACAGAACTACATTGTCGAAATTCCTAGGAATGTCACAACCATTGGCAATAATTCTGTTAACCATATTTCACTTCATTTATTTGTTACCAAGATTTGGTTCCAGTCGCCACCTCCTGATCGTTGAATAAGGGGAACAAATTATTTTGCAGGTTGTCTACGTTACCGCTCCTCTCCCCTACCTGTTCCTGACAATTCTCGTCATTCGTGGTGTCACTCTACCTGGAGCTTTCATTGGGTTGGAGTTCTATCTTAAACCTGACTGGGAACAATTAAAGTCTTTCAAGGTATAGCTCTACCTGTTCTTGAAACAGTTTTATTTTGGCTTTCAACTGTCCACCCTCTTCTCATAGATCTGGACAAGTGCCGCTGTACAGGTGTTCTACTCCCTTGGTCCGGCCTGGGGGGGTCTTATCACAATGTCTTCTTACAATAGTTACAGGCGGAAGTTTAATAGGTTAGTCTATCAAGGTGAAGTCATTTCATACTTCCTGTAACCCTTTTCCACTTATTCGTCTTACCTTCGGACAAGGGTTAACAATGGCCACGGGTTTTGCTCCAAGGTAGTAAGCTAGGTCAAACCTCCGGCTTCCCCTTCCAACCTTTTTCCCTGCAAAAATATATCCACCGTAGGTAGGGAGGTGCAAACGGACACATGCTGCCAAATTTGTAGCTTCGCAAGAAAAATGATCAAATCCAATTTTTCATAAAAATGGACTTACAAAACTAAAAGTGACACCAGTTTTAATTTGTCATTGTCTTCTACGTAATTAATCACTTTCCCATGGGCTTGACTACCAGGCCTACGGTACGACTGAACCATCTCGAGTCAATGCGCTCCACATACTCACCCCTGACCGTTGCTAGCGTCGTGAATAATTACGTTGGCCAGAAATTCCAAGTTCACTCAACCATCCAACTCTCCTTTTCCACTCAGAGGCTAAAATTTGCCCTGATATTTAACCTTTTAAATGAAGATGTGTTCGTGAAGGATGAGGCTCCATATTTCCAAAGAAAATCTCACGGTGATAGACTATGCATCGTTTGGGTGTTCAGAATGAGGCCAAGATACATGGGAAGTGTGAGGTGGGAATCACCATGATTGTGATCCAGTCGCCCACGGTACAGTTGTGCCATTGAAATTCCTCGTTTGAATTCGCACAGGTGTCCATATATTCGTTCACCAGGCCATTTTTCAGTCTAAGCATCTCCAAGGTAGTATGCAAAAATCCAGGCATCAGTCCAACCGGAACAAGCTTTTCAGACTACTTTGCTTAGATAGGAGGTAACAAAGATTAACGCCTGCTTCAGGGATGCAGTTGTTCTCCCAGTGGTCTGTGGTGGAACGAGTATATTTGGCGGCTTGGCAGTCTTCTCAATCACTGGCCATATGGCCTACCAAATGAACAGCGAGAATGTTACAGCATTCATGCTGACCGGTCCTGGTCTCGCCTTTATTGCCTACCCAGAGGCGCTTGGACAAATACCCGGGGCTGCTATATGGACTGTCCTCTTCTTCGCCATGCTCGTTACTCTTGGTCTTGACACCCAGGTAAAACAGTCCATTTGGTAAAATGATTAATGGTGGTGGACGTTGACGAGGAAGTCGCTTTTCTTTATGGTTAAAGTTCTTATGTAGCCTATGCCCTTCCAATTATGGTCAGCTTCCTTGCCCCAGTTACCCGTTAATGCTCCCATCCCTCCTCTAGTTTGCTACACTTGAGACAATGACAAGTGGTTTTATGGATCGATTTCCCAACACCTTGGGAAAGCACAAAACCCTCTTCACCCTCTTCGTCTGCTGTGCTCAATTCGGCCTTGGTTTTATTCTCGTCACACGGGTACGTCACAAGTCTTTTTTAAAGGTACATAATTTAGATTAAAGAGAATTATAAGAGGAAATTTTGCTGGTCAGATCATAAATGCTTTTGGATGGCAGAATTTTGTGGCAAAACCGCAAGATTGCTTCCAAAATCGCACATAAACGAAATATGTATTCTTCACAATGTTTTGCTAGCTTCAATTTCTAAACAGCACACCTTTAAATTGAACAAAGTGTACCAAGACTGTGTCAGTTCATTTGCCCCTCGCATATTTATGCATTCGAAACGAATGGAAAGTAGAAATTTAAATGTTTTTTGCCCTTGTTTTTTGCGAGGTTTGTGTCAGATGACCAAAATGTTTGTGTGATTTACGATGGTGTGAACTGGATGTGGATGTTTTGGTACATTGTAGTGGATGGAATTACGTCTATCAATTAGAATGGTGACCTTCATCGCGTGATTGAGTACCTCCAAGTTGTTCAGGCAACCTCGTGACATTAATTGTTGTTCGAAAGGGGTAGGCATGATCCAGGCCTGTCTGATGGATGGATGCACTTTGTCGAACTTATCGCATAGCACCTGAAGATGACACTGCGAATATCGTGTTCTCCTGTCTAAAACAGGGAATTGAATATCGCCATTGTATAGATAACGTGAATGTGCCATGATTGGTGAGGCAGTCTATTGGCACCTTCATTGATTGCCAAGGTGATATCGTGTGGATCACAAGCCTTACGTAAGCAAATGGAGGTAGACTTCTGCAACCGTGAGGTTCTTCTACACCTCCTTCCCCTCACAATTGTGTTCTGCTTGCACACTCATTACTGGTCGGCTTAATGGCTGACAGACAGACAGACAGATAGGCAAGCAGACTAATAGGCAAACAATGAGAAAGTAACTAGCTAACTAGCACCACCTCAACCTAGAAGACTTGACGTGTGTTGTGAGTAACGAGTTGCACACACAAGTGTTGGGTGTCAAAGAGTAGCACGTCATCTGGAAGATGTGCGAGAAGCGCTACCGCTACCTGAGTAACTTGAGAATGGGTGAGGAGGATGTCGCCTCATCCTCTGAACCACTAACATGCACTGTCACTGCTAGTGACAGATGTGGTCTGGCCTTCGCTTGGAACAATCTCTTGGTGAGAACTGGGGAGGGGATTTGAGGAAGGGAAGGGAAAGGGAGGAGGGAGGGAACCGGTGTAGAAGGAAGTTGAGGTGGATATGAAGAGAGGTGCGGCTGGCTTGTTTGCTTGTGGGGACAAAGCACTGGCTGCAACTGTGTCCGGAGCATTAAGATGTAGGAATTGGTAAACTGATTAACTAAACAAATTAGATAAGTTGTAGGTATTCAGTCATTCTTTTAATTTAGTATGTAAAACTGAACGCGCCTATTTGATTACTATTTGATAGCCTTCCTATTGTACCCTAGCCGCCCAGTGCTTTTCTTACATTTTCCTGCTCTTGACCCAATTTTGTGAGAATTTCAAAGTTGTTGTTCGTTGTGACCAAAGTAGAGCAGCACAAGATAGAATAAATCTTCAGGCGTATTCCCCTTCAATTCCCATTTACTTATGGCTTTCAAACCCGCTTCCTTCATAGCAGCCTTTTCCTGACAATTCAGAGACGAAAACTTAGTGTGCCTCAGTGCTCTCCCAACAGGGGGGATTTAATTAAATTTTACCGAAAAAATTAAGAAAAATCAGTCTAACGTGTGATAAATTTGTTTTCCTGAACTGCAGCGAGACTTTTATGTCTAATTTTTGAACATAATAGTAATCGCTGCCTAAAACAGCAAACCGGGTGCGATAACAACATCGGCTTCTTAATCCTTATGACTCAGGAAATCTTCTATCTCTTACTGCCTTTTTTTACCGCGAAACGTATTGCTTGGTAACTTGCGGGCAAAGCTCGATACGGTTTCGCCTGCTCCCCTTTTTAGGCTGGTGGATTTTATTTCCAAGTTTTCGATTGGTATGCCACCCCCATGAGCGTTGTAATTATTGCTTCTCTGGAAGTCACTGCCTTATCCTACCTATATGGTGAGTTTTGTGCTCTTTTTTTCTCAGGTTAGTCAATTCTGATGAAGTCCTTGAGCTCTTGTATTTTAGTAATGCAAGCATATAGAGATCAATGCGATTGACAACTTCTTGATGTGTTGCTTCTCAAACAGAACGCTGATTATTCTTTCATCTGCCTCAAGTTTTTAACCCAACAAGGGGGTAGAATATTTTCAAGTAATGAGAAGTGCCTGCCACAGATTTATTTTGCAAATTTTTAATTTAGAAAAATATAAATTTCGCATAAATGTGACACTGCCACCAAAACGTCAATGCTTGCTGAAAGTTCGGGCGCTTGTATTATCACCCTGATTCCCACCTCGTAGTAACGTTTCGTAACATTCTTGAAAAAGCTGATTTTAATTAGGTTCAAAGAACCTTTTCAAAAATGCCGAAATAATGTTGGGACCTCGTACCAAATTGACACGCATCATTTGGGTAACCGTATGGTACATTGTGACACCTTGCTTCACCTTCTTCATCTTCGTCACAATGATAATGGACTATACACCACCAAAATTTAACAATGGACAACCCTTTCCTTTATGGACCGCCATCATGGGCTGGAGTCTCACCTCCATTTCAATTATTCCAATTCCTCTAATGGCTGCTACGGAAATATACCGAAACCGCCACGATTTACGCAATGTGAGTGCATATTATGGACTCATTCAAAGTCCTTCCTTACGTCAATTATAAGTTTACAGCTATGTATTACTGACTCCAAGCCGAGTCAACTGAACGAATAAGCTTGTAGGATATTGGTAGAAATGGACTAGATAAGGGGAGCACCAATAGCAGCAGGATTGTACTGCCACACGTAAATAAAGAGGCCGTTTTCCTTTTTTCCAGTTATTTACACCTAAACCAGAATGGGAGCAGTCGTGTCAATCGCGTTTGCTGAAAGAACAGAGGAGGTTGAAAAGGAGAGTCGAACGTACCGGAGCGGATCTTGAAGGCGGCCGGGAACGTGATGCAGTGGTCGAGACAGAAAGAGGGCGAGAGAACGTTTTAAAAAAACTTGGTGGATATCCAGCTACGTAGACCAATTCGTAATCACTTTGTACATCATTTTATATGTTAACCGGCTTTTCCTGGGGCAAAAATTGAATCCTTTCTGCTTAAATGGGCATGGATAGTAACTACTTGGGATGAAGTAATGGTAATGCCTTCAAAACCAGCCAGCCAGCATGGGCACGTGCGTTGTCATGATGAGGAGGACATCATTGGTAATTAAGCTTGATCGTTTCTTTCATGGAGGAATGTACCAAATCACCTAAAACGTAACGAAGTAAGAAACCCATGCCTCTCAATAAAAACACTTCACTATTCCCTACTTCTACACTGCCAAGTTTATGTTTCAGCCTAATTAAGGGTGTCTAGATGGCCTTGAGCCGTTTGGCACCACAAGGTCAGTTCTGGCTGATTGTTTTACTGTAAAAATGGCGGTCTCTACTACGGTGACCTCCACTTACCTTTTGGCTAACAAGAGGTAATAAAACTCCCGAAAAGGGCTATCGTTTGGCGCTTCTAGCAATTTTCCTTTTGGCTGGCGATTGAAGAGAGTTGTAGAAAATTAGGCTCCCGCGTCACATGTGGACAGGCTTTAAGTGGGCTAAATCCGCGGGGCTGGAACCACTTTGCGCCACCGACCCTCTCCATTAGTCGGCCGTACCCTTGGCGGATGCAGTTCACCGCAAAGTTGAGACGTCCTCATTGAACATCATTCCATCGAAGCGCTCACGTTTGATGATAGGCACCCTGGGGAAGTATGAGGAAAGGCATTGCCTCCCTCCCACCGTGTGAATGAGTCTTGCAAGAGCCCCATTATCCTTTCACTAACAACAACTTTCCTCGCAAACTCTCGAGGTGCATCGATGTGCACAAATCGCAGACGCTATTAATTGATCCTCATTGCGAATGCTTTTTAGTAGCGAAACGCATTTCCCTCGTCCAACCAAGAACAGAGATTTTCCCTAAAAGTAATACATCATCAGAAACACGGATTTTGTACCGTTCGAACATCGGTTGTAGGTTCGACTGCTACATTACACACCTTCCAGTGTTATACATCAGATTTGTTTTGGAAACAAACTAACTTCGATTTCTAACGCACAGCAGGCTAAATCACACCTGTAAGGTTTAATCAAGTGAAAAATAAAAAAAAACGCCCCAACAAGAGAGTGTAGTGAATACCTATGAACCAATCAAAGCATTGTACCGCTGCAAAAGTGATTTTCTTTCCTAATCTGGTATTGTAAAAACCGAAATAATTCGATAACATAATATTTTATTGCAGCTTTAAGAAGCCCTAGAAATGTCAAAAGGCGTCATAAATGCAGCTGTACCCTTTCTTTTAGTTGAAGAAATGGCCGAACATGACAGCAGTTACAGTGCGCTGTCAATCATAAAAGGGAGGACGCAAAAAGCGTCACTTTTGGTTCAAATTATCGATTGACTGATTGCGTGGACGACCTTCAAGGAGGTACAGACCTGCTGCAAATCTTGCAGGCATGCGCCATCAGCTGCCGTTCGGACGCGTTTTTACGCACAACTGTGTTCAATGGTTCCGCCCCGTCAACAAAATTACCAATAAGCATATTTTAGAAGAAATTTTTAAAGAGATGACCTATGGAAGTGATAATGAGGTCAGGACCGCCTATTTCGCCGCAATGGATATAGTTCGATCTTCCTCCGGTGTGAGGTTGCTGGTCTTTCTACAGAATGGAGGATTGGTAGCTCTCAGAAATCTGATCAACAGTTGTCACCTTCAAAATCGAGGGCAGGCATCGTTTGGAATGGCACTAGACATTCTTGAGGGCTTACTATCTGTCAATGCTGATGTCAGGGTTTATCTCCTTCGTTACTGGGAAATGATATTGCGTCCTGTCAAAAAGTCGTTTGCACACTTTCAACGTATCCACGGCTTCACGGATCTAAAAGGAGATTTAAGCCTATGCAGGAGAAGGATTGAAATCCCTGAATTATATGAACACTTCCATCGACTTTGGCTAGAGGAGAAGAACGACTCGCAGCGATCACTTTCAGTCTATGACGTTGCCCTCTTCTCCGAGTACTTAAGAACTCTGGAAATTATGTTTCACACGGCTCCTGACTCAACTCCAACTATCTTAAAGAAGGTGTTTTTAGCAAATAAACGTCTCGATCCCTTCCACAAGACCATTAAGGACCTAAACTTGAACATTCCATCAAAAAAAGCTGATTTAGTGTTTGGTCCACGAGTTGATTTTGTCCGCCAAGAGTGTTTGGACACACCGTTTGAAATCGTTCCCCACCTTAAAACATATTTCGATTTAGACGAAGATAAGTCAAAACGAGTAGCCGAGACTGAAGAAATGGATAGAAAAACTGCCTTTAAACCAGATACTGAGGACTCCAAAGCTCTTGAAGTTGGGTCGGCTTGTTTCGACTCGATAAAATGTATTGCACTAGAACCGCCACCAAAGGCGGAGCCGAAAATGCCCCGACTAAAGTTTTGTCAATTACTGGATGACACAAACCGCTTGGCAGCAGCTCATACATTGTCACACGCAACTCCATCCATTGTAGCTCTCATGAATAAGAACCCACTCTTCTTTCCATCCGTTAGAAAGTTGATTGATCCCACTGGTAAGTTGGAAGACACTGCTCTAAAAATCATGAAGTTTAAACCTCCCAAGATTCCTCACAAGCACAGTGAAGAAAATGGAAGTGACCGGAAAACGACGGAAAAACTTGATATAAACCTTCGAATTAGTGACATTAACTCGGTCTATGGAGTTGGATTGAGCAAAATTTTCGACATGTGTTTCCCTCGGATACCGTCATCGGCAGCTACAAAAGCGCCTGATGAAGTGGTCGTACTTTCTGAACGAGAAAGAGAGGAGGATTGCAACCATGATTTTTCGAAATTAAAGACATTGCGAGATCCTGATTCGGTATTGTCAGGAGGATTTGTGCCAAGGGACACCTTAGACATGAGTATCGTCAATTCGGTTGAGAGCTATAGCGGTTATTTGAACAGGACGTCGATTCAAACAGTCGACGATTTTGCCAGAATGATAGTTCGAAAAGCGCTGTTTGGAATACTGGAAAAGCCTATGCCTGATATAGAAGGTGAAGTATCCAAATTATGCCGAGATTTCTGTGATAAAAACGGATATTCCAGATATTCCCTTGATAGTCTAGCAGAAGCCATTGTTGACAAGGTGTTGTCATATCTTACGGATCCGAATGCACCTCCATCATTCGGTCGGACAGTTGAAGACGAAATTAAGCATGCTATTTATCAATGTTTTCGTAATGAACAGGAGGAATGCAAAAGGAATAAACTACCGAAACTAAAATCATCACAAGTGGGAGAGAAAACAGTCACAAGGTCATCGGATTATACACAAACTCTGCCCGTTCTGTGCTTCCGTAAAACGCTCCAAGTAGCTGATAGAGAGAAAGTAACCAGGGAGTTAAAATTGGATTCAGTGGAGGGAGAGAAGACCAACGCAAGTATTTCTTTCAAAGGTAGGGTGACCTCTCAACCTAAGACAAAAATTACGCTGGAGGATCATCAGGAAACAGAGATGCGCCAAAATGATGGAAGCGTTCAACCACATGGGAAAAACACTGAGCCCATAAAGGAGGCTTGTGGACGCTGGTCGTTGGGAGATGGCGAAACAAATGTTCAGAAGCCGATGTCGCAAACCTTGGATGGAGTTCTGAAGTCAACTACTTCAATTGCTCGAAAATGTAGCAAGGAGAGGGACACTTTTCAGTTGTGCATGCAGAAGGATCAAGTTACCTTTGATGAGAATGAGAGAAGGGTAAAAATCAGTTGTAAGACGGAACCTTCGTCATGCCAAGTGTTGAATCAGGTGTTCACAAAGGTTGCTGAACAACTTTCCGTCCAATTGGAGGCGATTTTGAATGCACGTCCAAGCGCAGAATCTAAGGAAGATGAAATAAACAAGCAAGCGCTCTATGTTGTACAACGCGTCATCTCTAATTTAGCCATTCAAATGTCAGCCGCATCGGCTGGAACTTGCAAGCCACCGGAAGAAAGCGGAACGATCAAGAGACAAGCCATTAGTATAACCAGACGAGTCCTATCCTATTCTGGCATTCCACCAGCCTTTCGTTCCTCTGATCTCGGTGTAAAGAATAGAGCGGCATATATCGTGAACAGAATTGTACTGGGTGCACTGAAAGAGTTGTCAAAGAGTCACAATAACAGCAATCAGAATGCTTTTCAGGAGGAAGAAGATGATGAAGATCCAATTCCCATTGTTTGGCGACCACGGGAAATGTCATTGGCGCGTGCAGTTAGAACGGGGAGATTGGCAATCTAATGGGTCGTTTGATTTAACAATCATCAATGCTAATCAAAGGAGGCGCAATCGACTGACTAGCTACGAATGTGTGATTTTATATGTCATTTAATATTTAAAGTAAAAAAGGGTTATTAATAGAGTGGCCTTGCTATTTATCTGATGGAGGCATATAAATGAAATTAATTTGACCTACTTAATGCTATCGCAAGGTGGGAGGACAAACAAGCAAATGCTTGGTGACCTCGGTGTTGGTTCTACAAGTCGTTAAGTGCAAACCTTGAAAACTAAGTTGTGTCTGTCAAATGACCATGGAGCATATACGCCTTTTGGGGGCCCCCTACGAAGCTAGCCGTGAGCACCCTTCTGCTTCGGTCACAGCAACTCCTTGCTTTAACCTTCTTTGATGTCTTCCCGTTAATTTGAATAAACTCACCAGAATGTGATTGCATTCAATAGGCATGCATTTTCTCAGAATTCCGTGGTTAAGGCGGCAAATCGGACCGGAATTGCTTGCTCCAATCCTCCAGAACGAAATCGCCGAGTTTTAAGAGAGTTATCTATGCCACAAAAAGTTGCCAGCTTATGAGATCAAACTTTAGAAGAAATGTTACTCTTTAGTGTTGGGGGCACCATGTGAAATTGGTCAAGGTACCTGAGCATTACATCCTTTGTAAAGTAAATTTCTTCGGGTGGGAAACCCATCTGGACGATTTTGTCACAGTACACGGTCCATTTGCACGTTATATTTAGTTGTCAAATCCGGTCAAACAGCATTGCCAGGAAGAGGGTATCGTGCTGTTAGCAGCCCACATGCACCCATTGTAATGTTCATACCAAGTCTTCCCTTGAACCGGATTTACTGATTCGTCTCTAAGGTTTCAATCTGCTACACCATTATGCAAGAGGTCTTGTTTAACCTGGGGACGAGCTGATAGGCTGCAAGCATGGATCTTGGGCCACTTTGCCAAACTGAAATAACTAGCAAAGTTGAGTTTAAATGGAGAGAGAAGTAACATTGACGTGCTCTATCCACTGATGGAGCTGGCACTCGTATGAAAGACACGAAGGCGAAGGCTTGATCTACTGCACAGACTCACAACAAATGATGCTCACATCCATCCAAGCCAAGGTGGAGGAGAGGACGGTGAATGTCTTATCTACATTTACTCGTGGAATCAAAGATCACACTACATTATTTTTTTATACATATGAATTAAGTCAAGCTGTATTCGTGGCTTGTTGAAGCTATAAATGCTCTTTGATAGATGAACAAGGGGAATGCTTCAATGGGAAAGATCAAATCCGTCATCCGGGGATTCAGAGGGAAATCTAGATATTAGGTTTCTTCATGACATAACGTTCACTGAAGTTTTGCAAATATAAGGCTATGGAACAGCTAGATAAAAGGCATCAAGCTCAACCCAATATAGTGGGCAGCCTTTAAACGCAAGCTAGTTGTTGCTTACTAGTCCCTTAGCACTCATTTTCGCAAGGCATTCTTGGCATTTCCCAATATCACTTTTTCAGCTGATGTTTTAATCCCCTGTGAGACTATCTCTGAGACACCTCTTTGCGTTTATGTGGCTATTGTTTCACTAGAACTATGGCAAAGCAAACGCGGTTTCCTGCCAATTTAAGTTAACCGTTCTCGCGCACTTAGACTGGGATAAAACTGCTGCTCAGAGCCACAAGGTCTTGCAGATAATGGCAGTGGTCATTGCTACATCACTTAGATCGTGTGAAGTATCGAAAATGGGTTAGGTTTAATTTAGTCGAGTGTTTGTAAAACAACTATATGAAAGGGTAAAGTTCAAAAGCATAGAAAGCCGGTCACGAGGTGGCCTAACGATTATTTTGCCGCTCATTTCCCTGCTTAGTGGTCCACTCGGATACCCAAGCTCCCTATCCTACCTCAGTCCCATTAGGCATTCAGCCACTCAATGTCTGGATATGGCCCTAAAAACCGCGAATATTCCTTCACCAATAACTTCTGAGCCGTCCCAGGCTCCGTCTGGGGAGCGGTTCCTCAAACTCCTCCACTGCCCTCTGCCCCACATAATCTCTCTTTGCTAATCTTAGAACAATTTGATCTCTACCATTACGGTACGGCGTCTTTACGGATCCTACTGCCTCTGGGGGATCAGTATCCAAGGTGAACAACTAACTCGCAAAGCAGGCTGAGATTTATTGTCCTACATTGCCATCGACGCAGGTTGAATGACTACTCATCTCCTCGTGGAATAGCTTGTTGATCTTCATGACATTTTAGCACCACCAGTTTATGCATGTTTAAGCAGTGGACGCTAATGCATAGTCCATTTATTACCTAAAACTTTCGCTGCCCTTGCTAGGGACTATATTTAATAGTGTGAAGTCCATTGCGCTTGCAGTCACTCATCGTTGTAAATGAGGCTACTAATTCACTATTTCATAGTGAATACACAGTGGTAGGTGCTGTAGTACTTTGTTTGTTTGAACTACCGGTTTCGGTGAGGGTCACAGAGGTGGCCATATTGCCCTAGCTGCGTAGGCTGGCCTCCAGGCCATGCCAGCAGCTTATTTCCCTCTACCCGTTTAATATATGTATTCTACCCTATTATTCTGCCTTTCTTAGCCTTCAAGTGGGCCTTGAAACGCTACAGATGCCACGCGATGGATCTGCACTTGAGCTAGGTAAGATAACTGGGAAAGTCCTGTCTCATTTGCTTTAAAGCAGCCGAGTTTGTCATCTGTAATGTCCCGAGGCTTCCTTAAAGACAAAAGGAGACATAATACTTTAGCAGAATACATCCATTTAACAAACAGAAAGGAATCATGAGTGCTGGCACGACCCAGATATAGTGTCCCGAGACTCCTTTAAAAGCAAAAGAAGACAAAGTACCGGAGCATAAAATATACATATATTTAACTGACAGAGAGAGGCATGTCCTGACCGAAACCGGTAGTCCAAGCAAGCAAAGTATTATACCAGAGGCCAGATCATCCGGCAAAACAGTGACCAAACAAGTGAGCGAAAATGAAATTACCAGTCAAACAAATCCAGTGTCATATCATCAGTATGAATTTCCCAAATGATTTGTAAGATGCGCAAATGACTTACGCGTAGTTTTGGATGCAGTACGCGCATAAGAACGTCTTATTGATGGAAAATCAACTCCATGCTAACGTTCTAGTTCTAAACCAATTAAAGTAACCATTTAAAATAACCAACTTGGTGGTTGTTCTACTTCAAATTTTAATGCATTACGGGGTTCATTTTCTACCCATTATCACATTTGTTGTTAATTCGCATCTACGATGAGATGTAGTGGTGGTTCTGCGGCGAAATTGTGTAGTTTGAGGAATGGCATGTACTCAATGTTTGTTTGGCTGATTTTTTAGAGGAGGAGTAATGCTCCAAGTCAGGCTACGGTGCGGTCTTTGGAGTGTGCTCTTGAAAAAGAAGTACTTTTGATTGCGCTTTTTATCTGCATTTTAGCGACCTGCCAAGCGAAGAAACGCGGTGAAGTCTAGCATTGTGGACTTTTCCTACACACCAAGTACCTTCGTCTCCGAATACAGAAGGCCGCTTAATGAAGTTAACTATTCTGGCGGTACTCGTTGCGAAGATGGTGTTCATGTATGTCATCCACTTATTAATAACTCACTTTAGGAGGCATTGATTAGGGCCATTCTTACAAAACCCTTTAAAATCCCGATCCCAAACTACCAAGGTATCTTGAACATATGAACATAATATTTAGTCAGCGGATGCGAGTCCAAGTATTTGGGTTTAAAGCGCTCTTTGGCGAAAGTTGCTCTCCATGATCCCTTTGAAACTAATGCACTTGTTCTATATGAACCACCAGAATTAAACGCCCATGAGAGTTTAAAGTCGGACTCGTAATTTTCGATTCTGTTAGCCTTATCTTTCTTAGCGATAAAAGGTTGGTCCATGTTGTTGTGGACCCAATCCTCTCGAAATTTCTCCGACCTCATCAGAGAGAAGTGAGCTGTTCAATTTCAAATAAGTATCTTCAAAGGGAGTCAAGTTCATGTATGATTGTGTTACTGGCGTGCAAATTGCTGATAACTATGGGTGTATTATGGCTGACGAAATGGGTCTAGGGAAGACGTTGCAATGCATCACTCTTTTATGGACTCTTTTGGTATGTTGTGAATCCACAGCTCTGGAAGTTTAATTGTCGAGAGAGGATCGTGATTCTTCTTTGGTTTAGAAACAAAGTCCAGAGGCAAAACCGATGATCGACAAGGCCGTCATTGTCACACCAAGCAGTTTGGTAAAAAACTGGGCTAATGAATTGAACAAGTGGCTGCAAGGTAGAGTGAATCCGCTGGCAATTGATTCCGGCTCCAAAGATGACATAGATCGAAAGCTGGGTAAGTAATCAGTCTCTCATTCAGATGTTTTAGCCGCGTTCATGTCGCAGAGGGGCCCAAGGATAGCTACACCCATTTTAATCATCTCATACGAAACGTTTCGACTGCATGTGGGAGAGTTGCACAAGGGTACCGTAGGACTAGTTATCTGTGATGAGGTGGGGTGATATATTGCTTTATCCCTTGGTTTTTTTCAAGGGTCACAGGTTGAAGAACTCAGAAAATCAGACCTATCATGCACTGGTTCAGCTAAACTGTCAGAGAAGGGTCCTCCTGTCGGGCACTCCGATTCAAAATGACCTTCTAGAGTACTTCAGTCTGGTGCACTTCGTTAACGTTGGTCTTCTGGGGACTGCAGCGGAGTTTCGGAAGAAGTTTGAGACGCCTATTCTGCGTGGCAGAGATGCGGACGCAACCGATGCCGACCAAAAGGTCGGGGAAGAGAAGCTACGAGAGGTTTTATCCCATTGATCTTGCCTAACATCTCAACCTTTAGCTCCTTGGTATCGTCAACCGCTGCATTATACGACGAACTCAGGCCCTGCTGACTCAATACCTCCCTGTTAAAAGTAGACTCCGTTTTAGGTTAACGCTCCTTTGCTAGTCGAACAAGTGGTGTGTTGTCGATTAGCGCCCACCCAAGCCCTGATCTATGCGGAATTTGTTAAGCGAATGGCTCGCGAGGTTTCAAGACAGTTAGATGGAAGTAGAGGAGAAAAGAAACTCTCTATCTCCAGTCTTGCCTCAATTACGCATCTCAAGAAATTGTGCAATCGTAAGTTGCTACTTGATATCCTTTGCTCGTCTAATGTCCTTAGATTTTTCTTTGGGGTCGCGTGCATCTACCTGAGTTTGTTTCGCAAAGGCCAAGTTTTTGTGCTTTCCGTTGAAAGGTTCAATTTGCCCAGCTTTGATTGCTAAAGTTGCTGCTTCGCTATGGCTTCCTTTACTGCAAGTTATTGGTACGAGCCGCGTTTTAGTCAATTTGCGACTTGAGGCTACAAGACAAACACTTTATGAGAGAGATGGCACCTATCCCAGCGTTTCGCACTCTAACTTCTCGGAATCCATCCGTGAACGGTTGTTGTGTTCGCCGTTCCTACCGACAGACTCGACTCTTTCTCGATTTCTTAACAGGTTATGCATTAGCTGATTAAGCTTAAATCGTTGGCGTACGTGGCAATCTGAACTACTACTGATGTGAATCGCGTCACGTAAGATGCTTAGAGTTCTCCAAGGCGGTGGTTGAAACCCACAAACTGATTAGGATTTTTAGGAGCAATTTTTATACCCCTTTCTAAGATCCTTTAAACTCCAGAAACTTTTAAGATCATCAAAAAGTGCAGTTGTCTTGCTGATGTGTACTGTGACGTCTTGAATAGGCATAAGGTCTATAAAACGTACAAATCTAAAGGGGGTTTTAGAATAGGTGTAAGGAGAGTCTGTGAGACCAGCAGTGTGTTTTAATGCCACCAGTGCGATAGTTGAATTGTTTGATTCGGGTTTACAACGGAAACAAATGTAAATCAATCTGCTTTAGTTGTCTCAAATCTCTCAGTGAATTGTGATTAGGTGTACTGCAAATTTTGCACTACACTGAGATTTAATTAGGATTTCAGAATATTACCTCCTGCCTTATCTTCCCCCCTCCAATCTCTTATCTGAGCAATGATGCTAAAAGTCAAATGGTGTTCTACAACGAGTACATTTCGTATATTAATCGCTGTTCGTGGACGAGTTTGGCTCCAAGGCAAAATGCCAAAATTGTTAATCAGCAGCGTTCTTGGCGGTTTTAGAAGGACAGATCTGGTTCGTCCACATTGAACGTTATGTGAAGCTTAGGTTTGCGGTGAAACTCAATTGTCGAGGGACAAGTTCCCTTTTAAAGTTCTCAGGGAGTTGGGAAGTTGTTTAGTATTGTAACGGTCAAATGGCGGGAGGTGGTAGTCAAGTCGATTAATTTTGATACAAACCAAAAGAAAATAAAACAGTTCTGAAAGTCGAATGCATTTAATTAGTATGAAAATAGGGTGCTATCTTAAGTGGGTACCAATGTTTGCTGCAAGGACGGCAAAAACAGGAAGCAAATACGAAATGGCCCGGGGGGCAGGTGAGTAGCACTTCAACAAAAACAAAAGAAAAGCTTTAGGTACGTAAATTGCATGTTTTTCTCATAATTCAATTATTTGTTCTGATTTCCCTAGATCCTGATCTAGTATTTGACAAGATACGCTCCGGTTTGGACGGTTTTCAGGGCATGCTCAGCTTCTTCCCTAGTGGCTACTCCAGTTGTTCCGAATCCAATCGGCCAGCTCAGCCGGAAATGTCAGGTACGTGGCTTCGTCTAAATAATGCTTCAACTCTCAAGGCAAATTTCAGGTACTCGATTGTCTGCTGGCGATTATTCGAACCACTTCGAACGATAAAGTTGTGCTCATTTCGAACTACACTCAAACGTTAGATCTGTTTGAAGGCCTCTGCAAGCATAGAAAGTGCGTTTCTCACTTTCACTGACATTTCTCTTGTCAATGATGCAAGTTCTCATCTTTTTATCGTCTTTCTCAAAAAGTTATGGATATTTTCGGCTCGATGGAGCGATGTCTATTAAGAAGAGGGCGAAGATAGTTGAAAAATTCAACGATCCAAATGTACGTCTGGCATTTCTTAGGATGCTCAAAGTTTGTTCTGCCTTATTTCTAGTAGCCGCTTGTTTTCTCCCTATAATGACACACTGCATTGAATTCTGGTTCTCCAAGAATCCAAGTATGCTCTTAGGTTCCTCTAATTATCACAAGAATTATTTTTTGCATCTAGCCATTTTTTTCTGTCCTTTCTATCCCAGTCTTTGAATCCATATTTTAAACGGAAACCAGATTGCTTCTTTTCAATCTCTCATGCTGAAATTGAGATGATTGCCTCTAGGTTATGGGTTCTATTCTCTTTGTAATTGGTCTCACCACTTGCCATCGATTTTACTTCTTGGTCCCACTATTCGTTCTTTTCACTTGGGGGACTTCCTCATTAGCTTTGGGGTGTGCGACGAGTCCATTGTGCAGTTTTCTTCATTTGTCCGTTCGGCATTTACCTTTTAATGGACAAGTCAGTTGGAAGCTTTTGTTTTTCCACACGATTTAAGGTATGTAATGTCCATTTCTCAAACCTTGCGAATGTAGGCGGCTGAGGGTTCAAAGTTGCTCGTTCCCCATCTTGCATCACTGCTGTCAAGGTTTCCTACCAAGGGCGTGAGGTGTTTGCTATTCAGTTATTTTCGTCCATTTTCGTATAGCATTGCTTTTTATAGTCTTGCTAACTTCTTTAATTTTCATGCGAAAGCTGCTATTTTGAAAGAACAATTATCTTTAAAAGATTACCAATTAGGGTGGCGAGCTCTCATTACCGTGAGCCTACAGAAGGTGGAGGTTGATCTACCCACGGACTCTAGACAGAGTATCAGGGTTTTAGCGCTTCACGTTCATTTCTCGCTGTAAGATCAAGCAGGTTGGTTCCTCTTTTCAGAAAAAAAGTTGGCGATCTGAGTTCTTGGCAAATCCTCAATTCATTATTGTATTGAGTTGTTACTTTGTTTAACTGCCAGAGGCCTTCGGTCTGCAGAGTATTCTTCCGCGCTGCAGGATGGCCTTCGGGTCATGCCAATAGCCTAGTTCCTCTGTACAATAATAGGTGATATGTCCTTCCACATTGCTTCGGTTCATTACGACTCTGCGTCACTCACCTCTTCCTTCTTTAATACATTTTGCTTCGATAAATTAAGGTAAATTGTTCTTTTTTTCTTTGCCAATGTAAAGATATATTTTCCTTGCTGTTTCAACAGAAGAAACAGATATCTATTCAGTCTCTGATTTGGGTATATGAGCGCTTACTATTTTAAAGGAAAAAGAATGCTAATTTGGCCTTGTGTTTCATTTTTAATAGTTTTTTAATCGTCCTATTTCCTGAGAGGGACCTCGATGGGAAGCATTTTCTTGTTAAGGGGGGATGATCCCCTAATTCTCAACTATAACTGGTGTGTAATCTGCATTTTTTGTCACACCTATGTCCATTCCACAGTCGTCAGAGTTGGTATTCATGCTGAGCAGCAAGGCGGGCGGTTGCGGCCTAAATCTCATTGGGGCGAACCGTCTGGTGATGTTTGATCCCGATTGGAATCCGGCCAACGACGAGCAGGCCATGGCACGTGTGTGGCGTGATGGACAGAAGAAGCAGTGCTATATCTACCGCCTTATTTCGGTACGTTGAACATTCCGATCGTAATTTTTTTTCATCTAGACGGGCACAATAGAGGAGAAGATGCTTCAAAGGCAGGCGCACAAGAAGGCGCTGAGTAGTTGCGTGGTGGATCAAATGGAGGAGGTGGAGAGACATTTCAGCCTGGGTGAGCTGAGGGAGCTCTTTACCTATTACTCAGAGACTGATTCTGACACGCATGACAGGTGGGTCATGAAAAAAGTAAATCCTTTGAACTTAGCCGGCCAAAGCCGTCGCTACAACTACATTTGTAGCTTGTATAATTTTACAGCAAGCTAGGCTAGGTGTCAGTCAGGCACACGGACCCAGCAATTTTTCCCACCCAATAACGGCTTGAATCGGCATTTGCGGTTTTGCTATTGGTAGGCTATCCCACACTCCTGGGTGGTTTGGAGCCGCTTATAGGCACAAGTATCCACAAGTATAGGCTCCTTCTTTCGCAAGAAAATTTGTCTATCACCGCACGTTGTTGTACACACGCATTACCACTGATATTTGCCATTCCTGATAAACAAGATCTGATGGGACGTATTCCGTGTACGACGTGTGCTAGCCTTTGTATTCAGTGGTGCCTTACCCAACGCACGCTTTCCTTGCATTTGCAGGTTCAAGTGCCGGCGATGCGTGAATCGGGTGCAAACACGGGGTCCCCCACCTGAAGCGGATTGCAATTGCGATCTGTCGGTGTGGCATCACTGCTATCATCGCAAGGCTCTCGAGGACTATGTGCTGAAGGGAACATGGGACACTGGAATGATCAGTTTTGTCTTCTGGCAGCGGTCTCATGAAGAACAGCGCAAGACTGTTTAAATCTCTCACCTCTTTCATTCCTGTTCACTGAATCTCCCATTCCAAGCTGTGATGGTACCTCGACAACTTTTTGTAATGCCTTAAAGCTTTACAATTGGTAAATCAAAAGTTGTACTCCCTTATTCGTGTTTATTTGGAAATTGGGGGAGAATGTAGAGCTTGAACAGACTCATGGGGCTGATGGCCGATTTGTTTGCTGATCGATATGGACGAGGTGGATGAGCCGGCGTGGTCCGCTGTCTCATTCCAGGTGAGATATTGTCACTTGTGGTATCGGCAAGCGAGTATCGCTTCGGCCTGTAGGCGAAGAACTTATTTGTCCAAATCTCGAGAATCACTCTGTGGAGCAAGCGAGCATTGTTTTGTGTTACTGTAGCCTTAAACGGTCTGTCAAGCCTTTTGGTCTGGGTTACGGCCGTCTGATGCTTTTTCCGTTCTGGCATGACTCACAATAATATCACTCTCCTGTGGATGAATGGAGGGATTGAAAATTTGCGTTAAGGTATCACTTTTATGTTGAGAAGTGTGTAAAATGTGTGCAGTGATTTAAACATAGCTTAACAAATTTGGAGCTAGCTTAACGTTAAAGCTTACCTATACTGCTTAGATAGGCATGGACATTTCTTTGCCAAAGAACAAATGTGCTGGCTTAAATCAGACCCTAGCCCTAGCATTTATGCGTGTTTCGCGTTAAACATAGCAAGGATGCGATTACGCTAATTTTCTAACACTAAAATAATCCGCTCTTAGAAATTATTTCAAACCTTGTTATTACGCGTGGAATTATTTGCGAATTTATAAACGAATAGGTTCTTTTATGCTGTCCAGGTTACCTTTTACATGACCTTCATCGGCCCTCTAGAATTAAAATTGTATACTTGGACTTAGATACGCGATTTGATAAATGTCGATATTTTATAGTTATAAATTACAAAATATAGGTGGCCCTGTGACATGTATTGCATGGCATATTTCCGAACCTTTGTTGGCTGTTGCGTGCAGCTTAAGACCAAGTATTTCTGGCTTATTAATATCGAATAAAAACGTAACTTATATTTGTCATTCATAACTAGAATCACAATACTAATACAAAGTTATCGTACGACAAGGACATATGTCTCTTATCGTGGCATCCAGTCGAGTCAAAGCTTGCCATCGGGTGGAAAAGCGATGGTATATCTATTCTCGATACCAATACTTATACAACGACAAATATCGACAACGTAGCATATTGCATATCCACTATTATTTGGTCATCACGTGGATATATATTGTTTGGAGCTAGTGCATGTGGCCAATTGAGTCTGTGGATTCATACAACTATGACATCTGAGCCACAACGGATCCATCTGTCTTCTACCGAGAATAAAATATTGTCGGTTGAATTGATTGAGAAGATTAGGTTTGATGGATTGGAATTGTGTTGATTTGTAGTGCAAAGGATGCGACCTCACATATGTCAAGTAGTCATCCACGAAACCAAGTACCAACAAGGCAGTCCCTCGATTCGGCTATTTTTCTTGGAGGGTGCTGCGATGGTATAATTTAAAGCAAAGATTTTATTTTCGCATCTAGGTCGCGTCATTCGTGTTGCTGGGGAGGTTGCGCTAATGGGTCATAATCTTGAAACAACAACTGAACGACTCTCAGTATTGACACAATGCAATGCCCCTATCGTAAAAATCCTAGCCAACTACGAGCACAAAATTCTTCTTGTGATAACTGAGGAAAATATGCTGATCGAATACAAATTTAATGACGGATACTGTCGTGGCATAACAGAACTACTCACGGTCAGTTAGTAGGACATATACACCTATTGAATTTCAAATGAAATTTCGATTTATTCAAATTTTAATATCAAATTTTAATCATTGTGGGCTGAAATTGCGCTAGAACTTTTAAAATAATTGTCGCCTGTTTATATTCTTTGCGCTTCAGCTCAAACTAGCCTCCCAATTAAACGATCGCCCAAGTTTCATTTGGGCTGGTGAAATGGTACTCGCGATGGCGCTTGGTGAAAGTGTGATCCGAGTATGGGACATAAAAAAGGCGGATAATTACACACTATCACCAACTTCCAACGAAGACTTGCGTAATAGAAGCTCCACTGCAATAGAAAGGCTGGCGTATTGCCCCAAACATAGTAGGTTTGGAAATTTCATCCAACTTTCGGTTTTGTCCTCCAGAGCTTCTAGCAGCGGGTATGAGTGATGGACGGATCGCGATATGGAAACACACGGATACGAGGCCTCCTCTAAACATGCCCACCGTTGAAATGGATCGCCAGAGTCACTCCTCCAAGGCGATTGAGCCTATCTCTAGCACCTTTGAACCAGAATCCTGTTGGCTTTCACGGCCAATCATCGATTTGTTCGTGAATCACTCAGAAGAACACCTTCGGGATTCCTGCACAAACACGGCCATCAGTGTGCTTGTCTGGGATTCTACAACAGGCGTATTGGCCGCCAGTTATGGTTCTTCCACCGACCCGGCCACAGGTGAGTTTGCCTTATATTACCTCACTGGGTGCAATTAAATATTCTACTGACTCACTTGCAATAAAATAGCGCTCGAAAATAATCGAAAACGCCTTTTGGATTTTACTTTAAAAAATGTTTGCGATAAAACCAAAAATCTAGTCGGATGAGATTACTTGAAATGGCCGCGTCTCATTGCCTTTAAACACAAATGTCTAATAAGCAAGACAGGGTAAAAACGGTATATTTCTTCAAAAGTTCGGAGACCAAGAGAGCTCCATAGCTTATCCATTCAAAGCCCTTTTCATTCTTACATCGCACAATTTATGATTGGCCTACCACAGAAGCTTGACAAGGTCCCAACTGTTCTTCCGTTATTAGTTCACGGACTCAGTCATCTATTCATTAAATGAGGTTTTGTTTACTTGGACCCCAAGGCTAGTGTTCTAAATTTACTTTTGAGGGTACTTTAAAATGCTTAATTTATAAAAGAAAGAGAGTTTAAGAAGTGGTGATGGCGGGTTAGTTACCGAGGTCTGTTAAATTGAAGGAGCGAGTAAAACGTGGTGCTGTTGGAGGTTCAAACAAAGAGACTTAGATGTGCCTCCTCAAAAGGATAAGATGATGAACATATGCAAGTGTTTGTGGTAAAAGTCATCCTACTCCACTAGATGACCTCGAAGAGGAAGAAAATAAAGCATCAGTCTATTCGGCCTTCATTTTGCGCCAGCAACCCCTATGCGCCAATGTTGGCGGTGGAGGTAGTGCCTTAGTCCAGACCTCCTCCCAGCGTCTTGCTATAATTTCATCGAACCCCGCTCACTTTGTCAAATCGGTGAAACCAGATCTTGCCTCTGTACGAACTGCACTGTCCCCCAATGCGATGGCATCTTCAAGCTCTTCGAAATCAATCGAGTTCACTGAAAGTATGATATATGTAGAGGAACAACTGCGAAGTGCATTTTGTACACAGGTGGGTGTCTAAATGGATTAATTTGACGTTTGACTTAACTGTTGAAAATCAAAGGGTTACCAAATGGTGGTGTGTGGGATGAAAGAGGACTTTTGAGACATTAATACAAATGCATATGTATTTACCCCAGCGGTTAGCTCACCCCTGGAAAGCATTTGTGCAAAAGGACTTACCAGTATGTGCCAGCTCCACAAAGTATTACAAGTTGCGTGAACTGTTATCCTGTTTTAATCCTTACATCCTTTGCGCACTTTTACGGCAAGCAAGATTGGGTGTCAATCAGGCGTTGGGAATCATGAATTTTCCTCACTTTATGGATGTTCACAGGGTTTACCATCGTGCCAATGGGCTGAGCATCACCGTTTGTGGGAAGGTCACTGACAGGCTATCTTGCACTGGCGAACAGACGTCTACATCAATCAAATGAGATGTTCTTTTACAAGAAACTTCGTTTGTCTCCATTAGATGCCATACGCACCCGCTACCACTTATCTCCTGTCTCTACTCCTCCTTGGTCGTCTTTCAATGCTGTCAAGACATTTATGTTCGTGCTTTTTCAAGTTCTTAAGCTATGACTCAAATGAGTTAAAATTTTGCTTCTGAGACTTTTGTTACTGTATAGGTCTCGGAAGTTAGTAACTTACAAAACGTTTCCTCACTTTTGACATTCCCCATTTCCAATCATTCTGCTGCGAGGATGCTCAAAACTTCAGAAAAGCATTCGCATTTTGACGCTTGAGAAGTTTTTGCTCTCAAGGTGACTTCTCAGAAATCTTTTAACTTTTCTTTGTGAACCACTGTAAAGCAGGGCACGCTCCAAGCGCTCTGATAATCAGTGCATACATGGGAGTATGATGATCTCATGTGCCTATGTTGTTGTCTTTGAAGAATTCAACGTTGAAGTCTCTAGCTCTGGATGATTCCGGTCCGGGTCTCCTCAATATATATGCCGACATCCGACCATACCGGTTCATAATGTGTTTGCACTTGCAACAGAGAAGAATCTTATCTAACACATTAAGTCACTATTCTCGCTCATTTGAATTCGAACTAATTATAATCCGAATCATCCACTCCGGTGTTGCGGCTGTCGTTACCTCCACAACTGACGTAATTAGGCCCGGTCTGCTAAATATACTGGCCATAGTCTAGCGTGATCATGTAGGAATCAAAGTTTTATTCAATTTTTGCATTTTAATTGACTGTTTCCTGTGCCTCCAAACTAAGGAACATGTTGCTGTTTGGAACGGTCGCCAATTGCAAGTCTACAAGCACGGTTATTCTCAATCTCTTGCGCCCTTTTGTAAGTCGTTGTTCCCTTCGTATTTTATCCAAAACTAAGGTATCAGCTCAATTTTTTTAATTTGCACTTTCGTATTTATTTTTAAAACTGTCAACCGTATGCTTTAACACTCTGCTCTCCTTGGTAGCTGAGATGACATTTGGAACAATGAAGTAAAATATTTGTTCATTTCCAATTTCTCCATACTTTTCACTCTAGCTACATTCGCTTGTGAGTTTGAATTCGTAGGAATGCACGGGCAGAGCATAGTAACACGAGAGGAACGACAACTTCACATACGCAATCTTCAGGTTGGTTGTCTTGACAGTTATTTATCATTCGGTGTGTAGGGAACTGTCAAGCAGCTAATCAATTTTGCGGAAGCTGATGGTTCGATCGCAGTGACTTCTATCTGCAACGGCTTTATGGCCTGTCTCAGTGAAGCAGGAGTCTTGAAAGTGTTCGATTTGACAAAGAAGTCAGTTGTCCAATCAACAACGTGAACTAATAACTTGTTTGTTTTAGGGAAGCAAAACAGATGTACTTATCGAAAGCTCTCAGTAGCAATCTGCCAGCTATTGCAGGCGTCTGTGATGCAGGGCAGTCAGGAATGCGCGTTGCCTGGCTCTCCATAAACAGCAACGCTAGTGCTGTTGCCTTTATCCTGAACCCTGTTTCAGATTCACAGCCTGATTCGAGGATTTTCGTATGGCAGCTGGCGTCTGACAGAGTCCAGGTGTTTGATCTTGCAACTGGTGAGACTAGATCCCTGGATGATACTGCTGCTAAAACCCCAAACAAGGAGCACTTGGAGGTCCAAGGTAATTTTGATTATTCGGCTGGAGTGGTTAAGCTATCTCTTAAGTGTTGTAAACAATTTTTTGGAGATCAAGAATCGAAATTTAGGCGATCTATAGGCTAAGGTGGAGGTGGTGGGATAAACTGGAAACCATCGCAGTCGAGATTGATCTTGACAGCGACAAGGCTGTTTTCCAGGCTATTAAACCACTAAGAGCTTTGGCACTAGCCCCTTTTCTGTAAGACCATAGCTTGGGTCTTATGCCTTTTCTGTTACCAAAAAAATCTTGGTCAAGGATTCTGAACCTGTCCAAAATGTAATTTTGTTGTGCGCAGCGGAAGGATGGATGGTTGGAAGTTTCGATTTGAATAGAAAGCAAACAAAAGAGTTGGTCAGCTACTGGTCCAGGTAGTAGGATCGAAGCCCTACTTTACTGTATTCTAAAAATTCATCTAATAATATGCATAAAAGGAAGACACTTTGGTCTGATACATAACCGAAGTTCTGTGGGTTTTCATGCTACATTTGATTGACTTTGGGAACTCAACGGCATTAAGCCGCGTGTCCTTCATTAATTATTCATCCGAAACATTTGTTGCTCTTGGGCAATTTTTACTTTAACATTTGCCTAAGTTAAGATTCATTCATTCATTCATTCCATCTAGCCCAGTGCTCAAATATTTTTAGTTCGCTGTGGTCTAGAAAGACGTCAAACTCCCAGATCTGAGGCATTTTCAGTTGTTTTCCTAGAAATATCGCAACCAGTGCCTCGTGCATTAGGATAACTGGCTAAGGGATGTGCGTAGTCCTAGGAAGCTTTTCTGCATCTCGATTCAACTCGGTAAATGTTGGCAAAAAGTGCAAACTAGATACTAATAAGTGAATCGTCGAAAGGTTTATAAACTTTCTGGATGTTTTTTGTGGATGCAATTGCAGCATGTAAAGGCAAAACACTCTCCAGCATCGCTCAAATGACCTCGGATTTTGTGCGTGGGCACTACCCTTTGCGACACTACTGGGATCTCTATGACTCCCGTTTACTAGTCGTTGAGGCTGCAAAACTGGTTCCCAATACCAGTCGTTCCACCTCTGGATCGGTAAACACACCCACATCACTTGACTCGGGTGGTTGTGGAGAAACCTCCGACGAAGTGTTTGAAACAACCAACGAATCGCTTCAACCACCTCGACATCAGCATTCTAGGAATTCAAGCACGTTTGATTTAGAGGTATGCGGCTTGAATCTTTAGGGCCATAAAAATCTGTGGCTAAATCCGACCTTGCCACTTTAGCTGGAAAATATTGTGGTGGCATTCTTCGTGAATCCAGAACACAACAGTATGATTGCGCAGGAAGTGTTTTATCTTGAATCAGGTTACAATGGACTGATTGGGGTTGAAGTGCCTTACTTTTACTTTATCCTCAAGGTAATCTCATTTGTTTTATTTAAAAATTAGCCATTTTTTATCGTTTCTGGTTTCTAAAAGTGTAAAACAAAATCGTTCTATTGGCATTTATTATGAATGACTCTAACTTGTGGGCTTCCAGATAGTATTTACCACTTGGATCCTTATTTGGTGAAACTACATGGATTTAATCATCTACAGAAGAAGAACTTCTTCTTAAGCGTTTAGATTTGACAACTGATTAAATAACTCGGGGTGGTTCTTGAAGTTTAACAGATGTGCATATTGATGCCAATAATACCCAGCCTGTATCCTCTCTGAAGTTGTAACGAAACAATCCAGTGTGGAAGGAGACTCATTTACCTACCCTTAGCGTAAGGGGCAACTTTGAGGTTAAAATCATGTCACCATGTGGGAGTAGATGTAGCAGAGACTGTAGAGCCTGCGTCTTCAAAAGCATTGGACGAGGGGAATGAAGAGCAGTGACAGGGTTACCATAACCACTCCTATCCGCCGAGGTTAATACTTCACGCTTTCTTTTTTGTGAATGACAAATAAAGTCATTGGTCAGTCAAAAACAAGACGCTCGAATTAACTTTGCATCCACTCCTCCTAGGCCCCTTTGTCCTGGTTTAATTGTGATTCGATTTGGCTAGTGGAATCGTTTAGCAGGAATTGCCATTTAATATAATTCACGTATCTTTACAGCGATTTCGAAGTGACCTGCATTAAAAACGCCTTTGGCCTACCCATTTCTAGTGTTGTAAATGTTGGTAATGGCTTTAACGGAGATTCAACATTCTTTTCTTAAAATCTAGATTTGATATCCAGTTAAATGATAGGATCCGTCCACCGCTGCGGAAAAGGTATCATTCGAAGCCTTTACTAAAAACTAAAGCGACTAGGGACCTTTTTTAATCAATTGTGTTCTCAAAAAGGAATATCATTCCACTACAATGCTTTGAAGCTTGCCAGCTATAAAGCTCCGCCATCAATGGTTCGTGGAAAGGTTAAGCGACTATCAACATAGGTAGCGTGACCAATACCCCTTTTACTGTTGGAGGGCTGGTTCTGGTTCAACGCTTCCCATATTGATACACTTTACCCAGTTTCATATGCATATGCCCACTCTTCTTCCAGCCTGACTTCGTTTCGAAGGCCGCGGTAAACTTACAGACTGGTCCTCAGCTCACACAGACAAAATCGCAATATCTAGACCGTCGAGTAATGCGTGAGTTCAGCAGCCTAGAGACTGCGGATCCACTAACACGAGACGCCATCCTCAACTTCAGTTTCTTCCTTGCCCATGGCGAAATCGACGCTGCATTCAAGTCCATGCGATTGATTCGGAGCACCGCTGTATGGGAGGTAGGGAAAGTCATCTCCTCTTACCTTTGGTTTTTAGAATATGGCAAAGATGTGTGTCATTACCCGAAGACTAGACGTCGGTTTCCTTTGTCTTGGCAAAATCGGTAACGCATTTGGAGCATCGATGCTCCGTGATGTTCGAAATGGGGATAATTGTCTCACTGCTCAAATAGGTGAATTGGCTTTGCAGTTGGGCATGACGGTATGGTTCTGCTTTTGCCTTACACACTACTCTTCGTTCGAAGGCTGAAGCAGAGGGTTTGTTCATTGAATGTGGAAGATGGGACTTAGTCACCAAAATGCATCGTGCCCTGGGACATTGGGACGAAGCTCTGAGTGTTGTTGAAAAACATAATCGAGTTCGTCTAAAAAATACGCATTACGCTTATGCGCTGGAGTTAAAGAACCAAGGAAACATTGAAGATGCAATATACCAGTATGTAGCATTGAGAAAATGCTTCAAAGATCACCTTATAGTTTTATAAAATCAAATACACACTGTGTGGAGGTCCCACGTATGCTGAAGGACTCTCCGGAGAAGATAGATGAGTTTGTAAACTCACATCCGTGCAGGTACCACTCCTTTGACCTTAGTGAATGCTATAGAGAGCTGCATCATTGGTGGGCGCAGAGCCTGGAAGCGAGAGGGCGGCTCAACGAAGCGGAGCTATACTACAGTCGGGTGAAAGACTACGTCTCGTTGGTTCGTGTTTACTGTTGTGGGGGAAAAGAAGAAGCAGCTCTGGAGTTGTGCAACGAGACCGGTGATGCAGCTGCATGCTATCATTTAGCACGACAAATGGAAGCTAAAGGGGATGTAGATCGAGCTATTCAGCTATTCACTCGAGCTCGTGCTTTCTCTTGTGCGGTACGACTCGCCAAGGTGAGCGAATCGAGGTATCATCGAATCCAAAACTGGATTAAAGTATGTGGAAGGAGATTCATTGTAAACATAGAGAAAAATCTGAGGCTGAGTTACAGAGCCTCACATTACTGTTGTTATTGCCTAGCTACGAGAGACCGAAAACCCACTACTTATTAAATGTCGAGTAGACTGGATTCTAACTTTTTTAAATTCAAATCTTAACATTGCCAAGGTTCCCTGTCCCTTCAATCGCTAGAATGAACATTATCAACCGTCAACAGTTAAGTCTGTCTTAAAATCGACGAAACCCTAACCCTAGTGTCCCTAATTATCACAACAGCAATGCTCGACATGGCTTTGCATCCGCTACAACCCACACCAATTTAAAGTAGCTTTTAGATAATGTCATTGAACTGGCACACAGACAGTATCATATATTTTTTATTGCTGAAAAGTGAAAGTGAAGGGCAGATAATGGCTGCACTTCAATCGAACAAATGTATGGTAGACGTATGTGCAGTTATTGCTAGTCACTGCACGCCCAACTATTCCATCTTCCTTGTAGGCGCACAACAGAAACGAGCACCTCTATAGTCTGGCTCAGTTGGGCAATCCGGAGGACATGCTAGACGCCGCTCGTCACTTGGAACAGCGAGATGATTTTGTGGAGAAAGCCGTACTACTCTACCACAGAGCAGGCCATCTAAACACCGCCATCAATTTAGCCTTTGAGAAGAGACAATTTGGTGCATTGGTCAGCATCACTTGTGACGACTTGGGCACCGATTGTGATCCAGAGCTGATACGCAAGTGCTCCAATTTCTTCCTACAGAACAGTCAATTTGTCAAGGCTGTCCAAGTTCTCGCCAGAGGCAAGCAGGTAAACAGAACGTTTCCTGAGAACCGTTCTGTCATCTAAGGAGGGGATATGAACGTACCTCTAATCAAGTACGGTCATTTTGCAAAGAAGATTGATTAGCTAGAGCTCAACCTCCATTCGTGTGTCATTCATCCATAAGGCAGTTAAAATACTCTTTCTTTTGAATTAGCTCTTCCCATTTTTAAACACGAAAGTTCCACTTTATCTTGGACCTTCATGGGATGCCTGGCAAAATAATGCCAAATAATTATGCAGACTAGTTCTCCTTTGTCCTTTTTCCTCCACTGAGCAGTGGCTGGAAGCAGTGAAGTTGTGCACGGACTATGATGTGGCACTAAGTGAGGACCTAGCGGAGCAGTTGACACCACCGCCGGAAATCGGGATACTAGAAACGGAGAGACGTGATGTGCTCACCCGTCTGGGCTACGCGTGCCTCTCTCAAGGCCTCTACCACATTGCTTGTAAGAAACTCACTCAAGCCGGTGACCGTGTCAGTGCTATGAAAGCTTTATTACGCTCCGGTGACACCAACAAGATCATTTTCTTCGCCAATGTGAGTAAACAACGCGACATCTACAACATGGCTGCGAATTACCTTCAAACCCTTGGTACCTGGCGCAACGATACCGCCGTGGTCAAACTCATTGTCCAGTTCTATACGCGAGCCAAATCCTTCAGCTCACTCTCATCGTTCTATGAGGCCTGTGCGCAGGTAATCCTTATGGTTAATAGCGCAACATCATTTAAACAGAGGTACTTGTTCTATTAGTCTTTACTTGACTTCATGGCTGAAGCAGATGGCTGCGCAAATAGCACTGATAATACCTATCTGGAAGCGTCATTAGAAATCATGGTCCAAGTCTCACTATGGCCTGAAAATAGGCCCTTTTTTAACTCCATATATCGACGCGACTTCTCCACTGTGCTCATGGATTGCCAGTTAAGGTTCGCGAGGTGTTTGTTACAACCTGTTGGTTGCACACAGCATAGGTCGTAGGTATTGCTTGTTTGGTCAGCGTACCATTCCCTTTCTTGCGCTCGTCCACTTGCTTCCTATTTAGGATGAGCTACGATCGACTTTAGCTTGACTCCAAAGTTTTGAAAGCCAGATTCCCCTCAAATTATTTACAGAGAATTTAATGTTGGTAGCGAAACCTCAAACAACTTAAATGCGCATTTCGATAGTAGCGCTGCGTAACTCGATGTGAAGTGCGTCGCATTTCCTTACCTGTCCGAACGGATAAATAAGAACCTAAAAGAAATACGACTTCGAACCGTTTAATCTTCAATTCACCCCATGGACATTAGTGGTGATAACGCCTTCGATCTCATACCAACAAATGCCTCCGGGCGCGTAAAGCTGAGAGGATAATTTACGTGTTGAATAATAGGTAGAGGGAAGTCGGAAACCAGCAACTGAGTCATGGCATTCAAATGGGTATCATCGAGTCCTTTTCTTCGAAATGAATTCGCTCTTACTTGTGCAAAGGTGATGCTGCCTCACTTTTATGTGTAGATGGAAATAGATGAATACCAGAGCTATGAAAAGGCAATGGGTGCTCTAACAGAGGCCTACAAGGCACTATCAAGAGGCATTGCTGATGCTGCTGTCACCTCGGAAGAAGTAACTGGACAGAAATTGGAAGAGCGTCTATGCAGTATTAAATCCCAAATTATGCTGTGTAAAAAGTTTGTGGATGCACAACTGTAAGTTCAACATTTGCTCTTCTGGCACAATTAATGTAGAGGTGATACGGGTGCATTGATGGATAATTGAGTGCTGCAAATCTTTGCTTGTTTCCTTTTAGGCTATTCGAGGATGATCCAGTGGACGCGTTAAGTCAGTGCCAAGTAATGGTGGATGAGCCTAAAACTGCTGTAATCATTCGTCCTGGTCATGTCTATGCAGCAATGGTCAAGGGTTTGGTTGCACATGAACAATACCATGCTGTACGTCCTGTCACAACATCGAATCGTTAAAACCTTCCACCTCAATTCGTCCCTAGTCAAACCGTTGACGGCTTGGGAATCGAGTCATGCCAAGACTTGAATGCATAAAAGGGGCAGGAAGTAAACTTACCAGATATTTCGACCCAGTTCCCTGCTAAAATTAAGAGTTGGAAACCCTCGACATAGGGGAGGGTAGTCTGATTCCAAGGGTCTACTGTAGAGGTCAAAGCATGAAGTAATCATTCGGAGTACGGTCCGAGCTACAAAGCCGGTGTTACATGTTACAGCCAGTCCATGTGGTTTTGTGGAGCATCCCACGCTATCATTTCAAAATTACAAATTTTCGTGATTGCAAATGGTTTGTATCCTGTAAAATCTCACGACGGTGTGATTAAACGTGATCATGCGTTCAAAATCACGCAGACTGGTTGGCAGGAGGCAGGCAAACAGCATTTCTACAGACTGTTGATGAGTTGGGAACCATCGTGACTACAGTTATCGCTGGCAGCCTTCTTACTGCGCCTGATCACCACATCACCGTATGGTGGATTTAGGTCTTGCAACATGTTCATCTTTTCTAGAACTTATTAGACTGAACAATAAACAAAATGACACAATTGTCACTTTCTACTGTGTAGAGTCCACCGCATCCGCATCTTTCTTTAAGTCTGTCAAGTAAAATTTTTCGGTCTGACTTGAATGAACCCTGTGAACCTACTATCTCTATGCACACACCTCCAATTTACTACTCTGAAGTGATCCTTTTTAATTCCTCTATGTATGTTTCACATTTCATTTCAGGCCTACGCCTGTCTCCAAGAGATGAAAGAAAAACTAGGCGGACATGAAGCTGTGACACGGTATTTAGGCAATGAAGTGCAAAATACAATATTCCGGGCCCTTGATATACCGACGCCTGTACAGTTGGATTCTAGAGAGAGTTCGGACAGTGATAGAGGCTTAACAATGGGTGAGGAGTGTATGGAGTCCATAGAAGACAACGCTGGCATAGCTTTGGAGAGTGACTGTGATTATGGACAGGATGAGAGTGCGTAGATGACATGTACGAAATTTGAAAGAGAATAAAAAAATTCAGTTACGTAAGTTTTATTGTAAGATTGGCGTGCTATGCTTGCAGTGAGAAATGAAATAGACCTGAGATGGAAATGGAAAGAGGCAAAAAAGGAAGGAGACAAGGCAACTGCTAACAGCTTTGGTCGATATCACCCTATTCTTGGTTCATCTTGACAGTATTATCGGTTCCTTTGCAGTTCCTTTTTCTATGATACTTATGACTAACGAACTGGCGGACTAAGTCGTTATACTTGTTTCAATTCAAATAGCCAGTCGTCAAGCATCCAATTTTGTGATGAATGTTGGCAGGAGGTTTCAAGTTTTGCCCACTAATTTATTGCATGAAAATTTTATCGCATTAAAACTATGCAAGCAGATGAAGTTCTTTGCCGAGAATGCCTGTAGCATTAAGAAAAAATTATATTCAACTTTGAAGAAGCTTCCATTTTGTGGCCAACTTCTGAACATTCTGAAAATCGCCCCTCTCCTTCCCTCCTCCCTGACTGGCTATGACGTTTAGATGCTCTATAAAACCAACAATAAGGTTAAGGCCAGTTGATAGCTGATAGCGTCTCGTGACTGATTCTTACGCGCACTCCAGCACTCACGACAACATTAACGACGCCTTAGTCAATCAGTGTTTTTTTGTCAGAATCTTAAAAGGATGTGAAACTCAAGCATGTGCAAGGCTAAGCTGGGACAATTTCAGGCGACGTTCGGCTTTAGTTTGCCTGTTTCTTAGCCACCATTCATAGCTCCACCAGAAACTCCATTTGCAGTGAAAGATCCTGGTCGCAATTTACCACGAGCGAAGCATCCCAATCCAGGGAGAAAGCGGTGCTTGCCTTAACAGTGGGGAGATGGCGAGTTGAATGATTAGAGATTACCAATGCCATTTTTGTTCCCTTAGGGAACCTTGGTATACGAAATCCACTGTTCATCACAATTTAAGCAGGAAGTCACAACATTGGAAGGAGTGAGAGATAAAGAGACCTTGGAGCTTGTTATCGCTTGTCATTCTGCATCATTGGTAATCATTTGATCAGATTCCACCGTGAATTTCGCCTTCCAGTAACTCATTGGCCTGAAAACACGACTGACGCAACACCCAAATATGGCCAGCTATGTGCTGCAGATGCCTTCCCAACGCAGCATAAGCTCTCTTTTCTCGATTGCAGTGGAAGCATTTTACAATTAGCGTCCTCGACGATTCCCTTCTATTTGGTCAGTATTGCAATGCCACTGGGTAAACTAATCTTTATAAAAGAATCAAGCATAAATAAATAGGCGCAGATGGGACCGCCGCCATGTTTCCAGCATTTAGTCAGTAGATGCATGTACACCAGCCGTGTTTCCAGCCTACTCAGGCGTGTGGGGAACGGAGACATCCTCGTTGATGGATAACGACCAAAATTAAAGCCCATTTTCATTCTACGGTTAGGAGGTAGAGTACAAAATGCAGGAGAGCAAACGTGAATTTCACAACTCACTACCTTTCTACACTAACACGCATCCTGGCGTTAAACAATGCGCATGGGCTATGCTAAACGGGTCCGCTTGAGCCAATTTCTCAAAGTCGGAAATGTTTTTTGTTTGTGCATATTCGAAATGTTTCCTGTTTATGCACAATGACTCATCTTCTGTGTACAATCATGCCAAGCTGGTTCATCTTAGATTGCCAACTATACAAGAATGACGCTCTACATACAATCCAAACATTCGGCAACAAGGATGAGGATATTGCAGATTATGAATTATTCATATCCGAGATTGCCATTCACGAAAAATATTGGGATAAAGGGGACAAATAGGCAGGTGAAAGAAATCTGAATAGGGAGATGTCAAAGGTGTGATGAATAAACCTTCAGAAGAAAGAGATATTCTAGACTACAATGCGCTGCAGCAAGAACAAAAAGTAGGGAATGGTAAGAGCGAAAGGTGTCCTCCCGACAACTCACCAATCTTCTCGCCTATTTCCTCAGCACGGGAGGGTAGCATAGATTGGCAGCACTACATACGCATACGCATACATTTACATTCTGTACTACATTTTCATTGACAACGGCGCTGATTTCCGATTAGAGCTGGGCATCGCCTTCACTGCAAGTCGATGCCATGAACGTTACCACCAACCAAACGGCAACAGGGAGAAGGCATACAAATAGTGATCATCATCGGCATAATGCTTGCCAAGGTCCTTGCTGGGTATGGTAGAGCACGGCGCCATGCAGCCAAGCAGCATTGAGCCTGTCAAGATGTAGAGAAACGCGTTGCCGGACAACAGCTTAGTTGGTAGAGCGAAGACCTGTTAATGCAAGTCGTAACTTCTAGGTCAGTGGTTAAGGTCCACTTTGGCGACGCGTTATTCCTCACAGCCCTCCTATTGGTGTTGGTTGAACCGACAAATTACAGTGGCGTTGGCACTCTGACATCGCTCTTATGCAGTCTCTGCCTTCTCCCACCTCCACGTATGTCTACCACGGTCTTATAGCGGTCGTGGGGGCCTATCTTCTCACGCTTGTGTTACATGGGCGTGAGTAAGCACGAGGAAGCGAGGAGAAGCGAAGGGAGAGGTGACACGCAAATGGAAGGAAAAACGTGATGGCCTGGTCTACCTGGGTGTAGATATCAGTACATGGGCTTTTGTCCCGGAACTAGGCTGTCCCCTCGACAATTGCCGGACTTGCGGAAGAGAAGCTCCGCTTGGCATTTCAGCACTGTTTTCAACGGAGTTGACTTCGAATATGAACATGTGTGGCAGAGCCAATCACTGTCACTTGCCTCTACTGATCATGCGCATATGGTCGGACGAACTAGTCTTGGGTGTAAAAAAGACAAGATTGCTATGTCGCTTAGCATGGAAATCATTTTGAGATCCACGCGCAGGTACGTTAGGGCATCACTTCTCATCCCGTTCGCATATGACACCTCCTCACGCCTATCCCAACCACACTTCAGCCAACGTCACTTCAAGTCTTTTATCCATGCTTAATCTCTCTTCACCTCCTTCCATTGTGCCTCTCATTCCCTCTTATTGTTAACCCGCGCTTCATTGCCATGGCGTTTGGAGACTACAGAGGAAGTTATGACAGAGTTGATAAAGAGAAGACACAATTTTAGCACGCCCTTCGATAACCGACTGAGTGTTCCGATCTAAGTGCACAAAAGTGAACATGAATTGGCACAGGCTTGTTTGAACTTGCCCGTATCCCACTGATGCTCTGCAGCGCACTGCAAATCAAAACCGCTTTTGACATCGGCGCAGATGGGATTCCCAACTTCAAAGCTATAGGAACGTCAACAGAAAAACTGAACAAGACCACAGTCATTGATGCCAAGGTCCGACTATCGAGGGAAGAGGCGAACGCATGTTAAACAATGCAGGAAATTCAGTCAAGAGGGTCGAGTGACTACTAAAATGTGTTGAAGTAGTTAATAGTGGCGAAGAGGAACGTGAAGACAAAGACCCAGAAGGAGGAGCGCAGAGGCGTACGACGAGACGACCAAACACCTAGAGGGTAACTATCAGGGTGAAAATGAGAAAAATAGGCACAAAGGGACGGTGTTGGAGAGGGTATGCAGTCCCACTACGCCCGGCAGGAGACGTTATGTTATGTTCTCCAAATTTAGACTATTTAGCAAATTTAGTAAATTGCACGAAACAATTCCCCAACTGTTTCTAAATACAGAGTGTCATCGCTTTATAGTCAGCTTAAAGAAAGGAAGAAAAGCGGTCCAATCAGCCTATAAAAGTGGTACGACGGTGACCTTATAGCAGGCAGTGTGAACAAACAAATCCGTTCCATCGGTACTAGTCACGCAAGCCTCGTGTCCCAGACCGTATCCACAACAAGTCTGAAATACTTTGACAATGGCAAAGCGACTCCGTAACAGCCGTTTGGGACTTCAAACACACCGCACTCAACGGTAGGGCAATGGTATCAAGGTCTTCAAGCCAATCGCTCCTCCGTAAATCAGGGGTTTCGACTCCTTTAGGTGGATGGCGTCCCTGCGAACTTTACAGCTGCCTTGACTACAGCAAAGTGATTGAATGTTATTCGATCTCTTTTAGAAGCCAACTAGAATCGTTACTCTATCATGAACTTGAGTGCGACAAGTCTGAGCCCTTTAGGTTGGAAAAACACTCAGCTTAGAAGGCAATAAATCAAGCGTAATCAGACCCTGTCTTCACAATGTTTAGGCGCTTAGTCATCTACAACTTCCACCCACCTTTGCATCGCCTCACTCGACAGTTTAAGACAATAATCTCTCGCGAGTTCCTTGTGTTGTCTACTGGGCATAGAAATAAAACGACCTTCAACGTTCACTGCAAATGCAAACTAGGCCATGATCCCTCAGTGGCATCAGTCAAATCAATTAATCCAAAAGTGAACCAATGGGCATAAGAGGTTTGAGGGCTGTAGGCTGTCGTTACCGGAGGTAAGTGAAGTCCACCTCTTGAGGTGCGTTTACGGAGGTACGAATTTGGAGCATATTTGTGACATGAAGCTGAGTGTAGGTACCCACACAGAATCCTATAGTTTTCCTTGGGACTTTAGGTTTTGAGGTCATGAGGCCAATTTAAGGACTCTATGCAGTAAAAGGTACATTGACTAAATTCAATAAATCAAGTGTCGCTTGATGAACTAGCGACATAAATGTCGCCAACTCAACGCCATACCACCACAATGAGAGCCTGCATGAATATTAGTAATGCTAACACTGTCCACCATCACATTAGGGAGAGGCCTTAATGGCCTGATTTTGAGTAATTTGAAAATCATGTACCTCATCAACCAAGAAGTTTGCACAAGGCAAAGGCGTAGTCGTGAGAGGTGATAGCTTGTAGTCGAGCGCGTGGCGTGACATCTTGCAAGAAAAAACGCATTCTCTGATGCACCTACAAGGGCATGAGACCCAGTTACACCGAATAATTGAATTAAAATCTACGCAGCCTACGGGGAATTTACATCTGATTTCAGCTAAAACTTACATGAGTGAGTTAAGAAAACGCAGCACTTTGACGTACTGGAGCCTTTTAGGTTGGGCTTGATCACTATTAACAAGTTCACCCTCTGCGTCACACATGTGTGACCCATGAACTTCCACTTAGCCGCGTACATTACATATATGAATTTAATCAAAACCAGATAAAAATATGAAATGGGAGGAAGTTATGAAAATAAGTACTGGCCTGCAATGGACGATCTTCTTCTGAAACGTTACAATGCAACGCAAAATCCCTTTCTGTAACAAGTCCACGTCAAAATATAATTTTTAAAATCTGGAAAGAGGTTGAGATGTGAGCGATTTCAGATGATCTTCAGAAGGTGTCCAGCAATCAACTTCACTTGAGACTTTTTTGGAACTCTGTTCGTGACATTGCGGTGGATGTGAAGAATGTGACGATTCTATTGACACTTCAAAGAAAGCGAGTATAAAAATGGTCAAGTAGACGCTGTGGGAATGACTGAACCTGCTCATCAGACATCAAATCAAATATTTTAACTGATTAGTGTCAAACTAAATGCTGAGTACCGCGTCATAGCCATTGTCGAAGCCAGGCTCAGATTAAGTGAGCCTGAATCACGCGTTAAAAAGGCTGGGTGTAGGTTCAGTTAAAATTTGAAGATCTGGTTCCTCCTCTATGTTGAAAGAATCAAGAGAGATGTCTGGACAATGCTGACATGATAAAAGTAGAAATTGAGGAGCTCAACAAGGATTAAATTCTGAGGAAATTAGATAGATATCACTTCTTGAAGCCACTGACATGCAAAACCCGCTCGCCTTGGAACACAACCATTTCATTGGCAAATGGATACGAAACATTATGTCGGTGGACCCCACTGCGATATAGAACAATCATACGAAGATGTCTCAGTTGTCGCTTGACATCAGACAAGAAAGCCCTAGCCAGTACTTCCCGATTTCACACAACTTCGAAATGGATAGAACCAGTTAGCATCAGGGGAGAATTTGTTACCCAACTTGTCACGATTAACTACCGCAACAGCGTAACAATAACAACGTCTTCAATACATCAATCTCCTATCGCGGTTTTCAAGACTTGCCGTTAAGTGGGAGAAAGCCAATTTATTATCCAAAAGACACGGTGATAATGCACTTAGCGATAAAAGAAAGTGAAATACACACTTAACGAAAATTTCAAAGAGAAGAAAAGAGAATGAGGAAATGTGGGCGGTGTCATCTCCACAAAGTATACCAGTTTGCGGAGAACATCGAAAGTCAATGCGGCCAATGAGCTTTACATCAACTTTGTCATAGAAGACACGAACGCACACATTACCACTTGTCTTAGGGGAATGAAGATTATGAGGAGGACTGACTGTGTCCATAAACATCTAGGAGGCGGACAATAGTTCCTCGATGTCCTTCGTCATGTCCTTCAAAAGAAAGAAGAAAAAAGGGTGAGAATTTAGGCATGCTAACCAGTCAAATAAATCAGGTAGTCAACGCGTCGTCACTGGAGTCACCAAACCCTGTCGCAAACGGATGTTTACATTATTTGTTCTCTGACCGGACCGGTCAAGTGTGAAAACAACTTGCACCATACCAAAACAAGAAATCATCTGTGCTGTGGTAATTTATTCTCCGATATTCTGGTGGCAAATACATTAAATACAAAAATACGATTTTGTAAGCCATCACTTTCTAACGCGAGAATGCCCCCATTTTTTCGACTATTGCATGTAACTGCCCGGTGCAGGAATTCGTTGAGACTCTAAACACCCGCAGACAAAGTGTTCAAACAATTGGTATGCATTTTATGGGAGGACTTCTCTCGATGGTTTTAAGCTTCAATATACGAGAATCCAAGCGGATAATAGTCGGTGATCGTCAATAACCTAATTGGTAAACCAACTTGATGCTCAGGATATAGTCGACGCATTAATTATCCGATGCAGTACAGACAACAAAGCCACTGCAAACGAAATGATGGAGACAGAGCTTCAATAAACATTTCTTCAAAACAAGTTTAAGAATAAACACATGATTCAGTGTTAGACGGTTATTTTGCTTATACGTTTAAACAAAACGAAAACAATTCTTTATTCCAGATTTAACTTCGCATTCCCTCGGTTTAAAAGTAGAAAACTCCAGAAAAATGGGGACTAGAAATCCAAAATATATAACGCTACGAACCGCATTTTGGCGGTTGATGAGAAGTGATCGTTGCCGAAAGATGGCAAAAACGCCACAGTGATGCGCTTAGCCAATAAAAACCAAAGTATCAACTGCATGAAGCAGCGAAGCCAAAAAATTAAGAGATATCGGTAGGTTAGAATGCAATTAAAAACGCATTAGATTACCTTAGGGTCGGTAGTTGGGGAGTAGCGCTTGTAGGGGACTCCATTTCTGTCGATGAGGAACTTCGTGAAGTTCCATTTGATACTACTACAAAAGTGAAGAAATAAAACGCTCATGACTACCAGTGACTTGGTTAGACGAAATTGAACAAACCCAGAGGTAGGGTTTGTAACCACGTCAAATAGCGGTCAACGTTGACAATGACCACCCAGCTTATGCGTTAGCTACCCGATTATCAGTGTAAAATCAATCACCCTAACCCAAATGTTTGATTGTTCCAGTACAACAATGACTGCCACTAATTCACGAAAATGTTTTCATAACACACGAAACAAGATCTGGTGCAGCTATTCACCATGAGGCGGAAAGGGACACGTTTTGTTTTCATGATGCTCGATGCAGCAAATTCAAGTAATTCTGGTATCAGAAACACTAATAAAAGGTCTCGGCTTACTTGGTGAGCGTCCCCTTAAGAGTGTTTTTGAGGTAAGTAAAGAGCGGCAAGGCATTGGAACCATTGACATCAACCTTGCTGAAGAAGTCGAACGTAAGTCCAAATTTGTCTCGCGCGGCTTCCTTGATTTCAGCATTGGTTCCCGGCTCCTAGAAGCACAAATCAGTTGCATTAAGCAATTTGACAGAACCCCCAAGTCCAAGAATGTAATAACATACCTGATTGCGGAACTGGTTACAGGGAAAGGCGAGAATTCTAAGGCCCTGGCTGCTATATTGGGTATACAGGTCTTGCAGCTGGGCATAGTTTCTCTGAGTCAAACCTCACAGGGTGGCAACGTTTACCACAATAACCACGTTGCCTCTAAGGCACAAAGCGAAAGTGACTGTAGAGAGAACAGGGGTAATAAACATACCTATATTTTTCCATGGAAACATTGTTCCCGTCGATATCCAACGCCTCGAATGTGTAGAATTTAGCCTCGTCCGAAGCCTGTTAAAGTTGCAATTATGGGTCAACACCAAAACCAACACATAAAATGGAAGTACAATTCTCACGAAAAAAATAAAGGAGATCCATTCTGAGTATGACTATAAGTGCTACCGCAAAAAACGCACACGTTCGGAAACCCACCATTTTGCAGAATCGCGCAAAAATGACACCGGAAGGTTTATTAAAGCACAGACGACCTTGAAGGCGTAGTAGGAACGTCATAGCGGTGTTTGAATAAATTAAAATCTCGTAGCATTCTAAAGCAGATTTTGATAAATGCAGACCACTGATTATTACTGGAAATTAGGCATTTAATTCGCTTATTATTGTTAATTATTGTTGTTGCAGAAGAAAGCACAATACTAAAGCAGAGTATATCTTCAACTAGTAGGAGAATTAGAGCTGCCATCATGGCCCGAAGGTCAGTCTAAGCAGCTAAGACAATACGGCTATTAAAGTTTACGAAATTGAAGCTGGCAATCAGAGCCGTAGCGTTTCAAGGCTCCCTTGAGGGCAAAAGAAGGCAGAATACTAAAGCAAAACATATATATCTAACGAACAGAGAGAAGTGGCCTACTGGCATGGCCCGAAAGCCAGACTACGCAGCTAGGGCAATATGGCTACCTCTGTGATCCTGACCGAAACCGACAGTCCTAACAAACAAAGTATTACATGAACAAAAAAAGCATTGCGGACTACTGTCTGTCTCAATTTTTCAGCGACAAGTTGGTCTTTGGATCGGCTTGATTATTTCTATATTTGTAGTCATCAAATGAATTCAAAGAATAACTTGGCTGCAGTACTTTGTTTCTTTACCTGCCGTGTAGCGTCTTGAGGCTCCCTTGAAGGCAAAAGAAAGCTAAATATCAGAGCAGAATCCATAAATATTTAACAGATGGAAAGAACTGGGTTGCTGGCATGGTCCTGAGGCCAGCTTACGCAGCTAGGGTAATATGGTCACTTATGTGTCCCTGGACGAAACCGACAGTCTAAACAAACAAAATATAGCATGCCGGTTTCAGCTACGATCGGTTGGAAGACCATATTGGCTTCCACCGGGACGCTGACAATTCAGCTAAGCTAGAAACCTTAAACCCTCTTTGCTTGCTGAACATATGTCTTTCGCCCATGTACTATGCCTTCTTTGAAGTGGCTCGAAGTCATGTTGGCATGAGAGAAAATGCAATACCTTGGGTTTGACTGCCGGCGTCGGTTACAATCATTTGGGCTTCCAGATTGCCTTAATCAGATTGACTGGCCTCTAAGCCATGCCAGCAACCGAATACGCGTATTCTCTCCGAGTACTTAGCCTTCTTGTGTCTTTAAGGAATTCTCTCTACGTTGCAGCATACCGATCCTTGACATACAGTAGAGCTACTGCTGTCTTGGATCGGCACCTGTGTCACTAACCTACGGATGTATAAGTGTCTAATCAATCAAGCTTGGGATTAAGCAAGCATTCGCTTGTATTATGGAAGGCGACAACACTGCTCCAAAAAGCTACATCCCTGCACTCATTAGTGACAGTCACTGTAGCGTCCCGAGGCTCCCTCGAAAGAAAAAAGAAGGCAGAATGCTAAGGTAGAATACATATATTCACCGGACAGAGGAAAAAAAGGCTGCTGGCATGGCTCAGAGGCCAGCCCACGCAGCTAGGGCAATATGGCCACCTCTGTGTCCTTGATAGAAATCGGCAGTACAAACAGATAAAGTACTACAGTCACCTTGAGCAGTAATTTTTTTGCAATTCATTCCCGAATGCAAGTTGTTGCGATGACGAAATGCTAAAACTATTTAGTATGTCAATATACCATTACTGCAATCAAACACTTTTTCTTAATCGGTTGTATTTTACTGCCTCCAAAATTTTCCATGATCAATTTTTCGTGATTCATGCGCAAGGATGTGACTTCTCCAAAGCTGCGAAAAAACTTCTTACATGATAATTTAATGAAAGACATTGAATCTCACCTTCTCTGCAAGCCAATCAATCGATCCTTCAAAACATGAAATCCAATTTAGTAATTAAAACTTGCACATTAATGCATTTGGTGGTCGATTCTGGGGGAACATTTGCGTCAAATGTTTCATACTCTTTAATGGGCCCTGCCGAACACGAATGAGGTAGCGGTGCCTTTCAACTGGTTATTAATAGTATGGTAGTTGACTGGATTGCGCCGCTCGGCACGTGGCAGAGGTTTGCAAGTTTACTTATAGCGAAGTCAGGATGACTTGCTTGAGTTATATGAATTGATACTATTTTTGCAAGATTTGCGATAAAACCTTCTAATTGCTTGCATTAATCGACAAAATGACAGACCAAATGCAGAGTGCCTGATAAGGTTTCATCTCGTTTTATACAATATGCTTGTTAAAATATCCTGTAGCTGTTTTTCATTTGGTCACTGTGCTTTTGTACAGGAAATGGTGAAGAATCACAAGTCTCCCTCAGTTGGACTTGATAGTCCACCGAAGCGGCGGAAGATGTCCAAATTTTCTCAGTTGACATCTGATCCAACCAGTGAGCAATTGGCCATTCTTCATCTTTCCCATAGGTTTGGCATTCTTCCTTAAAAAAGTAGAGGCGGAAGAGGAAGACGTTATTAAGGAATACTTATCAGAGTCAAATGGTGAGGAGCTACTATCACTACTAGAAACCGGCTATGAACGAAAATCCAATGAGGTAGGCACCTGCGTTTCCGTATCTGACAGTCTATGTTCTCTCCTTTCGAATAGCTGGCGGTGATTCTCAGAGTTCTGGCTACAATCATCGTTCGAACCCGGACGGACCTTGCCGATCTCTTTGCAGACACTGGGCGACGATTATCGGAAGGTGTGTTGGAAGATGCTCCACTAGCAGCTTGTTTCCGCGCTCTCAAACCTCAAAGCAGTGCAGAAGCTGCCAAGGCCTCGCTCCAACTGCTCGCAGCTGTGGTCTCAATGGATCCCGTTTTCCTTGGCCGTAGTCTCCTTCGCAGCGTCGACTTCGAACATCCCGATTGGGTACAGGTTTCACGTCGTCGTAACACCAAAGATGCCACTGATGTTCGTACTTGTTTTATCAATTTCATCGCCTCTTTTCTTGTTTCCAACAATAACCTTCTGATCCGCGAACTGCTGGAATCCAGGAGTACGTATTATTGAACGTTTGGAGGCATTTTTCTCCCGTTTTTTGAATTTGGTTGCTTTAGTGCCATATTATTGACTGCTTCCCTTCTTCTAACTAGCTCCTTTTACCATAGATTCGATCACACTACTGATATCGGAATGCTTCACGGACAAGCCGCAAAATGTGTTGTTAATCCTAACTCTTCTTCGTACAAGCATCTGTGAAAATACTACAGTGAGCAAGACCATAAAAATGCGAATATTTACAAGGTCATCACTAAAACAGCTAGCCTATCTCTATGCATATCGGGGTGAGGCGCTGTCAAAAAAAGTGGCCCTATCTCGTACTGACGCGGAAGTGGATGCTCAATCCGTGGAGCTTGTCCGACAAGCGCTTCATAGCCTCCTTCTCCCTCTCACATCTTCGCCCTTCACTGGCCTTGTATTTCGTGAGCGGGCTTACCTTGATAGCGGGTTAGTTTTCCAGCAGCTGGAATGTTTACGGTTGCCAGTCTTCATCCAAACTGTCCATTTTTATTATTGTAGAAAGCAGAATGAGCACTTGCTGTCATTGCTTTTCTCACCTCCAATGGACAGCGCGTTCGCCGATGAGATGAGACGGGAGCTGGTTGCCAACTGTCTACTAGCATGTCCAGCTCTTTTACCCACATATTTGGCTCACTGGACGGCCTCCATGATACCGCGAGATTCGGAAAATTGGCACAGTCTTATGGCATTCGTTGATCAGGTGAGTTTCATCGTACATTGTTGGAGTAATGGCATTTGCTTCAGGCAGGTTCGCCACTTTTTGGTAGCGTCGTGGCTTTGAATGCTATCCGTGCTACTTTTGAAGTCCTAATAAAACTTGAAGCTCCTCATAAATAATGGCGAACTGATATATACCTTTCTTTTTTGAATATCACCCATGCTTAAGCACAGCGGATATCGGGTGTATAGCATGGCACAGGGAAGGCCGTATGATGGGCTTTCGCTGTTGTGGTAAAATTCCAGACTTGAAAACGGGATATGACTGGCGATGCATTTGGCCAATTGCTTTATACTGGTTTCCTGTACACAGAATAAGAACGAGACCACATATTCTAATAGCAAATCTTTCTATTATAGATAGAACAGAGGTAAAGAGCGTAAAATGTAGGCCTTGAACCTTATTTCCTATGCAATAGCTTTGTAACAAATCGGAAGCTCGTGGGAAGATTTTTTTTCTCTGATGTGTGAAGCGATTATTAAACATGGGGCGGCAAATTCCGGCGCAAACTTTCCCAATTGACTTCCTAAATATTCTTAGCTCTAAACCCAAGGATTATTTGCGTTTACAGTTAAATCAAAGTAGTGTCGATGTAATGGCTAAATTTGGTCCGGTGTCTTCTCGATACCTTGTTGACGTTGTCCTCGCAAGTTTTTTACGTCATAGCTGCTCGCTTTTATTTATCGCCCGGACGCTGGCACTTATGCTTGAGCCATTGCATAGAGCATTCCGTCTATGGAAGCTAGCAACCTTACCCTAGTCACATTCGTTTTCATTTCAACTTCATTTTTAGTTGTCTATTTTACTTCGCATGTGTTCATGTTATATTGTAATGTCAAGGAAGGTTGACAACCACTCAGAGATCTGAAGTAAATACGAAGAATGAGGATGAGGGTGGGGATCTCTCCATTGTAGTTCTGGAACGTTTACCTTACGAATAAATCCTGTGGCGGTATAAAGACTTACATCGTGTCGTAATGAGATTTGTTAGTCTCGGTTGTTTAAAAAAGTTTCCTGGCGCACGTCCACTATACACACACACACGAAGCAACTGTAGCCTTCTGGAGTTGAATTGATGTGTGCTTCAGAACAATGCTGTGGGATATCGAGCGGATCGTTTAGGAAAAAAATCATTAACCTTTTTTCTTAGTGAAAAACCAAAAGGGATTAGACACGCATAAAGATTAAAACATCGTCCAAGCCATTAGTTTTTTTTTAACTTGGAAGTTCTTCATTCGGATCCTGTCTCATGAAATAGAAATATGCATTTGCATCTTCAGGTTGCTCTGAGTCATATAACCCTGATATTTGTGCCTTTTTGGTGCTAGCATTAAAGTTTCTTCTTATAACAGTGGATTTTCAACAGTCCCACCATATGCCTCATATCCTTTGTATTTCATTCAGCGGTAATTCATGATTTGCTTCATCAAACGAGAGGAATTATTTTTGTACCATGACTTTATTAAAAAGGCCACATATTTGAGTCGATTTCACCTACAAATGTCGCTGATTTATCCCAAGTGTTGGGTTAAAATGAAGCATTTAAAAAGAGTTTTAATAAATTTGGCGATAAAAAGGCAACGTTAATGGCCGGAAGTTTCTAGATGGGAAAGTTGGGTGCATGTAGGGTGACCAGCTTTCGTTCTTCGTTTACCATAGGTGATTTCCGTACATTTTAGCTTTTCTCTATGTTCCGAAATCGTTTGATTAATCGTATCTCCCAACTGCTGGAATTGTCTCAAGACATGGCTCAATTCGTTCAAGGCGTCTCTGATATCTGTCTACCTCCGTTGTGCATCGCTGAAATACTGCATTCTGCCTTTCAGGTTTGTATTCACAATACTCTCTTCTATACGTCGGAAAGGCCGGTTTTTATAGTGCATTTTTCTTCTCTTTCCATCAGCATGAAAGCGAAGCGGTTACGAAGGCAGCTAATACTGTCTACAGGACCCTTCGGCAAAATATGGTTGTCTTTCTAACTTGGCTTCACACAACCGAGGAGCTGAAAACCAAGGGTGCTACACCCACACTCATTATCCAGTCTATCTCCAAGATCCTTCTAGAACGCGTTCTTGTCGCTAAATGGCTTCGAAGGTTTTCCAAAACCCTACAAAAGGAGCATACCGATGTGTCTCTTTTAAAGGACCAGATTCCTCAACCCACTGAGGAGCAGGAAGAAGTGGAGGAAGATGAAAAACCCGAAGGTTTGTGATTGGTGATCCTCTTTCCTTTATTCATAGATCCCAAAAAAGCGTCAAATCCGGAGGAGATAATAGCTTCTCTACCAAAAAGTAGGCTCTTTCTTTCAGCCTCCAAAAGTCGTTGTTGCTTCTAGAGTTTCGATCACGACTCTTGATGTTACACAAGTTATCTCAAGATCTCGAAACAGAGGTGCCGGAGAGAGAGCTTGTGAAGCTGCTCAAAATTTGGCCTCAGTTAGCCCCCACTTGTCTAAAGTAAGTGGTGTCGCTATTTTGCTTTATGGTAACCTTTCTCCAGGACCTATTGGCAACACGCCGTTGTCTTAAATTGCATGGCAGCAGCTGTTCGTTTTCTCTGCCGAAGTAACTCCAAGAGCGGTTGGGTGAGAAATGAAAACAACGAATGTGCCGGCGAAACACTCTCCCCGTGTCCCAAGGAGCTTCTCAAACTCATTTCTAACAATCCCGTGTTTAAATTAATTCTTCTTGAAAGGCCGACAAATGAGGAATTTGCCACAATCCCACTGACTCCACTTAAAAGTAGGTCAGAGAATTACCTACCTTCATTGTTCGGTTTAATTATAGCCGCGCTGGTCAATTTACTTCTTGCTCTTGCCGAGGTTGATCCCAAAACAACGGCGAATGACATACCTTTAGCCTCCATTTTAGCTGCCTACCAGAGCAGTTTGTCTGTCTGTGGTAAGTTGGACCCGCGTAGATCTCTTCATCTCGTTTTCAGACCGATTTTTGTTGCAGTTAATCTACATACTTGATCTCAGTGGATACTCAGTGTCAAGCATTTGGTAAATCAGTTAAATGGATTTAAGACTGTTTTTCACTAGGGGAATGTCAAGCCGGAGTGTGATCTGGGGTGATCGTCTTTTCGATCACTATCGATTCGGTGGGACATTGGGCGAGGCGCCACAATTATGGCGTGACTTGAATCCAGGCGCTTTTTTGAATATTCTGGACAAGGATCGACTGCTAAGCAGTGCTCTCGCGTTTCCTGTTACTCGTCGGTGTTTGGTAAGCTTTGTTATTGTAGAGAGTTGAATCCTCTCCAACGGCTCTCCGAAGTGCTCGCACTTGGGATATTTTCGTTAATAAGTGGACAAAGAGGGATCGGTAGACTGTTAGCAATCCAGACCAGCCTGTGTATTCGAATGCACAAAGGGAACACCTCGCTCTTTTGTTTTCACAAAGTAGTCGTCGCTTTTGAAATAATAAGTGGGCTTTCTATTAAGAGCCAAATGTAACATCACTTATCTCGTCGAGTGTCCTTGCTGCACCATTCAAAGCTGGGCGTTATAAGGGTTGGATCTTGGTTTTATCATAAATGACGTATGCAAAGCGCCGTATTATTAAAAGTGTGATGGTCATTTGGAAGGACTGAAGCTTTGACTCAGGTAAATTCTCATGATTAAAAACGCCAATCCGTTCCGGTGCCGTCTTTGATTCACTCTCCGTTTTCCATAGGCTCGATCTATGAATGTGGAAGGTGTGAATTTGGACCCTAATCAATACGACCCATGCTTCCTTCTCCCTTTGTTTCTTCAGTACCTTTCTTCTGGTAAGTTTAATTTGGTTTCGTCAGACAGTAAATGACTGTATGACTGATATGGTGAGTGGATGGAATGAGCTAGCGATTGAGTAAACGAATGACTAGTTGAATGTAGCTTGGCGATTGGTTTGGTAGGATAGGATAGTGAGTGGTCAGTGTCCAATCGAGCAAGACTTCAAAATTTAATTAATTCCGGTTTCACCTTCTGTTCGTAGATGACGCAGGGGAAGAATTGCATCCCAGTCGGGTAGATATACGCGGCTTTTACATCCGTAACTGCCTCGCCTTTGCAGTAGGCGCCCTCTCTAGTTACTCACGAAACATTCGTGGACTTGCAAAGTCCGTCATCGCGCGGTTTCGGCTCCTTTCAGAGGCCTGGGAACCCACCAAAATCCCCTCAATACCGATGGCTCTCGCTGTCATGAAACAGTTTCCAGAACGTGTTCAAGTAAGTACTTATGTATTACCACCATGAATTGGCGATAGTACAGAGCAACTAGAACTGCAAAGTATCTTTCGGTCTGAGCTCTTCCCGAAGTTGTTAAAAGGTTACAGGCCCAGGAGCATATTCATTAAAAATTAGTGAAAGGGCCAGAAGACTGTCCACTTGTTTTGCTACATGGCCCCTATTTGAGCGTTACTCTCGCATTGTCCAGCTACGGAAATTGGGATTGTCGCCACTAATGCAGCCTGTGAGCTATGTATTACATGAAATAAGCTATCAATTTACTATCTACCTGTCATTCCTTGATCAAAAAGTTTTAAGAATTATCGCTTGTCCCTTCTTTGGATAGTTGAATTTCATGTTGGATACCCTGCGGAATAGTTTGAGCACGAAGGCGAGTGAGTTGGGCGGGGGAGCACGGTGTGCAGTGCTTTTTGGCTCACGCGCGGACACCTCCTTTCGATTGTCGCGAGTCCACGCCAACTTCTTCATCCACTCTCTGGGAATGCTTACGAAACCTGGTGCGTTCATCCTGATTTTTTGGCCGTTTTTTAATCGTCTCCCTCTTATGCCTCATACTCTACTTTTTTACTTTGTGTTTCCAAGCCACTCAAATGCTATAAATTTATGGCCCCGAAATAATCCTATTTTGACTCTTGCATTAAAAGCGAGAGGCATTACCATGTTTTAGGGGTTTCACCCAAATTAATTCGACTAGATGTTTTTTGGTCTCTTTTGTGACCCGGTTTTCTGCACTTTTTTCAGAACATAGGATGTACGAGGTGTTTTGGAACACTTACATGGCGAAACCGGCAATTGATTTGGGTACGGTTCCGGATTTCATGCGAATTATGTACTCGGTCCACAAAGATGTAAGCAAAATAACTTTTCTTAACCGTACCCCTAATCGCTTTTTGTTTTTCTAAATGGAAATGATCAATCTCACCAATAATTGGTAGGGATTTTCGTATTCCACTCCTGTGTGTTCATACGCTCGCCTATCCCGCATCCATCCACCCATCCTGTCGAACCTTTTTAACGATGTAACACGATCGCTTTTATTTCCTCAGCATTACTTTTGTAGAATCACTGCGAAATTGCGATAGTAGTGGAACAAGGTCATCCACCATAAGGGAGCTTTTCATTATTAATAACTTAGGCCCTATCATTTTTTTAAGGCTCGGTTGTGGCAGGTTCGGTTCAAGGTGGCAGGGGATCCATGATTTTGTATCAGTACAGATATCGCTGTGCCACTGGTCGTAGCTCGGATCGTACAGGTAGAGTGGTTTGGGGATAGTTTATGCAGTTTTTCTGAGCCTTCTTTTTTCAAATCTCATATTTGAATGTTTAGACGGGGATTCTCCTTCTAAAGCAACTAGAAGACCCTTTAAAACTTAAACATCCAAGCTTTATTGGAAGTGCTGGTGCCCTTAGTAGGGGGCTAAGGGATCGATTGAGCCCCCAAGTTAACCCCAAAGGGGTAGATATAGACGCTCTGGGTGCGGTGGCGAGATGGAGACTTGAAGAGGTGTGTAGCAAATCGAGATGAAAGATGAAACGAGTTGCTTTTTGGGCTATCGGGTGAGGATTTCGTACCTACTTGCTTCTAACCCATGTTAGATGAAGTCGCGGACCAACTACTGTACCATTCATGCCAGATATAATTTGAGGCGGTTTTTGAGACGTCAACTTCGAACTATTGGGATTCTCCTTCTCAAAACTTCTAAACAGCAAATGCGAGGTGAGGTGTCCATCGCTTCGTTAATAATCTGAACTCAGCTTACATGGGAGGGTGCTTGAATTACTTCAGCTTCAACCGACGTTTTACGTCACGGGGGATCAGAATGGGAAGGGAATGGTTGAGAATACGGCAAAGGCTGTCAGATTAACAACCTGCTGTGTAATTCCCTGTAAACAGTCGCATCTACCTAGACACCGCAGTCAGTTCATCTGGCTCTAGCCACATTGAAATGCCATAAATCACATGCTTGCAAGTAAAATTAATCCACTGGTGATATGACCCCTACTACTGGAAAAGATCGACAAGCAATTCATTGAGACATCGCAGTGATTGTGGGCAATCACCATGGATAATGGCAACTGCCGTCCCCTTTGCCTTGTCTCTACAGTTTCGTGTGGAACGGCAGTGGATGGTGAAACTTTGTGCTGACAGTCTCAATGATACCTCAGAATACCTGTTGTTGGAGAAATCTCGAGTCTACAAATACTGCCTTCTGTTATATGCTGATCCGGGAGTCGACACAACCACTCAGGTTAGAGGCTGTCTACTTAGTGTAATCTAAATGCACAATTGGTTTATTGTGTGTAAACAAGATTGGTTACGTTGACATTTCCGCTTCAAAATGCCATTATTCTCATGTCAAGCCTAATGAACTGTCATAATCTAGTGCGAACTTAGGGGCCACATGCATGCGACACCTAGCTAGTATGCCATTGTGCAGTTAATACATTAATCAATTTCACAATCTGCTTTTGTTATTTGGAAAGCAGATTTTATTATTATCTGGATCTTTAGAGTTTTAAGTGAAACAAGTCGTTATGCCTACGTGTAAGCCTGACACTCACTACTCTTAGTTTCGACGGTCCCTCAATTCCCATTTGCTTTGTCCATCTTTTTTAACATCATGCTACTGAATTCATTTCAGTGATATTGTTGGAAAGCGTTCGTCTTTGCAGCATATGATCCTTAAAGCATTGGTTGAGTTCGCTCTAACCAAATCGATTCCGCGATTTGAGGAAGCTGAACAACCTGCAGATTGTGATTTGCCACTTTTTCCACCCATAGATACAAATTCTTCGTCTCCTCACAGCTACCACAATGATTCCCCGAGCGTGTCACGCTCTAACCCGTTTTCACGCTTTTCCGCTGTGGTTGTTCCGGCATGCTCTCTCGACTACGTAAGTACCCTCATTTTTCTTCCCCTCTTCAGTTTATTTTATTTGAAAACGTTTTCTATTTGTTTTTAGTCACTCGCCGTCCCTGTGCTACTTCTTCACTATCATTTCACAGATGCTAGCAGCATTTGAGGAGGCAAAGGATGGCTCGCCGTGTCTTTCTATGCTCCGACTCCTTGATACGACCTTCAGGTTAGCCTACAACCGTTGATTTTTGGGTTTAATTATGTGCATTTACTGGAGGCTTGGAAGGCCTTTTGGGCAAATGCACGCTTTTTTAATTTCGTCACCGTGTTTAAATTTTCCATTGCAGGAAAACGCATGACGAATCTACTTTTTGTAGAGGAAGGATAAAACGTAGTGCTGCTTGATGAAAAGGGTTTATATGCAGAACTGTACATTTGAAATATAAGTTTGATGAATTGTTCATGATTTAAGGGTTAGCTCAAATTCTGGAACAAGTTGTTTAGAAAAACTTGCGTACAATTGGGGGATTATTGACTGTCCTGTTGGGTTGATGACGTCACGGCATCTGTCATGGTTGGAAAAAGCAGTATTTTACCTTCGCTTTCAGCAGATCCTTCAAAGCACTATTTTATAAATCGGGCGAAATGGTGAAGGATCGGAGTGTGTTGGACCAAGGAGTTTTGGAGTGCAACAAAACAAAGTTTACTGGTTGAGTCATAATGGCCTTGTTTCTGTGATCCATTGTTGATGCATTGAGGCCAAGGGAGAAGTGCACTTTTTCCTCATTTTCCTATCCCACTTTCATGCCCACATCTCAGCCTTGGACGGTGAGAGATACAGTTCACACATCAAGTGACGTTTCACCTTTTAAGCTGCTCAAAGGTCGTGATCCGAAGGAGTCAATCACTGGTTTGTTATCAAGTTCGAAAGCAGCAGCTTGCAACGTCCTAGGGTAGGTGCGGCGACTAAAGGAATGGATAAGACAAACTTCCAACATTGCATTGGAATACACCTGTCATACACCGGGTAGAACAACGTTTGCGGAGTGGAGGATCTAGTGCATCTGTGCAGGTTGATTCTTCCGTGGAACAAATGGGAACTTCAAGTGCCACTCAGCCAGCGGTATGCAACTTCGTACACCACCTGTTAGATGTGAAGATAAAGTTTGCATATTAATGGAAGACAGTAAGCCACCCGCGATGCCACCCATAAAGCGAGCACCGGGGACGATGCTCAAAACGACGAAGGGATACACCTATTGGGTGACAAACGCTTATAAAACGCGGATTCCATGACGGAATGGACGGCACCCGGGTAGAAAATGTATTTGAACGTCCATGGCTCTGTTCGCTGCGCCTTGTTCTCATTCCTTCTCGCCGCTGGTAGGTTATTTTTCGTTGAAAAGGTCAAATTCTTCTGGGACAGAGAACCAAAAGCCCCGATACTGACTACTTATCCGACTATCACAGTCAAACAGGAGATGCAATAACTCCCCTCTAATTGGCGGGGAAGTTGAGGGAACGGATGGGACTAGCATGAAAGCAAGCACGATAGGTAAAAGAAAGGCTTACTTACGTTTGCAGACAACTCAGTTGAAGGAGGGCATGGTTGGTAGACGATTGCTCACTTTGTCACACACTTCAGTATCTTTTCAAGTTGTTGGAGACTGGTAGCGTAGACCGAGATTTTCCGCTTCTTACCAACTGGTCATGGTGGAAGGAGCCTTTTACTTACCTCTGTCCATCCTATTCAAAATCGTCGCGTAAAAATGTCTACCCTTCAAGTCGATCGAAGAGCGATTTGGCAGGAGCGTGCCACTAACTCTTTGTGTTCGTTAATGGTTGAATTTGATCACTTTAACAACTTCTCAAAGTTCATTTTAAATGTGAATGTAAGGTCCTCCTATCCTAACTTCGCAATCGGTGCTACTTTTCTGTTGTTCCTGTCTCGTTCCAGTCCCAAATCCTTAGATCGAGGAAATTCACTACAGGCATACATTGCTTGCCATGCAATGAGGAAGCTTACACAATACCAGAGCCTTCATAAGGAAAGTCGGGTAATTGAATCTACATCAGTCAGAACCACATCACACATAAGCCCACCACCATTCACCTGTATAAACAAACGCGTATTATGTTTTCATTACAATAAAATCACTTTTTGGAACTGTAGAAAAGTGTGCTTGTTACATTTGACAATTAAAGGTCTTTATGTGGCTTTTTAGTTTAGTTCTTTGCGTCTATTTAGTCCCTCGGACAAATGCCAAGGGTCAAATTTGCGGGTTCTTATGTTCTTTGAGACGTAGATGTAACGCTCTGAGACATCTCTGAAGGCAAAATAAGAAAGCACCCGGGCAGAATGTGAAGCAGGAACCAGAGGAAGGAAAAAAGTGCGTCAGTCAAATGGCCGATCGAGCTGAAATAAGGAAATTGGATTCATACTTCTAACCTTTTTTGTGTTTTCCCCAATTTCACTACCTAAATATTAGAGACACTGGCAGGGCACCATCGAAATATTTGTTTGGTTATTTTCTTATTCGCTGAGTTATTATTTGGATATGGGTGTGGGTCGTTGGGTTGCTTGGATGGTTGGTTGGAGGTGGGGATATTAAAGGAGGCTTCCTGTGTAGTCTAAGTGCAGAGTGGACGTTTTGAAGTTCTCTTTTATTCAGCTCATTGGCCTCGAGAAGCACGGTCTCGCTACCTGATTTAGGACTTGACCGATGAGCGGAGTCAGGTCTTGCGAGAAATTTTCGAGATCAAGCAGTGTCTTGCGCCTTAGAGGTATTGCGATCGGCGTATCGCAAGGATTGGGTCGCTCACTAGACTAGCTGGGGCACAACTACCGGTCGGGAGATATACCATGGTGCAATGACCCTGGCCAGTGATCCTCTTGTGTACCTCTCAGTCCAGCCAATCCGTGCGTGAATTCATTCTGCATAACAAAGGCATGGGAATTGGCTGAAGATGCATCACACGCGTGTCCTTGACATTATGACCTCATGAAGCTGGTTCCTTGCGGTAGATAGTGAAGTTAGGGATGGCACCGTTGCCTCAGGTGCAATGTGGAGCACGATTAGCATGACTAGACTCAAACTAACAAATGAGAGCTTGAAACGTGCTTGACGCGAGTAAAGTGCTTTGAAGTGAGCTTATTACTCGGAGATCTGGGTGGAGCTCCGTCATGCCTTTAGTGGATGCTGGACTTGAGACAAATTTGGGTCTCCAGATTATGCTGAGACCGATCGCAACACTTTCATCAGCCATTATTGCCACAAACTTTCTACTGGCTTACGGTTCGCCAGTCACAATGAAACAATCGTTTGATTAGGATTCCAACCCCACTTCTTTGTCAACAGATGCAACATTAGCAGGACTTATCTCCTCCTGTCATTGCAGGTGGAGGGCCCTCACCCAATCACTTCACTGCTCTTGCTTTGGTTATTGATAAAAAAGTAATATTAGTTCCTTACAATCAAGACATTAGACTGTGAATAACTATAGTGCTGAACGAGGTTTTCACATCCACATTTGAAGTATATTTACTACGACATAGGTTTACATTTCTGGGTTGCTACTGCTGAGGTGCCACGTCATAACTTCATGGTCTAGATAGGGCATGCGGACCATTTCAGGGCCGCTGAGTCCATGCACCCTCACTAACAACACGCTTACCGACGGCTGGGAGAGTGGAACTGGTAGATTATGTGGAAGGGGTGGATGGAGTTGTGAAAGATTCACCTGTGACTAGTAAATCTGTTTCTCACGGACGAGGTGAGGGTCGATGTATTAACACTTAAAGAACAATCCTTTACCCGATTAGTCAATCAATCAGCCGGTTGGCTTAATGCACATCACCACGATTAGTATGTGGAACGGATACTGACTAGGGATGTATATAATCCTTGACTAATGTAAATCTAAATTCCTGCCTAAAAATAGATTGCCAGTGAGATGCACGTGTAGCAAATGTCGTAAATTTGGAGTGGAGAAGAGGATTAATAAAAGCCGTGCAATAGCTCTTCGCATAATCAAGCAGTGCCCCTAATCGCGTACTTAAGTGCTAGTGTTTATCAACGGTACGGTCGAGTCCCACCCAAAACAGCCCTGATCATAAGAGCTCTTCAGTCCACGTCCTCTCCAGGTGCCAAGTGGGGGGATCTCTATAAGCTCTTCCTAGTGGATTGTTCTACCTCTCCTTCGTTGGTCATAGGGTGCAGTAAATCCTGCACCAAATAACAACACAAGAAGCGGCACCAGCTTAAGTAGCATAGCCAATTTAAACTAGAACAGTGGCAAAACATTTCACCTTTAGCTTTGCATAGATGTGACCCTCCTCCCTAGTCTTGAGAATGAGACTGAAATCAAATGCCTGCAATTTGAAGACTGATTGAGTGGAAGGGCATAAAAGGGGTAGACCGGTGTGAATGATTGTACTCTGTTTACTCTTGGATCTGTAGCTGTGCTTGAGTTGAACTGGATCATAACGCAAATGCAATTAGGATGCGAATGATTCACTTAACACGAGCGAAATGCGCTTAAGGAGGCATTATCAGCTAGAGCTTTTCTGCGCGGGACCCAGTCCCACCGTTGGTGGGTGCCAGGCCTGGCGTACACAATGTGGCACCAATAGATGATGCTGAGACCGATCGCGACACCTGCATTAATTGTGATAGACAACGCAACTTCAAGACGTTGGTTATACGTTCTTATCACTTGCACCCCACTTGCCGACCAGAATGTGATTTCAAAGCCGTGAAGAGATCCAACTCACTAGTCATATCGACATGTAAAGCGGCAACAGACAGGCAGACTTACGAATTGGATTGAGCGATTGTACCTCACACACATCCACGTCAGAGACCTTAAAGAAGAGGCTCTCCACTCAACACTTAAGAGTGCTGTCAATGACAAGAACGATGTGCGCGGCGCAGCTGTGCTACGTGCGAGTGGGCCCTGCCATTAGTGCGTGCAAAGTGTGGCACAAGCTTGGAACGAGGCTCTCCACTTGGCACTTGAGTTTGATGTGAGCTAAAGGGCTCATATCGACCACAGCTCTTTGGGGTAATACTCAGTCCCTCCATCGGTAAATACGCGGTCTGATGCACACAATAAAACAGATTTATCGACCATTATGGCAAATCAAAATTAACGGTATTCGCTGCATGTACATCTCGACGGCGCCCAGTTCATCAACCATTAAGCATTAATTCCTGGCCTATATAATAATCAACCGTTTAACACAAAACTCATAACGACATGCAAGGAGCATGGTCGGGTGGAGCCAACCAACAAGCTCCGTGCTCTTAGGAGAAATTTGATTAACAATTGCACACTGAAGTAGTGTGGGCAGATTAAATGAGTGAAAGTCAGTGAGCTGGCAATTACAAGCTTTTTACCCTCTGGTCAGCTTTTAAGATGGCAACAAAAGCGTGGTAATATTTCCTCTGCAATAGTGTTCAAGTACAATGTATAGGTGAGTCCAATGAATATCTTAATAGTCCAATCCATTCAGCACTCACTCAACATTAAGGCCTAAAACAGTAAACAAAGCGCACTTCTCAACATCGTCAATGCAGCTGGCTTTAAACTATTGATTCGCACAACGCTGAGCGTCGAAACGCCCATCCCGAAATCAGCCATCCAAAGGTAAACAAAACAATAAACAAAAATTAAAAATGATATGTTGTCAAAAACACAAATCGCTAGAAATTCAAATTCGAGAAAGTGCAAAATAGGTTTAGAAATTATGAATTCAATCCTAGCCTCTCAACCCGTTCACTCAATCGACTAGCGTAGCTTTCTCCCTTCTTCATTGATACATTGCGCTTTTGGGAGAGTTGTGATAACTGCATTCGATTACTATTTCGCATCGACCCAGCGACACCACTGCCGCGTGGCTTCGACAAAAACGCAGTGCCCGGTGGACGCGTACAACGCCTTGATGACGACCGCTCCTCCCTTGGCAAAAAGTAAGGCGGTGGATCAGTCACTTCTACCTTGGGCGCAGTGAAATTCAACTTCACAGCTGACACGAATTTCCGCAGAGTGGAAAACACAGTCACAACGTCACTCAGTCTCGCCACATCGTTGGCGTCGTTAGTAGCACGGAGGAACGCATTAACCAGCCACAGTCGCATCGCCACGCCTGACGGCGTCTCCTCGCACCTCAGGTGAGCAGCCATATGGACGAGCAAGGCGAGCGAGGGAAACACCACACAGTGCGGAGGAAAACGATTATAAGCAGCAGATGAGAAATCCGGTACTCTACTGCCATCCTGCAGTGCGGTAAGAAGTCGAGAGAGAGATATGTAGTGATCGTACACTAACATCAACTCCGACACACTGTGAATCAACTCCTTCTCCACTGCTGGACTTGGAGAAATACCGTTCTCCTCCATTTTCTTCAAAACCAACAACTTCAAGGCATCATAGTGGTCTGCCACAGCTGACACACCATACTCCACGTTGAAATGCGTAGCTACTGCCACAACTAGCACTGACAATACCAACGGACACTCAGCTATACCGCAGTCCCGATGGCCCTCCTTTTGCTGATGCCACAGAACGCACGAAAGCACCAAGGCAACGCTCCAGTCAGGCACATCTAACGCGCCATCTAATCCGATGAAGGCGTAAATAAAGTCATCTGCCGAGCAGTTGCGTGGCAATTGCATGGACTTCACCTCAATCGTATAGGTCTTAAAACGAAAATCCCCCTCATAACATATTTCCTTCGCGCACGGCCGCAGTCCCACCAATTTGGAGGTAAGGCCATTCGCTTCTTCCACTCCCCTCATCAGACAGTAGTGAGCATAGCGTAGAATTCTGCTCGGCCCGTAATCACAGGGCAGTTCAATGAGGTAATCGTTTGTATAGCTTAAAATGATCCCAAATTTACTGTAAACTGCTACAATAAACAGCTTCTCTAGCATGTTGAATCGGTATAAGTGAACAAGCGCAACTGGCCAGTGGAAGTAAAAGTCAAGAGGACGATCTAAATGGGAAGCGCCCTTCAATATCCCAGCTGCCGTTTGGAAGAAAAACATGGGTGAAGAAGGTCTTTGCTGTTGCTGTTCCTTGTATCCCTTAATCCTCTTCTTCGGCTCCATCAGTGCCGGAGTACCCGATTCCAAATTAAGCATTCTGAGCACTTGAGAGGCCTCCACGAAGTTAGGGCAAAAGTTTCCAAGGTATTTCAATATATTGTCTGAAAGGCAATCCATGTACTTAGAATCTGTAGTCGACTCTATTATTGCTTGGAGAACATGAATTGGATTGGTTTCCGCAACCCAGTCAATCACTGCTCGTAGTTTTGCTGAAGTATAAGACTCCGATTCCAACGGTCTGACTTCGATTGGAGCAGGGAGTTTGGGCAGCAAATCCGAGTTCATTAAAAGCGCAATCAGAGGTCGTGACGTTGCAGGCACTTTCCGCAATGCTGACAATTCAGGGTGAAACACTTTCAGTTTAAACACGTCCTTACCTTCCTCTTCGTCTACACGGTAGAAGTCCGCGTTAAGATCGACAAGTTTAAGTTCATTTATAACAAGAGACCCTACTTCATCAGGTAAAGTTTTGGGTCGTGGAGCGACGAGGTATTGCGATGACATGCTTGCAAGTGGACAGTCAAGAAAATAAGCAATTCCCAGACACACGGAGAAGGAATCATAACTTGATTGCACACAGCGCAAACCCAAACCTTGAAGGCAGTTTGTCACAAATTGGCGTGAACAAGGAAAAAAGCCAGCACACGAGCGGTACTTTGAAGGGCAAATATCAAGATCAGCCTTTCTGTAATGCTTTTTCATTTTGAAACAACGACTAGCAACAGATTTAAGGCCCAAACTCTAAAGCCCGATAAAATGGATAAAACTTACGCTCTTGTCTGGTATTCCACCGAAAACAGGAATAGGTATCAATTCATATCTGAGGACATCTTTTATAACACCTTCAAAAAGCACTTTTGCTCGCAGTAAATCCACGCCATATGCACCGGCATCGTCAGCTGTTTTGAATCGCCTCAAACTATTGAATAGAAGCTCAACAGGATTAAAAATAATGCATCGGGAAGACGGGACTTCAAAAACATACGGAGCATCATTACTCACGAGGCCAAGCAAGCCCGAAACCATTACTAGAGCAGCCTCTTGTAGGTGGCGACTGTTCGGGTACTTTGATGAAATCAAACAAATGCTGCATAATAATGCATTATATTTTTCAGAAAAGCACAAAAATTTACAATACGACATTATTTTGCACACAAATATATTAATATTTCCAAATCGAATTCATAGAACAGCTTGTATACCCTTTAAAAAGAAGCTTTTGTTAAGTTACGAAGGTAATTCTGAATCATTGTTTTTGTGCCCTTGGCATCAGGATACGTCTCGTCCATCAACACTAAGCCACAGTGGCTGTGAACTTCAAACGCAAATAGCTGTCTTCCACTCTGATATTTTTACTGATAGCCGCAAAATTTTTGCCATCTGAACACGATTTACTGACTGTATTGTTTCCGCTTTCCTTACTTCTTCGCATGAGTGATCATCTGTTTTATGATAGGACACTGTAGCGTCTCGAGGCTCCCTCGATGGCAAAAGAAGGCAGAATACTAGGGTGGTATATATATATTCAGCGGGCAGAGGGAAATAAGCCGCTGGCATAGCCCAGCGGCCAGCCTACACAGCTAGGGCAAGATGGCCACCCCTCTGTGACCCTGACCGAAAAACCGGTAGTACAAACAAAGTCCTACAACACGGTGTGCTGTGACCACTCGATTATGTGTGGCGGGAGCGTACTTTTACAACTGATTCCATGAACTCTTACTCTTTCATTTTATGGATTGCGTTACTTAATACGCCTTTTTGGGTTACACCTTAGGCATTCTTAGAAGCACAATCGCATCTTTGCTGTTCTCAGATTTGTCGTACTAACACAGTCATCTTGGTCTTGGGTTAATTAACAGTTTCCTGAATAAGCCTTTTTGCCTTTTGACGTCGCAATAGTGTCAAATTAGGTTACAAATTCGCATCCCCTCTAAGAGACAAACCTATCTTCTAGCATCACAACTACCACCTTTAACACAAAGATGCGACGAAATGAGCAAAGTAAACGCCTTTTGCAGAAATTTGGCAGATCTGCAGTGTTTACTCAAAAGGACAGGGGGTCGAGAGACAGAGAAATTCATTAAATGGACGTTGAGAGCAACACGATTAAGACGCTGGTGCAGTCGTCTTCTCCGTATTTGCATCCAACAGCGGTTGAAGCATATATCAACAGCGGATGGCTAGGTTACGCAGCTCTGCCTCCAAATAACACCAAAACTTAAAAAATAGCTGCTCCAACAACAAAAGTGACAGTTTTGAATGACTCTTAGGCACAAGCCAACGTTAGAGCGTTTGTGTGACCTTTTTGGGGGCTATAAGTCCTGTTTTTGCTGCTGTTGCTGAGGTTGGAGATGAAAACTGCTCTCCAAAAGTGCCAGAGAATGGGCAAAAAATTTGGGGATTAAGAGATGACGGTGGTGGGAAGGCAAGGAGGAGCCGAATGCAGAAGTGGGAAAATTGGGTGAAAGAATCACACCATAGTCCTCTTGTGCCACAGCCAAGACGGCGGCCACATTTTCGCTAGGTGGCAAAGAAATAGTGTGGAAAGGCAGACAACCTCATTAAGAACTTCCATGACTGTCCCACGATTTCAACTGCTTCAGACCCTGATTTGCCTTTAACACCGCAGCAGCGTAGTATGCTCCGTAACACGGGCGTCGATTTAGTCCGACATCGGTCCTCTAGCTTCTTTGCCTGCTGAGCACAAAAGTGCTCACGGGCCCAAATCACTTGTGTCGCCAGCATACTCTGACTTTTCTCAATTCTGTGACCGATTTTGAATGAAAAATAATCGCTTAAAGGAACATGGATCTCTAAACCGACTTAAAGGTGCTGAAATAAGGGGTTTCCATGACTAATTTCAATAGCAGCCCTCGACTTCGATGTAATCTCAATGCACAACTCGTGGTAGATGACTGAGGACAAATAGAGTCAATCTACTCAAATCATTAATTGCATAAAAATATAAATTGGCAGGCAAAATTGCGAGTCAGCGGGTCTGTGTTCCGAGTGCGAGAGTACTTCTTCGCCACCAAATTACCTTCGCCGTTGTCTTCATCGTGCTTAACCACTGAGCATTCTGTGTTGTGTTCTGTACCGACAGATCAGAGTTCCACTTGCATCATCCGTTACCCTACCCATTCAATCGGTGAAAACGCAGGAGTTGCGGAGCCTCCTTTGTAAATGAAACGTCTGATTCTCTTGCATATGCGTCAGTAATTGAATTTGATGCAGAGAATGCAAGAAAGAGAACGCACCTTGCGCCTTCACCATTAACAATCAAACTAGAAGAGATAAAGCGCAACGCCTAATCATAGCCTCCATGACCAAGCTACAACCAGGTTCAGCTTGTTACTGCAACTAGGTGATGTAGTTTATATTCCTTGACTGAGGCGCAATAAGCAGGTGAGTGGCAATCGGCACATCATCCCAAACTAACAGACGTGTCTATGTTAACGGGTTACTACGAAATAGAAGGGAAGAATCTACTGTGGATGCGATGAGAAACTTGTGCAGCTCCATGCATGAGCCATATTTTTAAATGCTTAAAAAACATGATTGATGTTAAAGGAGACACAGACATAGATAAAATGACCTCAAGAGCCATCTAAAAAGGAGTTTCAGCGACTGTATTGCGCTTAGCTCAAGTGTCCACTAGCCGTTTGGCCACCCCAAAGTTCGCTAACTTGTCTATGCCCAGGCCGGTGAGCAACATATTTCCCGTCCTTATGCCCCAGTGGATTTCACTTATTGGCATGAAGACACATAGAAAACGAAAACGTTAGCATACGTCCCCGTGTCTCTCCGCTCTTTCTACATGCCACAAGCATATCGAAGGAGGTCGCTCAACTTCAAGCGAAAATCACAAGTTTTGCTTATTACAAAAAAACCTTAAACAACGAAAACGAAAAATAGATAAACAATTTGGAAATTTTGACATCAGAATACCAATCGTCTACCTATTGGACAGCGTCGTCCAAGCCTCTAAACATCTATAGAGACCGGAAATTTTTAAAAATTGCTTTTATGAGCAAATTGGGCTACAGAAATTCCATCGGGTAGCACAGATTACTGACGGTAAAAATAGTTTTGAAGGTTTATTCAATCAGACAACTTTGGGGTTAATTATAAATGAGTTGGTTGGCCGTGAGACCTTCAGGCCTTCTTGCCTACCGAGCATGATATAAGCAAGAAAATATTAAAAATCACTGTATGCTAGGAATGTCTACATTACCAGAAGGCCATCCATATTTTAACGTTCTCGAAGTTTCAAACCGCATTTTGAATTGCAGGGCATTGCATTCTTGTCGACTTTCCCTCAACGACCAGTATGGCGGGGAGACAAACCAATTATGCATTAGTGAGTCACTGGAAGATCAACCCCGTTTTGAATGGAGAGAAGGCGTAAAAATAGTGCCAATCTTGGGACTCTGTTGATCTGGTTACAACCTCTGTGTACTCATACGAACCCTAGGCTCAAACTTAGAAGAGTGGAATAGTATGGATCTGTAACGCTTTAATTATTTATTTGTTTTTTAGTGCGCAGTTAGTGTTGTTGTCGACGGTGACTTTGGTCTTACTGTTGCTGAAATCGTTGTCGTTATAACACCACAATTAACCTCGATCTCCTTCTTCTAAGTCAGGTGAAAGTTGGATTTGAGCATCAAACCCTCCATGACTGACATACGCACGCTCAAGTCTAGTGTTACAACTGATACGGGAAGATACTTGTTAACTAATAGCGTACAAATGTGCCACTTTGAGCCCACGATTAAACGGTAATTAGTTTCAACCAGCGATTCGCTTACCGAGAAGTTTTGTGTCACCTTGCTGAATAAAGGGAGTTCAGGAGGTGTATCAAGGAGCAGCCTTCAAGAGTGTCAACAAAGGCAACTGCAAGGACTCGGGACAAAGAGCTATTTCAATGAGTTCATTAAACTTGTAGCAAAAAATTAACAAGAGCACGACTCTCGTGCAATAACCCTGACATACCAAACTTCAACGGCTCAAGTATGTGGCTAATGAGGGAATGGTGAAGGAGTTCGGCAACAATTACCGAGTGGTGGTGCTGTTAAAAATTTGGTAGGCAAAGCGGTAAAGTACACAAGACAAACATACTTAAACTATCAATTACACAAAACAAATCCCGGATTGATTAAAATAAAAAAAACTGCTGTTATATACCGAGAGCTTGCTAAACAAATCCACCACCAGCTACCGAAAGGAAGCAGTGCATTAAGCGCACAGAATAAAAGTTTGTCTGCTGTGTAAGAAGAAAGACCAGCAATCTGGAAGTAAGCGTTGCTGCGCTTGTAGACTTCCCTGTGCGACCCCATTCGCGCAGTTCATAATAAAGGACTGACTTATAGTAGGGGAGGGTGCAGATAAAAATCGTTGTAATTTGGGACCGCATTGATGAACAAACGTGTGCTTCTATCAGCTCACATTTATAACACTTTTTGACATGCTCCAATGCACAGCCAAATGCCTATGCAATACTTTGTTAGTTTGAACTACCGGTTTCGGTCAGGGTGACAGAGGTGGCCACATTGTCCTGGTTGCGTAGGCTGGCTTCCGGGCCATTCCAGCAGCTTATTTCCCTCTGTCCGTTGAGCATAAATATATTCTGCCCTAGTATTCCGCCTTCTTTTGCCTGCGAGGGACCTTCGGGACGCTACAGCCTATCTCGACTGAGATTGGGCTTAATTAGTGCACAAATTTTATTTCATGACTAGCGAGATGTGAGCCAGCTTAAGTTCTGACAGGCAGAAGATCAAACCGCAGTTGTTACATACTTATAGCGAATAAGTTTCTTCGTGCATTCGCATCCTCTTACACAATCTACCACATCAGATGAAATAGAACTCAACACAGAAAACGTATCACTGCTGCACAATTTTATTCACAAATTGTGTACTTGATAGCTCAATTTGTTCCTCAGCAGTCGTGTGCAGTAAGGACAAAGCTAAGCCACTTTAAGGGTAAAAATGTTTTATCGACGCAATTGAGGACATGAATTGTAAGATCTGGAATGCAGATTGCAACCCAAATCTCGTTAAAGCAATGCATTTCTTCGGACAACATCCAAGCAGCATAGTTCCATAAAAATAAACACCTTTTTCTAAAGGTTTCATTGCAAGAAACATGAGTTGTCTAAAGCGGTTGCGCTGCCGTTAGAGGTAACCACGATACCTTTTGGTGCTATTATTTCTTGCTGCGTAAACCAAAAGAAATCAAGCATCGTGAAGTGAATTACTTTTCGAAGGATATTTGTGTTGTGTCGACATATGTTTCGTGGGTGAACTTATCCATGACTAGCAAATACCCGCTTACACTGTTGGCGCAAAACTATATAAAAGTGGTACAAGTTGAGGCAATGTCTTGCAAACAGCGCTTCGTCCAGAGGCGACTACTTAGAAGATACCTGAGTTGCAGCTGCCAATATGGCGTTGCACGGGTTGAGGTGGGATGTGGTTCACAATCAGCAGAGCGAGATTTCACATCAGTTACACGCAGAAATTCGTACCCCAAGTCAGCTCCACGCTCACGTCAATTCCCTTGAGGCTGATACTCCACACTGACTTCATTTCGCAGATGGATGGATGGATTTGGGGACAACAATTTGTCCAGTAATTAGTGCCATTCTTGTCAAAGCAAACAACGTAGTAACGAGTGACAACTAACGCAAATAGCACAGACTAAATTTATTTCCAAACATCTCATCGGACCTTACAAGTTGTCAGTATGGCATCAACATTGATGGTGGGTGAAGTACTTGGAAATCCCATTTATACTACTGGAACGGACAGACGGAGGTCATCTTCCGGCTTTTGCCACTAGCATCACTGGATCATTCGCTTGTTGAGAATGGCAGGAGTGGCATAGCACAACCACACGTGCAACGTGGCCGCCAAGTGACGCGATGTCCACGGCCAGGGCCGACGGTACCTAGAATTCGTCCACCTGCTATGACTCAGCCACTAGTCACCCAAGTATGCGGCATTCGCTGCATGTAAGCCTGCACACCGCCGCGAAGTCCACAAGGCGAATACCCTCCGTGCCAGATGGACCGCCCTCTGGGCCAAGGTTTGCTTTCTGTCCAGTCCGACTATTAGCGGCATTGCACACCTCAGCATGTCCAAAAGAGTGCCAAGATTGGGCAGATCTGGTGCAGATCAAAGTATTGTGCTGATGAGATAGGCAATCGCGTAAACCAGAAGAAAACATCTGATGCTGAGAGCGGCTCATTGACACATTTCATTTAGGTTTCATGTCGTCTGTGAGAGTCCATCTCCATCTTATATTTTATTATAAATAACGAAATGTTCTAAAGTGAAGATTTCATTAAAATCAAGTTTGTAATCATGCCGGTGGAGGATGAAGTTGATCAGCGTGGCTAACGGCAGCCTGCACTAGCTGAGCGTTAACGTGATAATGTTAGTGAAGCGATGGTTGGTTCAGAGAAATGGAACGAACCATGGTTAAGCCGTGCACAACCGGTGTTGGACATTTATGCAGGAAATATTTAGCGTTGTCAAATTCTATGCTATGATGATGCTGCATCGTGCGGTCCCGCGACTTTGTCGCAAAGGCGAATCGATGTCATTGCAAGTCATCGGTGGCGGTGACCTTAACGGCGGAATAGCGGCATGCGAAGAATTGCATGATCTGGCGATTCAAGTAGTCACTGCATGCAGATTGGCTCGTCTTGACCTCAAATTCACCCACATACGTGCATTCATACAAAGGCTGGTTTGCATTGCAGCTCCACTTTGGGACTAACGCGAGCGCCGTAAGTTTTCTATTTAATGTTACTTTACAATTTAACACTGGGGGGTCGGCTGATCCTTTCTTCAAGCCTTATTTTTAGTCTTTAAATTGGACAACTTAAATCGGTGGACGTGTATCGTAAATGTTGGTCCTTTTTTCCACTGCTTCTCTTCGATGCATGTGCATTGAAATTGCATTGAGCTGACACAGTTCCCAACCAAGTTCCTATGGGAGCACTTGTAAAAGTGGGAAACTTTGCACTCCCTATCCCACACAGCAAGAGTTTTTTTCCTGGTTTCGAAACGGGTGCTTGTGATGGCCACCTCATCGAACTACCTATGATAACCTTCGATTTGACACTACCAATGACATTTGGTGCAAAGATGTGATTTTTGGCGCAGGCTCAAGTTGACGAATAGGATATACATAGGTCCATACATTCATAACGGGCATTTGTTCCTCACTTTTTCCCTTGCACAAAGCCACATAAGCCCAAGTGACATTAAAGCATCCATTTGTCAAGTTTTGTAGGTGACACCATGTTGCCATCCGCGAAATCAAAAGTTTCCAAATTCATTGTTAGAGGTAGCTGAGGTATGGTGTGAGGGGCCGGTGACTGTGCAACTACCCGACTGAAGTCACACGATCACATTTAACAAAGCCACAGGAGTAAGCAAGCTAAGCCTAACAACTGACATTGTGCGTTGCTTGCATTCAGAGTGGGAGAGGGTATTAATTATGGAATGGATGCTTAACACCTGCTCCAACAGGCACTTGATGATGGAGCCTGATGTGTGATTGAATGCACTGGAAAGGTGGATGATCTTCCAAAGTGTGACTCCTTCTCTACTGGCATTGCGCGAAGTTTTATTTTATCTTTGAAATTAATTTTCAGCCACGAATTCCCTTAGTGTCGCTCTGGAATCACTTTGGTTAATTCTATGGTTTCTTTTGTCGATAAAATTCGCACCACGAAAGTAAATTGCGGATTCGAAGTACCTAGAGTTAACACATCAAATCGTCTCAACTCGAGATTTAAAGGCAGTTCATTTCTAGGCAATTCAGAGCACAGGAAGCTTGTTAAGCTGCCAATCTTCACCCGCATCATTGAGTATTGCCGAAATACCTCCAAATTACAATAATATGCCACTTTGCGGTGGTGCCATCAGGGAGAGTGACTAGCAGGTGGAAAGTGGTGTAGGACCTAATGCAATCTTAGTTCACCTTAAACGTCCTGTTTCCTTGATCTCGTAGACCTCTCCGCGTGCAGATGAAGGGTCCAGCAAATCAGCACGCGTTTATGAAGGAGGCGCAGCAGCTGAATAGGACAATTGGCGCCTCCACTGATGGCCAGGCATCCACCACCGGAGTCGGTGAGATGACCATCAAAGCTTGCCTGCGCCCCGAATTCGGGCCTAACGTGCATGCAGAATTCCTGCTGACTGCAAGTTCCCTCGACACATTTTATGGTGCCTGTGCTTATCTGTCAATTCAACATGCAATTTTGTCGTTTACAGAAGATATACTCTATAGGTATCGTAATTACGCGATTCTGTTGCACCTGAATGCAGCTGCTTGCATCAATTTGGCAGCAGAAACTCAGCAATGCTCGGGTCTCTTACTTGATTGCTGAGAAACATGACTGACTCTCCAGAATACTTGCGACACTTGAACCAGACTAAACATTGTCGTTATTTTACACAGCACTGAGGATAATTCAAAAATTTTCCTATTTTTGTTGCATAGAACGTGTTTAACTAGAGCATGCCTAATGTTAGATCAGACGTTGTTCCACGTATGCAATGGGCAATCCTCACGTGTCCTTTGACTTACCCATATTTCACCCAAACAGTGGTCCATCAGGTGGTTCAATTCGTCGAAGCCATCTCGACGATTGGCAAAGGTGAGAAACATGAGCTCGTCTAAAATATTCAAGTAATTCACGGGTCAGCGCAGTTGCTAGCATTTTTGGCGGAACAATTCGGCGATTCGCAAATAATGCCTACAAATTTGTTTCATTTTTCCCTTTTTTATGGCTTCAAACCCAAAGACACAGATGTGGGTCTTTAAGACGCATTCACAACCACTATATTTGTTTAAAACAAGGACCTTGCTAGCCTGTCTGTAGTCTTTGTTCCCTTTTGGACTTGCCTGATATACAGCTGCTACAATCTGTTGGATTTGGTGAAGGCGGTGCTCTACCTCATCGGTCACCCCGCCCTTCAATCTCCGAACCATTCCATTGGCACATTGCACACCTGCTCACGATGACAGCACGCGTGCTTGCTGGTGTCCCGATCAAAGAACGCCACTTCCCACCAAATACTGCGTAGTTCAAGTGAACTAGCGAAAGCGGTTATCTGCCCACTGCAGGAGCGGACTTGGAGGAGGCGGGGAACGTGGGCGGGATGAGAGACAAATTTGATCAGAAAGGTGACGAAGTGATTGGTGCTTGCACCAATACCGCGGTCCCGCAACATGAGGCAAGTCGAGATTCCAATTGTGTCAATACGATTCGCTTAATAGAATCATTCAAATTCGCAAACATTATTATCGTGCTGCTTTAAGAGGCCACCGTTAAGGCGGCTCATGAGTCCTCTGACATCGCATTCAATGCCATTCCATCCTTTGCAAAAATCCATTATTTGTTTGATCCTGAGGAGGAAAGTATCTATTGGGGTCCTCATGCAAGACCATGGTTGCCATTTGAAGTTGAATCACATTGAGTTCTTATTTGGCATCCTGACAATGCCAAAAACACCGACACTCACACTGTTTTCTACTTTATTGAACTTTTCGGAACCGATCACCATCGCAATGGATTGGGCAAACATTACAGCACTCTCTTCATTGACGATGTCCTGCGCGAACATCAGTCTCATCCCGATTCAAGGCAAACATGCAGCAACTCTTCATGTTACGCTTTTTCTGAGTATTGCGAAAGCTCTTGTCAATCTCATGCTAGCTACGCTTCTTCTCTGAACCCTATCAATATATTGAAGCTAAAAAATCGGTTAGACGGATTTTTGCCCTTGGTCAGCGCTGGATGGCAAGGGCAGGAACTTTACATGCTTTTTGGATGAAAATGGTGATGGTGACAGTAAAAGTAAGTGCATTGGACGCCTCTTTGATTCCGTCTTTTCAGATAGCGAAGAAGCTGTGGCAGCAACCAATGAATTGTCTGCTGTTGTATTACCTGAATCGGACGATCGAAGCAAGTTATCCGATTATGTGAACAACTTCATTTCGGAAAGTGAGGCACCACCCAAGGAGGAACATGCTAACGCTGTCATCTTCAACTCGCGAGGACATTCGCGCGCCGTACCCACTGGTAACGGATTGCTTGCGTTGCAGAAACGAATACAATTATAGAAGAGAGTCTATTAATGTAAACCTTCCTCCGCTGGGGAAGTGGTCAATTCGGTTAGCTCCTCTGCAAATTGTAGACTTTTCAATGACGGGTATCCGAATTCTACCACTGCAAGCCAGTTAGGGTCGAATGATGTCGGATATCTGCCTCTTTTGTGCAAAGAGCCAAGATGTGACAAATCTCGTTCTCCTCGATCTCACTGCAGCAATTTCATTTTATGGTTTGCGTGTTATTTTAGGTTTCGATGAGTAGAGCGGGCTTTGCTACTTACATGAAATAAGTGAAACCTGGATGCATGCTCGAAGTTTTATTTGATCTCGCTACTGAGTGTGTTTCATTGTCTGGTTGAATGCATACAAGGTTAAGTGGCGTGATCGTGTAAAGTGCAATCCAACTACGCAGGTGACGTAGGCAGTTTTCTACTTGTGTATGCATATGCGTTGTCATCACTATCGCCACTGCTCAACATAATGCGTTACTGTGGGTTACCACGACCCCGGCTCATCGGTGTTCTCTAGATGACGCCACTCAAAGCTCTCTCACCCTTCTACTATGTGCTCATCCCTGTCAATTGAGAGCAGCAGGAGGGTGTTTGGTGGGTACGGAGGAGGAGATGATGCTTAACCCACACCCCTCTGTCGCCTTACCGTTACGACCTTGGTCACCAACTGGGTGGCATGGTTGTCACGAGTGGAGAGCTACGCCGCCCTCGGTATGTCGCGGTTTCATGTGGCGCTCATCAATGTCCTCACAGCCGCGTGCTTTCTACAGACCTTCAGCCTAAGCTGTGGTCATGCTCCTCTCCCGGACCTCTGGCTTATGTGGTTGATCCGTCGATTTCTCACTCTCTCACGCGAACTCTCCCAACTCCGATCCCTCTTCCCTCATCGCAGCCACCATCATCTGCGATAGCTGTTCTCACTCTCCGACCTTGGCGGGATTTAAAGTTGCACTCTCTTTCGCCCCTTTGTACTTCAGTTTTCATTTCTTCCTAGTAGTGGGTTGGCAAGGTCCTCTGATATCTCCTTAAAATGGGACCTTAATGCGCGACGAGACGTGCAAGAAAACTGGTTGGATTGATCAGCGCACATGTACGATGTAAAATTTTGCAGTCTTGTTGAAGAAGTGGCCTGCCGTTCTCCACCAGAATGATGGACGCATATCTGCAAATTCATTGTGAAGAGGACGCACTTTCGTGCCACGATAATGACTCTGAATTGGCATTCACAACTAAGCTGCTGATGTCATTATGTTAGATGTTAAAGTTATGTTCTGCTTGTTTGCCTAAGCCTATCAAAGGACCGGTGCATTTATAAGTCTAGTAAGAGATGACATCAAAGGGTACCAGCAATAAGCGTGGCCAATTCATAGATGCAGGTTCAAGTTCCAAAACACCTACGCTCAACACGTAGCAAGTGGTTGTAACTTACTGACGGAGACGCTAGAAATAAACCACATCGTCTCTCAGCCGGCATCGCCTCACACTTATGGCAATGGAGCCATCAAACATGAGTCTGTTGTCGATTCTCTTGCAAACCACTAAGAAAACACACATTTCATTCAAGATTATCCACCGACGAATAATTTTTCCAACTGCGATTATGGAAATTTTACTAATTAAGAGGGGATATTTCTTTGAATTTACACCGCATCAATTGATGGGAACGTCGTAAATTTTGCAACAAACACACCGCATTTAATTTCCCCTACACTCAACACAAACAGTCCATTTTTACTCATAACTCTTACCAAAAAACTAGTTAACGCTGCATATATTCAGCAAAACCACGCGGATTCAGCGAAACCGCACGACATAACTGACAAAGAGTTCCGGTGTCTAATCAAGAAGTGCTTGCTATGAAAACACATTCCCATAATTCCTAGGGGGTCGACAAATGCAAGATAGTAATTTGTCACAAGTAATGACTGCAGCGTAACAGTGCTTAGCTTCTCGTATTGTAGCTTGGAACACTTCCCAAGGAAGCCCGTACATCAGTCCAGAAGATAACGCACATCAAGAATCAAATTAATGCATTCCCACTTTTGTGTAGCGAAAGTTTACTTAAAGATGCAAAACACAACGGCCATACAACTACATGAAATGCCATAAAAATGAGGCAGCTGAAAAGTGATTTTTAAACGACAGAAACGAAAAGTGAGGTACGAAGAGGTGGAAGAAAGAACGACTCGATATCTCGTCAAGGTCAGCTCATACTAACCCAGGAGTCGTTCAATCACTCACGTCTGCATTCTTCACTTGCCACCAAAAAACTACTGATCAGCACTGGTTCATCACGCTCCGCCATCCAGCAAAAAGCCAGGACTTGCTCACCCTCCACCTCCTCCTCCACTGCTGCCGCTGCTGTCAATACTCGCGCCTCTGACGCCAGACCTCATTCCATCGCAAGTTAGTTCCCTCTCTATTTGGAATGGTGGGACTGAATGCACCTCTTCTTGCTACCAACTCTAGTGTTATGTCCTTTTGGGCAAGACGACGGCGAACCTCACGCGTCGGTCGAACCAACACCTTTAAAAGACATTCACGGAGTAGCTCATTTGTCTGTGAGATGGCAGTGCACAACTCCATCGTCTTTGCCCCAACTCTTCCCCTCTAACCCTTTATACTGCTCACTTCGTTATCAGTGAGAAATATAGCCCCCATTTGTCTTTAAACGTTAAGTTCCTGCGAAAGACCTGTTGAATGAGGGAAGTTGCTGCTCACACGACAATTTGACCAAAATACACTGCAGATGCTTACAACGCTCACTGGCAAAATGGCGGACTTGTCAATAGAGAAAACATAAAGGAAAGCCATACATTAATGACTGGGCCCTTTGTCCCTTGAGTGCTCCCGATCATGCAGCGCTTATTTCACTTGCATTAGCTATGCTGTAACTTGTAATAAATCGAATGCGCATTTATGCTCTGCTAATTTACCAATCATTGACTCGCAACCTCTTGACTTTTCTTCTGCTAATGCCCACCAGCTACGTACTTTTGACAAGAAACTATCGCAATAATTAACAATGCGCCAATTAATCTCTCGTCCATTTGACCGACCATTCAAATGGGATAAATGATGTGCGACCTTGTGATGTGGGTTAACGCGTGTCTTGACCGTAGTCAATATTCACTGTTGCAAGGGGCACAAGAACGAAAAACATCTTTCAGTTTTCTCAAGACACAAAATCACCAAACTTTAACCTTAACTATTATGTTCTGAATTCGGTCAATAGTTGTATGAATGTTTTAAGTGGAAGCTGATTGTTTGTGGCACTCCAATATCATTTTAACCTCGAGACACATCGGCTGGCTTGCCTTGTTTCCAGAAAGGGAGAAAGATAAATAGCTCAATCGAACGAGCAGCAACCTGATGTGCTTGACAGCTTGGAATCCTGATTGTGGTCAAATCGAAGCAATTGATTTGTCTTGGCAGGCAGTACTACCACTTGCTGAAGCGTCTTCCCAAAGGTGTGCGAGGTGAGTGGTAGGTGGGGCGGGTTGTTCACTACCTCTCATTCATGCGGAAAGCGGATCACATCCCGGGGAAAACATGATGTTCACGACGTAGATAACGATTAATCATGTGACGTTCTCCTCTTCCCAATTGTCCATTTTAATTAACTTTCTCAATAGGTATAATGAATGGAAAGTGTTCTTATATGGATACTTACACACATACATACATACACACACGCGCACAGATAGATGGTTGATACTCTAAACATATCACAAACTCAAAGCAGATGTAAAGATAAATAAACTAAACTTCTGCTAACTACTAAAATGAAGGAAGAAATCATGCCAAAATAATCGAATAAAACTCCTTGTATGCTAAGCGTAGTACCAAGAGACTTGCCTTTGGACAAAGTGATGCATAATGCTCGATCACAATTTGCATATTCAACGCACGGAAAGAGGATTAGGGCCACTGGTCAGCCCGCCCGATGGAGACAAAGTGGCCAGCGAATTCTTCTCAACCGAAATCGAGGGCTACAAAACAACGACGCCGCCCTCCGTCAACCACCGGCGCCAGCCATCGCAACGTAATTAGCGCTGGAAGTTCAGCATCTACCAGTCATCAAATTTCTTAGCAAATGAGAAGAAACTTCACCGCACCGTCACTGATCCCCCTCGGAAAATCGGCTGGATCTGGAGATTCGCTTAGTTAGGAACCAGAACCAGGGATAGTAAATTGTTTTGGCAGTCACGCGGACTCATAGACAGACGTTGGAATGATGGCCCAAAAGCAGTCACCGTAGGATAAGGGGAGTTAATGCTGTTCCTTGGGGTAGTGTTTCGCGTCAATTCCTGCTTGCTAAATTATTCTCACTTTGACGATGTCTAGTCCTCGCGATGTGGCCTCTACCCGACTAGAAGTGAGGTACAGGAGGCATCCCAAATTCACTTGCTCGACACATTTGCGTGAGTGTGCTGTAGAAGCGCCATAACAAGTTATTTCCAGATGGCTCACGACTGGTGTCAACTTCGTCGTTAAAGGCTTTCTTGCAAGACACGAGGCTGGGATAGTTGCTGAAGGCAAACGTTAACCTCACCCCTCCTCTTTTGCATCGCCATCCGTAGTGCATGCATCACTTCCCACACAACAGGAGAAATCAGCTTGAGAGTCCTTCAAGGTCAGGTTCGTCTTGCGCTGTCACTAAGGCGGCGCCCAGACACTTACCCAAATGCGAAAGAAGACATGATACTCGGGAAGAATACATATGTTTGGCGTGCAGAAATGATTGGAACTGCTAACGTTGCCTAGAGGCCAGCTAGCCCAGAGAATAGACAATGGCCAACCGCGCCAACCTTTACCAGAACCGAGAATTAAACAAGCAATGAACAGTCGGAATCTCTAAGTGGCAATAATGCATCTGTTTGTGACACTGCATCTGATGAGCCTGGAGAATTACTAAGGAACAGTGTATTTTAAATTGGACTTTGCTAATGCTCCGTACTTTGCTCAGGTGCGAATAAGTTGTGATGTGTTTCGCACCCTAACACGTTTAATGCACATATTTCGTGTAGGCACATTTTACGATTGGGTGCTGGCAGTTGCTCATTGCATGCGGGTACAGCTGCATCACTCTCCACATGATCAAAAATTGCCTATTCATACCCGCAAATACGTTGGAAGTAGACTAGTTCGAGCATTTTATGCAATTATTACAAATTTTAAGGAGATTTTCTGTTCAATTTTTGCGCATAATAACACACCAAACAGCAGCTGTTAATCCTTCTAGGAGAAGGTGGGTCTCGTGCTTTGTATTTGCTTTTAAGCGGAAAGTCGGTCGCTTTTCTCTCTTGGAGGATGGCGCGTAGGAGTCTGATTATTAGGAAGGCGAGGATGGCATTTTTGGCAATTGTGATCATTGCCAGCGCTGACGTGTGCGATAGTGAGATGAGGTTCACACTGACGGCTAGCTGAGATCCTGCAGGTGACGGCTGGATACTTAGCATGAAAATCGTTAAGATTGTCAAGTTGCGCCTACACATGTCTGGAGTTCTTGCTTTAAACGAATGTCGTGGTTTCGATTTTTGATTTAGGAGACAAGTAACAAAAGGAAGCGGAATTCAAAGGCGTCTCTTCAAACACCGTACTTCACTAGAATTTTGTGGAGGAATTAAAACTGCTTTTTTTTGATGATTGAAACAGATGTTGCGTATGTTTGCATCAGTCTCAAAAAACTATGTCATAATTAAGTTATCAAGCATTTTTTATGTTGGTTTGTGGCGCGGTAAGGGAAAATGCCTGGAAACTGTAGTGTTGGAAGGGAGTACAGCGAAGCCCAAAAGTTAGCCACCACTGTCCACTCATCAGTAGACAGTGGTGCCTACACAGCCAAGCATGTAGAGGCAGTCCTTTTACAGAGCCAGATAAGTGAAGGGGCTGCCCTTCATAGATGTCATTTGCCGAGCCATTGGTAAAGCTGGATTATTTAAAGGGGCAACATTCTCGACTACAAAATTGTACACAAATAGCTATTCATGGCTGCCGAAAATGTCTATGCTTCTGCCCTCCCTCAACCCACCCGCCAATTCAATTTTCTACTTGCATTTTTCGTCTCTTGCTGCTTAATTTTAGTCTCACGTGCACTAACACTAAGCGTTCGCACGAGTCCCGGGCAGAGTCACCTATGCACGCCCATTTGCTCCACCATCCAAACATGTTTGCAAATTAATGCGACGGCGACTGACGGAAAGCATTCAATGGTGAAGAAGCTTTGTTTCGCGAGTCTGCTTGTGATTCCTACAATGACCACTCCTGTGTCTCATCATCCGCTGAGTGGAGTCATTTGAGTTGGGTGTGACAATACATTTTGCATGAAGGTGCGAAGAATTGTTGCGTATGAATGAACTTTATTTTCATAAGCCTTTAAGGCATGTTTGACCCCTTGTCTACACCTGCTTCACTATGACTTCTGTTAACTTGACCTGAGCCGTACGATTCTCAGAAGACATAGCCACAGACACCAGAATGTAGATCCCATCTTCTTACAAGGAGCGCACAATTTAGCGCCAAGGCATTGGAGAAGACGGGAGCATCAAGCTGATAACGGGCGGTGCAGGAGGACGAGGTGGTTGGGAACGGCTATGTAAGTTGATTTGTGCCCCTCAAATGAAAGAGCTTTCACTGTGCAAACACTTTGCTTAAAAGCCGAGTATGCGCTTAAATAACCCTAATATGCATTCCACCAATCTTTATTAGACTGCCATTCCACAAGTCTTAAAAAAACCTGCCACTTGTTTACTCTAGTAGCCTGCCCCAGGTTTAGCCTCTTTATCACTCAGTTTGTGACAGTGGCACGAGTAGTTATTGTGACATACGCCGTTACCTCATCACTAACGTTTGCTATTTTAGTGGGTGAATAAGGTTTGCCGTAGCATGAGCAATTTTTCCAGTTCTGCTGATGGAATGCGGCAAACGCGATGATGGGCTGCATTTGAAGCTGCACCGTCATCTTCCTTGCTCTGACTGTCGCATTATTCAAAGGAGGTAAAGGCATTGCTTGAGTGGATGGCAAAATTAAAATGAGGCACCAAAATCAGCATTTCTTTCGACACTTTACCTTTTCCCATACAATGTTTGAGTGCGAAAATTGAATGCAATCACTCTACACAATCCCGAACATGGCAAAATGCTTTGCTTCGGTTCTCAATGGAATGTTTCAATCTCACTAAACTTATACGCACGACCAATCTATTTACTTCCATAAAGAGCGACTCCGTGACCAAACTGGTTCTCTTCCTTGTCCTAATGTTTTGGGCGAGATGTGTTAAAGAACTCTCATTGGTCATCAGCACATGACACAAACGCGGATTCGTGTACCATCTCAACCTTTCGATATGTTTTCAAATTCCGGAGTAGAGTGCTACTCTTAAAAAGCCCTAATCTTCCTTCACATCACCCGGTCAAGTTTGACGACGCACTTACCTTCATCGATGCGGGAAATAGCATGATGTTGGGCTTAATGGCAAAGAATGCGAGAGCAATTCCTCATTCGCACGCAAGTTCTTCGCACAGGCATCCGCAGGCTAAGGGCAAGTTATGAAAGTTGTGAAGAAATGAATAAAGGCGTAAGTAGGAATGAACGTGGACAGGTAGGTTGATATCAAAGTGATTCCAAGAGGGCTTTAATGGATGGTTATGCAAGTAGTCAACAAATTGTAAAATGATTCACAATTCGCAATTGCTTGAGGTTAAATAATAACATCAAGTTAATCACATTTCTTAGTTCTGTTGCTCTGCATTTTTCAAAATCAAATGTGCCCCTCTGTTTATCCAAGTTTTCAAACCTCCGTGATCACGAACCCAGATTCTCCGTTGACAACAGGGAGTTGTACAGGGTCTCTAAATTTTTGTACTTCAGCTCGTAGTCCTCCTTTGTGGCCTGTTGGTCGGCATCCATCCACTTAATAGTCGTCTCACACATCGTGAGTATGCTTTGTCGGGACTCTTTCGATACTCTTGCCGTTTCGTCGTCATTCATCTTCGATTCAATGCTGCGAACGTAGTTTCCCAAAATATTCTTCGCTGCTATTCTACTCCTCTCCTTCTCATCTTCCAGATTAAATTGTTCTGCATCATGCTGCATTCGCTCTATCTCCGCCTCTGATAGAAGGCCCTTGTCCTTGATGATGGTGATGCTGCTTTGCTTTCCTGATGACTTGTCTACCGCTGTCGCATTGAGAATACCATTTTCATCAATACCGAAGGACACCTCAATGCGAGGCACCCCACGCGGCGCTGGTGGGATATCTGACAACTCGAATTTGCCCAGCAATTTGTTTTCACTCGTCACCCCACACTCACCCTCATACACCTGCACCAACACACTCGGTTGATTGTCTGAGCACGTGGAGAAGATCTTTGCCTTCTTTACCGGGATTTTCGTATTGCGCTCTATCAACATCGTCATCATACCACCTGTCGTCTCCACACCCAGTGAGAGTGGCGTCACGTCCTTTACGACAAAATTCTGTGCCCCTTGCGACTTGTTGCTAGTCAGATTGGACGCCAACAACGCCGCACCATATGCCACTGCCTCATCCGGATTGATGGATTTGTTCAACTCCTTGCCATTGAAGAAGTCCCGCAACAACTGTTGCACCTTTGGAATGCGCGTCGATCCGCCTACCAAAATTATCTCGTGGACATCATCCTTCTTCAAGTTCGCATCATCCAATGCCTTTTTTACCGGATTCAGCGTCTTCAAGAAGAGATCTGAGCACAAATTTTCAAAACGAGCGCGTGTGATGGTCGTACTGAAATCGATGCCCTCAAACAACGTTTCCAAATCTATGCTTGTGTATTGTGAAGAACTCAACATCCTCTTTGCCATCTCACACGCCCTTCTCAGACGCCCGATGGCTTTCTTGTTTGTCGTCAAATCCTTGTCCTTGTGCTTTTGACTGAATATGTCCACAAGATGATTCACCAGTCGAGAATCAAAATCCTCGCCACCTAGGTGCGTGTCACCGTCAGTCGACATCACGTCAAATGTTCCATTCCTGATGGACAAGATGGACACATCGAAGGTTCCACCACCCAAATCATAGATTAGCACATTGCGCCGCATGTCAGAGCCCCTGTCCAAACCGTATGCAATGGCGGCTGCTGTGGGTTCATTGATAATTCGCAGCACATTTAAACCTGCTATTCTTCCTGCATCTATCGTCGCCTGCCGCTGGCTATCATTGAAGTATGCCGGCACTGTGATTACCGCATTCCCCACCTTCCTGCCCAAAAACGCCTCCGCTATCTCCTTCATCTTCAGCAGCACCATGGATGAAATCTCCTCGGCAACAAAAGTTCTTGGCGTATTACAATACTCTACCTCAATAACCGGCCTCCCTTGAGCATTTGTGACTTTGAATGGCCAATGCTTTATGTCAGCTTGCACTACCTCATCATTGAAACGGCGTCCGATCAGGCGTTTTGCATCAAACACCGTATTGCTCGGGTTCAGGATGGCTTGGTTCTTAGCGGCATCACCGATGAGTCGTTCTTTATTGGTGAAGGCGACATAGCTGGGCGTTGTGCGGAAGCCTTGGTCGTTAATAATGATTTCTACCTTGCCGCCTTGGAAGACTCCGACGCACGAATAAGTTGTTCCCAGATCAATACCAATGACTGGACTTGTCGACAGACTTTCGTTTGATGCACACATGCTTACACGCAGAGGTAATAATGATTGCTCCCCTGATCGACACAGCCTCTTTTATCAACAAATGATCGTCAAGAGCATTACCACGGTGAACACTGATTCGTAGGTTTGGCTTTTATCCAACCAAAAACTGCTACTGTTTCGTGCTCTTTCCTATTAGCTGGTGACTACGTGCATGAAGGCAATGGCGCACAATGCAGGCCCTGGTGCGTGCATGTCGTCAATTGAGAGCGGCAGCGTCTGTTCTATGTCGAAGTGTACACAGCAGAGGTGCCTAAAATTAGCCCATTAGAAGCAATATCGAAATGCCTAAAAAGCCATTATTAATGAGTAGTGACAGTCCCTCCTTTGTGAAATCGACCACCTCATTGTCATGACTATTCTTAGCATAAATTGGTCAGGCAAGGAAATAGATTTGAAGTCGTTGCACTGCATCGTTTTGGACTCGATGGGCATATAATCCGTGTACGCATACATGTTTGTGCGTGCCTTAAGAGGTGAGCAGGAAATATGTATTACAGCGGATTTGTCTGAAAATCCGATCGGAATACATTGTCGATTGAGTATACATTCAGCACTGGTTCTGGCAGTTCTTCAAGGATTAAGAGTGAATCGCAAGCAAAGCACTTTCGAATGTCGAGTCGTTTTAATTGTGACCTCAAGTCAGCAGCTTCTCTCTTAAATGGCGATCTTATTTTTTAGTTGAAATAGCTATCACCTCTTTAGCACGCTGTCAGTTACTATTGATTGCGCCACAAAGCTCCAGGAATCCGAAAAGCATTCGCGCTTGTTATGTGTGCGCGAGGAGGTTTGCAACACCATGCCAAATAAGATGAGATCAGCACACCTTTTGTTCGTGATTGATGCCGCATCTCGCGAATTTCACTATTCGTCAAATCAATGCCATGCGTATTTGTGTAGTTATTACTACTTCACGGTAGTGACGGAATTAACGCCACCTCATAGCATCCGACTGTTTGGTTAAGTCCACGCTTCCATATTTCTATAGGCTTTCAATTGTCCTGTTCGATTCTCATTTTAAATATGTTTGATGACTCGTTCCTAAATTTAGTCTCAAGAAACTCAGTTCGTCATCTACCCTTTTCAGCTAGCATCCTCAAACATCAATCCACCGGAATGCATGTCAGTGGTGGTGATTTCACACCACATCGCTGTTCACAGTCGCAGCATGCATTTCGGTAGTAGTTATGGCACAACACTTTGATTCTCCATCACGCCGAATGCATTGAGGAAGTAGTGATCTCGAAATATGTTGAAATTCGATCAAGTGGAATGCATGTCAGTGGTAGTGATCTCACACCACATCGTTGTTCACAGTCGCTGAATGCATTTCAGTAGTAGTGATCTCGCAGTAATTCGCATTTTTATTTCTTTTAATTTTTTGATGTTCTCAAATCAGGTCGTTTTTATTTCTCGCTTTTTTATCGCGTTTAATGCATTTGGGCATTGGTGGTCTTTTTACATCTTTTATTTTTTTGTATACGAATACATTATCGTGATTTTGATCTCACATTCTTTAACATTTCGTCGTCGCTGTCTGTATTTTTATGAGCGTTACTAATGCGAAATTTATGATCTTGCATACCAGGAGCCATATTTTAGCATAAATTTGCAGCGCTATCTTTTTAAGAATGGAGAGAGCACACAATGATACGTCTTTACACCAACTCGCGATTACAAACCATTGACGTTACCTCTGAGCAATTCTGTTTAGTTATTTTACGCTTCCATGATTCCATTGCAAAACATTCGGTTCCAAGCGGTTATTTGCATAACAGATGGATTCTTAAATAATGGCATCATCATTACGTCCTTCATGCCTACGTTTGAGCACATAAATTCACTCCGTTATTATGCAATAATTTATTATAAACGGCCTAGGGCTTCCTCTTTCATGGATATAGCATAGATTCAACTTTGTCAGATAAAAGGTCCGATCAAAGAATTTGCAACCCAACGATGCAAAAATGGCTTAACAAACTTCTAATATTCTTAGCCGAACGTCTGCAGCCTAATTAGCATTAATTTGAGCTAGCAACGTGATCCATAGGAAGAATAATCATAATCATAATCACAACCAACCCATCATTATTTAATCTACATAGAAATGCAAATGGGATGTGCCCTTTACCTAACAAAACCCGTTGCGGCCACGATAGATATTGGCGTCGAGTGAATGTTACTTTCACCATGACTAATCAACCGGAAGAACAGATTCGCTTTTCAAAGGTATGAGGATAAGGTGGAGTTGTTGAAACTCCGTAATATGTGAGCCGGCGGAGATTCCATAGGCATGGTAAGCAAGGAGTCTTGAAATGAGAATTGTAGAAAACAGGAATCAGATCGCCTGCAACAAATAATTCACTCGGTCAGCCTTCCGTACACTTTCGCCTGTTAGTTAAGGCATGACCTTCGTGACTCTCCTCGCCTGTAAGGAGGAGTCGATTTATGCCAATTGCCTTCTAGGACTCTAAAATGGCATGTTATTCTACTTTAAGCATCTGTGGTAAAAAACTGAGTCGGGGCGCGTGGACCAGGTGACAAAACGCGACCCAAAGCAGGTTGCACACTGACTACGTGTGCTGATGGTAACTATCTGGCGGTTCATTGCCGCACTGCAATCATTCATTTGTATCGCAACCAACACGATAGGCTAAGGAAATGTTTACCTCGAATGCCTATAGGAACTCAGATTATTGCCACTCATTTAGATGCTTTATTCATTAAAAGCCCTTTAGTAAGCCATTATGCACACCATTACTCACTACTGCTTTGTAGGTCATTGACCAAAAGTCTGCATTAGTAGGCTTTGAAAGTGTTGAGAGTAGCTCCGCCTGTGAATCTCTGTAAGCCGTCTGCACAAGCAAACAAGAGCCTCAATTCATTGACGCTGATATTCACATTCACAGTTGAAGTGCCATTGTCTGATTTTTAGCTTGCTGCCTTTAGTTACATGTCGATGCGTGAACATGCCAGCTCCAAGTAACACATAATTTCGGCATCACGAGGGCACTCACAAAGGGCGGCAAGCGTAAATGTAGAACTAAAAGCACTGTTAGCATAAACATCACGCAGAACAATTAGAATCAATGAGAATGGTATCCTAGCGAATGCAGGTCGAGAGACAAGTCAATTTGTTCAGAGCAGAGGCAAACAAAGCAAGTAAATGCAGAAGTTGGCCATTTTCGCAGTCGTGCAAGTCAACATATTAAATTGAGCTTGTAAAGAGTTCGCAAAGTGGTAAGAAGTGTCTACGGTGGTTGGTAGAACAGCTACAGTGGTGTCTGTCATGTGCATGGTCGTTCATGGTGGTGCCGCAATATGAGCAGCCATAGAGACGGTCGCATCGATGGTGGTAAATGGCAACCACTATTGAGGTTGTGTGTGCACCGATCGCAATTACTAGATCCCTACATTGTCGAGATGACAATGCTTAAGCATGCTGATTACAAGACATGACCAGTAAAAATACAAATTCCAGGTATCCCTCTGCTCTGCAAGGACAAATACTTTAATAAAGGTTGGATTTCATCGTCAAAAATGGTCCAATTCGTGGCATTTACGACAACAGTTAGCAAACCCGACATAATTAAACAGCTATCCTTATATCCTTGACTGCATTCTGTGCCAAAATGCCACAGAAGGAAGGACAACCACCACCATTCCATAACTAGCAAATACCCGCTTAAACTGTTGGCGCAAAACTATATAAAAGTGGTACAAGTTGAGGCAATGTCTTGCAAACAGCGTTTCGTCCAGAGGCGACTACTTAGAAGATACCTGAGTTGCAGCTGCCAATGCAACGCAGCTAATGCCTAATGCACGGTTGTCACGTCCAAACAAATTGTGGAGTCAGTGAAGACATTAGCCAGTTATCGCACATTCGTCGAATCGTCCTCGGCCTTCATTTTACATCCCACCCGCTGCATGGTAGTGAATGGCAATTCCACTCTACGCATCCTGTCAAATCATCTTACTTTACTTTGAAACAGGGTTGACCATAAAGACTGCACAAAGCCTTTCAAATTCAATTAGTTTTGGGGTTAGTGGGACCGGCCCTGTGGCGTCGTGTTCCGACAATCATTTCACTACTGAGTCCGATCATAACATCGGACACACTACCGCATCCTTCACATACCCGACACCCATCTGCCATTTCAACCGATCGCTTCGCCTTTGTGTTCAGCAAATTTCAGTGATTATCTTCAAACTACAGTCTTCCATCTCCTAACCCATTACTTCCTTATTCTCGTGCCCAAGTCACGGGCCAAATACTTGCTAAATTTAGAGGTCACACGTCTTCCTTCTCACCTACGCAAACAATCAGAAGGCGAAGGAAGAAGACGATGAAATACGCATTGTCTGCTGTCACAGGCTCTAGTCAACACATCTCCAAAAATTGTGTTTAAGGTCACTTGCAGTACTGAGAATCAAAGTGAAGACTATTTCTCGCTTTCCTAGGTTGGATGTGAGTCCTGCAGGACTCATTTTAGCTCTTACCTTCCCATGACTTCTGTCTCCACCGACGTCGCCTTTTCCAAGTGTTCGGACTCGGTAAAAAGAAACTCCAAATACTGGTGAGAAAATCATGCTTATGTGCAGACCTTATTACACGGTCTGCGCTCCAGCTCTTCGCAACCCCTCCTGTCTTCTCTGGTTCGCACAGCCCATCACAATAACAAACGTCATAGTGAAACAGGTGAAGGCAAGGGAAGAAACACGGCTTAAAGGCTTGTTAAAGTGAAATGCATTCCCGCTCAACAATTAGCGTACTTTCTTCTCAAAGGCAAATCACCGTACTCAGAGCGAATATGTCCGAAAGTTACCACAGGAAACACAAACTGATTGACTAAATTAACCTACCTCATTCAGCAGCATCGCGTTCACTTGCAGATAAATTTGATTGAACCAATTTGGGGTACCACCCAAAAACCGCATAATGCGCAACACATGTGGAGGAGATGTCGAAGCAGAAAATGGAAAGCAAAAGCGCAATTAAGCATTGGGCTATGGAGAGGAGCAGACGTCAATTGGAGATGCTCTGTACTAATGCCCAGCTGCCTCTTGTACATTCCTGCATAGTCCAAGTACTTGTCCTTCCAAATGGTTTCACCCAGTCAAAACAGTCAGGAGACTATTCCATACAGTTATCGAGTTCTCACGAATAAACACCTTTTTACGTCAGAAAAGAGGCACACCATGCGTAACTGAGAAAGTGCTTCCCAGATTGCTACTGATAAGCAGCCAGTAGTAATACACTTGTACTTCCAATTTTCCGCTGGTCCGCCCCATGCCGATGAAAGCGGTGTCTCACTTCCATGGCAGGCACTCGAGAGAACCAAAGAATGGCTAGATTGCCTCAATTATGGCGTCATTCCTTAAGATTGCTTTAAGCATGCAACAATCCTGCGAATTATCAAACCGACACAGTGGTTCGATTTCTCAAAGTACCTCTAATGAAGTGCAGATTACGAAGAGGCGCCCTATCGAATTTCCTCCCACCCGTCCTTGCCCCTCAATCTCCTTCTGTCCTGCCAATCAACTACTTCGCTTCATTTCATCCCCCTAACCCAACCACAGGCCTCAAACAAAGAGACAGCACATTCTACGAAGGCATCATACAGGACTTTCTTACAAGTAGTATGGCTAAACCGTTTTGGAGGCCCTATACTCACATCCCCTTCGCACTCATATTGAAATGCTCAAGCACACAATTCTGAAAACGGATTTCATGCAGTGAAAAAAGCAAGGTTTTGTAGAGAATTAAAGTCCATCCCAACACAGGAGGCGACATGTTAAAGAAATCCAAAGTACCGTGCAAAAAAGGCCAAGGTCACAAATTAGGCTAGCGAAACAACGTCCGGAGAAATGACCAGGAAGTCCAGGATTCAAATATTGCAGCGTAGAACTCAACGTGTCTGATAAGCTACCAGTGGTTATGAGGCCAAGTGAATGAATAACTCAGCGAACAGGGTCTAAGTTCTAGCAAAACCTTATCAAAGGAGACCAAAGGTGACACTCTAAATAGCGGTGATGGAAGTGCGTTCAATACGCCTGCGACTAAGTCCTGTCTGTCAAAAAAGCCTCATCATGGTTAAACAATCACGTCAGTTGATCGAACCCTGCCAATTCCTTTATCACTTAAATTGTTTTAAAATAAACACTGGCGTCGCAAACTATGCATTACTACAAGCCTCGTTATCATAAGCTGCTAAGGAACACATGTCACATATGTGTGGCGTGATACTCAAACAGTTACGAACAGGAGCAAGGGAGGCGTTCCTTCTGGTACAGCTCCAATCAGAAAGACGGTCGAAATCAGAGGCAAAATAGTACACTCACACAGGTGGGACATTATTGTCCAGCTAAATCAAATTCAGTGTAAAATTGGGCATAGGACAAGCGTTTTCAGCATCCCAAGTGGTAGCTGCGCCCAAGCGTTCTGCCGCAAGAGGAGTCAATCGCAACGCCAGATGCTATTGATAGAGGCCACGAAGGACAGTTGATATCCAGTAAGAGGTCACCTGGACAATGACGCAGACCAATTCTCGCTAAAGTCGCATACGCCATGAAGTAGGTCAAGGTCATCTGGTAGACCGATTGCCAGTTGCTTATGCTAAGCGGGTTCACTCGCCTCTCAAGGGTGCAAACTTATTGACAGACACCGCAATCCCCAAAAAAAGACAACAATCTGGTCTTCGAGTGCATGAAAGCAGCATAAGACATAAATTAGTACGTGTGCAAATAGATCACAAGACCAAAGATCAACCATAACGTGCTTTTGCAATCGAACGTCTCCCATTCACACGCTACAAATATTATCGAATTCCGATTCCTGCGACATATTTGTCCTCACCCATGAACCAACCCACAGAAAAGCACAGACATATAAACAATCAGTTCCCATCATTTGAGAGCACCAGTAATCGACATTTGCATCTGCAAATTAGCACTGGAGAAATCCACATCCACATGAGTACACGAGCGAGTACAGCCACTGGTCATACACGTGATTAGCGACCTTGGACACGGTCCTAAATCGTTAACGATGATGAGAAGTTAAAAAGGTGGCTATTAAAATGTGATGATAAGACTACTGGTGGTCATCTGCTGCTTCTGTTCAAATGATTTGCACGTTTACGCCTTTATTTGCTGTTAGTTGTGTGATTGCTACAAATACGAACATTTTACACCATTAGGGCTCGCCTAAATTTTTAATAATATTTATGTACTCGTGCGCATTTACGTATGCGTGCGTGCGTCGCAGCGTTAAAGTCTACTATATCCCATTAGCTGTAAACAGACGAACAAAACTCTTCCTTTTTCCTTTCAACTCCAATGGATTTTGTTTTCGATAGCACCACATTTGATAAGTTAACTAATTTGGCGTGCTATTTTCAATGCTGTTGGTGCGGTGCCTCCTTCGTTAACCTTAGCAGCTTCGGGGTTTAGCTGGGAAGGCTTCGTTCGTTGAAAGGAAATCCTTCTTAGAAACTGGGCTACACTGTGTTTCGCTGACGTTTTACCTTAACTTGGCAAGACCATTCGTGTTAATGAGACCTCGTCTGATTTGATCGGCGGCAAAAATGAATGCCTGAATAATTCTAATCTCGCCTTCTCTAGTACTTTGCGCCTGGCTCAGGTGAGTATGGGTCGGGATTCGCGAGCTTTCACCATGCTTCTTGCGTAAAAATGGGATGAGTGTGTATGTCGTAGGTAAGAATTGGCTTTTATCTGTGTCCTAAAGCCTTTTCATGAATAAGGCTGTTTAGCCTGTTATTGCGCTGATACGGGGATGTGTACATGGTCGATCAATTGTATGCCAAAAGTACCATCTCCGTGTGTTTTGGCAGCACAACTTCCTGTTAGTCAGCTTGGATGTTCAGTGGAGAGATGAAATCTGTCCTCGTGCTTTTGCTAAAAGTCGATTTGGTAGTGAGTAAGCTGGAGTGGCCGATTTGTAGTGCTCTTGCTGTCCTTCCGATTGCATCCTCTACCGAGAGGAATAAAATTAACACGGTTCTGCCTCTGGCACTCAAACAGTGTGGAAGTGAAGTACGAACGTTGGGTCGGGTTATGTCTTGAGTTCAGCAAAGTGCCTGTGTAATGTGTATGGATACAAATGTCGACTCCTTTGTGGCGTTTGATCCTAACTCTTCTTTTTTAGTTGGGTTTTAGTTATTAATGGACTGGGTTTCCGGATGACTTTGTTTCCTTGCAAATTAGTTTCGCCTACCTAGTTGCCTCTTGCATCTAACTCCTCCATACTCTATTGACTGTGTATCGCCATCCCACTGTAATCTTCGCTTTCCTACAGACGAGGAGCTCGATTCGGCGACGACAGTGGCTGACGCCTTGCCGTTGAACCATCATCACAATGCCACGTTGTCTCTTGTTCCGGTACCATCAGAAAGGCTGTTAACCCGGGATCGCCAGGGGTCGCCCTGACATCTCGGCCTCCACCTGTGGCAGCATCGCATTCAGCGGTGGCGTAGATAGCCGCGATTTTTAGCTGGTCCCTCGCAGTGCGTCTTTATTGTGGGATACTCCTTCTTATCGGTATCTCCCGTCTGCTAACTCACTGTCCCTGTGTACTCTCCCTGTTTTAGGTTGCACTAATCCAAAGTGCTGTTGACGTGTGGTCGATCAAGGCTGGCATCGAAGTCGCAACAGTTCTTACTGCATCCGAAAGCAAGGGCACTACAGCTACCATCGTTGTTGCCTCGATGCCTGTCGATGAGGCTGTCGATTTGGTGACGGGATCTGTCGGTGTGGTATTGGGAGCTGGGGTACTGGAGGTGGTGAGACTCGGCGTACAGATACTTCTTGCACCTCATTGATGCCTTGCAGAAGGAAAAGAAGGAGGGTTCAAGACTCCTGGTTTGTCCAAAGTACAAATCACCTCTTTCCTATTGCAAGTGTTAATCGAGCTAAAGTAAACCCTTTTGGCCAACTACTAGTGACTTTAAGTTAACCTAAATATTTGCTTGCTACTTATTATCAACTTAGCTGACGATTGGTGAAAATTCTTACTGGTTGAATATCACTTGGGTGCGGCTTTGGAGTTTCCTTTGCCAATGGTCTGCAAATTGGGAGGCCACCTCTCACATAACAGTGATAATGATTATTTACTGAGATCTCAAAATATCGAGACTGCTGTCTAAACTTGGGATATCCGGCACTATAGTCTGTGTCAGGCTCGTGTTCAGACAACCTAATCGGATGAGTTGGTGGGATCTGTGCCTTGAGGTCCGTTGTCTGGGCCTTCCACTTTGTCTGATAGAGTATGCTTTGTGTGTGTGGTGGGTAGTGTATGATGGATTGTAGGCGCAGTTGGTCACGGTGAATTGTTGGCTTACGGAAGACCGAGCGCCAATGATGGCTGAGATCTATCGGCTCAATGAAAAGCGCTGCAAATAAAGTTTGTTTAAGACGTTCTTTGAGCCATTAAGGTGTAACCGATCAGTCCAAGGAAAGTGCTGTGCTTAAAAGTCAGTACAGGGGTTAATCTTTCATGAATACAAATCTTGCATGTGAGGAGCCGTCATACCGCACTTGAGGAATGCATCTTCCCTCAATCTCATTCTTTTCATTGGTTCAGTGATGTTTATTCAAACTCTAAGCGACTAACACCAGGTCCTGATGTCCGATAGTTGGCTGAGTAGTGTAATAGAGTAGATGGTATGAGGGCTGCGGTGTGTTATTTGTTTCCGAAGGTAAAATTGGGGTTCGCACCAAGCTTGCATATTATTGGGAAGGCCTGAATTGTGAATTGCAATGCTGATTGTTTCAACGAATACTGGACCTTTGAAGAGGACTTCTTGTAGTTGCTTCATGTCTTTTGCTTTGTAGTTTTCATGGTAACGGTGGTAAGTTATGAGATGGTAGCAGCGTTAATGGTGGTGTCTAACAATCCCAGTTGGTTGGTTTTATGGGGTAACTCTGTATGAGTTCGAACCGGTAAATCTTCCCACAGAGCTACTTTTTTTAGTCATGTTTATACATCTTATTTCTGCTCCTATCAGATGGCGGTGCTTGGGCACCAATTCAATGAAGACTTTGCATAACTGGATGCTGCGTCGGCAGACGTTTCTGCTCCTCCCCACGAGGTGAGTCGGCCTATAGCTTCAAGATGTCTGCTCCATCACGCATCAAACGACTTGGCTAAGGTTTTGCATGCGGAATAATTTCGATTGAACCATTTAGCATAAATTCGTGGGTATGTTTTGTCATCACATCTCAGGCAGGGAAATGAGTCACCCTTCCAGTGCCAAGTGGGTTGCTTTGACCAGCAAGGGGGGATGTTCAATACAGTGCACACTACTAATTAATAAGTGAAAGGCGAAGTAGTAGTAGTAGTGGGATGGAATGTAGTCATTTGAGTATCACCTCTCTTTACAGGCGCGACCATTGACCACATCCTTGTCTACTGACACATGCTTATGACTGCTTAAGTGTACACTCCCTTGCTTCGTGAAAATAATGGTTGGAGTAGGCATTCGTTACGACTAACTGGATCCCTTCACCACAGTGAGGGTGGTGGAAAAATGATGGATTTGCACGATAAACTGGTCGTAGTTTGATGCTGGACTATGAACGCCATGTGCTTTCACCGCCAAAATATGTGGACTCTGTTTTATTGCGTCGGTTTTCAGCGTAGACTGCAACTGTTGCCTCTGGAATGGACCATCTGGAACGCATTTATGGTGTTTAGGGCTCCTTGCCCCACCGCTTCTTCAGAATCCTTTTTTAAGTTAACCCTACTGTGATAAAGACGCCACTTTTGAAGAATCCCTGGATAAACAAATTCCATCCATCAGTTTATTCATGCTCCCTTCGGCTTTAGGCACAAGAGGATTTTTCTGATGCTTATTTGGTGCTTCGAATTATTCTTTTTTGCTGAGAAAGACGTGTCTGAAGTTATGTCTAGTTTTGCAAAATATAGTTATGGGAAAAGAAATTTAGGTTGACAGAAATCTAAAACCAAATCACTTAGTCTGATCTATCCATTCATCCATCTATTGATTGGTCGGTTTACTTGTGTAGAACTTCTTTATCCATGGAGATGCCTGAATACTAATGAATCTGGAAGTAGCACTTAAAGATACACAAAGTTACTGGAAGATTGGGAGTATAGGTGACGTCTGGGGGCAATTACAGAGGGTTCGACTAGTAACAGGTGCAAATCCCAATAGGCATCTTTCTAGACCACATCAATCAGCTTCAGTGACAGCTGCGATGGGGGTGTAGGCGTCTTCACCTGCACCGGGAGTCCGACTGGAGGATCACGAAGCGGCATTTGCACTGTACACACCACGTTGTGAGGAATTTGGGTTGGCTAACGCAGTACTGGAGGGTGGGTGCGTTCAGGTGTTGGAGGAGCTGGAGACAGACGGCCTACCGCAAGCATGCTGATTGCATTACCGCCTCTCAGGCTGCCTTGATTGCCAACAAGGTGGAATTAGCGCAGGTGGAGCAGGGTCTGACGGGTCGGTGAGCAACGCCGCGAAGGAGGAGGAGGAGGAGGAGGTGGACAAGGTGACTGGGCCGGAGGTACAGACTGCTCTCCTTTGTCCCCTAGAACTTGCCTCTTCTTATCAGTCTCCTATCTACTTGCTCATCATACGAAATGCTCACTTGTCTCACATTCATCTATTCATCCATCCGTTCAATTTGCTTCGTTCACTCATTATTTGTTTGGGCATTAATTGCGAATTCTATCGTCAACAGAAAATGGTTAAATTTCTTCCCTTTCTTCTTCATCCCCCCTGTGCTATTTTCTTAACTTCAGCATAATCTCCTTTCTCTGTTCTCTGGACAATGGGGACTCACAATTGGCCTGTGCTGAGCAGGGCTCCGAACCCGTTCCTTCTTTCTCTCCCTTTCACTTAAAGTCACATTCACCTATCGGTTGTTGCTTTCCTTGCAGAATTCGTGTCTCGTGTTCTCCAAAGCACCATTGGTGGTTGCCATTGCTCACTCAACAATGCTTAATCTTTGCCAATTTTGACAAGGTCACCATGTCTCTATTTCATTTGGACGTTTCCCTCTATTTTGAGCGTACGCTCATGGATTATTGGGGCTTGTGGACTGACAGGAGTAATGAATCATGGTCATTTACGGAGGGATCCGCCATGTGCTCAAGGTCTTCTTGGAGTACGTCACTCACACTGAGCGCGCGAAGATTAAGATTGCGCTTCCTACGGCTTCGGTGTCATGACCGCGTCTTAGCCGATGGAATGGCAGATGGAGACGTTATTGCAACTGTGTGAAGGCTCCAACAGCCCTGTGCAGGGCCACTGTGTCACCACATTGCCAAATGGATTGGTCTCTTCTTGTTCCAATTGGCAAGGGAGACAGAACGATGGAGGCAGGCAGGTAGTGTGAGGTAATTGAGGGCGAGTTGCGGGCAATCAGTGCACCAGTGCGTGGTTGCGTGCCTTCCGCGGTTGCGTGAGTGGGTGGGTGGTTGGTTGGTCCCGTGCCGGACAGCCATCACATCAGTGAACGCTTTCGACGGGCTCAAGTCTTTGCTCCTGTGTCTTTGTCCATCTCTTAGGGGCGTCATATCGGCGCTGTGACATTCACGGTGGACGTGGGGAATGGGTGGAGGAGGGGCTGTAGTAGTAGTAGTAGTAGGCGGAAGGGTGGGTGATTGATTGGGCGGGTGGCTGGGTGTTCGAGTGTGCAACTGGATGGCTGTTGAAGCGTGGAGAGGATAACGCATCTGAGGTGGACGGTGGCATAAATGACGTTGTCCGCTGTTAATCTTGTTGGTGATGGTGGTGGTAGGGTGCGGTGAGGTGTGCCGTTGCGGTAGTTTCAGCAGATGAGTGAAGTTCTCGTGCTAGTTCACAAATTTAGGCCAAGAAACAGCAGTAGAAGCAGTTGGCTCTTTGGTTGCGTAATGACGAAAAGGCCGCGTGATTGCTGTTGGTAGGGTCCTAACTACGTGATTAAAGTCGAGTCCGCCATCTTCTTGTTTCGCTTCGTCTTTTCCACTCCACGCAACGCGATGCAACGCCACGCTACTTCAACGTGGGCTGCGCTGAGGTAAGTTAAAGTAGCCTTTGCCATGGGTACAGAGGATGGCGATAATGCCACACACTCAGCGTTTGGCCATAATTTCTCAAGCCACTAATTTGCTCAGAGTGAATTTTCGCCCTAGATACAAACGCGCTGTCATTTCTCACCGCTGCTGTGTGCATTACTGATAGGCATGCGCTCAGTGAAAGACTACTTTTTTGCACTTGCCATGGTTCCTTTTATTTTGGAGGGTTTTTTGCCTCCATTAAAGGCGTTTAAACTGTTTTTGCACTCCAAGAGTCTTGGAAATAGTTGGAGCCAAGAGAAGCAATGGCAGATAGTTGCATCCGAGTGCAGTGCGAGATCTCATTGCGATACGAATTTTGGGACACTCGTTTTAGCGAGATCCTCTTGACAAAATGCTTGGTATAAATTTATTCCTTTGGACAATCAAGTTCACCAAAACGGTCGATGAAGACATTGACAATGCTCTACCCTTGAGAAATCCACTCATCCGTCGAATTTGGGTTATACCTCACGGCACCGTTGTGTTCAAGCCATATGGAGCGAATTTGTATGCCTTGATTCCCTCTTATAAGCGGAGGCGGTGTATGTGGACGCATGTTCAAACTCGTCTACGATGTATGGGGGTGGGGAGGAGGGGAATTGGGTCGCTTCCATATGGTTCCGCACTCGCCTCTTCTCTGTGAGTTGTGACGACGTTTGTGTTTGCGTTGTGCGATTGTTGTCCCAACGAAGGCGACAGAAGAGAGGATGGGCGGGACGCGGTGATTGTTGATGAGGCCAACTTATTGGGGTGTGCGTGTGTGCACCCTCTACGGAGTGATGTGGCGTCTAGACGAGGGGTGTCCACATTGCCCAATTTTGACAATTCGACACCCTGGCCGAATTGTCCGAAGGGGTCTTGACTTAAAAAATCGCCCTCCTCTTTGTCTTTTGTTGGCGTTAGTGCGTTTCACCTTGTGCACCTCCCTCTCTTCCACTCCTCTCAGCGGTACTCCTCTCCACCTCTTTCCTTCTCTCATGCATTCATCACGAGAATGGGATCGTCGTCAGATAGTGCTCTGCACTGTGTCACAGGTGTGCGCACATCATGATTGCATCAATTCACAACACCTGGAAGGAGAAGGCCATAGAGGCAGGCTCAACATTTGGCTGTGGCTACAAAGTACCGAAACATTTACAGTTACTCGAACAATTTACTTTTGGATTAAATAATACGACAACTTTCGGGGAGACGTGTACGCCGCTTAAAAGTGCACAGGACGCGTGGATGGATATATTCAACGGGTTAGTGGGAGTGAAAGCAAGACGAAGGTGTGAGCAGTCCTGTAAGTTCGTCTCATAGATGTTCTCTCCTCCTGTGTTATGGTAGCTGGTTGACTCATTAGCGATGCGTATTCCACTGCTGGAGCTTCAAGAGAAAGTGGCGATAGAAGGGGTGGTTGGGAGGACGTAACCCCTTGATCAACCCTGTGTGACGAGATTGGGCAAGAAACCTCTGCACCCTCATTTTGCGGTATTGTCAATAGCGGGATACTAGGAAGCTCGAAAACTTGAGGGATGGATGATGACGATGAAGACACTTGATCCTGGCTGCAATAAGTCGGCTTAGCTGTTGTGTCTTGCACATTGTCGTTGAGGGAAAGGTGAACGCTCGGTCTTGACAAGCAAGGCAGTGCTAATGTGTTAAATCAGTGTTCAGTATCTCCTAAGATGACATTTAAATAGAGGAGTGGGTGCGTCCTCACTCATTTGCCTACACACGGCCTCTTGTGGTTGAACGCACTATTCGCTGTCTCCCACGAAGTAAACAATGCCCGCAGTATGGCATGGAGTTGTGCCAGTTGGCATGTACCAGGGTAAGAACTCGGTGGATAGGTGTGTAATTCATCCTTATAACTCAGATTTGGGGGAGGGAAAGCAACTAGCATTTCTTTGCCAAAGGTGGGTGCAATAATTTTGCACAAATATTTGTCTGATCAAGCAATGCATTGACAGTAGGTGTCACGATGTCTTCCTTTCAACGAAGATAAATCTGCGTGAAATTGTGAGAGTATTGAAGCAGAGAACACTGTTTTGCACGTCAAAAGCAGGAGATATGATCTACGCCTGGAATAAAGACAAACATTTAGAGGGTGGCGATGAATGGGCTTGTCTTCACCAAAGTAGTCTGACTATTCCTGCATGTTGAGCGTCTCCACAATTTTCCTAACACAACTGCGGAGGCATTAATGTGTGCATCCTATCTTAAGTTGCCATTACCAACGCTGATCCTTGCTAACGCGTGCTGTTCGGTATGGACAGGCGACGACGATCAGGACTCTCTCATTTCTCCACAACAACGCATTCGGTCGTACCTTCTTCACGCCTTATTTACATTACAGTAACCCCACATAACTACAGTAGCAAACGATACGTGATCCCAAACCACGCTTTGCATTGAGTGATTTCGGCATCGACGATGCAGTGAAGCGGACCCTTAGAAAGGTCGAAGTCTCTTTACGTCATTCACCACCATAACTCCTTCGCTGGTGCATCATTCAAACTGGGGCATAAGTGTGCGAATGTAGGGAGGGGCATTGCGAAGAATAGTAAAACCAGATTTAAACGTATGGCATTTCGTCCCTTCAGTCATAAAGTCACAATCGTGCATTCTGCCTCAGCATCGCTCACACAAGTCAATTAGTTCTCCCATAACACCTAATATCTTGCCTCGTTTGCTACCCTCTGTAGTTTTAATGCCTCAATGTTAGTGACAGTGACACCAAATGGAGCCCGCTTTCACGGCTGCTGGGGTTGCACCGCGACTTGGTGACTTGTACTACTGCCGCCCTGTGATCGAGTCTTCACAAGATGCACCAAAGGTAGGAACTGGTTAACGGTGGGAAAGGAGCCACGCATTTGTGTCAGACGAAAAACTAACCAAACCTAACACCAATGTGCGCCTTCGTGAATTGGACCGCGGACAACAGGTAAGTTTTGACACCACTTGATTGTGTACCCCACATCAACTAATATTTTACCACCTGATTCATGATCTGTTAGGTGCAATCTTTTCATCCGATGATGCATTTGAAAAGTAGTTACCTTTCAACTCCTTCGTGGTGGTGGAAAAGCTTGATCAAAATCAATTATAGCTTATTCGAACATCGAGAGGGTTTGATTGCCTGCTGCAGTTGATTGGAATACTCTGCTCGAAGGGATGAAAGTAAATTGCCCTTTCGCAATAGCACAGACGGTGGAAAATAGGGCAAGTGGAAATGACGTTATGGATCGCGCGTTGGCACCCGTTGCTTGGTTGCCTTTATTCCACACTCACATCATTACTCCATTCTCTCCCTTCCTCCAACTCGCTTGCCTTTGAGTTCTCCTTTCCAAATGGTTATTGGGCATTTGTTACGCAATTTCTACGATCTAGTTTACTTCATTCACTACCTCTTGCATTGTTCGCGCCGATGGGTTTGGGAACTGGTTGAATCCAAATTTCTGCAAACTACTGTGCAAAGCTAATGTGCCGTAGAGATCAAGTCCGCCCGTGTGAGACGCATACGAAAAACACCGTCCTCCACAAAAACTTAGTCAAACCGTCTGTGTGATTGTATCATCGCTCACCACAACGTGTCAACTATTAACTGGCCAATCCATCAGTTACCGGCCGTCAGCTGGTCAACAATCCCCTTTATGGTGGTGTTGCAGAGGGATTTTATCACGTTAGTGAATGCAATCACACCAGTGTCTACTCCATGCCGGCGATTGGTTTCTTGCCCAGCAGCACACACATAACACAATCCTGATCCGTCTTCTTGCCGAATGTGAACCCCGCCTTCATTGAAATTCACACGTTGTGGGCGCTTACGATAGGTGCACGTTTCTGTAGTAAATAATTCCATCTGCAAAGGAGACCTCTTCACCGTGCATCCTCACAACACGTCTACACGCTGCGATGGAAACTTGGCAATCGTAGAGACGCTTCTTCATTTGCGTGCAACAATTGACTGCAGCAGACACGCGGAAAATCAACATAACTGACAGGGTGGCGGTCAATAACGGCATCGTGCGATGCATTTCCAGTTGAGACCTAGCTCTACAGAAAAGGACTAATTACGCGATCTATGACGCAGCAAGCGACCGGTAATGGATCAAGTTTTCGGTTGCTTATCCATAGACAGTAGCATTTTACCTGAGTTTTAACTACTCAACACTATCCGCCAGTAAAGTCAATACTTACCAGCTTCAGTAGTAGAACAACCAAGTAGGTGCGCAACAGATTCACAGCTGACCACATTTAGAGTAGTGGAAGGGTCTGAGATAAACGAATGAATCCAAACAGTTAAAGAAGTAGGCAGAGCTAGTAGAGAGTGCATAATAAGGATCCTAATCAGCCGACAATCTCCCTGCAACACTTGCGAGGCTCTGAAAATCGGCAAGCAGGCACAGGTGTAGATTTTGGTTAAAAGTAAGAAAGTCAGGGCACCCACACGCACGCTTGTACAGAGCAGAGGAGGAGAAGATTCGCATGGGATGCCTAAAAAAGTTCCAAGAGAGAATGTGCTCATGTCAAACCAAGGTGATAAATTTTCTTCCAACTTCTGCAACTTCGTCTATCATTATGTGGCCACCACGTTCCAGGAGCAAAGTTGCGGTGTTGGCCACCAAAAAGACAAAAGGAAAGAAAGAGAAGGAAAATGAAAATAGCCATGCAGTCCGAGTGGAAAGGATGAATGGAAGGGTGGATAGATGGGTGGATGGATGAACATGGAATAATGTGGGAAATAGAACTCACAAGAAGCCGTCATTCTCTGCAGTGCCTGGCCAATGTAACCATCTCCATCGTTACCGAACTAACCTATCCAACTGCCGCTCACGGGTGGGGAGGTGTTACTGTCCTCCGCTGATTGTGAAGACCTCATATCTACTTTTACATGCTACAGCACAAATACGTATAGCAAGCTGAAGAGAAAGGGAAATGGGATGTTTGAACGATTATAAATGCATGGGTATTGGGAACAATGCAGATTCTTTGTGAAACACCTGGCCGTTCACAAACGATTTGAAAGGTGTAAAGGGAAACAGTTACGGCCACAGGAGAGGGAGAGATAAAATTAACAAACAGGTGATCTTGAGAGATGGATAAAACTGTTGTCACAGCCCACAACCAGAACACCGTGACATCGACAAGCCTTTCCAGATTGGAACAGAAACGCGGTGGCCTTGTCGAATTTAGCCAAGATCACTAACAGCCACTGATGGTGATTACTTCAGTCAACGCAAAACGCTGATGCTTCAAAGTGGACAACAATCGCTCTAGGAACGACATAATGTAGGTGAGGAAGGAAAAAAGGAATATTGGTATGGAGATCTGTCACTTCGTTGAATTCTTCACTTCCTATGAATCGAACTGAGCACGGGGCAGTTGTGATATATGAATGTTCAGGAAAGAGGGAACGATAGAGAGGTTGTGCTGAGGCCAAAAGGCCAACACAAGAAGGATGGAGAAAATTGAAGAAACGAATCAAACTACTTTTAGTGGATTTTCGATTTCTTTAAAGATCACTCCAATTTAACATTATTTGACACAAGCGATACGTAAGGAAGAGTATCTTACGGCTAAAAACAGAGACCCACTTCATTTCGGCCACTTCAGGGAAAGCCGAGTGCTGTTGCGTCACCTCTTCCATCCCCCTTTTGTGCGCCCACGGCAAAGGAGGAGGAAAATGATATGCACATCAAAAAGGCAATTTTGAACTGGCTTTTGATCTCGTCCACCTAAAACGCACTTTCACCTTCCTGCTTAAGTGACGTCCAAATCGGTTGACTTATTTTAAGCTCTAGGATGTCCCCTAGCGATTCGTCCAGCTTAGCTGATAGGCTGGGCGCGCATTCGGGATTTCAGTCAGTGAGTTTGGTGAATGGGACGAACACTTTCACTGTTATACAGAGCTAGACATCCAAATTGATGTCGACTGGACGAATTAGCAATTACTCAGGTCTAGGACATAGCGCTTCTGCTAACCTCAAGACTTCAACAGCTCCAAACTTCCACCACATGCTTGACCAAAAATGCTTTCATGTACGTGGACGTCTTGAGACTTATTCATGGACGAAAGAACCGCACAAGTAATCCTAACGAAGGAGGTTTCAAAACACGCCACCAATCTGAGGCTCCTGTTGGCATGACGCTTGAACCCGTTGGGACTTGTGGCAATGGGATCAGCATGCTCGCAGTAGACTGTGTCAGGCTCCTGCGGCACCTCCAAAAGGAACCGTCTGCAATGCTGTGCTAGCCAATGCGGCGAGCTACCTTCAACGAGCTACGCTTAACACCAACGCCACATCGCGATCCTCCAGCGACACCCTCAGTGCCGATTAAGGCATTCACAGTTCCGCTGCAGCTAGCCCTGTTGTTGGCTTCTGTGGGGTGGATAAGACGTCTGCTTAAGTTGCCTGACCTCCTTCAATCACCCACAAATCCCAATCATGTTTGTAATCTTTCAGCAACTCTACAGCTGTTTAAACTCTACACTTCGACTCGATGGCCTTCTGACATATCAAGGAATGGAAGTGTTCAACATCAGTGGAGGCCAAAAATGGCAGCAGAAGAGGTGGAAGGACGAATCCATAAACGGATGACTGGCCGGACTGGCTAATCAGTGTTGGGTTTGCATCCCCTAAAATATACTTCCTCTCACATCATACCTGTCGAAACCAAAAAATTCAGACGCATCTTCTTCAATAAAGTGAAATGCATAATTTAAAACACGGGTTTAGGGCAAAAAAATCCATTTGGATAGCAGGGGTGAATTAAGGATGAATGAAGTGACGGGAAGATGCTGCTTTTGCAAGGACCCTTCAGAGGTCGTATGTATTCAGCGTAACTAATCTTAAAGGGGTATTCAACAAACCCGCTTTATAAAGTTCTGAACAGTAAGATTCCCTTCCAGACCATCCACTTCTAAGGCGTTAATCTTATTTTGCACTAAAGGCCGATGCAACGAAAATAAGGTCCATGTGTCTGGCAGCGCGATTACATGGCACTCATACTTTCGCATTAAGCCATTCGAACTGACATCGTATCGAGAACGAAGACCCAAAGAGACGACTTGATCATACCGTGGTCAACAATGGCTCCTGTAAATTTTTCGCCTTGTAGCAAAGAGGTTTAAACAATCTTGACGAATGCTTACTTTAGTCGTCACTTGCAACGAAATGAAGGGGGCGTGTAACTAAGCGTCCATAAGAATCTATCAATCGACGAAGATGTGTCCAATGATTACTCCTGCAAAGAGAGGAGACTTTCAGCTGACATCAATTCATTGTTTCAACCACCTCTGAATTCGGAGGCTTCATCTTCCGCGCATTGGTTGGAAATGCGGCACTGGTGAGGTAGCAAAGTTCAAATTGCATTGGTTTCAGTCAATGAGCAAGAGGATTTGAAGCGAAAAGAGCAGCAGAGAGCACCATATCGATGCTGACACACACGTTTTATGGGCTGTAACAAGTGAGTTCAACTAGTTACACCGGAAATCGCACATACTCTTTCCATCATCTGGCATATTTCCAGGCAATCTGACTCCATAGCATCACCTGCACATATAATGGACGAGCAGGTATTGCAGAAGGATGATGGACATATCGTGGACAAATTGAATTCGGCCATTTCTGCTGCCACAGATCATGCCTTAACAAAGGCATGAACTATCAACAATCGACGGTTAAGAAGCATTAATTGGAGGAAGAACAAGTCAGGGCAATCAATCTTGGACTAAGGAAGTTAACCAAGTCACCCAACTGGGCTGTCTAAACACGGCCTCAATGCAGACCATAATGCTGATGCGTTCAATGCTAGCGGAGCAGTCCTGATACTTTGCAATTCTAGCCAGTAAGCATCACCACTGTAGGAGGCTGACTTCTCCAAGTGGTGGTGTTTCAGTGCATCCACCGGATTCTAGGACACATGACATTGGCAGAGGGAGGACCGAAGACAAAACCAAGTAATTATTGGCTGGCAAAGCACGGTTCAAATGCCCTCACGTAGTGGACCTCTCCATTTTACAGGGACATTCTTGCACATAAATGAAGTGTTGCTAACGCATAAGAACAACATACAATCCTCATCTCCCGTCACATTCCCAGAAGACAGAGACAAAGTTACTAGAATCAGCAAACGCCACCCAGCCGTGGTGAAGCAGTACCTGGACCAAACAAACGCAGTCGGCATCAGCACTCGACTCAAATGGTCAGTGCTAATTGCGCAATCAAACAGGCGTCACCAAATTACCAATTTAACACACCATAACAATCGCTAGCCGAAACTTCATGTGAATAAATGCTTAGAAATATATACTGGATGAGCTGAATATTTTAACGGCAAACGTTCGCATCTGCGACCATTAGTGCAAAGGAAACTGAACATCCAAATACAAAAGTAGCAATGCTCAACCCCTTCTATACAGCGTTAAAATAACCTACAGGATACTCGAACGAAAAAATACCTATTCGTCCCAAGTTTCATAAACAAATTAGGAATATTAACTTCTCACACACTTCCAGTCGCCTGCTTCAAATTCAAAGTCATGAGCACAGCAAATGCACAAAAATCGCATGGCAAAATTCCGTTCGCTTCAATAATGCAGTCATAAGACCAGCGGGGATGTTTTGAAATCACAAAGGTAGGAAGAGATGGAAGGAAATCGAAAATGAGTTGAGTTGAAGGGATAACACTGCATCACTGTGGGTAGAAACGAGCGAATGTGCAATGTGGGACTAAGGATTAGCCAAAAGCAGAGTAAGAAATGCAAGCGGATTTTCATAAAATTTGAGGAAATAATAATCGATTGCCTCAGAACGGGTCACACCTGCACCTCACCTCTCAGTCTAACCCAAAATCTATGTCCAACATTATGCGGGCAAGAAACGACATTGATGTTGGAGAAAGATGCCCTAATCATAAAAAGCAATCACGTCATTACAAAGCTTCAAGAATCAAACACACAGTGAATGGGTAGTGCATCCAGTGACTTATGCGACTCGTTGTCAATTGTCGTGTACCCATGGCACTCAAGCGACATCTGTGAGTATTGTGGCAGAATCAATCAATGTCAGTGTTGTGGGTGATGCCCGCGTCTCCCTACTGCCTTTTGATCGGCGAAGTCTGCACTCTAAGTGAAATGATGATTCCAGTGGTTGCGATGCAACCTCCATTGCTGTACATGCACACCACGCCTTTACGGAAGCTCAGCCGCATTTAATGAACAAAAACGTCTCTCCTGTAGTCTTTACTCATTTAATGTCTGGTTGGCAGGTCCGTTGGAACTCAAATAACCGGGACCTAGAAATCCCAATCAACAATAGCCGCAGCCCAGTTTACGGTGTGTTTGTGGTTGCCTCCTCATAGACTTGACATAAAAATAGAGTATGAAAGGAAATCTGTGGCCTAAAGATGAGCGCTCAAGGTTTCAGAGACCGCACACAAGAGGTGGAACGGTTCCTTGCACTACCTCGTGACCTAGTAACGTTTATCGGCGTAAAAGCACTTAATGCATTTCTCTCAGCTCAGGTTATGCGACGTAAAATGTATTGTTGGCATTGAATAGGCACGGGGATATGAGAAGAGCCGCCCGCAAATGCGGTGCAAAACATCAGACACTCTACGCACAACTTATCTAACAAGCTTTGTTAAGAATGGTATTTGAGAAAATTATTATTTCTGAGGTCACGTTACAGTAGCTGGAGTCTTCACTGAAGTCACAAGAGGTGTTAGTAGTATGACAGGAAATATACCACCAACTTGCAGGATACCTTATTCCCCGAGCTGTTCAGAGGCTATTAGTACCACAGACAATGCGCTTGCCTTGAATACACTTTGGGGTGAGGCTCCCCTCAATGCATTCCGACCAACATGGAGTGTTATCTGCGAGTCGCACTGCCACCACCACTAGACAAGTAGACTTTCATCTTCGCATCTAGCTCTCCATTGCATGCGTACGACAATTTGCATTGTACCCAAGAACCAAACCAGGTGAGGGACATGTATGACTTCAACATCTAAGGGTGCGTGAGCATTAATTTCCACATTTTGGTTGATAAAGCACTCAACTTGATCGATGTCATTGTTGATAATCGAGACCTCTCAGTTGCGAACATAAAGCAATGCAGATGTGCCGCTGCTTTGATCGCGACCAGACGGTTCGATGCTTCTTATTCTGCCTTCCTTCAAAGTTCAATCCAGATGGATGAGAAAGAAGGAGTCCTGCCATAAGAGATCGCACGACATCAAATATTTCAGAAAACAACTAAAGGCTGGCGAACGGAAAAGAACGTAGGGATCGCAACTACTGGATTGCTACAAGGTTGCGATAACAATGCGTAAGCATATAGCACTCGTCGTCAGCTGGACCGACGCAATCAAGTTGAAGCACAGAAAACAGAAAAAACCATAGTGGCTCTGCCTCTCTTAAAATAGCATACTGATTTGAAGAAATGACCTATGAATGTCCAGCTGTCAGACATCCCTCTGCTCTGCAAGGAGGCGCAATTCAATTCCGGTTCGCTCTCATCGTCGAAGATGACCCATAGCGTGACATTGGCTACGATGGTGAGTGGACCCGACCTGGGTGACCAGCTATCCCTTGTTTCCATGGCTGAGTCCCATACTCAAATGTTGCAGGAGGAAGGACCACCGAATCACTGAATCAAAGCTTCCCTTTTAACTTCATATTGTCTATGAAAAGAGGAGACTCACCGTTGCATTTCAATTATCCGAAGACGTGAAGGCAAAAGTAGGAGGTTAAAGACCACTAACTACAGCTGACAACACTGGTCGTGATATTTTCAGCGATGATAAAAAGTGACAGATCAAGGAGAAGTGATTCGAGGTTTTGCTGAAGACAGGAACACTGCACCTACCGCCACATGCACAAGGTGAATGCGCAGGTGTATTCGATTCAAGTGTGCATTGATAACAGAGATGAGCAGTTGAAGAGTTGCCCGTGTTATCCACAGGGCGCACAGATTAACTCAATGCAGTAGACGATGGGCAAGTGATCAATGCGGACTCGCAAGAAACGCTTATTCATTCGCCTGTTTTCCCCAAATCCATTCAAATTGTATAACAATGATGTTATTATTAATGAATGCTTGGCAGCAAATAAGCAACGCAGTAACAAGGTCGTGACAATTGGTCTCAATAAACTCCGAATTTACCTCCATGCAGGAGGAAATGGATGACAAGTCGAAGGGTCGAATGCCTGTCTGGGTGTCATTCCTCCATGGATCTTTACAGTCCATCTACTTTCACCAAAATTGTGCACGCCTTAACCCTGAGTCATGTCAAATCGTGCTGCTTGAACGTGAAACACAGTTGCCACATTGCACCAAAACCGACCACAAAGTTGTAATCTAACACCCTGCCGAGACATTACTTTGGTAGAATATCTGCCTGTCCTCATGCTATCCCCTTTTGGAGCTTCAGCAGACATCTCAGTTACTCTCTTACGTACCATTCAAAGGAGATTTTGCAGATTCCAATTTCCCGATAACTAATAGGACTCGGGAATAATGGCAACAAGCAAGACGCTTGTTGTGCATCGTGTATAAGGAGAGGAAAGGAGTGCCCAATGCCTGGTTGCTAGTGAGGTGCCGAGGAATGAAGCCTGTGTACTTCGCCTCTGGTAACGCTGGATGGCATGAGAAGGGAATAACTATTTGCAGTCACTACTGTGCATTCGAGTTGCAATTTGCTTTATTCCCTCAACGGTTGACATCAAACCGACTGCAGCAGCATTTACACCCACCTCCTAGGTGGTCTCACGGGAAATACTCGTTGGCAATTTATGCATAGAATTCGCATCACTCAGTCGTCAGTCCACTGCCAAAGAGTATCTATGCCGCTCAAATGCTATTGGACCTTCATCATTGGAAAGAGGGGAATGAAGTGAGGATTGCTGTAAAGATGTTGGGGAAGGACACATTAGCATAGCCGCGTATTCCCTCTCCTTTAACTGTTGCAAAACAGTTGCAAGATTGTAAATGCTTCGTTGCCTCTAACATGTGCGTCCTGATAGGTGGTGGTGGTGGTGGTGGTGGTGGTGGTGGTTGTGTTGTAGTCCGTGCAACCTCTTTATCCTCAGCACTACTCACGAATAGGCCTAAGGGGCATAACCAAACAAAACAAAACAAACAATCTCATTGAGACATCTTTCACCAAATTGCGATCACTTGGTTTGTTGCCGTTACTGACTTCGATGACAGAAATGGTAGAGAAAGTTCAGCTTACTTCCCAAAAACCTCTTTGCATGTCCTCATATGGCACGGAGAGTTCAATTTATTCATGCCGTTGTACCATCCCTTCCTTGGAAGCAATGTGCAATTTTACAGACCAATCAGTTATTGTCTACTTGCTAAGCACTCGTCTGCTTGCTTTGATACTGTCGAAAATAGGGGCAATTTTGGCACAAGTTTTATTCTAAGTGAAGCACAAGTGAGATGCGTGATAAAGTATGCATTTCTGAGGCACGCGTCAGAGTTATTGCTGCTTCATTAGTGTCTGTGTTGGGAGGTAATAGAGTAGCGTGCATTAAATGGTATGCCATGATTCTGATGCCCCATTTTGAGCAGCCTCACCTCAGGAAAGAAATGGGCAACTCGAAAGAGCATGATTTAGTTTTTGAAACCAAAGGCGTGATAAATAAGTAAGGAGTTGGAACCGGATGGAATTGGACAAGAGTGAAGTAGAGAGAATGCTTGTTGCTCCCCTCGCTCCTATTATCCTAACGGCCATCGGTGATCAACTGCGAGTTAACTGGTGTGCGCCAGATGAACATCCCTCTCGTGCAGCCTACATTTCGCCTCTTCATTGGTCTACGCACCACAGTCGCCGACATTCTACCGAATGAAGTTAAGTAGCAATGTCATCACGAAAGTGATTTTCTGTGGCTTCCACTCTGACGTGTTAATTCAGCTGAACCAGCTTCACGCATAACATGCACCTCAAAATTGGCCACCATGACACCCACTCAGTTTGTTTAAAGAAGAGTCTACTAAACTAAGGCAAAATTTACACGATAATTCCGTCGCTAATTTAAATTGGTCAATGGTGAAGGCGTGAAGCACTTTCGTCGCAGTCCCTCAAACTGGACTTACTTGTACTTCACTTTCACAACGTGCAGACTGACGGGTGAGCATTAAGTCATCTTCAATAACTGATAACTCAAAGTTATATTCGTTTATTTTTTGGTGAATAAGCCTTAAAGCTCGTGTTCAGCAAGTGTGACCTGCGCTCACAAAATCCCCAAAACCCATTTCCCATTAAAATATTTCTTCATCAATGTCTGTAACTCGCGCATTTCAATGCTTTGGGCGCAATCACACTGTCAAATCACCGTTTTATCATGAATTTCACTGCAATGTCACCTTATTGATTCATTTCATTTGATGTGCGCTCAAATCCTCCATGACTGTTCGTACGCGGACATTGCTGAAGGAGCGATTGGTCTGGCGTTTTGACACTACCGGTGGTAGGGCGCATGCCATTGGGTGATTCGCACCCAGACCAAATCGGACAGACACCTGATTAAACTAATCATAATTACATACCCAATTCCAGCCGTACTACTTGACGCTTGGAAATCAACTCGTAAACGTGCCAAGGAACTGCCTTTGTGGGTCAGGTTAATCCCTTCTTATTGTGCGGCATCAGTGGTGGCCTAGAACTGTTAAAGCTAGCAGGCCTGACTTGCAATGGTACGAGTGCTAGGGAAAAGACGAACAGTGCAAATGGATGAATGTTCTGATGCCAAGTGAAATATTCGCCACGCTTCCTCAACACAATCAGCCGGAGTGGGGACAATGTGCAATTGCATCAATGCAAATGTCGTGGCTTCGAAGCCACCGTAGGCAAATAACAACGCACTGAAATCCGCCAAAATCCCGTCATAATTCTACTCCTCTACTGTTGACAACGAAGCCGTGGCGCAATACTTTGTACTCATGCCTTGGTAATGCAACTGCGGCCAAGCTGGTGTCGTTCCACTAGTATTTTATTGGTGCGCGACTGTAAGTAATTGCTGTTAAGTAGGCAACAACAGAGCGAGGGTGAATGCTTGCATCATTGTATGGTATGGGCTCATAGTTTTGAAGAAGGCAAAGGAGGAGCGAAAGCACTTATTCAAACTGCGCAACACTAAATTCAACCAGTTAGAGAATTAAAGGGAGAACACTAGCTGGTAAAATGTAAGCTGGGCAAGACAGACATTCGAAGAGTCAAATTTTTTTATGCATGGGCTTGCCCAATTTTTGCAATTTAGTGATTGTGTCGAGAGTACGCTTTCTGCGGTATCACTTTCAAATGTAATTGTTGTGGTAGGAATCGGGACAGCAGGCGCCAATGTACTTCATTTTACGCATTCGGCATTTTGAAACGTAGTGGCAGCTACCCCGTTTCCTACTGATTATCTATAGGTAGGAAACTTAAAATTTGCCTTAAGTTTTAATTTGGATACAGTTTCTTTAATCAGACATGTGTGTCTAACAGTGGAATACGTATGCATTAAACTAGCAGCAAAATGCGTGCGTTTACTGAAGTGTCAATATTAATCTGTCTTTCATGGAATTGGGCTGGAATTTCACAGTCCCAAAATGCAGTCCAAACCAATAAAACGTAGTGAATAGCATGGCCGAAAAGGGAACTCAGAAGAACAAGACTTTATTACAATACGAGATTGAGATTTCTTCCATCGCTCATCATGCACTGGAAATGCCCTCTCTCATACCCCCGAATATTGACAATCAAACTAAGTGATGTCGGCACAGTCGACAAAAATGAAGGAAAAGCAAAACCACCCAATTTAGCACCCTGTATTTTTCATTTGATAGTTATGCACGTGACAAATCGCATTATTTAAAAGTAGGCACAAATAGTTGGCTGCTTGTGCACCTCCTGCTCGAAGGAAACCTGAATAAGAAACGATTGTTTAAACAACTGCACGATATGGGGCAGGTAGGTGAACACTTTGTAATCCAATGTGGCTTACGTGAGGGCTAAAGCAAAAGCTACTGGGATGCATGCAGTAGAACCCCAGGAATTACCAATGTTGAGGCTGATCAGCATCTACATGAATGGAAGCATTCTGGTAATGGTATCACGCAACAAAATTGTGTCGCTCAATTCTGCAGTGCGTGAAAACGAACATGAACGAATATCTCATTTTAATTTGCTCAAAGTAGGATTCTACGTTGCGGCGTAGAGCATGCTACGGCAAACATACGGTCGCAAGTAGGATCCCTCAAATCAACTTGTACAGCTTCACAACACGCACCATTGTACGGATTGGCAGTGGTTCAATGTATACAGCGCAGACGCAAATGCCGATTTACCTGTATTTACCTTCAAATCGGCTAAGTGTACTTTTCTAAGTGCTAACTCGACCACTTTAAACGTGTAAAAGACAAAAAGAAAGTGCCCGCTGCCTTTGGTTTGGTTTGTTCAACGCGGCGTTTGATCGAACTTAAATGAGTGGCTTCGGAACACCCGTTGCTCAAGAGTTGTGTTACAGGCATTCTAACTCACTTAGCTACGGGAATGTGGGTCATTTACTGCTAACATATTTACACTGGTAGCAGTGAGGCCCGGAAATTTAGTAGGACTGCCCTCAGAGTACACTTAAAATCGTCTTCAGTCCATTAGGAATTTGTTCGATTCGTTCAGACCTTTAACTTACATGCTCTCTTATTCATTGAACTGTCGTGATGGATACGCATGTCAGGCGGTAAGCTTAAGCTTCCCATTGAGGCCAATGGGTTCACACCACTGCAGCCCGCTTAGTTTCTTTGGTGTGCCACTTCACCGAGGCGTGCACACATGCGATAGTTATAGGTGACGAAAAACAATTAGTGCGATCCAAATCCTCTATGCATTTCGCAGTCACATCTTGACGAGCTTTAGCTTCGAAGACACAACTTTATGCATCGATGGCTATACGAAGTCGATGATCTTTACCTCTATCTAAGCTCAACAACTTAAGTCATGCTGTTGATTTAGCTCTGCTTCCATGAAATGGAAAGCTATATGCATGGAGCAAATCGGACTTACCAGTCTTCCATGTTTTAGCGCGAATCGTGTAAGCAAAAATAGGGCGATATTCTCCTATTGCTTGCGTGGTCAGCAGGTATTCTGCACCGGGCAGCAATCCCCGAAGAATGATGTGCCCAGTTGCGACGTCTGCATTGTGATGTGTGGTGCGGTGAGGTTTGGAAGCTAAACTTGCGATTACTGAGATATGCCTAACGCCATTTTGGGCTAATTTATTGCCAGCCCAACTTAGCAGCAGGGTGCTATGGCTCTCGTGACTCCAACGAAAGTACTTCCTGAGCGAGGTGTCCCCTAAAAGTGTACTTTCTAAAAAAAGCACAGTGGGTATCTTTCAAGAGAATGTAATAATGTTTGGCTTCGAGATGGAACTATTAAATTGCTTGTTCCACTAGGGACGTGAATCAGGATGTGTCAGACGCATTTAACTCCATACATTCAACTCTGAACAACCTGGTTAGCATTAAGAGTGAGGGTGAGTATGCAATTAAATTTAGAGCTGTATTTTTACGCCTCTGCTTCAATGTTCTTGTGGCTAATGTAAATGTGTCCCGCTTGAAGCTGGACATATTGTGAATTTGGATACGCAAGAAGTTAAATCGCACATGACAGTTCCTCCTCTTTCTGTCTGAACCCATCATCGAAATAAATAGCTACAACTGACATACCTGAAGTTGAAAAAGTAAGTAATGGCAGTGGTGAGGTTGTTAACATCCGACAAACTGGAAAGCACGATGTGCGTGAACAGACGCCCAGCACGGCAATGGAGACATGTGCATGATCCCTTAGAATTCACTGCCTATTTTTGGCGAATCGCCTCCTGCGCCTGAGGTGCAATCCGCTATCTGATTTCCTTTCCTAGTCACAGCACATGTGTTACGTGCATACGCGCATTGGAGTGAAGTATCAACGACACAATGTTTATTCTGCTACGGAGTACGTGATTTATTCTCAGTCCTGCCTCTTATGGGCGAGGCGGTGTTACTTTTTTTGTGCAGTAAACCATCATGTCAAAAAGAGCAAATTCTTTAATGTTTGTGATTGCAAAACATATATTTGTGCAAAATAATACTAATCTTGGCTATCATTTCAAGGGTGCCTTAAAATTAACAAAAAAATAAAAGAGGAGTAGAAAAGTGGGTAAAATAGGGACTCAGTTATTCTGCTCATCAATACTGCTTTGATTTAACTAACAATTGCAACCCTTTACCGCTTAGAAGCTGGTGAGCACTAAACATCCTCCTCGGCCCGGGCAGCACGCACGTCGGTCTCTAGCATATGGCAGTAAAAATAGCGATGGGATATTTAGGGCCACAAGTTGAGTTAATGCCAGCATCATAGCTCAACGCAGCATGAGACGAATGAAAGGAACTGACAAACAAAACGAACAGCACTGTTTATCAAGCTCTTATTCGCGGATGCTTAATAGAGTCAATTACAATAAGGTAACTTACCTCCAAATCCACCGTATCCCGTAGATAAGACGGACGTCGCCAGCAAAATGAGGCAAACTTGAAGCATCATGCTGAACGCATAAATTCATTGCGTCCACTTCTCATGGAGCATTTATAGGAACGATCCACCTTTGCATCAGCCTATAGGTTACTTTGGCATTGACCCACTAGTACGCTTCTACATGTGTACCCCCCGTGCGTATCGCGCGAATGGGTCGCGTAGCCTATTCCATCACCAATTCTCGCGTTTGCTGCGTTGGGGGTACTCAGGGACGCAAATGCAACAGGAGTTTACGTCGCAAAACCTCAAGTTGACGTGCATTTTTCCTTAGCGCCGGCTATTGTGTGAAGGATGGACATTAGCAATGGCATTATTTTGGACATGTATCCTCATTAATTAGGAATTAAACGTCACTAAGTAAATAGCACGACCGCTACTGCAGCTCCATCATTAACGTTCACAAATAAACAGGTTGGCACCATGCAATCTCTGACTAGCCCCCTGGCAACCTCAATGCCAGCTCTTTAATGCAAGTAGTCCTTCAATGTCAACATCGTTTCGAATGTGTTGTTCCTTTATTCAGGATACGGTCGGTACTAAATAGAGCTTATGTACGCATTTGTGGCCTCATCACAATATCTAACCAAACCTTAAAATGGTCTACAGGACTAAATTAAGTTCCCATAATTCAGTTTTCTAGAAGGCTACATTTCCAATCACATTCGGGAAACTCATTCTGTCTTATACCTGCTTAGCCAATGCACTATCAGATCTCTGATATAGTTTCTGCCTGGCTTTGAGCGAGTGTTAATTGCTTGCCATACGTTAACTCGCTTGCATCTACGATCTGCTTCATGGTATTCTGCGGTGCTTAGAGCACGCTTAGAGCCGTGTGTGCCTTTGAACACGGTTACTGTTATGCGAGATGTTGATCTGTCACTTGACATCCCAGTAGTAGGATGCATGTTAGCATGAAATTTACAGTCTATTATTGTAGGTGGGAATCTAACTGCTCTAAACCGAGCCGCCTGCCACCAACCAGATGCACTATTTAGCATTTAAGAATTTGCTTGAAAATGTTGAGTCTAACTGCCGTTTGGTTTTGCTAAGTATGTTCCATTTCGCTGTGCCAATGCCTGCGATAAAGCTATTAAAGGTGGCATCCATAAATTGTACCGATCCAAGTCTCCGAAAAAAGGCTAAAGTGTACAAGTGGAGAAAACTCTACGTGCTTGATAAGATGGTCACTTCTCCTACTTGCAAATCGCTAGCATAATAGACGGCATTTTTCTGCGCTTTAACAATGGAATAGCTGTGACCACATACTTGCTGCTGATAAACAACAACACGAAAAACTGAGAACGGATTAATTTTATTTTATTCTGCCTGTGAAGTTGTGGTACATTACTTTGTACTAAAGTTGCGACTCACGCATGGGTTGCGCAACAAGTCAACCAAAATGCCGCAGAAGAGGTCAGATACATGTTGCCCCACTGCTGGTCATTAGAACACGACGTTGCAAATTTGCGCGTTATAATTTTGCATTCACGGTTTCATGAACAACAGTGTGGTAGCACGTATCTGACCTCTTCTGCATCATTATGGTTGAATTGTTGTGCAACCCATGCGTAAGTACCGACTTTAGTACAAAGTAATGCACTACAACCTCACAGCCAGGATAAAATAAAATTAATCTGTTCTCCATTCTATTACTGCAGCTTCATCGAATTGGGAAAGTTCTTGGGAAAGGAAAATCACTACATAAAAGAACCACTTCCGAACGGAAATAAACTTGTCTTCTTTTAAACAACTCTACAGTTAGAGGCATTTAGTTAAGTAGCACATCACATTAGGTGATGCCAATAGTTTGAGTAGTATGACCTATTAATACATTACATTTGCTACTTATAGTGTAACTATCGTTCTCCCTTTCCTTCTCTAACTGGTTGGACTTAGTGCTGCGCAGTTTGAATAAGTGCTTTCGCTCCTCCTTTGCCTTCTTCAAAACTATGAGCCCATACCATACAATGATGCAAGCATTCACCCTCGCCCTGTTGTTGCCTACTTAACAGTAATTACTTTCAGTCGCGCACCCATAAAATACTAGTGGAACGACACCAGCTTGGCCGCAGTTGCATTACCAAGGCATGAGTACAAAGTATTGCGCCACGGCTTCGTTGTCAACAGTAGAGGAGTAGAATTATGACGGGATTTTGGCGGATTTCAGTGCGTTGTTATTTGCCTACGGTGGCTTCGAAGCCACGACATTTGCATTGATGCAATTGCACATTGTCCCCACTCCGGCTGATTGTGTTGAGGAAGCGTGGCGAATATCTCACTTGGCATCAGAACATTCATCCATTTGCACTGTTCGTCTTTTCCCTAGCACTCGTGCCATTGCAAGTCAGGCCTGCTAGCTTTAACAGTTCTAGGCCACCACTAATGCCGTACAATAGGAGGGGATTAACCTGACCCACAAAGGCAGTTCCTTGGCACGTTTACGAGTTGATTTCCAAGCGTCAAGTAGTACGGCTGGAATTGGGTATGTAATTATGATTAGTTTAATCAGGTGTCTGTCCGATTTGGTCTGGGTGCGAATCACCCAATGGCATGCGCCCTACCACCGGTAGTGTCAAAACGCCAGAGCAATCGCTCCTTCAGCAATGACCGTGTACGAACAGTCATGGAGGATTTGAGCGCACATCAAATGAAATGAATCAATAAGGTGACATTGCAGTGAAATTCATGATAAAACGGTGATTTGACAGTGTGATTGCGCCCAAAGCATTGAAATGCGCGAGTTACAGACATTGATGAAGAAATATTTTAATGGATAATGGGTTTTGGGAATTTGTGAGCGCAAGTCACACTAGGTGAACACTAGCTTTAAGGCTTATTCACCAAAAAATAAACGAATATAACTTTGAGTTATCAGTTATTGAAGATGACTTAATGCTCACCCGTCAGTCTGCACGTTGTGAAAGTGAAGTACAAGTAAGTCCAGTTTGAGGGACTGCGACGAAAGTGCTTCACGCCTTCACCATTGACCAATTTAAATTAGCGACGGAATTATCGTGTAAATTTTGCCTTAGTTTAGTAGACTCTTCTTTAAACAAACTGAGTGGGTGTCATGGTGGCCAATTTTGAGGTGCATGTTATGCGTGAAGCTGGTTCAGCTGAATTAACACGTCAGAGTGGAAGCCACAGAAAATCACTTTCGTGATGACATTGCTACTTAACTTCATTCGGTAGAATGTCGGCGACTGTGGTGCGTAGACCAATGAAGAGGCGAAATGTAGGCTGCACGAGAGGGATGTTCATCTGGCGCACACCAGTTAACTCGCAGTTGATCACCGATGGCCGTTAGGATAATAGGAGCGAGGGGAGCAACAAGCATTCTCTCTACTTCACTCTTGTCCAATTCCATCCGGTTCCAACTCCTTACTTATTTATCACGCCTTTGGTTTCAAAAACTAAATCATGCTCTTTCGAGTTGCCCATTTCTTTCCTGAGGTGAGGCTGCTCAAAATGGGGCATCAGAATCATGGCATACCATTTAATGCACGCTACTCTATTACCTCCCAACACAGACACTAATGAAGCAGCAATAACTCTGACGCGTGCCTCAGAAATGCATACTTTATCACGCATCTCACTTGTGCTTCACTTAGAATAAAACTTGTGCCAAAATTGCCCCTATTTTCGACAGTATCAAAGCAAGCAGACGAGTGCTTAGCAAGTAGACAATAACTGATTGGTCTGTAAAATTGCACATTGCTTCCAAGGAGGGGATGGTACAACGGCATGAATAAATTGAACTCTCCGTGCCATATGAGGACATGCAAAGAGGTTTTTGGGAAGTAAGTTGAACTTTCTCTATCATTTCTGTCATCGAAGTCAGTAACGGCAACAAACCAAGTGATCGCAATTTGGTGAAAGATGTCTCAATGAGATTGTTTGTTTTGTTTTGTTTGGTTATGCCCCTTAGGCCTATTCGTGAGTAGTGCTGAGGATAAAGAGGTTGCACGGACTACAACACAACCACCACCACCACCACCACCACCACCACCACCTATCAGGACGCACATGTTAGAGGCAACGAAGCATTTACAATCTTGCAACTGTTTTGCAACAGTTAAAGGAGAGGGAATACGCGGCTATGCTAATGTGTCCTTCCCCAACATCTTTACAGCAATCCTCACTTCATTCCCCTCTTTCCAATGATGAAGGTCCAATAGCATTTGAGCGGCATAGATACTCTTTGGCAGTGGACTGACGACTGAGTGATGCGAATTCTATGCATAAATTGCCAACGAGTATTTCCCGTGAGACCACCTAGGAGGTGGGTGTAAATGCTGCTGCAGTCGGTTTGATGTCAACCGTTGAGGGAATAAAGCAAATTGCAACTCGAATGCACAGTAGTGACTGCAAATAGTTATTCCCTTCTCATGCCATCCAGCGTTACCAGAGGCGAAGTACACAGGCTTCATTCCTCGGCACCTCACTAGCAACCAGGCATTGGGCACTCCTTTCCTCGCCTTATACACGATGCACGACATGCGTCTTGCTTGTTGCCATTATTCCCGAGTCCTATTAGTTATCAGGAAATTGGAATCTGCAAAATCTCCTTTGAATGGTACGTAAGAGAGTAACTGAGATGTCTGCTGAAGCTCCAAAAGGGGATAGCATGAGGACAGGCAGATATTCTACCAAAGTAATGTCTCGGCAGGGTGTTAGATTACAACTTTGTGGTCGGTTTTGGTGCAATGTGGCAACTGTGTTTCACGTTCAAGCAGCACGATTTGACATGACTCAGGGTTAAGGCGTGCACAATTTTGGTGAAAGTAGATGGACTGTAAAGATCCATGGAGGAATGACACCCAGACAGGCATTCGACCCTTCGACTAGTCATCCATTTCCTCCTGCATGGAGGTAAATTCGGAGTTTATTGAGACCAATTGTCACGACCTTGTTACTGCGTTGCTTATTTGCTGCCAAGCATTCATTAATAATAACATCATTGTTATACAATTTGAATGGATTTGGGGAAAACAGGCGAATGAATAAGCGTTTCTTGCGAGTCCGCATTGATCACTTGCCCATCGTCTACTACATTGAGTTAATCTGTGCGCCCTGTGGATAACACGGGCAACTCTTCAACTGCTCATCTCTGTTATCAATGCACACTTGAATCGAATACACCTGCGCATTCAACTTGTGCATGTGGCGGTAGGTGCAGTGTTCCTGTCTTCAGCAAAACCTCGAATCACTTCTCCTTGATCTGTCACTTTTTATCATCGCTGAAAATATCACGACCGGTGTTGTCAGCTGTAGTTAGTGGTCTTTAACCTCCTACTTTTGCCTTCACGTCTTCGGATAATTGAAATGCAACGGTGAGTCTCCTCTTTTCATAGACAATATGAAGTTAAAAGGGAAGCTTTGATTCAGTGATTCGGTGGTCCTTCCTCCTGCAACATTTGAGTATGGGACTCAGCCATGGAAACAAGGGATAGCTGGTCACCCAGGTCGGGTCCACTCACCATCGTAGCCAATGTCACGCTATGGGTCATCTTCGACGATGAGAGCGAACCGGAATTGAATTGCGCCTCCTTGCAGAGCAGAGGGATGTCTGACAGCTGGACATTCATAGGTCATTTCTTCAAATCAGTATGCTATTTTAAGAGAGGCAGAGCCACTATGGTTTTTTCTGTTTTCTGTGCTTCAACTTGATTGCGTCGGTCCAGCTGACGACGAGTGCTATATGCTTACGCATTGTTATCGCAACCTTGTAGCAATCCAGTAGTTGCGATCCCTACGTTCTTTTCCGTTCGCCAGCCTTTAGTTGTTTTCTGAAATATTTGATGTCGTGCGATCTCTTATGGCAGGACTCCTTCTTTCTCATCCATCTGGATTGAACTTTGAAGGAAGGCAGAATAAGAAGCATCGAACCGTCTGGTCGCGATCAAAGCAGCGGCACATCTGCATTGCTTTATGTTCGCAACTGAGAGGTCTCGATTATCAACAATGACATCGATCAAGTTGAGTGCTTTATCAACCAAAATGTGGAAATTAATGCTCACGCACCCTTAGATGTTGAAGTCATACATGTCCCTCACCTGGTTTGGTTCTTGGGTACAATGCAAATTGTCGTACGCATGCAATGGAGAGCTAGATGCGAAGATGAAAGTCTACTTGTCTAGTGGTGGTGGCAGTGCGACTCGCAGATAACACTCCATGTTGGTCGGAATGCATTGAGGGGAGCCTCACCCCAAAGTGTATTCAAGGCAAGCGCATTGTCTGTGGTACTAATAGCCTCTGAACAGCTCGGGGAATAAGGTATCCTGCAAGTTGGTGGTATATTTCCTGTCATACTACTAACACCTCTTGTGACTTCAGTGAAGACTCCAGCTACTGTAACGTGACCTCAGAAATAATAATTATCTCAAATACCATTCTTAACAAAGCTTGTTAGATAAGTTGTGCGTAGAGTGTCTGATGTTTTGCACCGCATTTGCGAGCGGCTCTTCTCATATCCCCGTGCCTATTCAATGCCAACAATACATTTCACGTCGCATAACCTGAGCTGAGAGAAATGCATTAAGTGCTTTTACGCCGATAAACGTTACTAGGTCACGAGGTAGTGCAAGGAACCGTTCCACCTCTTGTGTGCGGTCTCTGAAACCTTGAGCGCTCATCTTTAGGCCACAGTTTTCCTTTCATACTCTATTTTTATGTCAAGTCTATGAGGAGGCAACCACAAACACACCGTAAACTGGGCTGCGGCTATTGTTAATTGGGATTTCTAGGTCCCGGTTATTTGAGTTCCAACGGACCTGCCAACCAGACATTAAATGAGTAAAGACTACAGGAGAGACGTTTTTGTTCATTAAATGCGGCTGAGCTTCCGTAAAGGCGTGGTGTGCATGTACAGCAATGGAGGTTGCATCGCAACCACTGGAATCATCATTTCACTTAGAGTGCAGACTTCGCCGATCAAAAGGCAGTAGGGAGACGCGGGCATCACCCACAACACTGACATTGATTGATTCTGCCACAATACTCACAGATGTCGCTTGAGTGCTATGGGTACACGACAATTGACAACGAGTCGCATAAGTCACTGGATGCACTACCCATTCACTGTGTGTTTGATTCTTGAAGCTTTGTAATGACGTGATTGCTTTTTATGATTAGGGCATCTTTCTCCAACATCAATGCCAATTCTTGCCCGCATAATGTTGGACATAGATTTTGGGTTAGACTGAGAGGTGAGGTGCAGGTGTGACCCGTTCTGAGGCAATCGATTATTATTTCCTCAAATTTTATGAAAATCCGCTTGCATTTCTTACTCTGCTTTTGGCTAATCCTTAGTCCCACATTGCACATTCGCTCGTTTCTACCCACAGTGATGCAGTGTTATCCCTTCAACTCAACTCATTTTCGATTTCCTTCCATCTCTTCCTACCTTTGTGATTTCAAAACATCCCCGCTGGTCTTATGACTGCATTATTGAAGCGAACGGAATTTTGCCATGCGATTTTTGTGCATTTGCTGTGCTCATGACTTTGAATTTGAAGCAGGCGACTGGAAGTGTGTGAGAAGTTAATATTCCTGATTTGTTTATGAAACTTGGGACGAATAGGTATTTTTTCGTTCGAGTATCCTGTAGGTTATTTTAACGCTGTATAGAAGGGGTTGAGCATTGCTACTTTTGTATTTGGATGTTCAGTTTCCTTTGCACTAATGGTCGCAGATGCGAACGTTTGCCGTTAAAATATTCAGCTCATCCAGTATATATTTCTAAACATTTATTCACATGAAGTTTCGGCTAGCGATTGTTATGGTGTGTTAAATTGGTAATTTGGTGACGCCTGTTTGATTGCGCAATTAGCACTGACCATTTGAGTCGAGTGCTGATGCCGACTGCGTTTGTTTGGTCCAGGTACTGCTTCACCACGGCTGGGTGGCGTTTGCTGATTCTAGTAACTTTGTCTCTGTCTTCTGGGAATGTGACGGGAGATGAGGATTGTATGTTGTTCTTATGCGTTAGCAACACTTCATTTATGTGCAAGAATGTCCCTGTAAAATGGAGAGGTCCACTACGTGAGGGCATTTGAACCGTGCTTTGCCAGCCAATAATTACTTGGTTTTGTCTTCGGTCCTCCCTCTGCCAATGTCATGTGTCCTAGAATCCGGTGGATACACTGAAACACCACCACTTGGAGAAGTCAGCCTCCTACAGTGGTGATGCTTACTGGCTAGAATTGCAAAGTATCAGGACTGCTCCGCTAGCATTGAACGCATCAGCATTATGGTCTGCATTGAGGCCGTGTTTAGACAGCCCAGTTGGGTGACTTGGTTAACTTCCTTAGTCCAAGATTGATTGCCCTGACTTGTTCTTCCTCCAATTAATGCTTCCTAACCGTCGATTGTTGATAGTTCATGTCTTTGTTAAGGCATGATCTGTGGCAGCAGAAATGGCCGAATTCAATTTGTCCACGATATGTCCATCATCCTTCTGCAATACCTGCTCGTCCATTATATGTGCAGGTGATGCTATGGAGTCAGATTGCCTGGAAATATGCCAGATGATGGAAAGAGTATGTGCGATTTCCGGTGTAACTAGTTGAACTCACTTGTTACAGCCCATAAAACGTGTGTGTCAGCATCGATATGGTGCTCTCTGCTGCTCTTTTCGCTTCAAATCCTCTTGCTCATTGACTGAAACCAACGCAATTTGAACTTTGCTACCTCACCAGTGCCGCATTTCCAACCAATGCGCGGAAGATGAAGCCTCCGAATTCAGAGGTGGTTGAAACAATGAATTGATGTCAGCTGAAAGTCTCCTCTCTTTGCAGGAGTAATCATTGGACACATCTTCGTCGATTGATAGATTGTTATGGACGCTTAGTTACACGCCCCCTTCATTTCGTTGCAAGTGACGACTAAAGTAAGCATTCGTCAAGATTGTTTAAACCTCTTTGCTACAAGGCGAAAAATTTACAGGAGCCATTGTTGACCACGGTATGATCAAGTCGTCTCTTTGGGTCTTCGTTCTCGATACGATGTCAGTTCGAATGGCTTAATGCGAAAGTATGAGTGCCATGTAATCGCGCTGCCAGACACATGGACCTTATTTTCGTTGCATCGGCCTTTAGTGCAAAATAAGATTAACGCCTTAGAAGTGGATCGTCTGGAAGGGAATCTTACTGTTCAGAACTTTATAAAGCGGGTTTGTTGAATACCCCTTTAAGATTAGTTACGCTGAATACATACGACCTCTGAAGGGTCCTTGCAAAAGCAGCATCTTCCCGTCACTTCATTCATCCTTAATTCACCCCTGCTATCCAAATGGATTTTTTTGCCCTAAACCCGTGTTTTAAATTATGCATTTCACTTTATTGAAGAAGATGCGTCTGAATTTTTTGGTTTCGACAGGTATGATGTGAGAGGAAGTATATTTTAGGGGATGCAAACCCAACACTGATTAGCCAGTCCGGCCAGTCATCCGTTTATGGATTCGTCCTTCCACCTCTTCTGCTGCCATTTTTGGCCTCCACTGATGTTGAACACTTCCATTCCTTGATATGTCAGAAGGCCATCGAGTCGAAGTGTAGAGTTTAAACAGCTGTAGAGTTGCTGAAAGATTGAAAACCTGATTGGGATTTGTGGGTGATTGA